>CM057393.1:14478125-15711562 GCA_030015415.1 Cynopterus sphinx | reverse complement strand
TTGAGTATATCATATGTTGAGTTAGAAATTTATATAGCTTATGAAATGATCCCCCTGATTACTCTAGCTTCTGTCTGGCTTAACACATACCCAAATTTTTATCAAGTATTACCTAGATCTCTTTGTTTTTTAGGTTCACCTTTTACCTGCTATATCTCTAACCAAATTTTAAATTTGAAAAAAAGCTACTTCTCACAGACTCCTGAGCATTCCTTAACCTAAAATTTTAGAGAAATCTGGCTCCACTCTAACTGTATTCTATTTTCATAAAATCATTGGAAATAATTTTGAGCTTATATCTCCCTGTAGTCTTCTTCACTTTCGTTCAGTGAACTTATCCTAAGCACAAGCAAGTTCTAGGTGTCTGCGGTGCACACGAAATGAAATAATGAGCAAGGTCCTTCTAGTCAAACAACTTCAAATATGTAATAGAATCATTGATCCTTTTAGTGGCTGGTTTAGTTACTAGAAATAATTGGTTAAAAAATGAATGAATAAATATCCAGTAAAGCGGTATATTTTAAAAATGAATACTGAAAACTTTAATCCATGTGATTGCATGCATTAAAGAATTTTAGCCATGATTGATCCTCTCCTAAGTTTTAAGGTCTTAACTAATATTATCCCTATTATTCATCATAACAACATTATGAGGTTGGCATTATTATCCTCATTTTTCACGTTAAAACAAAAATAGCCCTGAGGCTCTCAGAGTTTTGACAAGGTCATCAAGGTTAAGCTGCTAATAAGTAGTAGCTTTGTCATGTAAACAGCCCATCCTCCTACTCCATGTAGCATTTGCTACCTTGCATTTGAAAACTTCAATGCACCTGACAGTTTCACAGCTTTAATTGTCATATTATTGTTCATTTCCTTACTCTTGCCTAATCCGTACAAAGAATGTCTTCAAATAACACTTGATAACAATAGGCTCACAAACCTAGAGCATATCCTGAACAGTGAAACATTTCCAATGTGGCTTGCAGGTGTAGGTTGTGAACACGAACAAGGCCCGGGGTAAGGTGAGTGGATGTAGTGTGTGCAAATTTATAACACTGGAAACGCCAGAACGGAATTGAGATTGGTTCATCTAGGTCTTCAGTTAAAAATACTGATGATATTCTAACATCCCAAAGGACCAAGAGACAGAGTGGGTAAAGAAAAGGAGAAATGCAGGGATAGAAACGACCACTTCTGACGGTCCAGGACAGTTCTAGACGCCTCTGCAATGTTGTCAACGGACCTAATAGGATTCTTTGGCAGCATTATTTCAGATGAAGTATGAGACTTCTATCTTGTAACACAATTATTATTAATAAATACATAGGAAATAAACTTGGTTATTTTTACTAAGGTATCTGAAGATGTCCTTAAGCTTCATGTGTTTATAGAATCTTTGTATGATTGTGGAGTTTTTAAGAGATGATCTGTTACAACCCCATTTTTAATATTGTAATTCAGCGTAATATAATTTTAATAATATAGTTTACTAAACTATTCATCAAATACTTACTGAAAGTTACTAGGGAAAGGATAAAACATGATAATATGGACACTCTCTTAAAGAAGCTTATAGTTTACTCAGTGAATGTCATGGATATACTGGTAGAGAAAGAAAAATATAAAGATATAAGACAAAAATAAGATTAAAAAGATTGAAGAAATAAGCACAGTTAAAGAAGTACTCCTGGATGCTTCATGGTATCTGAACATATCCTTGAACAATATATATTATTTTCACATACAAAAATCAAAGTTATTTCAACCAGAGGATACAATACAAATCAAAGCATGAAGCATTTTCGAGGAAAACCAGGTAATATAATTTCAATATAGGTTACATGAAATGTACCTTTATAAGATGGGACAAGTTAACATCAGATTTTTCAAGAGTTTTGAATGTGTATAGATGGTATTTGTTATAAAAAAATAATTGCTAAAGATTTATAAAAGAGGATTGAGTATATAATCAGAATAGTAACTTAGATTATTATGATAATTTCCTGGAGATTTAACTAATCAGTGTAATGGGCAGAAGACAGGAAACCATTTAAGAATAATCCAGGTGTTGGGAAATGAGAGATTAGAGTGATGACGATAGGGATCGCAAATCAGGGGCTAATGCAAAACACAGAGATAAATCTGACATAAATATTAAAAATTAATAAATAAAACAAGACTTACAACTCGCTAGATTTAGGAGTTAGTGCTATGTGTGAAGGAGTAATCAATGAATCATGGAAGTGTTCAAGAGTAATAACAATAATTATAAAATGTGGAAGCATTGGGGGAGTTACTTACCACTGAAACCTAAGTAGCAGTATTCAGTGTTCAAAAGGCAGTTTGAAATGTGTGGCTCTAGCCTACAAGGGAGGTTGGGAATGAATGTGCTGATTTAGGAATTTAAAGAGAGAAGTTAACTAAGCCAATCTAGTTGCAGTTACAACAATATAGTGGCCCCAGAGAGTGGGGAAATGACCTCAGCTGAGGTAAAGGACAGTAGCTTGGGAGATAAGAAAAAGATAGAGAAATCAGAGAGTTATAAAGAGAACCTAACTAAGCACTATCTCAGGCAAGAAGAGTGCTCTTAAGGGTGACCTGGAGAATAATATGAAATGCTGAAAAGATAAAGAAAAGTGCAGCTGGAGAGAAAGGCATCAGTTCAGCAGCCTTTGTGTGCCTGTGTTCACGCTACCTTGACTCCAGGCTGCTGACCTTGTCCACTCTGAGCCTGTGCACTGTTCCCTGGTGTCGTCCTTTCCCTTGTGCCCACTCCCAACCCAGCCTCCATTCCCAGATAGAAAAAGTTTAAAGATTATGGAGCCAGGTTTTAAGCCAGGAAAGAAAATACAGGTGTGGATTTTTTAAAACAATGTGAAAATATCTTATTCAAAATATATAAAAGAAATGATTTCCTATTTCTTATCCAAGTGTAGGTACTCTTACCCTAGTGCTGCTACAAAATTGCAAGATTAACACAGACTTGTCTACAAAATAGAGAAACTCACCATGAAGGACTGCTCTGGTAATTGAAAGAGAGGTGTTTAGTATTGGGGGAAAAAAAAGGTATAGATTTCTCAGTAGATGGTAAACTTAGGTTATTTTTTTTTTTTTGCAAGAAGTAACCTTACAAGATATTTAACTATATAATCAGATCCACCATAAGCAATATTATCAGACATTATAAAGTGCTTTGGCATTTTTAAGTGTTGAAGTATGCTCTTTTTCTCCCTGTAAGCACCAGGATCATCTTCTATTGGTATGCAGTCCTGGTTTTATCTAGGTGCAAGCTTGTAGGTGTGTGTGTGCACGCATGTGTGCGCGTATGTGTGTACATGCACATGTCCATGTGTGAGAGAGAGACTGAGAGACAGAGAAACAGAGACAGAAAGAAACAGAGAGACTAATAGAGCAAAAAGAGATAGAGCAAGAGAGAGAAAGGAAAGGAGAGAGAAGCATATCTAGATGTGCTTATTTCAAAATGGTATAACTCTAATAATTAGAATGGTGACATCTTAACATGTGCTCATCTTTACAAATTTTCTGTGCATGCCATTAAAAAGAAAACACACTTCTAAGAGGAGCTGGTTGCCATGATGCTTTAGAAGAGAGGCTATTCATTTTCAGTCATTTATTTTCTTCAGCACATTTTGTAACAAAATAAGGCAAAGGAAGTGGCTGGCCCCTGTCCACTAGGGGCCCTTTCCTGTCTCACTTTCATTCCAGATTCATTGTTTCCAGCCAGTGCTGTCCCTTCTACCCTATTTCCTTGGCCTTAACTGAGCAGTGATCAAATAACAAGCTACATTTCTTCTGGCTTGTGAAAAGATCACTTATTCATTCATTTAATCACTGCTTTTGTAAGTCATATAATTAGATGAAGACAAACAAAAGTCTGAACAAGCTATTTAGACTAGACCTCTGAATGTAATTATTTATGATTTCTTGATTATGGATATTCTTTTCCCATCTGTATCCCTCCTTTTCTATTGGCTTGACACACAAAAGAAATTAAATTACATTTCAGATAATTGATACCTCTACTTATCTTGGCAAAAGAAGGAGGACATTTGATTTTTCCTATTACAATGTGAAAAAAATGTAATATGATTGAGAATATGAAAACTGTCTCAGCTCAGCTTTCTGTAACTATCCTGATGGTCTAAAAGCCTGTTATTAAGAACATTCACTCATTCAAAATACATACACACAAATATTCAAACTTTCAACAGTTTTATATCCTGTACTCCCTACAAGACTGTCATCAGTATAAACGTTAAAGTACATTGTTTTTATCAGAATAACTCAGTTTCTAATGGAAAAACTAAGACCTCATTCGAGAGTAAATGATGCTATGTCATATTTAAGGGGCAGATTTTGGGGTCTAGTGGAGTGCAAATTTTAGCATAAAATACCTGTGTAAGAGAGAGGAAGGTGGCTGCCTTCCTCATTAAGTCCATGTGCTCTCTGTGACCTAAGAGCACATCGGGAGCTTGTTCTTTAATCAGTGTCATGTGTCTTCTGGTGATGTCCAAGTTTCTAGGCAGGAAGCACTGAATGCATGCTTTGAAAAATACTGCTTTATAAATGGAGATTTACTTTTTTTTAATTAAAAATGAAAGCCTCCCTACAGTTAATGGAAGTTCTACAGTATCAGATCCTTTCCTTAGGATTAGAGCTCTCTATAAATTCAGAGCTAGAAACATGGATACAACCATGGATTGAGACATAGGAGTGGCTTCAAATTTCATCTTTACCAGGGAAGCTTCCTTTAATTTTTGACTGCTTTAGGCAGGCCACTTAAACAGTCACCCATATCAGTACCAAGTATGCTTTGAACACACTTCAGATATTTTGTTGATTTTCTTTTTCCTTTTATGATGAAAGCCCAAAGTTGCCTCTCCAGCCTTGCTTAAAGCTACAATACAGGTGTGTGACTAAGAAACCTTTGAAGAATCACTCAAAAGAAAAAAATTGGTAGTTAATAGTTGGGTATAGGGAGCATGGAAAAAGGAATGCAGTTGGCATTAATATGATGACTAAGTGGAGGGCCAGGGGAGGGAGGGAGGAATTGAGGGGATCGTTTTATGAACATTATAGATGTCTAGCTAATGTCCTGTATATTTGAAACTAATTTACATAAATAATTTTTTTTTCTTTTAAATAAAGAACTGGAGGATAGTGGCATTGAGCAGATTCAGGATTGCTGGAGAGGGCGGTGGTGTGCTATAGAACAATGAAAAGCTTTCCACGTAATGCCAGAAGCCCAGTGTCACCATCGCAGATCCCATGACACAGTGCCTGCCTTGGGCCTGTGTAGAGCAGTAGAACAGCTCCCAGGGGCAGCACGCGGCTGTGATTTGGCTGCTGTTCTTGGTGGCATAGCTCGGGAGCCAGATTTTCTGCCCCTCCTACACTTATGCAAACTGTCTGCTAGCCTTTATCAAATTGTTTTTGCTAAACTTGTTAGTTTAGGTTCTGATGTTTGCAAATCAGAACCCTGACTGAAATACATATTAAGGAACTGCAGTCTCTCATGCCCGTAGGCTAGCATTCAAATCTCAAATGCCAATGAGAGAGATCTTTTAAGCAAAGCGAACAGATACAATTCATTAGTGAGTGACAGAGGATTTAATGAATGGGGCTTTGCTCTACCCCCTGTAGCTACACCCAGCTCTAGGTATTGGGTCATACTAATCCACTAGCTCAGGAGTACTCAGTCTTCTAATTTATAAAAGAAACTGGAAATGTATCTTATTACTTAAAATCTTCCAACCCTCTAAATATTGGCAATTAATAAAAAAAGCTTTAAATCATGGTGGGATGAGAGAAAATATATCTATATTCTGATTGGGGTCTGTGGGCTTCTAATATACGAACCTAAAATGATTTTTCATGCTGCTCCCTTTCTCTGTGATTCTAAGCTGAAATGACTCCTTCTTTAAAAACCATTTCCCAACCACCACCCCCTCTACTGGCAGCAGGCGGTGAGAGAGGAAGTGTGACAGGAAGAGTAAAGAATCAGACGTAGGGCGAGGGGAAAGTGTGGCAGGATGAGCATTATATTGGAAAAGAAACTGTCGTTTTGATTTAGATAATGCTAGACTTTTTAAACATGAAAATGAAAAGTCTGGGTCATACTAAAAAATGATATAAACATAGAAACATAAAGATAATTTTTTAAAAAATCCCTGGAAGTTACCTATGTATGTATATACATTCATGGCAGGGGTAAGAAGCAGAATTTATTCTTCTAGAATGAAAGATAGGGACTGTAGAAAAAATAAATTTACTAACTCTCATACCTCAAAAAGTACATTAATAAAGAAAAAGAGTCTATATTTCTTGTTGGCCACTGCATCTTTAGTGCCCCAGCAGAGTAGAAAATCAATATTTATTAAATCAATTATTATGTATTTATGAGCATATACTTCAGAATAAAATGTTCACTCTCTACTGGAAGAACAGTTTGTTTAGTATTATTGAACAATAGCCATTCAGAACCAGGGGAAATTTTAGACATAATCCAATACAGCAATATCAGTTTACCTGTAAGAAACGGACATAATGAAATAAATCAACTTACCAAAGTCACAGATATTCCTATAGCAGAGCTAGGACAAAGCCCCTCAGACTTCGATCACAGTCCTGACATAGCTATGGAGTTGGCGTTTGTGATAAGAAATAAGTTAATTTTTAGCAAGAATGTATTAATATCTTGAACTTAACAGCTTCTAATGAAAAATGTACAAATCCAGATGCTTTTCATATGCGTAATACATCACTATGTACACACGCATGACCATATGACTTATATTTTGGTTTGCTCCATTTTAATAAACTATTTTATACTTTTATTCCATGTACGACATTTAACCTATTTCCCATGCAGAAAAACAACTGCCAGCATTAATTTAATTTTACATAAACACACTCTTTGAGATTGAAGCAAATCTGGCTGGTTTTCAATGTGAAAACAAATTATTAAAACTATTCTTGGACTTATATCTAAACAGAACTTGTCCTTAATCTTAATGTAACAGAAATGTATACATAAACTGTATTCATCAAATGCATCTTCGGTTAACAACTATTGGAAAATGATGTTAACATCACACATAGAAATGCTACCATTTCCTGAGATTTGACATTTTCAGCAATGAAGAATTACAATATTTTGTAAATGGAAATACCACTACTAAAAACAGAATTCTATATAAATAGGATGATGTCATTTGTTTTCAAAGACTATTGATACACTAGAGTGAAGCAAAAATAATAATAAAAGCAAAATATTTTGTGGCAAACTCTGGGAGTAAGATTAAGACCATAATCTAGGAGTTATCTCTGGGTAAACACTGCAGCCACAAGTGCCACTTGTGGGTATTCTCGGGGCATGGAAAATGAGTTAAAATATTAGAGTTTATCTACATCAGTTTTAAAATATTTTTTCCACAGAAAATACCTTCTTGGTAAGAGTGTTTCAGAGATTTTTTAAAATGTCTGTTAGTTATGTGTTTATGTTAGTATTTTTATTTACTTTTTACTTTTTTATATTATATTAATAATATTATACTATATATTTTATATTAATATATTTTATATTAATAATATAAAAAGTAAATAATGAAATCCAGTGTTTCAGGTGCCTGATTCAACAGGCACGTATGTCAGTACTTTTATATCTCTGCTCTCTCGTTGATCACTCCTATTCCAGATGATGGAAAGCCATCTCCAGCCAAGTACATGCCACATACTCGTATATGAGATGACAATATGCACAGTCAAGGGCCTATGACTACTATGCAGGTGATTTTATTATACATACTCACCATTTTCATATTCCTCAGTCTCTCTACAGACTGCATACCACCTCCACTAACCATTATGTTCACAAAAATTTTACAGTTTCATTTCAAATGATATATTTTGTATTCTTCCCCCACTGTTAAAATGTAGAAAAATGCTTTAACATAAAAATACCAAGCAGAAGATTATTTAATAAAGAAGTTTGTTAAAAAGAAATCATGCTTGCTGCTTGCTGCCAAGTGATGAAGTAACACAGCCATAGAATGAGCATAGGATTTACAGTTAAAACCAGCTTAAAATACCAGTGACTATGAGCAAATTAATTAATTCTACAATAAACCTTAGCGCTTCCATTTGTAAAATGTTGATAACGGTACCAGTTTTACTAGGCGGCTGATAGATAAAAATGGATTTATTTTGAAAGTTTAATAAATACCATTGCATTTTTATTCTTTTTTTTTTCTTTATTTATGATTAGCTACTTGACAATTACACTTCTATAGTATACCGGCTCTCACTTCAAACTGTAGTTGCTTGTATCTCCCGCATCTGCTATACCCTGTCCTCATTACCCAACAGTTTTAAAGTATAGAAACACTGATTTGTCTTGAGATCCTGGGATTCTGACCTCACCCCACCTTGACACTGTAGTCTAGTTCAGAAAAAAAACAAATTGAGTCATTCTAATTAAAGCTCTAAACCATTTTACAAACATCTCTCCTTCTGGATGTTGTTAACATGAGCCAAACCAAGGACAAAGCAAAGACATAGGTGAAACCTATGCAAGAGAAACAGAGAAAAACAATTTTAGAATATCATTGGTAAACATTTTAAATCAATGCATACCAATGAATTGAGACAACAGACCACAAAAAAAAAGATTTTTTTAAAAAAGATTCTGAAATGTGTGTTTTTGCCTCTTTTTTATTGTTTTCTTGAGATTATTTCCCAGGAGTAGAATTATCGGACCAAATAATTTGAGTATATTTACAGTCTTATAACATATTCTAATAATGTTTTCAAAAATTGTTGAAACCATTTGTTCTTCTCCTTACTAATGTATGAGAAAGCCTGTTTCTCTGAGTTTTGTCCAGAGTTAAAAATTATATTTTTAAATTGTTTTTCAAAATTGATAGATAAGAAATATTCCAAATCATGTATTTATGATTTTTTACATGTTGATTAGTTAAAAAAAATTTACTATGCTTAACAATCATGGCTCTCTTTTTTCCTTGTAAAAGTTCTTTTCCACATTTTAAGCCAGGATTTTTATTTAATGATAAATTAAAAGACATATAAAAATATGTATATCATATAATTGCAACTATGTAAAAGACAGCTAGTCAGAAAAAAATACTAGTAGAAAGAATTGTTTTTTTTTGTCCTTAAATTGCTGTATGTTTAATCTTCCTTAAGCTAACTATATTCCACTCATATAGATTTTCAATTAAATGAAATTAAGTGAAACTTTAAAAATAAATGTTAATGAATATTGGGTTTTACATTTTCACAGAGAAATTGTGACCTTTTTTGTAAACCATAAAGTACTCTAGTAATGTTAGTTTTTTAATCACTATTACTACTAACATCAATACTAATAATATTATTATGATGTTGCTGCAACAGTTGCTAAACAGTTATGACAAATAAAAACCTGAAATGAAAACTGCCAAATACCTAACACAATTTAAAGGAAAATAACATGACTTGAAGATATCTTGAAAATTAGCTTCATAAATATATATGTGTGTATATATATATATATATATTTATATATATGTACACGCAAGTGAGTTAAGAGATAATCAAAGCTGAATAATCACTTAGTCTAATAATGTATATTAAACATGCTTTAAGACACTTTAAAAAGTAGTTGAAGAGTAAATTTCAAGATATTTGATATTTTAATATTGAAATATTAAACCTTTATCTAGTCTTTTTAAAATTTTGCATACTAATCATAAAATCTTATTTAATCTTATTTATCCCAGCTGTTACCACACAGTACCCACTCCTGTCTATAACCAAAAGTAACAAAACTTAAATTTTTTTTCATTTTTAGAAATGTCATGTGAGCAAATGGGTCATTTCCTCAAAATAAATTTAATGGAATACAGCCTTAATCCTAAAATTGATATGTTGGGATTTTATTAGGAAGTGCTCTCTCTCTCTCTTGCTCTCACACTTGCTTTTTTTCTTCTGAAAAAGACTGCTTATAAGAGAATTTAAATTGCATGAATTCACATCGTACCAAAATCCTCATAGCTGGGAGATGGAAAAATTTCTGGCAGAATGGTGAGTAGAGATTCTGAGAAGGAAGAGTAGTGAAGTGCTTTCTTGTTAATGACTGTGCATGGATTGTTGATCTCCAAAGCAAAGAGACAACAGTGGAGCTAGTTAGGCTATAATTTCAATAGTTATTTTAGAAAGATCACTTAACTCTCCACGTTTGACTGCTACCATGGTGCCCCCACTATATCATCGCTCAGCATGCTAAGTGTCTTTTGTCTATTTGAAGAGAAGAGAACTAGCTGCTAATGGAACTTGCTACATACTCTCTGTTGAACTTAGATTTTCAGTTAATCCAATATGCATAAGAAGCCCATATGTTCTGAGCAAAAACACATTGAGAACTCAAAAAAGATGAAAATATTCTACATTTTACACTCTTGTTCCAAAGACAATATTTCCCTTGAGCAAATTTGCAAACTTGAAATGATTGGGATGGAGTTAAGTTCAATTCTAATTAACATCATAGACCTCCGTTAAGGTGTTCTTTAATGGGTTGTTTCTAATTCTTTATATGATGCATTTCCTAGGTAACATTAAGGAGTAATCTTTAAGTAATGCACTATTATTTTTTCCTGGTGAATTAATAAATAAATAAATATAACTTACAGACATGAGTCCAAAGTCGTAGACATATTTTATATAAAGATAAAAAAGTTTTGTTTAAAATTATTTTAATTGTATCTAAATAATAATCATAATCATGAACTATACAGATTCACTTTTTTTAGTACATTACAAGAGGTAAGCATAAGTATCATGATTCCAAAATAAATGTGTACATCATGTGAAGAGAAAATAAATTAGTTGGAAAAAGAAAACTAAAAGAAAAGGACACCCCCAAAAATCAATCTAAGCCAACTTGCCAAGTCTTTAGCAAAAAGACCACAAACATAGATGTATAAGAGAACAGAGAAGAGAAAGAAATGATAAAAAGATATTGTTTAACTTGCAATTTAAAAAGTGAAACAATCACATTCTTTCTAATGTTTAGTAACTTCACTCAAAAACTCCACACATGTAGTTCGATATATATGTGGTTAACTGTTTTTGTTCGTTTTTCCTCCTGAGTATCTCCTATATTTAACATTAACATTTTTGAAGTATACTTTATTAGTATAAATACTACTAATTCTGAGATAATATCATCTGTCTACTTTGTCAAGGAACATGTAGCCTACCAAACAAAAACAGAGACAAAGAGAATGACATAAGGTTAAAACTTCTCAGGTTAAAAATCACCCCTCGTGAATTTTCATTCATCTTTTTGTCTTTTTCTGCTTGAGCTTGTAACCTTCTACAGAACTCAAAAACATTCTTTTAAATATAATTACAAACAATCGCCAGTAGAAAGACTTTCTTTAAAGGCAATTTTTGGTCCTGCAGTTTTAAGTGTATTATTTGAAATAAATTCTCAGCTGAGTTGATCATTAATGTTAAAAATTCATCTAGATCTAATGTCTTATATGTGACCTTATTTCTTCATCAGAGTAACAGCAATAAAACTTATCTTTTATATATCATTAAACACAAACACCAACCCCCTTGAACACATATTGTCATTATATCTTTAATACTTCCAACTGTCAAAATCTAAAAACATGTAGTTAATTTTTTCTAGCCCAAGGAAATCTCTAAAGGACTACTTAATCCAAATTCACTAAAAAATTACTAGACTTACCAATTCTAATAATTCAGTAAGTATCATTGTATTTTAGCTAGATCAGTTTTTCATTTTAAATCCATTTACTTAAAAATCTCAAAAACTATCTAGCTATTTAAACTATGTAGGAGAATTCTTGTGGCTGTTTCTGTTACAGTTACAAGGGATTATTAAAACAATTTTTTATAACTCACATGATCAAAATTTTTTTCTAAGAGTCAAAAGGAGCAGAAACTGTTTCTTATTTCTTATATCTCAGGGTACGTGTTACTTAATTCAAAAATATGTCCCATTAACCATGTTAAATTGGCTATATGATAATAAATATGTGTACATATATATTTTATTTTATGAAAATTTATATTTAATTGTTTTACACAATAGCTACTCACATATTTCAAGAGGCTTAGCTATCCATAATGTAAATTATCTTGTTTATTTAGTATTGCACACACATGCACACACACAGGTATGAAATTTAGAATATTTTTCTGAATCCAGAATTTTAAAACTTCAGAGGTAAATTTACAAATGTTTGTGCTTATTAGAATATGAGAGACACGTTTCTAAACTTGTGTGACCGTCTTAATTTGTAATTATTAAGGAAAAAAACTCAGAGACATATTTACCACAGTACAGAACAACAGAAATTAAAATAGATAAACTCACACACACATATACACACAAAATGACAGTGAAGTAATCTCTAACATAATTACTACCAAACCCTTTGGGGTCAGTAGTTGTGTCTCAGTCGATGTAGTGCTGAGAGAGAAGCGAAACGGCTGACATCTGAAAGCTGGCCTGGCACTCACGGACACACCGTGGATGATCTCTTAATGAACGTAGAGTTTACAAGACAGCAACATCAGACAAGGCCCCTCTGTGACCATGGTGGAGTAAAACGAAGTAAGACCCCTGAAAAATCACCGTACCTAAACACAGAGGAAAACATACTCCAAAAAAAAGAACAAACATCCTTCTGTCTTAGCACATAAGAGTTCTGATTCTTTACCAATTCCAGTTTTAGCTTCACTCTATTTTTTCCTCCTTCTGGAAAACATTTATTAAGATGACTAATCATAGAATTACCCCAGCTTCCTGACATCATCCAATTCAGAACAAAGCCCCTCTTCCTTAAACTCTCCTCCAAATCACCAAAACAGGCCCAAACCCTATACTAATTCACTGAAACACCTTCTTACCCAGACATCCAGTGTTTCCCATGAAATATGTTCTCCATCGATGCAGTGGTTAATAAGCATAACTTGTTCTTTGTGATCTTTGGCTGGAAGGATTGACAGAGAAACTCGTCAGGTTGATATTTTAATTTATCAATAATTATACCTGACATGAAGCTTATTATTTATTATTGCTCTTACTATGTATTTTTTGTAATATACTTTAGGGTGCTAAAAATATAAAACTTTATAATACAGCTTGCCATTTTTGGTTGAGGAATGGCCACATCATACTTATTCACATAGATTTGTTGACTGGATGCATAATAGTTTTAGGGTGTAAAATATATAAAACCACACATTGTAATTAAAGTTAGAAAAACCTATGATTATTGTTTGTGTATGACATGTCAACCTAAATAATTCACATTACGAACAGACATTTGGTAATATAGAAAAATTAATAGAATCATTGGAATCTATTACAACAAATGAGATAATTAAAATGATTAACCATGAAAAAACATTCAAAAAATTTAAAAATCAGTATTTTCCTGTGCATTCAGAAGACAAGATAATAGAACAATATTCTTATATGCGAAAGCAGTAGCAACAATAACAAATGAGTAGGAATAAACTCAATAAGAAATATTTGGAACACATTTGATAGAAATTTTAAAATTTAATACCCACATTTCTATAGATTGAATAGAGATATGTGTATGCAAGGGGTGTTATTTCCTTTTGAACTGATTTATAGAATCTGTGCAATTCATATTAAATATCTAAAGGTTGTTTCTTAAATTTAACTAGTTCTAAAGCAGTTTCAAAAAAATACTAAGAACATTTTGAAAAAGAAAAGTTATGAGGAAACACTAGGCCTGCCAGAGATAAAGTATAATATAAATCAGTGAAATTCAGTATGAGTGTATAGCAGGAATAGTCATAATAAACAAGTAGACTAGAATAAAAGCCTCTGTGATAGATCACGGCCTGGAAGAAAGTTTAGCAGAATGTAGTAGGCTGACGAATATCTCCATTCCCTGATGTCTATGTCCTTCTCCTTAGAATAGATAACCTTGTTACCTTATATTGTACAAAAGACTGCACAGATGTGATTAAGATTATGGAGCTGGAAATGGGGAAATTATCCTGGATTATATAGATGGACCCAATCAAGTCACAAGGCCTTAGAAGCAGAGAACTTTTCCTGGCTGTGAAAAGAGATGCAATGATAGAAGGGTCAGATTAATGCAACATGAGGAGGACTTGGCTTTGAAGATGGAGGGAAGAGGCCATGAATAAAGACAAGTGTGCACAATCTAGAAGCTGAAAAAGGCAGGAAAACATTATTTCCTAGAAAATGTAGAAATTATAGCAGCCTTGCAGATACCTTTGACATTAGTCCAATGGGACCTATGTTGGACTTCTTGTTTGCAGAAATGTAAGATGATGAATGTGTGCTAATTGAATTCACTACATTCGGGCTAATTTCCTATAACAGCAAAAGAAAACTAATGTAGCTTTGTAAATCCATATGGCAGAAGTATTATCCAATAAATGGCGCTGAGACAACAAGTTAAATTATTTAAGAAGAAGCAAAATTATAGATTTCCTTCTATTCTCTACAATGACAAAATCCATATCAATTATGAAATCGAACAAAAAAAAAAAGAAACAATACTAATTAGAAGATGATATAAAGACTCATTTGTTTTTTTCCTTAGGATGGATAAGTTCTTTTAAAGACCAACAGTAATTGAAAAAATGATGAAAGAATATAACAATAGTTCATGAAAGTTGTAATGACTGTATATCAGGAAACACTGAGGAATACTAAAAGACAAAGAAAACACTAGGGGGAAAATAATTTTAATATATAATGAAAGATTGGCTTTCGTAATAGGCAAAGAGCTTATATAAATGAATAACATCAATATTCTCAATTTAACCTATAAATTAATTTGAAAAAGAAAATATTGTGGAAAAACAGTTAATCATCATTACTTATCAATTCCATATTTATGAATTCACCTACCTGCTAAATTTTATTTGTAACCCTAAAATCAATGTTCATGGACACACAGAGAGCAGCAAAACTTTTAAGTTAGCAGATGCACACTTTCTCAGCTGAGGTCAAATCAAGTGAAGCTCTGCCTTTTTATTGGCAGCTCTCATACTATATAAACAAATGTTGTTTTTGTGATCTGTTTAGTGACACATTTTTCACATTTGGGAGCTTTTCTTGGTTATTTTGCTATTTCAAATGGCCCCCTAAGCATGATAAGGCCCCCAAATGCTCGAGTGCTGTCTAGTATTAAGTGTCTTATACAGAGAAATTACATGTATAAAATAAGCTTCATTTAGGAATGAGTTAAAGTGCTGTCAGCCACTTGAGTTCATTGTTGCTAATACACAATGTATGTGTAAAAACCGTCTTTAAACAAAAACATACATTAAAAAGATTATATAATAATCTTGATGAAAATGCTTTGACCAAAACCTTGCAAAAACCTAATTCTGTATTTACCCTGGGAGCAATGGCTCAGTATTCACTAGCTCAGTGTTTGCAACAACTTTATAGCATTAACTACTAAAAATAATGAGAATTGGCTATAAGAGACACTAAGGAAAATATTCACTCTCACTAGTTAAGAAAAAAATGCAATTAATAATACAAGTAAAATATATTTAAAAATTTCCAAATAGTTAAAATTATCTTTTCTTAAATACTTAAACTTAATGTAAAAAATGGTAGATAAGATGTGCAGATATGCACAGTGCGTGACAGCAGAAATTGGTAAAATCATTCTTTTAAGAATGATGACCTTAAAAGCTCTATGCAGTTTGATACATTCTAAAGATGTACTCAAAGATGCAGATTCACACACGCTTCTCTTTATTCCAACAGTATTTATAAAAGTAAACTTTTAAAACTTAAATGTCTCACAATGGGACTATGATATATCTATACATTATAAATTTTCAAGACCAATGGAAATTGTCCATTTTTTCATTTTGTTAGAAAAGCAAAATACAGAACTATATATTTAACATTATCCAATTTTCTGAAGAACATATGTAATTATGTTATATGTTTTACATATAATAACCTAAAAAGAGAAAATATCACAAATAATGATGCTTTAAAAATTAATAGTATTTATGACTAAAGTGTCTGTGAGTAATTCTATATTATTTTTTCTAAATGTCTGTATTTTCTAAATTTGTTTCATATGCATATATTTTGGAAAATACTCATAAGACTTGGCCAGTCCTTAATAAGCTAGAGTCAGTTGTTATAACATCAGTCTGAAGATTTATTAAACTCCTAGGACACTGGCAGAGTGAGACACCACTCTGAACCCATCCCATTTCGGCCTTTTCTAAGAACTGAAAAAGCACGAGTGATGATATCACACTGTTTTCCATTTAAATATTTTGGGCAAAATAGCATATCTATAGATAGTCATTACTATTGTTTTAGTTGCTGCTTTTGTCTAGCCTTTCATTTCAACCTTTGAGAATCTCTTTGATTAGAAATATATGCCATGCAGAATTGGTTTTGTTCTGTAATCAACTTTGAAAATTATTTTTAATAGAAAAGTTTACATATACATTTATTAATATTACTGCCAAATTTCTTTTCACTAACATTATTTGATCTTATATTTTTTAAAGATGTGCAAAATCTTCGTGTATATAAGAAATTTTCTATTTTTGTTTCAGTAGTTGCTTTAATGTATTTTTGAACCCTTTTTTATTAAACAGTATCTCCTTCTTGCCTGTGATATAAATAAGTATTAAATTAATTTGCCTTTTACCTCCCTTCTCTCTCCTTCACTTCCGATTTAACCAATACTATTATTTTTCTTCATATTTTTCTTTGTACTGCTAAGGTGCTAGTACATCTACAACTAGGTTTGTGAGCTGTCACATATGAGCCAGACAGCAAGATTATTCTTCTGACCATGTTCTTCCCCTGAGTCTATGCACCAATCCCCTTTGTTATTATTTACACTCTTTCTATGATTGCTGGGTATATAACACCTACATTATGTTTAGCTATTCTTATGCTCACCTTTGTTTTGTGTTAGATCTCTGATAAAATATATTTAGACCGTTAGCTTCAGTGACTTCTTGTTTGGCTGAAGTTTATCATCTAGTTGTTTTCTAAAGAAAAGCTCATGCAAGCCACATCCCACGAGATCTCACATGTTCAAATCTCTTTTGTTGTAGCTTTTATACTGTAAACACCGCTTGATATAGAATGCTTGACTCACACATTCTTTCCTTGAGTATATCATATGTTTTTTGTTTTGACTGCTTATTCTTAAATGGAGGGGAGAGATTCTGATCTGTGTTGCCTACAGGTTCATCCCAAGCTCTGTATAGAAAATTTCATGTTTTACCTCAACTAAGAAACTATTTCTGATAGGAGAAAAGTCACAAAGGAATGCAACTGTTGAGACAATTTCCCTAAAGCCTATTTTTCTCTGAGGAAAGGCTTCACACCAAGCTAACAAAACCATATATTAGACACATTCACAGAATGTTAACTAAAATTGTGTTTGATTTTTCTCCTTTTACATATTTTGCATGAAATAATTTTGTCAAAAGAATCTCAGTTGTAAAATTTGACCATAAAGTAAAAATTCTGGCTGTGTTATCTCTTGAAATATGTCTTTAAAGCACACCTGCAACAAATATTTCCTCTGTAGAAAACAAGTTAAATTATTTTTGTGGGCTTACACATTCCAAAAAAAATTAGAGGTTTCTCTTAGGAACATCTATTTATGTTGATAAATTGACAGGCCAATTGACATCTACCTGAGGTTTAAAACAACTCAAGGATGAAATTAAGAAACCACTGGCCAAAATGCACAAATTGTGATTATAAACACAATATTATTGGGGAGATACATAATTTTGTAATCTGATTTTTCATAGACACCAAGAGTGCAAAAATCACTCAGAGAATTGCAGTGACTTTCTTACTTGTTACCCTTCCTCTAGATGACATTCTTATAATTCAGCCCATATACAACTGCAGGAGTTATATTCCTTAAATATAATTTGGATTACCAATCCCTGACTCCAAAACCACATATGAATAAAAGTTAGACTCCTCATTATTTAACACCCTACTCAATATGATACCAATCTATTCCTCCAGTTATATCTCTCATTATTTTGTACTTAGATTAGATAGACTTCTTCTGAAGGCCTAACCATCCTCTTTGCTTATATTGTTCTATTATTTCCTGTTCCTAAATTACTCTAGGATTTTTGTGCCATCTCCTCTTTCTACTCCGTGAATATCCATCATTTAACTTAACACTCAGTACAAATCTTACAACTTTGTCTAAGTTTTGCCCCCCTTCCTTGAAATTCTATAAACACTGTCAAAATGATAAATAGACACTAGATTTGGGAGAAAATTACTGAAAGTGGGGATTACTTAATATTATGGTTTGGACTTATATATTAGGTTTTTTTTTTTATTTTAGAGGGAAATAAACTATGGAGATTCTATAAATAATTAAATTTCCAAGGTTCTATATTTTATTTAGCACTATATTAACCAAAAACTGGCCAAAAATGTATATTTTAAGAAACAGAGGATGTTTAATTTAAGAAACCTGTTATAATATTTTATCACTTCAATAGGTCAAGGTATAAATTAGTTGTGCCTAGAGATACTAAAACAATTCATAAACATATAATTTCTTATAATAGCTCTTAATAAATTAGGAAAAGACGATTATCAGCATTTATCTCAGAACAACTGTAGATAAATGTCATCGAAGTCACTGATGATTTTCTGAAGGTATTTCTGTTAGGTGAGAGACAAGATAAGAATGCTGCTAGCACAATTTTTAAAATCATTGTTCTGGAAGACCTAGACAATAATATAAAAAGAATAAAAATAAGAAATTAATGTATCCTAAAAAAGATGATAAACGTGACTGCAGGTGATAGACTTTTCTGCCCAGAATCTCAAGAATATTACTAAAAATATAATGCATATTTGAAATGAATAAGCCAAATATAATAGGTTTCCTTTGTATCTGTGAAAAAAATTTGCAAAATGTAGGTTAAAATTATAACAATTTAATGCAATTAAAATGTAAATCAATAAGAAAGCAGTAAATGCTTTAATAGAAAAAAAGTATAATGGCATGAGAAAATACTAATTCACTCTTAAAGAAAAAATATCAGCTTAATCAAAGAAATACCATTGTTGTGTTTAGAGAGTAAGAATGAAAAGAATTGTACCCCACATGGAAACTAAGATCACCTAATTTAGAACAGCAAAGGCTATTTACAGTATTCAGAGCTTGCTATGACAAGGGAGTCAGCCACCATCATTTGATGGGTATAAGTTAATGATATTGGGCCATGTTCATAAAATAGAATTTAACGGGACTGTTCATGAAGATAACAGTTTTTATATAGAAAGATGATCAGGTGGAAATAACATTATTACAGTATGATTTAATTTTTTGTAGCATGCATATATGTGTTTGTGCATGTATATAAAAAGTCTGAAAGGTTATGTACCAAAATATTACTAGTTTTTATCTTTGAATGATAGAATTATAAGTGATTTATTTTGTGCTTTTCAATAAACTATGGACATTATTTTAAAAATGTGTTACTTTCATAGTCATAGAAACAGCTGTAAACTGGTTAATGAAAATTTAAACCCCTAAATCTACAAAAAAAAATTATTGTGTTTAACTCTTAGACAGTAGAGAGGCATTCAAAAATATAGCTTTATATGTACTTTTGCTTTTTTATTCCTCTAGCCAAATGTTCTTCAGCACAGGCAGAACAACCTGACAGAATTTAATCAAGGAGGTTCTTTGGATCCATAGATGGAATAGAATCATGGATTTTTGCTTTGTCTCTTCTATACTACCTCTACCCTCAGGGCAATTTGTTTCTTTGTTTGTTCATTTAATAAATAAATAAATGGAGTCAGCAGCTATCATTTGCATTTGGTGAAGACTCACAGGCAGGCAGAGGAATGGGAAAGCTATATAGTGAAAGAAAGGCTTCAGCTATCTCCTGTTGCAGGCCACTGGCATGAGGAAATTATGGGCTAACTGGAAGTGCTGCTTCCTAGGTCATTGGTTAGGGGTGCATATCTGGTTTTTCTTAGTTAGTTCTAAGTTAAAAGCAGAGGCAAAAGTTAGGGAAGCTGTCAGTTATTACTCAAGTACTGGTCAGTTGGAACCAATTCTTACACAGTTGTTTTTTGGTTTCCTAGACTGGTTTACAGAGGTAGAGGTCTGACTTTCTATATTCCTGGCTTACGTAGACAGTAGGTTGGATTCCTGGGATGATTCCTGCAGATTATGGGTCAGAGTTTTGTTTTTATATGTTGTCTGGCCATTGTCTGATTGGATACTCAGTTTCTCACTGGTGTCACAATATTTGACTAGGAGCAGGACACGAATGTTCAAAAATGGAGAGAGGAAGAAGATAAGTTGAATAAATTAAATTTATAATTAAAATAGTACTAATTTACTAGAAATTATTTGACAAGAAGATTTTTTAAAAACTGTAAACTTTATAAGCAGTCTAAAAGCAAACTATAAAATGTCATTACAGATAAAAGATGAAGAGAGACAGGACAGAGGGAGAGAGGGAGGAAGGAAGGAAGGAAGGGAGGGAGGGAGGGAGGGAGGGAGGAAGGAAGGAAGGAAGGAAGGAAGGAAGGAAGGAAGGAAGGAAGGAAGGAAGGAAGGAAGGAAGGAAGGAAGGAAGGACCAAGATTAAGAGAGATTCTAGAAAGAAATAATCTTTGGGTTCTAATAACTATAATAGAGTTTTACTATCTACCAAGCACTCTTCTAAGCATTTTACTTCTCGTAACGCATTTAATTTTTATCACAACCTTATAAAGAAAATTCTTATTTTACAGATGAATCTTGAGGCTCAGAAAGATTATAAAACTTGCCCAAATTACGGTACAAGTAAATAGTGGAGTTGGAATTTGAACTTTTGGGTTTGACTCTAAATCCCAGCATGTAATTTTTTCCTTTAAGCTTTTTAACATTGAGCAAATGTTATGCAGCTGTTTTTTAGTTTCACCCTCTTTAGAGGATATTTTTTGACTGAACCTAAAGCTTTTTCTCATTTCAAATACATAGTGCTGATACTACTCATTTGTTTATTCCTAATAAATGGATGTTACTTTAAAAAAAAATTTATATATTGCTATAGTGCCTTTAGCATAAATAATAGCAGCCAAAATTAGAGAATTTATTACAGTTACACTTAATAATTGTATGTATGTTTAAAATTAAAGGACATTGTCTCCAATACATATAAGTACTAAGATTGTAATGATAAAGTAGTTGAAATATCTATTAATCAATAATAGTTAACTAATAAACCAATGCTTGTGGGATACTTGTCATATTAACATAGAGTAAATTTGATATTTGTAGCTTCTGGTGGTATTTTTAACATACACATTATTGTAATATATAAATATACAATGGTCTATAGTTAATAAAAAATTTTTAAAAATATACAGTAGCCACTTTTCCTTGACCTATACATTTTTGTCAGTAAATAGAGCAAGTGGGAGATGACTAGTACAGGCTTTTGTAATGCTAATTTCATTTAAATATAGAAATTTTATGTCATTGTCTAATGATGCAAAATTATCTTTTTCTCAGTTTTGTTATTATTATCGAAGGTAGAATTCTAGAAAATGTTACTGCATGCTCTGACAATTGTATAAAGGTTAGAAAAATATATACATGATAAAATAATTATTCTCTCAAATGATAGCATTTTGGAAAGAGGGAAAATGTGCATTCTCAAATACACACTTATAACTATATATTTAAGTTTTGTGACCTCAATAGTTTATGTTAGCTTACAAATTTTAATATGATAAGAATGATTTTATGAACTGATAAAATTTCAATGATCAAAATATTTTTTAAATTTTTTTCTGAGAAGCTTGAGGGGGTGAAATATTTAATTGTGTTTTATTTAATATAAAAATATATAATATAATAATTAAAAGAGTTATAGTAGAAAATAATGTAAAGAAATATCCAATAAAAGTGAGTTGAATGACAAATAAGCACTGCCAATTTACAATTATAATTGTGTCTTATCTGTATAGAATATTATACAAAACTCAGACAAAATTGGATTTTTAAATTAATCTTGACTAAACAAGTCAGTGATGCTAGAAATAATGAACCACTTACTATTTCAATTCGCATAAAAATGGCTACAGTAAGTGATATGAGTCTCAGTCCATAAATACACATTTTATAAAATATTATTACTCCTAGCTCCCATCCCATTTAGGTGGAAAGAAATTTAATCTTGTACTTTTGATTGTTCTCTACAATTATGAGGATCACATAGTCCCAGAAAATAGTGAAAGCAAGTAATATATTTCAAATTTTTGAACAAAACTGAAATAAAATTTTATATGAAATATTTATCCTACTAGAGTTAGACTATTCATTAATTTATTTTTTATGACTTAATAAAAATTCTGCATGCATCTCACATACGCAATGCATGTGACCTACTAAAGGTTCATAATCCATAGTTTGAAAATCATTGTTCAAATGGATCCTACTTTCTACTCTGCTGTTTCCAACATCCCAGCCAAAAATGGTTCCTTGCCATCCTATGGCAGTGTAACTACTTCTCTCTTCCTAGGTGAAGGGAAATGTGTTGAAGCAGGAAGCCCTACTGTTTAATGTTCTATCACCTGAAATATATCCTATAACTAACACACCTGATTTCCTACTGCCTAATTTCTCAAAAATGTAAAATTTTTTTTCAATTTCCATCAGCAGACCAGAGGAAGTGCCTTTCCCTTTCCTTGCATTGCTCACAAAACCACATTCCACCACAGTTTACAGGACCTGTACCAGACTATTCTGGGAGTTGGCTCTTACAAAACATGTGAAATGTGCAAATTTTCTGAAGCAAGCCATTATAACTTAGCTTATCTTCTGGAAGAGGGGTGACAGGAAAATATGTGAATGATTAAACTGACAGTATCTACTAGAATTTGAGCAATTCAGTCATTTGAATTTTCTAGACTGAGTCTCTTCTTTAATTAATGATATTTGTGAACTTTTTAATAACCTAATTTAGCAATTTTGCATGATTCCTTCATCTTAAGTAGCTATGACCATATGTGCATGTATGTGTGTGTATATATATATATATGTATATATATATATATATATATACATAAGAACATATGTATATACATTTTTATTTTTCACATATTGAATAATGATCAAATAGCAATTAAAAATATTCATAAATTATAGAATCAGCCATAATATATATAAAATCTTGCTACTGTCCATGTAATTTTGATTTTTGTGTATGTAAGTTGAGAAAAATATATCTATATTAAGGAAGTAGTGATTTAGAAGATTAAACAATATATTATATATAAGACTCCTGCAATATGTGTGAACTAAATAAAGGGTAACCTCCACTTCCTGCTCATCATCGTACTTATCATTATCTTCATCATAATAAACATTACTATCTATTTACATAATCAACATACATTTCTTCTCCTGGTACATATCAGGAATGGTCCTGAGTTAATATCAGTGGTTAAGATATGAATAGAATTATACCCAAAAGCCAAATTTATACTCACAAGGCAAAATATCAGTCTATCCAGGAAAGATAAACTGTATTTCAGAATGTCCAAAAAACATGCTAATGCTTAAATCAATTATTCAAAGAATTCACTCTGAGGACTTAACCTCTCTTTGAAGATGTGGCCAGAAGCCTAGATCTCCATTTTCTGAATTCTATTTTCAGGAACTCCAGTCATGTAAGATGCTCGTGGGAAAAAAAAGCAAGATCCCAAAATAAAATAGGTTGAGAAACACTGCATTATATCTCTTTAGGAAATTCACGGTGCATAGTGGTATATTAACACCATTGAGAATGTTTCAGTAAAAAATGTTTAAAAGCATTTTAAAAACTGTTTGACCTTAGAAATCTTGTTCTAACTTTTGACATCTTTTAGAACTATGTAAAGGTGCCCAATTATTACCCAATAAGTTATTAGTAAAATAAATTAAACCTTAAAACATCAAGTCACTAAAGAAGTTTTACGAATAATCCATGTGTTATAAGTGTATACATATTTTAAACTTGTAATTAGGTCATTTTTGAGAAGGGATATCACTGATGCTTTTATTTTTTAAATATCTTTTTATTAATTTAGATTTTCTATCTTGAATAAACATTTTTAAAATAACCAGGAAAGTTAAGAAATAAGTTATAGACTTATTGTAATTTATCTGAATAATACAAATTAAAATCTAATCTTAGTAATTATTATGCACCTGCTAGTATGAGGGTTGTTAGATAATGAATAGATAATAAAAATGAATTTTATGAATGAGTAATAATTATTTAAATATTTTGTATTTTTATAGTTAAAAATGTATGCCTTCCATTACTTGTTATTTACATAAAGAGATGAAATTTTCTAATGATCCCCACATTAAGGAAACTAAACAATTTGAAGCCAACTTAAAGTATTGATCCATGAATCTCGGATAATTATTATGTGACTATAACACTGCCTTCATAACACAATAAAGTTGTGAACTTAAATATAATATAACCATGAGGTACACATATGACAATAAAATACATTGATTCTAATCATTACAGAAATTTAAGCATATATAAGTTTTTTGTGTGCAAAAAACAAATAGGAAATTGTAACATTTATATTATCTAAGATTTAATTCATTAAAACTCCATTAGATCCAATTTTATTTTAATTAGCTTTGTGCTATTATTTGTCTTCAGCAGAAATTAAATAGAGCTGGTTATTTTTCCCTAGAAAATAAATTTATAGCAACCCTGGTTCTTAAACATATAAATAATAAAACATTAACTATAATAAAAAAGATTTACATGTAATCTGTCTTTCTATATAGCTCAGTAAATCAAATGAGATAGACTATGTTCCCAGCTCTTGATAGAAATTTACCCTCTGCTTATATTCAACAATTTTTATAAAGTGCCCCAAATTTTGCAGTTCCCAGAGTATATAGGACACTAGCAATGTTTGTATTTATTTTTATGTAATTCCTTTACATTTATATATACATTTATATATGTGTGTGTGTATATGTGTATATATATATATATATATATATATATATATCTTGCTTTTTTAAGGCACGTAATCACTCTAGTAAGAAAAGGATATGAGATTTTTTACAGATATTCAATTCACGCACACACACGCACACACCCACTATCTAGGCACAAAATTCAATTTTTCCAAACATGCATTAAAAATATATATCTTACATATTTTAGATCATAAAGATCTTGCACTAAAATTCTTAAACAGTGAATACTTCTTCCCTGAGCAGTCTGTTAACTGTTTTCATTACTGCCTTGAAACTGAAGGAAAATCAAAAGAAAACCTGGCACTCTGCTTTTTTAAATAATTTTTAGAATTGCACTTAATGGGAAAGATATTTGAGAAAGTTGTTTTCCACTACTCTTCTTTTCTTCAATATTATGATTAAGTGAGTCTGAGTGTGTGTGTCACTAACAGAGAAAGAAGTCAGGATGCATAATTTCTACAACACAAGAATTAGGAGCAAGCTTCTCTGAGAAAGACTTAAACTTTGGACTAAAGTGTAAATCAACATTGATCAAATAATTAAAATTGAAGGAGTGAAGTGGGTTTTCAAGACCACTTCTTTGCTCTAAATGAGTTTCAGTTCCACTGCCAAAAGAAATTTACTTTACTCTAGGGCATTGTGGAAGATTGTTTCTAGGAAGAAAAAAAAAGGTCAAGCCAATGAGTTAAGTGCTAATTTTTTAGAAGATTTTATCTATCTATCTATCTATCTATCTATCATCTATTTTTATTTATTTACTTATTTTGGTAAGAACACTTACCACAAGTTCTACGCTGTTAGCAAAATTTTAAGTGCACAATATAGTATTGTTAATGATACAGGATTGCACAGCAGATCTCTAGAACATATTCATCTTGTATAACTGAAACTAAGATTTTAAAATAAATAAATAAATTGTCTGTGAGCACTCTGAAAATGGTAGCATTTATGAAAACCAAAGAACATATTCACTAAGAACAAATGATTTCAGAATAGGCTTATTACTTTTTTTCCCCAGGGTTTCTAGTTTAATGGATCAAAGTAGTATGGTAAAAACTGTTGGTGTGAATTTTAGCAAAAGGTTTCATACGATTCTTTAAATAGGAAGATTTTGTTGAAGTGGTGAATTAACAGACTGATTTACTTAGAAAAGAGGCATCTTTTGGCATTATGTAAGGACCTAATTTTAGATCTTTCTTGATTCATTATGATAAAAATATTTATCACATGACTGCTATATGCCAATCAATCTGCTAAACCTAGACTAAAATGGCTTACCTTTCACTGGGGGATACTTGCTCATGATCAGGAAGTCACAGTTTTGGGGATGACTACAGATGCAAGTGGAGGGGATTCAAGGAAATACCTACAGAAAGTCAGCTTCTGAACTGAGATGCTGAGTAAAAACAAAGTTAAGATAACTTGGAAACTATGAAGAGTGTCATGGAAAGGGCAATTAGCAAGTAAGGACAAGAGGATACACGTACATGGGAAATTGCAAGTAAGGCATAAAGCAAGAGAGAAGGTGGTAAGATGTGAGCCTAGTATTAGATTCTAGAAGAAAAAAAGTGCAATGTAAGTCATGCTAAGTTTATATTTCATTTTGAGAGCTAGAGGGAGATATTTAAAAGATGATAAAGATGGTATTTGTCAACTTGAAAGATTATACTAATTGGATGGAAGGGGACTCAAAGATGGGAAGCAGGAAACAGTAAAGTTACTGCAGTCATTCAGGTAGTAGACATGATGGCCTGAAACAAAGTCATGGCTTTGAGGATGACTTTAAAAAGTGAGGTTGATAAGTCATTCAACAAATATTTATTGAGCATTTACTATATGTCCCAGACTAGGCACTGGGGCTTCAATGCTGAATACCACTGCTTCAGTGTTTCAATTCTTGCTCTCATGAGGCAGCAACTTCCAGGTGGAGAGTGCCTGTCAAGTGCCACGTACTGTGCTGAAGGCATAATTACACATTACTTATTTCTATTTAATCCTCATACCACCCTGAGAGGCAGATATAAATTCTTAGACGCTGATGACTTAAAAGAAGCTCAGTGAGTTAAAAGGAATTTATCTAAGATCACTAATGATTATAGACTGAGGAATGTCAGGCTCTAAAGCTCCATTGTTTTATAAATCATTGAAATAGATTTGAAAGATGTTCATGCAAAGATTTTATCAAGCAGCTTTCAATCAGTGAAAGGGAATTCATTCTAGTTAGTTAAATGGAGGGATGACAAATTAGTTCAAAAGGTGATTGAGGAGCAGAGAGGACAGACAGTAAATGAATGAGAGGTAGTCCAGATTTTAGTTGTTGCAAGAAATTTTCACCACTCCTAAGGCTGGAGGTGCTATAAAGAACGGAGGGCCACTTTGATAGCCGAATCAGGGCTATCCCAAGGGTAGCTGGAACCACAAAGGAGTCACAGGAAATTTTAAATACAAAGGAACAGGTATTTTTCACCTGGCTTTTCCCTATCTTCTAATTTTCCATCAGTTCTTGCCCCTGCCCCCATTAAAGTCTCCCGATGGCCAAAGTGGCCAGAGGCAGAAGGGAGCTGGGTAAGAGAAATGGGGTGTGTGTGGGCGGGGAGAATATGCCTGCCTTCCCTTACATCCACACAAGACAGAAATTTTTATGGCTCTTCATGGAGTTGTCAAGAAACATTTATCTTTGAAAGTCATTGGTTCAGACAGATAGTAGTTAAAATCAGAGGTGTGGCTGAGACATTTGAGAGTGAAAAACAGAAATATAATGTCAAGATATCCCCAGAATTATATCATCAATTCTAACTAGCGTAAGGAAAATCAAGTAATAAACCTCTCCATAACATTTTGTAAAAATACAGCTTGTATGGATCAATGGGCATAAAGCAATGGAGGTGAGCTAAGTGCTCTGTGAAGGGTCCTCTTTAGTCCATCTAGTGCCACTAATGTGCAGTGAGCTAAGTAAAAGCAGGAAGCCAGAAGAAAGTGGATAAAGTCTCTACCTTTTTAAGTGGAGACAGGGAGCTGTCGAACATGAAGAGTGACATACCTATTCTAAAAAAAATAATAATAATAGATCCTATTCTGTAATTCCAGAATTTAATTTTATTCAACAGTGATCAATTTCCATGCATAAATTAAATAATTCCTGTACTTTGTCCTAAAGGTAATGAACATATTCTATAGATACAGAGATATTTTAATTTACATCTTGATAGAGTCAGTTAATACAAATCAAGAATTTTATTTGTTAAAGAGATTATTATAATACATGTGTAGTATTATGTTACATATGAATATACACCATTAAAAAGTTTGCCTAGAACAATAATAAGTCCTGATTTGAAATGTCCCTCAATCATCTGAGGGAGATGTATGCAGAAAATTATAAAGGAAACATTTCTCAGTCCCGACAAGTAACACCTGAAAACGACTGAAAAAAAAATGTAAAAAGCTATATATTTATAATCACAATAGTGAAGATTAGAAATTTACCTGATTACTCGATGAATCACAGAACAGTTTAAAAATAACTGGGACGTCATTGGCCAAAGAAAACACCCTTCCCATCAGAGCAGTTTCAAAATGCTCTACTATGCAAGTTATTTATACACATTCACCCATACATATATTTTAGGAACTACTCAATATCTTAAAAGCAATCACAAAATCAGTCTTTAGCTTAATTCTTATCTGCATTTTAATGATTTCAAAATACAGCTACATTCTAGGGCTTGAGGTTGCATATTGCTACATTACTGGTTTCATAGCATTGTGGCTTTCCATCTTGGTAGCAATAAATTGAAGTAAACAGAGCCATTAACAGCATTTTTATAGGGTCAAATGGAGCTGTGGCACTAGAAGTGCGGTGCTAAGTAAAATTCGAAGGCGACTGTGTTACACTCAACTATTTGTTAAGGCATTAAAATCGGGTCTTCCCAGAGATGTTGTTTTTCATGATCTTTTCTCCCCTTGACAGCTCTAGCTGCTCTGTGGCAATTTGGAAAAAAAAAATGATTAGCTAAGGTTTCACAAAGTTTGAAGTTTTCACTAAAATACAAACTTTATAAAAGGATATGACACTCTAAATAAAAGTAATTAATACTCATGACCAAATTTTAAAATATCTATATTCTGTTGGTAATTTGAATAAAAAAATTATGATTTTGACTATGCATAACATATGGAGCATCTTTAATAAAATTGCACAAAGCTGATATTCCCTAGTTCTCCAAGAATATGTCAAAGATGAGTTTTGTCTTAATAAAATGCATGCTAATAAATTATTACAGTGTTAAAATACCATCCTTTCTAGTTTGGAAAATTGTTCTTTACTCATCTAGGCATCTAGGTTATAAAACACATATTGTTGTAAGTTTCATTAAACATATATAATTTTCATTTATAAGCATAAAAAATGAAAACCCTATTTTAATTTTTCTAATTTGACTTATACTTGGATTATGTAAAAAGAACGTACTCTGAAATAATAGAGTACATAATTATATTCTTAAAACATCTTACAATGTCAATTAGGCTTTAACATTATTTGGAACTTATTTTAGCTGGCACATAGGCAAATATGTTTTCTATAAGCAAACTGTTTTTATTTTAATTCAAATTAGAAAAAATAAGTCAAATTTTATACACATGATTTCATAGCTACAATTACTTGGGATGATGAAGATAAAATTAGAATGTAAGTTTTAGAAACTGAGTCAACAAATTAATATTCATTAATTAGCAAAAATGACACATGAATATGATAAAAGTCTTGAAGATGATATGTGAATAACTGATATTTGAGAAACATGGATGGAGTCCTTTTGCATTATTATGAAAGAAACTCAGGTTCAGAGCGATTGAAGTTTTCACACAATATGACAGAACTCTGAAGAACAAAGGCAAATCAGAATCACTGGTTCCTACTACAAGTACCTTCTGGTATGTGAGGATAAACTGAAAATATCCCCTATCCCCTTCACAATTGCACTAATTGGGATGTACAAATTACACTGAGTGTACAAATTATAAGAGTGCAGCCATATAATTAAAATTTTAAAGATAAAATTTAGGCACCGTTTCAAGTATACTAGTCAAAAACAAACAACACTACTCATAAATAGAGATACATATACTTGCACTTTCTAGAAACAAAAGAATTGGTGAGTTGTCTTAAATCACCTATGTAGTTTTTAGTTATAGTGTGTGCTCATTATTTTTACTAAATTTTGAAAATTTGTTCTTATATTAATTTTCTTACTGAATTAAAATTTATAACATTTTTTCAAAACCTTACTTTCCATCTTTTTACCTGTTTTGTTTAGGTACCTTTTTATGCCACTCCAAACATAAATATTTCAAATAATGGCCAACCTGAGTATAATTTACATATATTCATTATTTAAATGCATTACTTAAGCTTAATGATTTTGGTTGTGCTTACATTATTGGTATGTATTCTTTGAAAAACAAATGCAAGACTAAAATTTTAATAAGTGGCTGATAGCATTTGTCCTATTATTTTCTGTAAAACTTTTCCCCATGGATCCTAGAGAAATTATAAGATGATTTTAAAAGCATTTTGCTCTTTGTATTCTCCTCTGTAGGATTTATAATGAGCTATGCTTTCATTAAGGTGTCTCTCAGGATGTCCTAGCCTTTTACATAACCATAAAATTTGATAATTCATTCTCATATAGTAGAACTTAGTAGATTTTTAATGTAAATAAAATATTCTCTTTTTTAAATCCCATAAAAGTAGAAACTTTTATGGGTGTTCTTTTATGTATCTGTCTATGAAGTTTGTTCTAAAATCTGTTCCCTAAGTCTATTCCCTTGTTTCAAGGAAAAAGATTTTTATTTGAAAAAGTTATATTTATATGTGTCAAATATATGAAGAAATTCTAAAAACAATTTCCCAAACATTCCAAATCCAATCATCTGTCATTTATTATGAAAGCCATATTATTTTTCCCACCCTCCTTCAATATTATAGCCATAGCAATGGGAAAGGAGAACAAGAGGCATGGAATAAAAAAATTAATCATATTATTTGATTACTGAAATAACATAGAACTTAATTAAACTTTCCAAAACTGAAATGAGGGATTTCAATGTAAGATTTCCATAAATGGGTTATCTATCTCCAGTTTCTTCCAAGAGGCCAATTAAAATTTATTTTAACTGATTAAAAATCACAAGATACTTCCACGTGCCATTTAGAATGGTTTAAAAAATAAAGTGACCATACCAAGTGGTAGCAAAGATACAGAGTAGAAGACTCATAGATATCATTGATGGTAATACAAAGTGATACAGCCACTTTAAAGAACAGTTTTTTAGTCTTTGTCAAAATAATGATATAGTTCTCATATGATCCATAAATTCCAGTATTCTAATTTTCATGAGGATGGGTTAATATTTTTCACAATTTTAACACATAGGTTTATTATAAGGATGAAAATGATATTACAGATGTGAAAGGGCCCACGATGAAGCAGGTGCTTAATGAATTGGATTCCCTAAAATAAAATTAGGCAATATGGCATTTATTTTCATGACTGCTCTATCAAATTTAACAATCAGGCAGTAACAAGAGACTATATATTTTCATGGCATTCTTTCAGATAATTGAAATATAACAACTATGAATTCCAATCTTATTTTCAAGGTCAGATAAACAGTTCATGAAAACAACATATTTATGGTTTTGTAATAGAATATTTTATGTTAAGCAGAAAAAAAATCATCTGTAGGATTTTATATGGAAATTTCAGGGATATATTTTATTTAATAAAATACATTATATTGTGTAGAAAGATATAAAGAAGACTATTATTTGATACACAATCTCAGTGAAATCATCACAATTGCTATTTTGGCAACGTTAGTGTCATTCTTTCCTTTTTTCTGATTATCTAGCCCTTCCTTTCATTTTGTATTGGCTTTAATGTATTTCAGTCTTAAGACAGCTTTGTAAAAGAGTTAATGCACTCTGCCTTCATTGTAAGGATACTATTAGGAGTCATACATTTGATTATAATACGTATGCCATGTTATGTCAAGGATAATTATCATTGACCAATTAACATTTTTGGAAGCCAATGAAGAATAATCAGTTTAGTATAAAGGTCTCTAAAAGGAAAAGAATACATGCTCTTTAATTGATAGTATGACTTTTACTTCTTGAATCTCAATAATAAAATAAACCTGAGGAATTATAGATAATAATGTGTTTCTTCCATTTTAAAAGACTTCCTTTTTGTCATGTGCCATCATGACAAACAGTGATAATCCACTGTTATTGCTTTTTATTTTTCTAAGCAAACAAATAAGGTATATATAAAATATCAATTGTATATCAAAACACCATAATTAAAACTATCAGTAAGAAGAATACTACTCTTAATTATAGGATATCCACATATTTTATCTTTCACAGATATAGGTAGTAATAACAAGTAGTAAATTACTTTTCTATTCTACATACTCAGAATAATTATCCAGATATATAAAATTTTCCTAATAATAATTATTTAAGAGTTATTAAACTTGTGGCTCCTTTGGACTTTATACTCATAGGCCATAATTTAGACTGGGGTTGTCTAAAGATCAAGAATTCCTGACTATATCATATAATTCTGGTGTAATGACAAAAGTGTTATAAAAATTACCCATCCACAGATATTGCACTTACCTCAGATAGGGAAAGATAAAAATACAACTACACCCAAATGCTAACAATTCTAAAGAATAATGGACTGCCTTCTTAGTAGTACAGCCAATAATCTTTCAAGTTAGGGATGCTCGTAGTATGTTCCCCAGTTTCTCCATAATGTCTCTACAGGTTCTTCACAAAAGAGGATTTGTAATCTCTGAACTTGTAGGAATGCTGGATTTAACTCAATCATTGGTGTTCACGAGTCACATAGATGATAATTTGGAAATTAGATTTCAGAAGCTATATCCCAAAGTGTTATAAATTAAAATGAAATCGAAAAAGGTTAGGGACATCAACGTTGGGGAAGATAATGACATATCGCAAATAGTTTCAAATTTGGACTTGTTACAGTACTCTAGTCTAGGTTTGAGTGAAACAATCTCTTCCTCACTGGTACCTCAAAAATGTTATCTAAAAAATACAGTTTCATCTATTAACAAAGGTGCACACAATAAAACCAAAGCATTTGGTGGTGTGTTTTCCTAATTGGTTTTTCTAATTTGAATAAAATAAAAGGGTAGTGCATATAAATGCCAAGAACAAAGCTTTTATATGAGTGTAATTGAAAAATGGAAAGGTTTTAGAATAAAGGCAATGGATAGACATTTTCCTGGATTTTTGTTTCTTAATTATAGCCTTTTTTATTCTTTACTTTTAGATTCCACATCTAACTCTTTACATGTGTTAGGTAACAGACCACACAACCATAAGCTTCAAGATTTTCCTGTGAATATACTATGGAGCACAAAAGTGACATAAGGCCAGAGAAGGAACCATCACCTCTATCTTGAAGCAATTCTTACTGGCCAGCAGAACGAGCTCAAAATCAGGCATGCAATCTCAATGCAGGCAGAAAATTATTTTCAAAGTAGCTTATATTTATTCCTAAATAAACTTTCAAAGGCTTGACCACTTTAGATGATAGTCTGAGAAGCACATTCTGAAAGGTTCTAAGTAAAGAGTAATGCACAGAGAGAAAAAGAAATGACTTATGTCCCATTCTCTTCACATTTTTTGATTTTCTATTTTAAAAGTAAATATTCTTCAAAATATTCTACTAAATGTTAGATTTTCAAATTATATCAAAAGTGCCTGTTTTAATAGAAATTTTTGAAATTTGAAAGTTTTTATAATGCTGTTTCATCTATTCATTTTTGTGCAACTTTTATAAGAGGATAGATTTGGAAAATTCAAGTGCATCTTGTGGAAAAAATAAATGTGTTATGATTTTATAGTAAATATAAAATTTTGGATAAAGGAGTAAAACTATAGGGTAAATAACCATATATCTAAAAGCTTTGTTGGAAAAGTCATGACAGTTACTAAAAATTAAAAAACAAACAAAACAAACCTGGATCTGTTTTGTCTTTTGCACATGAATTAACCAAATTCATCTGATAATTTACCATAGCCACAGTAAGTAAGTTTTTCTAGAGGAGTATATATAAAATTTGGCAGAGAAATATTTTCTTTATTCCCAGACACATTAAAATAAAGTTTAATACATCAGTAGAACATATTTTCCATTGTACTTAACTATATTTCTCTTAAGATAATGAACATTTTGGTAGCTTAAATCCAAAGACTGGGATGAGATCCAGGGTGGGAGGATGTGGGAAGGCAAGATGTAGGACACGTGTCTTTGTAGGCTAACATCATGCCAAGATCCTACAGAACTCATGGGTATTTAGTTCATCAGAGCCAGTTCTCCTGAAGCTGACAGAAATTTCTGTATCTCTAATTGTTATATAATTGTAGGAGAATAATATCACCCTGCTTTGATTTAGCAAATGGAATTTTTTCTAGCAACCTCTATATCAAGGTTTAGTTGAAACAGCTGTGCAGCTCTCGCATGAACCAAACAAAGGCAGACCTTTAAAGCATCGACAAAATTCTGTACTTTCCAAGCTCCTTTGAAATAGACAAGCACTTTCTTCCCAATATGATGTCCTCCCAAGGTCATGCTCAGCAGAACTAAAAAACAAGCCAAGGGGCTTTTCCCACCTTTCTTTTATGTTGATCAGAATATGTGACTAAAACGGAGCAAAAAACAATAGTTGTCTCCAGTATCTAAATCACACCCACTCTACCTGCACGTCCTCTTTTATTATCAATTTATAAGCACTGGGTCATACAACACAGACTCTGGTAGAGAGGAGGCCCCTAGTAAATGTGTGCTGAATTACTCTTGAACTTTACTTTTTAAATCACATTTACAGAACTAATTTTTTATATAACAATTATTTTTTAACTACTTTTTAAAAATTTTGGACAATATCGAATGCCTCTTAATATAAAAGATTGAAAAATTAGCACTCATACGTCTTGCCTAACATCTCTAATCTTCTTGATTTTTTCATTATATTTTTAGGTTTAAAATTATGTCACAATTAAATAAGAACTGAATTAGGCCATAAGTAATATATGTGATATATAGGTGTAATATAAACTTTACTCTCAAAAACCTCATGGAGAAGAGAGCAAGTAGATTACAACGTAATATGACAGAGAAGTAGATATGGTAGTGTGGGGATGGTCAGCTTGTTGCCTGTGACTTTTCACCTAAAGGTACAGAAGACCATGCTGTAATGACAAATAAGACCACATACTCTTAATTATCAGTGTGAAATGAAAACATCTCAATATTAACCTACACTCTTTTTGAATGAGGCCTTAACTCCCAATTTGAGAATTTCATCCTCTCTATGAATCATTTTAAGAAAAATTTGTGAACTAATAGAGAACTAATAGAGTTTCTAATAGAAGCTTATGGAAACTAATAGAGCAGTATTCAAGTGGAGACTACGTTTTAAATCAATCAGGTCTACAGGGTAAGAAAATTATCCTCACACGTGTCTACTTGCATGAGATTCTTTGTATGGCCAGAAGGGCACTTTGTAGGAGGAGGATTTTTAGGTAGTCAAGAGACAGGGATTTAGAATGTGCTATAAGTCAGATAATTTTTCTACTTCTAAATACAACAAAGAACCGTCTAGAACAGGGGTCTCCAATTCCCAAGCTATGGACCAGTACCGGGAAGTACCAGTAACAGCAGGAAGGGAGCGGTGGGCTAGTAAACACAGCTTCATCTGTTTTTGCAGCCTCTCCCCAGTCCTAGCATCACCGCCTTGTCTCTACCTCAGATCATCAGGCATTAGATTCTCATAGAAACATCAGTCCCTAGTGTCAAAAAGGTTGGGGACCGCTGCTCTAGAATTTGATGTATCAATGGAAGTATCAGAACAGCAGTGGTGAGTCTAGAGAGAAGAGATGCTCATTGAAAGGCAGCAGCTCTCTTCTGTTCAACTTCAAAAATTTCTTTAAACAGTGAACTTGTTCAAAAGAATGCATGAGAATATTTACACATACTTGTGAGTGGGGATGGGAAAACTTTTCTACTGGCCAAAGACCAAAAGTCGATCTTTAGGAGAATGAGCCAAGAAGGTATTCTACAGGTAGTCTAAAGCGAAATGTAACCTCATGTGAACCTGCAGGCTGGGGAAATTCAACTTACTTTAGAGAGATTCAGGTAAAACATCATTCATCAATTTACCCAGGGACTTAATTAGGTGACTGAAAAATGCAGTTGTTTAAAATATCTGAATACCAAAGGAAGTACAAGTAGTCTCATTTCACTAACTCCAGGGAGCTGCTAAAAGAATGCTTTCCAAAAATAAATAGGTATAGAAGTATCAGCCAAAGAACCAATAAATGACCTTGAAAATTAATTTTTTCCCTTTTTGCTATAGAGAGTACAAAAAACCTTCCATAATTTCTTCAATTGGTGTATCAAGACTTTGTAGTTAAAAGGACTTTTATCTCTTCTCTCTCTCCTAAAATTAAGACTTTTGGTACAATGGTATCATATTTTCATAGTACAGCTTTCTTTTGGTATTTTGTCAAAGCAGATTTCAGAGTCATAAAGAATATTGTAGAAATTAGGACACCCTATAAGATATTTATTTTACTTGGGATATGTTTTGGTGACTAATAAGGCACAAAGTTAAAATATTTATGAAACTCAAATTACCACATATGTACAGAAGGGAAAATTAAGACAAATCATAATGTAGTGCGTATCTGATCACAAATGTGAAACCCAGTAGCTATCATCAGAACTGGAACCGCACCCCTGTGGCATCAGCAAGTTCTGCCAATCATGTTGAATGACAGGCACAAAAGTATTTGCAAGAAATGCAAGGCCACGTCTCTGAGCATAGTGGCATTCAGGCATCTCTGATCGTTTATATGAGCTATCCTTATTTTGTGTGAGACAACCTTAAAGCAGCACAGGTAGTAACATCAGATCACTTATTCTCTCCTTTACCTTTCACCACCTACTGCCTGATAACACCTTTTAACAACTCCTCCCAACTGGCTGCAGAGAACACCAGAGATAGCATGCTGCCAGAAAAACCATTCACAGAAGTACCATTCAGCTTTGTTAGCTGTAAGGTATCACCTTTTCAGTTATACCCAAAGGGTGTTTTTTGAGGAAAAATACAAGAAGATAGAAGATGTATGCCATTCTTACTCATTCCCTTATAGACGAGAAAAAGCGTACTAAGAAAGAAATGTAATAAATGGAAACTTAAAAAAAGAGAAAGACATAAACATTTTTTTTGCAAAGGGGACAATCTCTTTTGTTCTAAATAAGTGATCACTAGATTATACATATCACTTTTGAGATGCAAGACAGAAGAGGCACAACAAAAAAGCTTCCATATCTCTGGTATTGAATATTCATTAATATCTCCTATTTGTTCATTTTTTTTTGTCATGAAAGAAAGCTCAAATATATTTTCTTGACAGAGATGGCTACCTCAGAACATATTTGGAGTATTAAAAGAAAATATTTTAGAGTATGAAAAACAAAAATTATTGAGGAATAATTGCATTTAGTTAACAGTCTCTCCCTCAAAGAAGGAAGAGGATCAGCATTTATTTAAGTCAATTAGAAATGACACTTGACAAAATATGATAATGGTTTTAGTAGCAAAGTTACAAAGAGAAAATGCTCAAGTGTAGTAAAAAGCCAATAAAGATCAATGCAATTGTCTTTAGGGACAGTAAATCACATGTAAAACCTTCCTTTCTGTGCTCTCCCTTGAAGAATTTTATGTGTATTTCATTGAATTTAAACATGAAGATTTGTGCATATAAGAGATGACATTATCAACCATTTTTGTATATTTACAAAAGAGCAATTGATGACAGTTTTTTATTTAATTTCAGTATTGTAGAGGGAAGAATGAGAAAGAATATTTGCTTATGATGCCTGTATAATGAAGAAATGGGAGACATTTTGAAGGGATAGCCTTTCCCTATTAATGGATGAATAGGGACTAGTGATGTTCTTGGTGCCATAATATGCATGGCCGCCAAAACATGTAAACAAAAAGGTCCTAGATGAGCCTTCTTTTTTGGATGAGATGTGTCTAAAAGAAAATGAACAGTGAGTGGAGATGGCATCTATCACAGAAGGAGATAATTGTTCTCTAGCCTCAACTCAGTATATCTGCCAAAACGATCCTGCAAATGAGCACGTAATCAGAAGCCTAATCACCTCATTCAGGAACTAGAAATATCATGTGTCGCCATAGAGGTCATCAGCATCATTATCTCTTCTTCTTCCTCTTTCTCATTACGCTGCTACCATTTTTGATTTTTCAAGTGAGCTAGCACCGTAGTAAAGAGCTCTCATATATTATTTTAGTTCTTTAAAACATCATGCCAATACCATCATCTTCAAAATTTCTTTTCCTCGATTTCCTCCAAACATGATAGTGCTGACCATTCAGATAATATGAATCCTATGAAGGTAAGCTTATAGATTGACTTAGAATAACAGAAATCCTGAGTTTTCTTACCAGGTAAAATCTAACTAAATGCTGGCAGCTCAATGCGTTTCAGGTTAGTCAAACAAGACGTGACACTGGCGATTAATAGTTAGAGTTTTTATATTGTTAAATAATAGTTACAAGATCGGAGTGTCTGGATCACATTAGTGACTTCTGTTGTTTTAGCTTGAAGACATTATTTTTATTCTCAAGTATAAAAATATATTTTTATACAAGAAGTATAGAAAACAAGGACAACTCCAGGTTTATAAACAGAAACTATATGACCAGAAATGTAGTATATTCTCTTGATTATAAGTAGACACTACTCACATTTGACCACTGAACTACCCTAAATTGAGATGCACAGGAAATATAAAATACACACCATATTTTGAAAATTTATTATTACAATAAAGTAAAATATTTCATCAATAATTGTATATTGATTACATGTGGAATGCTAATATTTTGGATATATGAGGTTAAATAAAATATATTAAAATTAATCCCATCCATTTATTTTTCCTTTTTACATGACTAATAAAATATTTAAAATTATATGTCACTCACATTTATGGCTTGCATCAATTTCTCTTGGGCAGAGCTGAATAAATAGAGATACAGGATTTGGGGAAAAAAATGATGCCAATGAACTCGGATTATAATATCCTAGCTCTCCTGGGGAATACATTAGGATGAGACTGCTAGGTTCAAAGGATAATATAAAACATGACATACAAAGTCGGAAGTATTTCGATAAACCCTATTTCAGAGCATATAAATAGTGAGTCTTTATTTAGTCTAGACAATTTTTAGATGGTGTTACTAGTAGCTGATACCACTGGTCTTCATTCTGTGATTCCTTGCTCGTTGCAGCCTATCCCTGACCAGCCATTTAACAGGCATAGGTCTTGATCGGGAAAAAATGCCAAAGTGAAAAACTGCAAATACAAAATGTAGTATAAAAAAATACATATCTGCATTTGTATAGACATGTATATAATTTAAATATATTTATTATTTATTAAATGTGTAATTCACATGTAAGATGTAGTATTTAAATATACATTTAAAAATATTTATTTATTTATGTGGGCTCAGGTTACAAGGAATTTATGTACCTTATGAAAGAGCTTGGATTTTAACTGCTGAACTACCCTCCAGGGTTTTAAGCCCAAGTATTTAATTTCCCCTACCCCCACCCCCACTACTTATGCCTCAGATCCTGCAAAACCCTGTGTGGAGAGCAGTATGTTTATATGAGGCACTCCTCTTGTTCTAGAAGAACAATAGGACTTTAGAGATTTAAGTCAGGCTTTTGAGAGCTATGGGCTCTCATATCCTAGCCTCTCATCAGTAGCCTCAAACATAAAATATCCCACAGGAAAAGTGGTTCTGTGTTTGAGGCTCCCAAAGTTTCCAATCTATCATGCCAGTTCTCTGTGACCAGTAAACGCCTTGATAGATTTTTCTCCCAGAGTTCCTCCTCTATATGTGCCAAGCCTGAAGATTAGTATTAAGAAAGAAAAAGAAAAAACAACCAGTGGTTGTCAGCTTATCTAAAAAGGATGCCCCTTCCTGGGTTTCAACTCATCTTGTGATCATTGTTTCCTTAACTCTTGGCTGTCTTTAGAAAAATGATCTTCGTAATTTATCCAGTTTGTTCTAATTATTCCAGGGGGAATGAATATTGGGCCATGATGGCTTCTTTTGTCCTTCTCAAAAGCTGACTTAACCATTTTTTATTTGAATACATTCTATACAAAGCTGATTCCATTCTCACTGAATTAGAGACTATGTCTTGTTTTTTGTTGTTGTTGTTGTTGTTGTTGTTGTTTAGGATGTAGAAGACATTTACTAAATTTTGATAAATTAATGAATGGTTATATGAACAAATAAAAAATGGTAACCTATTTGGTTAGAACACTGATTTTGCTTCAGAACAGAAGTGATTTAAACACTGTATCCTCCATAAGCATGGTCAAACTTTGGACACTAGCATAGCCTCAAATTTTTCTGTATAATTAATGCCTTTGCTAAGTAGTTCTTATGTGGATTGAATCAGATCTTTACATGTTAAAGGTTTAGCAGAAAGCTTCGTTCATCTTAGGTGGTCATTATTTGGTAGTCATTATAATGTGCCACTCACACTCACTAAACTTAGAAAAGGCGTTAGAATCTTGTAGGAATTTTTCAGATGAGAGTCCAATAATTATCTAAAATATCCTGATATTTTTTACCCAAGTCTTAAAGACAACAAAATAAGATGAGAATGATAAAAGAATGATAAAAATCTATATTACTAACTATAATTAAATAGTTAATAAACACAAATGATTATATTCAACAAGTCATAAGTAACACACGGTATGAAACTAGGATGATTTAAAACATTTCAATTTTTACCACATTGCACCTTATAAACTAGAGAAAAATTTACTCAAGTATGAGTAAGGAAAATGTATCTCTTCTGCTCTAGTTTTTATCCACTTCTTCCTTTATTACCTATTACTCTTTTTATATACACATTGTGACTCATGCAGATTGACAAAATAATCATTCCTATTCATTGGAGTTTTAATATCAATTAAAGTTAACTCTCAGTTCTCTATTCTCTCCTTTCATATTTCCAGCGCAGGTTGTACAACAACTAGCTACTGTGTCCTGATTTGTTCTTACATAGAAGCCTTCCCTTTTTTAGTATGCCTGTAATTGCTGGCTGTAGAATAGTGGGCAGAAATTCAAGTACAGGAGGCAGAGAATGTGAAATTTAAGACCCACTCTAAACTGTGTGGCTTTTCACCGGTTTTATAACCTCTCTGTAGCTTAGTTTCTTCATCTGAAAAATGAAGGAAAAAACAGTAACAAGAAATGCAAATCAAAACCACAATGAGCTCTCACTGCATACACGCAAGAATGGCTACTATTAAAAACAAAACAAAACAAAACAAAATACATAAAATCAAAAGTATTGTCAAGAATGTGGATAAATTGGAACGCTGTGTTATGTTCATGGAGATGTAAAATGGTACAACTGCTATGGAAAGCAATATGGCCGTTCCTAAGACAAAATTAAAAATAGAATTACCACCTGGTCTAGTGATTCCATTTCTGGGCACATTTCCAAAACAACTGAGAGCAGAACTTCAGAGAGATTTTTGCCCATTTATACGTATTATAGCACTATTCACAATAGCTAACAAGTGGAAGCAAACTGAGTGTTCATCAATTGAAGAATGAATAAACAAAATGTGTTATGTATATGCAATGGAATATTATTCAGCCTTAAAAAAAGAAAGAAATTGTGACACATGTTATAACATAGATGAATCTTGAGGACGTTACACTAAGTGAAATAAGCCAGTCACCAAAAGACGAATACTGTATGATCTCACTTACATGAGCTACCTAGAGAAGCCAAATTCCTAAAAACAAAAAAGTAGAATGGTGGTTTCTAGGGACTGGGGAAAGGAAGAAATGAGAAATTATTTTTTAAAAGGCACAGAATTTTAGGTTGACAAGTTGAAAATGTTTTGGAAATTGGCTGCACAACAATGTGAATATAGTTAACATTATTGAACTGAACACATAGAAATGGTTAAGAAGGTAAATTTTATGTTATGTGATTTTTAACCACAGTAAAAATAAATTTAAAAAATAGTATTCAGCTCATGGTACAAATGTGAGTGTTAAATAATTTATGTAAAGTGCTATGTTAAAGAGTTATGCCTGAAACATTATAAGTACTCATTAGTTGTCAGCTATTATTACTGCTTTAGAACTGAATTTCAACTGTGTCTACCATTTCTTTTTGTCTCCTGAATACTGCTGAGGCAATGAATAAATTTTATGCAGATTTGCTTTTATCATGGAGGAGTGTTTCAAGGTTTGCCCCATCCAGAAATGATACTCATGGTAGGCATAACTCATGGCTTAATTCCCACTGTCAGGAACTTCTGGCTCTCACATACTTGGATCATTTTTCCTTTGAGAAAAAATTTTGTTTTCTTAAATGTGTATAGACAGATGTCAAGGACAAACAACATGGATGGATCTTGAGAGTATCATGCTAAGTAAAATAATTCAGATGGAAAAGGTCAAGAGCTATATTATTTCATTCATATGTGGAATATAAAACCAAAAGCAATAAATGAATAAACAATACAAAACAACAAAGTCATAGATACAGATAACAGAATGGTGGTTGTCAGAGGAGAGGCAGGGTGTGGGAAGAACAAAGGATAAAGAGGATCAAATACAGGTTTACAGATGGAGACTAGGTTTGGGTAGTGAGCACACAATAGATATACAGATGTGGTATTATAAAGTTGTTCACACGGATTTTTGCTGTTTAATCATTCAATTTCTATTATGTCTAGGCTACAAAAATCTCTCTAAACTGCATAGAAATATAACTCAGAATATGTATTTTCTGCTTGGTATTTTTAAAAATCAAATAGTTCAGAATGGGGCTTAGAAGTTCATTCCATAAAATTATCTGAATATTATTGTTTATAGCAGTATGTGCACGAAAGATGTTTTCTTTGATTTTAATCTCCACCGGGATATATTATTCTTGAATACCTTCAGTCTCTTCACTTATAATTTATGAAAAAAGCACAAAATCAAGGTTAAAGTATTTTTCATGTTTATTTAGATCTAAGGAAAAATTGCAACCATCAAACATAGCTGTGAATTCTATCATGATCTGCTACTTTTATATGTAATGGCATAATTTGTAGTTTTGTCTTTTTGGCAAACTTACTAAGACGATTTTTTTGCATATGATTGAGAATTGCTTTGCAATCTATTCTTGTGTCACCATTTCCATAAAAGTGCAACTAGCCTGTCTAATCTGTACAGTGCTCTGAGACATAAATCTTCATTTTCAAAGGTGTAATGAGCTATAGATGGGTAATCTAAAATTTTAAGGTGATAAAGCAAGTAAAAACCTATTCCACAAAATGTCATAACATGCTGTATACCTGAAAAAGTACTCTTATGGAACCCCTTCATCATTGTAGCAGCTTGATTGTAATCATTTTTAAATGATGTGTTTTATCGAAAGGAGTTGATCTCATACTTTATGCAAAATTAGAGTACCCAAATATATCTCCTTGTCTTGTTTTGTCATCAGATGAATGAAAGCTTATCTGCTGCCAGAATGTCTAGAAATTTTTTATATACCTCAACATAAAACGGTTTTTTCCCTTGAAGCTTAGCCTTGAATTACTCAGCTCTGACCCATATGTTTGATGTGTTTCATCAAAGTACCAAGCTATAAGTACAAGTAATTGACATGTAGCTTTTAAAAACTATATAGCCATTCTAAAAGATTCTCATTAATTATGGCAATATTCTGTTATTTATAAATTTGAATCAATGTGAGAATGTGGTTTTTTCCTCTTAAAATGTTTCCAGAGAACTACTAGATTTCCTCTATCTCTTTATTCATAATTGGAAAGAGTGAAATTATTTCTCTTGGGTTGAGGATGCTACCATTTTGTCATTTTGTAAAATATAATGAGGCAATAAAGGTGATGGATCTACTATGTATCTAATCTACAGATCTGGAGTGTATAACTTCAATAGAGAATGTTCCTGCTGGGTCTGTAGAATCATAAATTTATTCAGAAAATGTTCACACATTTAACTATGAACACAAGATCCATTCCTGTAAGAAAAGGCAAATCTACACCTTTGCCTAGAGAAAGGTAAATGTGCCAATTCCAGAGTTTTAACACTTCCCTCCACATTCAACCTTTTTTAGTCCCAACCACATAAGTTGCAGTGTGTCTTTAACCACATTTCACAGGTTGTCTAATTCTCCTATAAATAGCAAAATACCCTCCTATAGTACCTATGGCTTTTTTTGTAATCTACCATCGCCTATTTGGTTGGAACCCAGAATCACTTGTCATTTTCCTTCTCTGATTTGGATTAAGATTTAAAATTGCTCTCCATCCACTCTTGACCTCCGACTCTATTAGCAGAGAAATCCGAGCAAGAAAATCCATGTAAGACAATTACCATTCACAAAACGCTCAAACTTTCAACTGTCACCCAAATTGCCTACTCAGTCCTGACTACCTGCTTTACATATCGCAGCTCCTTGTGCGCCAAATGGCCTAGTTCTGCTCTTCATTTGCTGTGCTTCTGAATTTGGGTCAGTTGTTTCAGATCTGTTCCTAGAGAAGGGTCTCCACCCTGGTTTTTGATCTTTATTTCCTGATGGGTTGCATGGATATGAATTTCTTCCACACCTCATGCTCACACCTCTCTGGTGGCATGAACTATAGGAATAACACATTAGGAATAGACTCAAAATTAATGGTTTTAACATATATTTTATGCACAGAGACAGTGGGATTTTGCTAAACATAAACCACAAGTATTTATAATATGATACTGTATTATTTTTTAAATAATTATTATAAAATGCATGTTAATAAAGCAATGAATAGCTAAATTTCCAACTAATAACATAGATGCTTACTGTTTTTTAAAAATATAACTACATATAAAATTATGGCTATTCTTATATTATTAATGAAATCTTTCCATCTCTTATGCACTGGGCTTTTAGCAAGGTCTTCACCTAACTAGCTTAATTTAGATACAAATCCCACTTTGTCCTCTTAAAAGTATCTGCTTTCTCTAATCTCTAACTTCTCAAGATATTTTATTGTTTCATATAATGCTAGATCACCTATTATTAGAATCATAAAATAGCTACCATTTATTAACATAAACTTGGTAATACTATAATCTTATTTAATTTTCATACTTTTAAGAGTTAAGAATTTTAAATGCTATTATGTAACAAGAAGAAGCTATAAAATTAGAGGCTTTTTTATCCTAAGTCACCTGGTCAGACTGCAAAGATCATGTTCATTCTTCTCTCCTATATCCTTTTTTAAAAAACCTGGATACCTTATCCCTTTTTTATTGTTTTACACTTATCACATTTTTTCAGAGTGACAACTGCTTCAAATCTATTTCAGTGCTTATCTATTTACTTACATACAAGAGAATGTAAATACAAGGCTTAATCTTATGCTTGTGAAAGTATCACTCACCTTTATTGTTGGGACTCCTTTCAGACATCAACACATTTTGGGTCCTTCTTATTGTGCCAATACCTCCATATTTACAGCATGAGAAAAGATACCGATAAAATCAAATATGTAGTCCGCTATACCTTTCACGTTTTTATTGCATTAATTTGAGACATGTATACTCTAAAAGTTTATATATAAACATTTAAATTATATAATTATAAATGCTTATTATATACATTTGAAATGTATATCACAAATTTTATGCACTACACATGTATATGTAAGTACATGTAACAAATGATGCATACTTAGTAGAAGTATACATTAACATGTGTGTACATTTAAATGCTTTTTAAATTCTGTTTATTCTATTAAATTTGCATAATACTCAAAATGATACTGTCCTCTCCTGTCTTCCACAAATCTACTTTCTCCACACACACACACACACACATACACACATACACACACACAGACACACTCGGCAAGGGCAAGCAAAAACAATGTTTTTTGTAAGGGTTAACCACTTGGGTATGTTGTAGGTGTGTTTTCCTTAATGAGTTGCACGTTTCTTACAATTAGAGTCCACATTATTTGTACCCATGTGCATATCAATGGTCTGGGGTCAGACAGGGAGGTAGGAGGCCAATTGCAGAAGGACTAGAAGAAACCTAGAGTGAGGGATCTGATATATAGGTTAGCTGTGGTCATTACTATATGATTCTATAACATTATGACACATAAGATAAATGGAATTTATTGTAAATATATTTAATACTTTAAATTAAAAATGACAGGATGGGAATACAAATATAACTAAGGTAAATAGATATGATATGGTTAAAGAATGCAATTCAGTGGAGCAAATTTGAGAATCTAATTGGCTTTATTAGGAGCGTTATACATCAGGCTTAAGTGAGGTTGGTGGAGTCTCACTCTGGGCAGCTTAACCAACAGCAATTTATTTCTCACAGTTGTTTTTTTGATTTCGTTTTGTTATTTTTAAAAAAATTTTTTAGTATTATGTTAGTTTCAAGTGTACAGCATAGTAATTAAACATTTATAGAACCTACTAATGATCACTCCAATAAATCCGGTACCCATCTGAAACCATACGTAATTATTATAATGCTACTGACTATCTTCCCCAAGCTGTACTCTACACCCCCATGGCAATTTTGTGACTATTAATTTGTACCTCTTAATCCCCTCTTCCCTTCACCCATCCTCACAACGCCTCTCCCACAATTCATCAACCATGAAAATGTTCTCTGTATCTATGAGCTTCTTTCTGTTTTGTTTGTTCATTTATCCTGTTCTCTAGACTCCATATATATAAGTGAAATCATATGGCATTTGTCTTTGTCTGACTTACTCCACTCAGCATGATATCCATGTTCTTGCAGATGACAAAAATTCATTTTTTGTTATCGCTGAGAAATATTCCATTGCGTATATGTGCCACCTCTTCTTTATCCATTCATCCACTGATGGACACGCAGGTTACCTGCGTATCTTGTAAATAATACTGCAACGAACACATAGATTCACACGTGCCTTCCAAGGAGAGTTTCCGGTTTGTTTGGATAAAGACCCAGAAGTGGGATTTACTGGCTCCTTCTTTGTCTCTTGTTATAGCCTTTATTTTAAAGTCTATTTTGTCTTGTGTGAGTATTGCTCTCCCAGCTTTAGTTTGTTTCCATGTTCATGAAATATCTTTTCCATCCCTTTGCTTTCATTCTATGTGAGTCTTTTGATCTCAAGTGAGTCTCTTGTAGGAAGCATACATAAGGGTTATTTCTCATAGTTCTAGAGACTGGGAGATACTAGAACAAGACATCATCAAGGTAGATTTTATCCTAAGTCCTCTTCTCTGGGCATGTAAGGGTATTCACATGACCTCTTCTTTGTACTCATCAGTGAGAGAGAGATGTCTCTTCTTATGAGAACACTAATCCCATCACATTAGTTAGGCTTAACTCTTATGACTTTCTTTAACCTTAATTGCGTCCTTGTAGGCCTTTCCTCCAAATGCAGTCTCGTTGGTCATTAGGGCTTTAACTTATGAATTTGGAGAAGACATTTTAGTGCACAGCAAATGTGTCAAAGGGTATGTTTTCTTGCCATTGTTTAGATGTTCTGTCACAATTTTTTCCTTTTATCTATTGTTTTGTTTTTTTTTTTGGTAAAATATATACATGATAAGATCCAAAACTCTAAAATATTAATTCAGTAAGTTTTAAACAATTGTGTACCAACGTTCAACACAGAATATAGAACATTCCCATACTCTAGCAATTTCATTCATATCTCATTCTGGGAAATTTACCCCCTTCTAGAGGCAATCACTTTCACACTTCACTTATTTAATATAATGTTTTTGAGATATAGTTGGGTTAGTGTGTATGTATTTACATGCCATTCCTTTTCATTCAGCATAGTGTTATTGAGATTCGTTCATGTTGCTCTGTACATCGGTAATACATTTTTTTTCATTGTTAAATATCACTTAATTATATAAATATATCTCAGTTTGATTTATTTTCTGATTGATGGATATTTGTGTTGTGTCCAGTTTGGGGCTAGTATAAATAAGTCTAGTATGACCATTCTAGTACAACATATACTATCATTTCTCTTGGGTAAATACATAGAAGTGAATATGTAAGTGTCATGTCATACAAATGTTTCCCTTACAAGAAAGTGCCAGTTTTCTAAGACGCTATACCTTTTGGAAAACTGGCAGTATATGGGTATTTTAGCCACTTCATTTTTTGCCAATATTTGCTATTGGCTGTCTTTAATTTTAGTCATACTTGTCTATTTTAATGATTCTTCTTAATAATGATTAATATTCTTTCACATGCCTCTGTTTTTGTGTATCTTATTTTTTTGAAACCTCTATATAAATCTTACGCTTGCTTTTTTGAGTAGTTTTCCTTTTTAATGTCGATCTGTGAGAGTTTATTATATAGACTAGATACAAATCCTTTGTCAGAATGTGAATCTGTTTTTCAGTCTCTGCCTTGTCTATTTTCTTAATAGTGTGTTTTACTTAAATTTCTTGCATTATCTCTGAAAGCCTGTTTAGATTTTCCTGTGGAGTATTGAATAGTGCTAAGATCTTAGCAGTTTCTCAGGAAAACAAACGGTAGGTGAAGACAATGGAGGAGCACAGAGACGTAGAATCACTTCTGTCCAAGCTGCCATGGCCTTGAATTAAGTGCTGATGTCCTTGGACTCCCCAAGTGACCCTCAGCACGAGAAACATGAAAACATTTTTTTCACTGTTGAATTATAAAAATAAACTTACTAGTTTTAAAACACTGCTTATGAATGGAAATATTTAGTATCACTTGATCGTTGTAACCATATCCCATATATTATCAAAATACATAAAATGATATGGCAGTTTGTTTTTCAGTAAGCTTATTCCTTTCTTTCAAGTAACCACAAAGAATAAAAGAATGTGAAGTGTGGACTAGTAAGTCATTGGGTTGCTAGGGATTTGCTTTAGGCTTAGAGTGACTTTTCATTTTTTTAATCGCTAAACTTTTTCTTAAGTATGGCCCCGGTCACAGCTGGATGTGACCTTTGTGTCCTCCTGGCAGGACTACTGTGAGGAATCCTAATCAAGGGTTTCTTGAAGAGATCCTCCTAAATTTCCCGAGTTGCAGCTGGAGGAAACACAGCGGAGAGCTTGTTAACTGCCTCCGGTTGCTAACCACGCGGCCCCGGGGAACCAGGGAGCGCTATCTCTGAACAGTGCCTCCAGCCACACAAAGCCCCCAAGGTGCTTCATTTGATATTAATGGCTGTATCAAAACTCCTTACTGAAAATCCTCTTTCGGTCACTTAAAGATGGAGAATTTAGAAACTATTTTTTTTAAGCCTTTATCCTTTCTAGGGCTTTTTCATTTTCCATCTTATATCCATTTCAGTTCGAAAGTCAGTGTCAAGTCAGGCTGAAAAGAAATTCCTCTGTCTCTGTCTCTCTCTGTTTGTCTCTTTGTCTCTCTGTCTCTCTGTCTCCCTCTCCTCCCACCCCTCCAAACCTCAGGGACTGCTAAGTATTTAAGTTCCTTTTAAGACAAAACAAACAAACCTACTCTTAGAACAATTAACCTTAAATATTCACCCCTTTGAAGTATATACATACCTACACTTATGTATGATATATAAATATATATGATATTATGGACATATAAATGACAAATATTTAATAGTCAAAATTATAGCCTCAAGTGGCAGAAATTAATGATGTTAGTTATGACACATTTTGGCATAGCTAACCCTTTGAAGCTATTTGAAGTCCTAGTACACAGACCATACAGTTAAGTATTTATAGCCTATGCCTTGCTTAGCCCTTCCCTGAATGAGGAGAGCATGAATGCAAAGAAAAGCCTGTTCCCTGGCAAATATTTTACAGGGCTGCTAACAAGGAGTCGCAGGCACAATGGAATTTTATCTCAGCTCACATCCTTCCTTCACACACACAGTCTGGTGCTAATGAGTACTGCAGTGGCCAAATGTCAGTAGCAAGAGCCAGGAGAATAAGAAACTGGGGTCCTAGAGGATGGAAAATTTGGAATAAATGGTTTTTGAACACTTACATTGTTGCTTTGCGTTGTCATGTATGAGCATACCCATATTCTGTCTGCAATGAAGAATGTAGCTCCAATAGTTTATTAATCCAAATTCACAAGGTTGTTAATCTTGTTTGTGCTTTTGTAGTAAACAAAGTGTTCTAGCCCACTTATAGACAACCAACTAAATAGTACATCTTTCATACTTTATGTTTGTAAATAAGATAACATATGGTATGTCTTTTAAACTGTTTTGCAACATTTTTTTTCAACATTATTGAGGAAGTTTTTTGCAACATTATTGAGGAAACTGAGGCTTGGAGAAGTTCTGTAGTTCTAAATTTTTCAAAACTAGTAAATGGCAAGTTATCAATTCAAATACACTTTTTAATTTGTACTTATAATAACTATTTACATAAATAAACTATTTATAATATTCATATAATAATAGTGTTACCATTTGGGGGTGATTTGAACTCCAGTGTCACCCCAGTGGCATGGAGTGGATAACAGAAGTAAAACTAACATTTTTTCCTCGGATCTTTCCTGTTGACACTGCAAAGAATCACAGGTCAGCAAGATTTAGAAGAGCTAAGATTTATTAAAAGTATATGTTAGAAGGAGACAGGCCATGCTAAGGAAGCCTGTAGCCCTGTGGAATTTGGGAGGTGAAAAGATAAAAGATAAAAGGCAGAGTACACTCCAAGGGAAGAGCAGGTTTTCAGCAAAGAGAGCTATAACAACCCAGAAGTGGGAAGGTCTGTATTACATTTTGGCCATGGTGAGTGGTTACAAGAAGTTCAGATGATTTGGTACATGAGGTCATTTTGATTGACACTTGGCTGCTATTTAACACTTTGCCTCATTTGCATGTGCTTGCCCAGAATTCAGTCTGTTTAATTGGAATCATGAACTTCCTGGAGTAAGCAGGATGTTATAATGATGCTATAATGAGGCTGAGGTTGTGGGCAGGTACTTTCTGCACAAGCATCTGTGGCGGAACTAAACCAGCTAGAGGTTTATGGCCCTCCCATCCTTTGTCTCCTGGCATGCAGAGGGATTCTTTAACTACCATTGGCATGTTCTTTGGGTGATCTCTAGCCTGGGCCTCTATTCCTTTTTCCCCTGTCGTTCATGTCTGACTAGTTACTTAACAATAGAGCTGAAAGCTACATCTTCAACAGTTAAGATATTGGCAAAGAAAAACAGGGCCAGTGGGTTGGGGATTGAGACAACTGTTTATACAATAGTACTGGAAAAGCATGCCAAATGGACTTACATTCCTGGCTCCGGTCTGGTAGAGAGTCCATAAATGTACATTTCTAAGAAATGTACATTGTTTAAGTATAGTGGATAGCAGGATCATGAAGCAGGCCTGGTCTCTTCAGAGGGAACTGTGAAGGACTGGAGAGGTAGGTACCCAAGAGTCTGAGCTTCATCAGATGTTTTAGGGCTCAGAATTTAGAGCTCAGTTTGAGTCTAAATTGGCATCAATTGAAAAAAATCAGCAGCAATTTGTATGGAAACTGACCATGGAGAATGTCAATGTAAGAAATGACTAGACCTGTAGGGAATTTTTATGAGTTTATTTGAGCCAAACTGATAACATATGCCAGGGAGCAAGATCTCAGATGTTCCAGAGAATAACAATTTTGCAGCTTCTTTTATGCATTTGAAATTAAGGAGGGCATGTAAAGACGACTGGCAGCAGCAAGACGGGGGCTGGATTTCAGGACAGTTAACAAGAGTCTGTGCTCTCTTGAGGGTTGATACCCTTTGGAAAGTGTTACTTCTGGCATTTCAAAGGTGTGTTAATCTAGATGCACAGGAACAATGGGCAAGGCTGGTTTAAGTCCTTTCACTAAAGAAATTATAGGCCGGGGACATGACTACCTACAATAACCTGCCCACTGATTGATTACCCTGTGAAGTTACTTTCTGTAGAACTTTTTTTTTTAATCTGCAAGTGTTAGGAGAAGGTACTACATATGCTTAGGTATGAATAGTTGGGAAATGAGAGAGGATGGAATTTCAGTCACATAGGTGGTAGAGACATGCCATATAGACATTTGGTTCTCAATTGTTGCTTCTGACAAGGCCATCAGAAAACTTTGTTGATCAACGTGTATTAGATTCTGGTAACCACTATGCTGTTGTCTGTGTCTGTGAGTTTTTATTTGTCTTGTTGATTTGCTGCTTGAAGTTTTAAATCTTATATTTTAGTGAAATAATATGGTTCTTGTCATCTGACTTATTTCAGTTAGCATGATAGTCTCAAGGGCCATCCACATTGCTGCAAATGGCAGTTATCATCTTTTCTAATGACTGAGTAATATTCCATTGCATATATGTACCACATCTTCTTTATCCAATTATCTATCCAAGGACACTTTGGTTGTTTTCATGTCTCGGTCACCATGAATAATGCTATAATGAACATAGGGGTACATATACATTTACAGATAAATGTTTTCAAATTAGAAGGTTGGTACCCTTAAGGATTGCTAGGCCATTGATAATTCTATTCTTAATTTTTTGAGGAGCCTCTATACTGTTTTCCATAGTGGCCGTATCAATTTACATTCTTATCAGCAGTAAATACGGGGTCTTTTTTCTGACAACCTTTCCAACATGTGTTATTACTTATCTTGTTGATAGTAGCTATTCTAACAGATGTGAGGTAGTATCTCCTTGTGGTTTTGATCTGCATTCTCATAATAGCTAGTGAAGTTGAGCTTCTTTTCATATATCTGTTGGCCATTTGTATTGAGCGTGGTGATTTTAAGAGAGTTTTGTAAGACTAAAAATTACTCAGAATTTGGTAGCATTTAAGACATCATAAACTTGAATTGGTGGGCACATATCGGCCAGGATCTTGAAGCACATCTTGATTAAGAAGCTGTTAACATTGATAAGTAATCCATTTAATTGGTTCATATCTTGTCTTCTGGAGATATTTCCTGAGCAAACAACTAAATTAATTTTGCTTGGTTCCAGTGTAGTTTAACATTAAGACAGGGAATTATCTTGTGTTCAATTCCTGTTGCTTAGAATTGAATTCTAATGGTGCTTTGTATGTGTGTTTATGAGAGGGAGAGACAGAGAGAGAGAGAGAGAGAGAGAGAGAGACAGAGAGAGAGACAGAGAGAGAGACAGAGAGAGAAAGAGAGACTGAGAGACAGAGACAGAGAAAGAGACAGGGACAATGACAGAGAAAGAAAAGTCCCCTCACTTAACAGATGAAAACTAGAATATGTCATTCAACAATACCTAGAAGTGATGTCATATAAAGAGCATCTGGCATAATGCAGCTGAGTTCAGAACCAGTAGTAATAGAAATCAGGTAATCCTCATTTGTGTGTTCTGAGAAGTATTGTCAGGATATGACTAAAAGAAAAAAGAAACAAACAAACAAAATAAATACAAAAAAGGAGTTCTAGAAACAAAGACAAAGGGCTGATTAGTAGAAAGGACAGGGTAAGGGAGTGGATGAATGGGGAAGGGAATATAGACAATAATATTGTGATAAGTTTACACGGTGACAGACAATTAGTAGAGTTAGTGGGGTGATCGCACTACAAGGTCTAAAAATTTCAAACAACGATATTGTACACCTGTAACTAATATATCCGAGATTGTATAACAACTGTACATAAATAAAAAAATAAAGTTTTAAAAATCTACAGGTAATTAAAAGTTCAATTTTCATCATTAACTTCAACTGTTGCCGGACAGTTGACCAGGGTCTTGTCAACATCTCGAGAAAGAATTCATGGACAGACAGCAAAAGGAATAAAGCAACAGCTCAAGTTTATTAGAAGCAAAAGTACACTCTGAAAAGGAAAAGTCCACTCTCAGAAAGGAGGGTGGGCAAGCTGTGAGGGTGCCATTTCTCATGTGGGGTTGGGGCTTTATCTATTGACCTAAGGGTCAGAATATTCATGAATTTGGCTGGTCTCTTTGTAGAAAGGAGGTGTTTGTTTGTTTGTTTGTTTGTTTTAACTTAGGGACACACCCCTTTTCTTGCCATGTTTTGTTTTTATGGAACTGCATAAGATTAGATGCATGTTGGATACAGCCTTAACCACAATGCCAACTTATTATAATAGCCATACAATGAGGGAAGAATTAGGATTGGGAGTGAATGGGGTTTGATCTGAATGCGTCTTTTTGTGGAAATGACCACTATATCTCTGGGTCAGGGTGTTGTGGGTTCTGAGCTCCTCTAAGGGCCTGTGAGGGCTCCTAGCAATCACATCTGTGCCCTGTGGGTTTCTCTCTTTCCTGCTCACATCTGGCTGTCTGCCTACTCTAACACAGCCACTTTCCTTTTCAAGCCTTTAACAACTAATCTCATGTTATTCTAAATCACAATATTTGGGAACAAAAGAAACTTTGGGGAAAATCTAGTTGTTCTAAAACTATTTTTTTAGGGCTTCACAAATATAGCCTTTGTACTGATGAGAAGGCAGGTTTCTAGACTTACTGTAGAGCCCAGAACAATTCTCCTTTATCTACCTTACATAGAGGAGTTTACTATAAGTTTTTTTAGGTAAGGATTTTTTTTTTAAGGGTACAACTGCTTTTTTAAAAATTAAGCCACACAGTGGTCTAGTCCAACTTTTTATATGAGACTATTGAATAGAAATATAAAGTCACTTGCTGAAGGTAATAGAACTAATTATTGGCAAAGACAGGCCAATGAACCATTTTCCCCGAATCCCCAACTCTCTGCCCTGCTTTCTCTACTTTGAGGCAGGAAGAGGAGCAATAGCAGCTAAAGGAGGAAAGTAGTAAATGCTATTCTAAGGCAGAACTGGAATCCCAGAGATTGTCTGAGAATTATGGCAATGACTGCATACATTTATTATGCAAATAGAATGTAAATATATAGATGTGGTCATAAACAGAAACCATATGTGTAAGTGAACGTCACTGATCATTGTGAGTGCTCTCTCTCCACAAGATGCAGACTCACAGATAAGTAAAAAGAATCCACCTGTGAATCTTTTATCATATCCATTTTTTGCCTTATTCTCTGCATCAGATGTGATCAGAGAATGACTAATCAGTGTTCTGTTTAATCAGGTATTCTGATTAATAGTAGCTATACATATTTTGCAGATAATTAAACGTTCAAACATTAAAATTCAAGTAAATACCTTCAACATTAAGCCTATATCAAACAAAATATAATTTTTCTTTGTTGAATCAACAACCTTAATACTTCAGGGTTATTATGATGAGTTTCATTATCATCTTACTGCTGAATTGCAAATGGGCCTATCCACTGAGTTCCCCAAGCTCCAGAATACCCATGATGGGCAGATTATGCATAAAAGACAAAGAAGAAAGAAATTTCTCTTTCTGCACATCCTGCACAGGGTTTCCTGTTTCTATTTATAAATTTTACACACTTACAAATGTTCATTTTGGATTGTAAATAAAGATTGAAGAAAAAGCAACCCGTAGCATCTTGATAGTTATAACAGATGGCGTTAACTGTGTGAGAATGCTTAGAATACAGAAAAATAAATCGTTACATAGTGAGGGCTCTAATACATATGCTTGGTATAATGCAAATCAATTAATTCTTGAAGTTTTTAAAACAATATCTATTAAAAATTTTAGTTACTAAGAATTGGGGAATCATACAACAAAATTAAATCATAAGGAAGTAAAATTAAATATTCATTTCAAATGTAACAAAACAATAGAATTTAGTAATACTCAGTCTTTACTTTTGAAGTTAAATTTTAAAGCAATGTGATATTTAAAGCAGGCAAGTATTTATTAAAACTATAATTTTATTTGAAAAGCAAAATTTCCCTATAGTTAAGCTATAAACTGTTAGGAAAACCTCAAGGCAAATATATTATTCAAAACTAGTTTCTCCTATGAGAATTATAGTAAGGAGGTTTAAAGGTTGAAAAAAAAAGAGTTAATCATATGTCATTATTTTCAACAATTAATAACAAAATTCTGATAGGGTTTTGTAAATTGTAAATAAGCTGAATACAAGAATATGTGTATGTTTGTGTGTGCCTTTTTTCTGTACCTTAAAAATTGTCCAGAATTACTTATTTACTCAAAGAATGTTTATTGCATGCCCACATTATGTCAAGCACTATGCTCAGAACGAGTATATGACAATGGTGTCCATTTACTGGTCAGTGTTGTGAAACTAGGTATCAGAAAAGGCCAGAGTGCCTTGTGATTCTGGAGACCTCTGTCTGTGTCTCTATATGTCCCTTTTTATCTACCACTCATTGCTACAGTTAAATACTTAAAATTTGTATAAAAGTTTAATGGCTTTAGAAACAGGTTACCCTGACACTTTTTCTGTCATCCTCCAGGTAAACTGTCAATAGAAAGACCGAATCTTCTCTACATGTAAACTCAACTTATAAAGTCCATGATGGAGCTTGAGGTCTTGTTAGTCATTTTGGTATAGACCCTTGATCTTTAAAAATTTTACTCATGTATCTTCTAAAAAAGATTTTTGAAGCTATGTGCCCCCAAATGATTTTTATATTTGAATACCACATTTTTATTGTTAGTTGTAAGATATAATTTCTTTAGAATTAGAAATAAATGTTTAATGGCCCCTATCTACTACAGAGAATTGACAACCACTGTGTAAAATTTTAAAATATACATGATCAAGATTTCTCTTAATGGTCAGAAATTTTACACAATTTTTTTCTTCTTTAACTCATATTTCCATTATACTTCCTTTACAGACTTAATGTAGTATTACTGCAGTACATTTTATTCTTAGATATTTTTAGTTGATCAGTTTATCATTGTCACTGTGTTACCTAACTCTAGGGGTTCTTATTCACATAATATATGTTCTTTCCTAATTCTCTAAAAATAAAGTATATTGAAAATTATTTTTAATTTCCCAAATTTGTATGACCATAAGACCCTAATTTAAAAAGAAAAATTCTTTGGAGGTGCTGTTATAATTACAGCAATCATTAGTACATGATTAAAAAATTATTATATTATATATTATGCTAATCATAAGAGAAAAGCAAATTTTATTGAAAATTAGTTTAAGATGACTAAGCTTTTAATCATTAATTAATATGTCATTAGTTGGTAACGTCAATTGCCAGAGTATGAAAGAGTTCATCAGCTATTCTACCCCTCTCTAATTTTTACCTTCTGTTGTGAGATGTGAGAAATCTTGTTTGCATAAAGAAGTTGATTGGTCTGGAAAAAATTTTGCAACGACCTAATTTTGAACTACCAAGTTATATGCCAAATATTACCTGCATATCTTTCATCAGACTTTATTTTAATTATCTGTTAGTGGATAATGGTTCACCCTTTAATTCTGTAGGGAAGAAAGAAGTAAAAATATTTAATTTGAAACTTAAATGTTACATCAGACTCACTCACTTTTTCAAACTAACACTTACTTTAGTGCCTCCGAGATTTTTTTTTTAATGCTTTGAGAGACATCCCTATCTTTTGTGCAATATGAGATGAAAACCCAGTTTGGAGACCAGCAGCTTTGTCTATGTAACTTGTCTTTTTTCTATGGATGTGCCAAGCATATATTCCTTATATCAGCACCACTAACCCCATCTTTTCCAATATGTGTAATAGCAGTGAAAATATGATTATAATAGAAATAAAAAAGAGACAGCCGAAGAAATAAAAGAGTTTTCAGAGCCTGATGGATATGGTATGAGATAAATAAGATTAAACATTCCACAGTATGAACCATTCTGAAAGGAAAAGTACAAATTATTCAAGAAAATGGCTGTGCTTCATTTTTAAATATCTGGAACAAAATCTTTAAATTCTTTAGTGATTTATAACTTATGAATAGTCTTTCAGAGCCTAAATCAATATCAGTAGGAAAGCTTCTGTATAACCAAAAAGGCAATAGAAAGTAGGAAGTAACGAACTGTTCATTAATAGCCAGTGCTCATGATTCCCGAGATTCAACTCTTTAAGAATCTGAACTGGAACAAACAGCTTAGGCACTGTCACATTCAAGGTATGTGTTGTTCTGAGATGGTTGAGGACCAGTTTGTCTTCTCCCAGCATCACAGAAAATAAAGTCATGAATTTTTTGTGGAAGGTAGAGTACTTAGTATGATTCGGTAATGATGTTGATCATTCTTATAAGTTCATGTACATTATAAAGTATTTTATATTTGAATTGTATCATACAGTCAGGAAAAAAAAAGAATAATGTTTCTTATCATCTGTTCCTGAAAGCAGATTCTTATTATCTGCAAAGGGAATAATAGGAATAGGATACTTTAAATCACTGGAAGAGAATGGAAAACTCAAGGAAACTTGTTAATCTGTAGACACTTTCTAAAACACCTATGCAAGCTACTTTTGTTTATAAACTTAAAACAAAAATGCCTAAAATGTACTCTTCTTAGCCTGGGTATTCAATTTTTGGAATCAGTGGGAGTTTTCTTTCAGGGTAGGGCTCTAAATCAATAGAGCAAATGTTATTCATAGAACAACAAGGACAACATAAAGCTGTCAGCTATACAAGCAAACCTTTATGCCAGTAAAGCTGCCAGGCAATCTACCAATGAATATTTACATGTAAAAATACCCTCTGGGAACTCTTATTAAGTGTATATAATTCTCAATATGCTGTAGCCTCACAGACACTGCCACTTAAACTCAAAACTTGTTGGCATAGATCTGACCCATCCTGACATGAAGTTATCGGCCCAACTGCATTAGTACACCCATAGATCTGCTCATTTGTCTTCCTTTCTATGACACTCTTCTGGATGCTTAACAGAGCTGTGCCAAATTTTATTGTTAATATTTTTAATTTTGTATTTACTGTGTATTATTTTGCTCGTAAGAGTTTCTGTTGATTATTACTTTATTGTCATAGCAATCTTATTAGATAGACTTGGTTAATAAACTCAGTCTATAGGGGAAGAGGACGAACAGCAAATTGAATAACTTTCCTAAAGTCACACAGTTTATAGGTATAGATCTGGGTATATGACCAAGGATTATTTGATCTAAACACCATGCTTCGCTGCCTCTTTAGTACCATCTCATAATGAACCAAAAACAAGCAACAGTTGACATTTTAGTCTACTATATTCTAAGAGAGATTGCCTGAAAAAGAAGCAATATTGTGTTTCTTAGAGATAAAGATATTACATGTTTTACCAATAAGGATGAAAATAGAATAGTTTTCAAAACTATTCTGAATAAAAAAAAAAAATGAAGGAATAGGGTTTCTGTCCAGTATGCAAGAAGCTTGAAAGTCACCACTACATCCTAAACAAGTAAAAACCTGAGAAAACTGAAAATTTAGCAATTTTTCTAAGATGTATAAGAAAAATGAAGTCGCAGGGCAAACTGCTGCCCCCCAAATTGGAGCAAACCACAGGCAAATAAATACAAAGAATCACAACTTACTAGAGCAGAAACTTATGAAAAGGCATCTGTGTTAGGGTAGGGAAACGTGAGCTGTACTTAATGAATTGCTAGTGGCTCAGTGTAGACATCTCAGAGATTTAAAAACTCCAGGGGACCCAGTCATAGGAGGCCCCTACACTTTTGTTACTTTTACCTGCAGGATCACTCCTAGGTCTTCAGAGAATATAAAGAAAAATCTCCAGTACTTCTGGCAAGAAGAGCGGGGAAAGGGACACCTTTAAATATGCCAGAACATACTGTTCTTCTTAACAAGTCCTGCCTTCAGGTGAAACTTTAACCAGAGCCTAAGCTGCAGGGGTATTATCAGAGCTTAACTAAAGTAGGAAAAGGTAGATACCAAACTCCAGCCAGCTCGGGCCTTCCTGTCTCACCTAAGCCTAAGGGACAGTGGACTGATAAACACCTGAGAAGTTCATAGTCCTGAAGCACAGGCTTACTAAAAGAGACCTAATCACAGGCTTATAGAATAATTCTCCTCCCCCACATCACTAAAGCTATTTACTTACAGCAGTTCCTTTTATGCAATACATCCTGCCTGGCTAGCAAGAAAATATTACAAAGCAAAACATAAAATTGAAGAGACAAAATATAAGAATGAGAGTTAGATATGACTAGAATGTTGGAATTATTAAACCAGGAATTTAAAATAATAATAATTAATATGCTATGGGCTCTAATGGAAAAAATGGACGGCATGTAAGAACAGCTGTAAGAACAGCTGGGTAATGTAAGTTCAGAGATGGAAATTCTAAGAACCATAGAGAAATGCTAGAGACCAAAAATGCTGTCACAGAAGTAAAAAATCACTTTAACGGCCTAATTAAACTGCAAATGGATAAATAAAGAATATCTGAGCTTGAGGATACCTGAATAGATACCTTCAATACTGAAAAGCAAACAAACAAACAAAGGCTAAAAAATACCCCCAGAATATTCAAGAACTGTGGAACAATTACAAGAGGTATAACACACATGTAATGAAAGTACTAGATTGAGAAAAAAAAATGGAACAAAATAAATATTTGAAAATATTTACGACTAGTTTCCCCAAGTTCCCTAAATTAATGTTAAACATCAGACCACAGATCCAGGAAGCCCAGAGAAAAATCAAGCAGGCAAATAGCCAAAATAAACAAATAAATAAACAAATAAGCAACCACAACACCTAGGTATATCATATTCAAACTACAGAAGACCAAAGATAAAGAAAAAAAATTCTGAAAGGAACCAGCGAGAAGAAATACAACTTAACTTTGGAAGAGCTAAGAAAATAAAAGTTACTTCACCTTCTTAGAAACCATGAATACAGGAAGAGAGTGAAGTAAAATAGTGCCGAAAGAAAAAAAAAACAAAACCTAGAATTCTCTACCCTATAAAATTATCTTCCAAAAGTGCTTCCCAGACAAGCAAAATTTGAAGGAATTCATTGCTGGTAGACTAACCTTGAAAGAAATGTTAAAAGATCTTTAGAGAGAAGGTAAATGATGTTGGTCAAAACTCAGATCTTTATAAAAAAAGAAAGAACATTGAAGAAAAAATAAGTTATGGTAAAAAGATAAAATTAAAAGTTTTATTTTCCTTTTGTTTGATTGTTCTAACAGATAACAGTTATAGCCCTGAAGAATAAGTTTCAGAAGAAATGAAATTGAAAATGAAATGGAAAAGCACACAAAGGTTAAAAAGATCAAATTGATAATAATAAAGACACTGGATGACAGATTACCAGAATTATACATAACAGGTGTCCCTATAGAAGAAAACTAAATGAATGGGAAAAAAAATTTCAAAAGAACGAGATAAAAAATTTTTTGAACTCAGATTTAGAAAATTAAAAGAATGCAACATGTCCAAAGAAAAAAACTGATGTAGTTAAATCAAACCAAGGTATAAATTAATAACAATGTGGAGCTTCAGGGATTAAAAAAAAAATCTTTGAACATCTAGACAAAGATATTAAATCACCTAAGGGAAAAATCATATTTTTTGTAAAGAAATGGAAAATGGTAGAATAATTATTACAAAGTCCTTAAAGAAAGTATGAGCCCTTTCAAATTTATATCAAAACAATAAGGAAAAGGATAATAGACAATATTTTTATTCATTCAAAATGCCATGAAATGTAGTGACCAGAAATCCTTCTAAAAAAGACCTTTGAGAGAACAAACCACCTAAATAGATGAATGAAAAAGCTGTGCTGAATAACTCGTAGTGAGCATTGAATTTATTTAAATATAAACTTAAATATTAGTGGGAATTTATATACATATATGCACGTGTCACATATACATAAATTATATATACATAACAGAAGATAAAATTTCTAATTTGTGAAATTATAACATTCTATAATTTATACTCTGAAATTATAGAAAGGGTGAGAGGGATAAAGTGTGAGAACAGAATAGCCAAATACAGCATTTAGAATTGATAAATTGACCATTATAAATATAAATATATATTGTAAATATAAAGGAAAACAATAATGGACTAAAAATGTAACAGTCTCAGAAAATAACAAATTAGCCTGGAAAGGGGACAAAAGGGAGATGGTAGAGAGTGGAATTATACTAATTGCATCATTATGCAGACTGAAGAATCAATGCATTATCACTGAAAATGAAGATTCTGCACTGTTATTAATATTACTGTTATAAAGTTAACCACAAGAAAGACAAAACAAAATTTTCTAAAAGGGCAGATAAGCATGAAACAAAGCAATGCAAACACTATCTGGTAGTGAAAGAAAGAAGAAAAGAAAGGGAAAGGAGAGAAAAACAGCAAAAGCAAGGAATAACAAGTAAAAACCTGAACAGGTTAACAACAAGCAAGAAACAATGTGTGAAAAAGGATGACAAAAAGAAAGAGAATCACACTTAGGCCAAATGTACATGTAATAAAAAAATATTAATATGTTAGGCAAATTCATTTTATAATATACAGATGTTCAGAGTTAGCTTAGCTCACATAGCAAAACCAAACCGTGTGTGTGTAAGAGGGAGCGTCAGAACATGTGGACGTGAACACTGCAATGTCATCCTATGACTGTAAAGCAAAATCTGAACTGTCAGGAAAACTCACAGGCCAAGCAGAACCAACATGCGTCAAACATCATCCGATTGGTGTATTGTGGCAAGGAATACAACTGGATTGGACACTCCGTGGAAAGTAACACTTTCATATTTATAGAGGAAAGAAGGAAGGAATAGTGGGGAGCTCCTAATGCAGGAATTGGTCTTATTCTGGGGCGGGCTGCAGAGCTCTGCTCTGACATTGACTTGTTTGTTTAATCAGTTCAAATAAGTATTAGAAAATAGAAGCACATTTATTTTTAACTCGGATTAAACTAATTGAGATTTGCTGAGCCAGCTTCTTGCTTTAGCTACTTAACCATGGAAGGGAATGAGCTTTCAGGGCACCTGGGTTTGTCTCCCCTCAAATGTATCTCAAAGTAAAATTAGTCAAAATAGTTAAAAGTCAAAGGATGGGCCTAATTAACCGATACTAAGGGTGGGTCAAATACTATCAACCTTGGCATAATACCAAGTTTCAAACTCAGGGCAAACACATTAGGAAGCTCTGTTCTCTGGAAATGACAATGATGATGACAATGATGACAGTGATGATAAACTCTAAAAATTTTAAAATATTTAGAAATTTTTTGTCTCAGTTGTGTTTGCAAATTTTATATAAGGCAATGTAGGTAAAACAAAAAATGCCTGTCATATAGTAATTGCTATATAAGTGCTAGCTTTTATTATAAATTGATGATGGTATTGATGATTATCACTATGAGAGAGTTGGGTTGGCAGCTCTTTTGTAGTTTCTCATCTTTGTTAGGAATTAGGAGCATTTTGATAATTTTTCCAGAATCTTGAATGTGCCCCCAAACAGAATCCAGCCCTGAGCAGCCTGTTGTTGGTCAAGAGTTTGTGGGTTAAAACAAAGAAATCGGCAGTAAATTAAATTTTCCTCCTTCATTGTATTTAATTATCCAATCCAAGTATTTTTCAGTTATATATACATATCATTTTAGGTAAGATTTCATGCATTAAGCAAGCTCCATGAGGGCAATGACAATTTATATTTCATCTTTTTATCTCCAACACTTAACCCAGCAGCCACTGAAAGGAAAGAAATGTTAAATGTACAGTTAATAATAAATAAATTTTAGTAAAAAGAATAACCATTCCAACTTGAGAAAAACATTTGCTATTTATAAAGAAGATATTGACATATTTTTCCTTCTAGTTTAGACTCTGCAAAGGAATCCATGTGGGGAAAAGTGAGGCAATAATCGCCATAAAAATCAACCATAGGGCGTGACTCCCCAGTCTCCCAGCTCTCACTGCCACCGTAATGTAAACATTGAGCCAGGGACTCAGAAACTTCAATGCCTTCATGTCTTTTTCTGGCTCTATTCATTTCATCCATTACAGTTCCAGCCTCCTAGAAAGAGCCTGGTGAATACTAATATGAATAAATGGAAAAAGAAATAAATGCTGACATTGGTGCATGCAATTCTCAGTCTCAAAATAGGTTAATGTGTCATTGACACTGTCACATAAGAGGCTAATGTTCTAATTAACTCAGCTTTGGACATACTTCTAACTAATAGTTAAAATGAAAATTTGCATTAAACCCATAAATAAAATCAAGCTTTTTATCTTCCTTTCTATACTGTGAAATCAACTTGTTTGGTTGAATTAACCCCCTACCTTAGACTGTTTCATAGTTTGCTCCTTGACCTGTCCCAAAAGGTCATTGTCCTGTGACAGGGCCTCTGCTCTCCTCTCTGCCTTCTCTCAGTTCTCCAAGCTCACCGTTAGTCCTTGCCACTGATTATCTCTTTGGCTGGAATGAAAGCAAAAATTTATAGAGTGTGTGAATGAATGAGTCGACTACTAAGAATTCAGTTCTCTAAAATAAAATAGTTCACTCTTTAGGTTTTTTAAATGCCTATGTCTTGAGTTTTACTTATAAACCATTTCATCATGCATAAACCAGTTTGGGATTTCTTTACTTTTAAGGTGAGTATTGCAGACCCCAATTCTAGTTCATTATATCACCAGGCAATAACCTTTCTTCTCCACAACCTTACACTGTGAGTGAGTGATATTTCAGTGCAATTATCAGGAAATGTGAGAGAAAGAGGTAAATGTCTGATTGGGCAGCAGCGTGGAATGGAAGGAGTCCCTTGGGATTGTGACTGTGATGAACCTTCTCTGGAATGCTGCTTAGTTCACATGGCAAAGGACTTAATTGTGCAACTTTCTTCAGTGCTTTTAGAGCAGAAATATGTGAATAGTTAGGACACCAAAATACCGAAGCAGAAACATTTTGACATAAACCTCCCACTTAGGTGCAGAAGTGAGTTAATTTTGAAAAGCACTGGAATGCATTTTGTGGCATTTATTAAAATAAACACCCTTAATTAAAGCTTGAAATATAGAATACACTATTAATTGCCACAAATTAAAGAAAATTAACTGTGTTTTTATTGTGACAAAATACTCAGCAAGTGCCTGTCTCATGGAATTGACCCCAGTTTGTAATTCAATGAGGTTACTTTTGGGCGTTTCACTTTAATTTCTATTCTAATTGTAAGAAAGAAATATTGTGTATATAAATGAGCCTAAAGAACACGTATTGGTTAAAGCTTAGGTTATAGAACCAAAAGTGAACATCGCTAAATGATTAAGCTCTAGAATGAGATGTGAACGTTTCTCTATATATAAATGCTTGAACTTGATACTAGCAAGATGGCTTAACAACTGTCCAAAGGGCAAAACCTCACTTATCTTGCTTTTATCAAAGTACAGGTCTTATTCCACCCTGATTTCCACTTACTTATATATTGTTCAGACTAACAGGCTATTTAAGTTGAGAATCATCAAAGCTATTTTTTTTTTCAAGTTATAGGAAGCAGATAAGTGAGTTTAGATGGTAAGAATAGTATTAGCAAGAAGAGCATCAGTTTATATTTATTAAGCACATATCATGTGACACTTTTCCAAGACTTTCATGTGTACTAACTTTTCTCCAATTATGTTATTCTCACAAGAACCCCTTGAAGTATATATTATTATTATTATTTTCTGTATAAAGAAACTGTCTCCTAATTTGCCCAAGGTCAAAGATCAGACTCAAGAGCCTGCCCTCTTAAGCACTACACTAATTATATCAGCATATACGTGTTTGAAATAGCCATAAGAAGGACATTTACCACAGGCAAGTTGGTTTAAGAATGATTTGTAATCCCGATGCTAATTCATTATTTGCTAATAAGGCATATTAATCTTGCCAGCAAACTTGGCAAGTAATTAGATCTGCACTTTATTCTGTCTGATGGAGAGTTTGACACAAAACTCCAAATTCGGTTGACTCCTAATGATTTCATGACTATAGAATCAAAACAAGGTAGGTTAAATATTAGTAAGGGTATTTCTATCAAGTTTCAGTCATATGATCAACAGGACCTTCGCACTTGGTGTTTTTTAAAAGAAATAGTACTATTCATCTATTTATCTACAGTTGTATTATTATCTTTTGATCTCTTCGAATAAATGATTAAGATTTTTTTTTTCTTTCCTTGTTTGGAAATTTCCATATCTGGCAACAGATCTATGAATTGTTTTTATTAACAATATTTTTAGGTATTATTATCTTTGACTCTAATTTTAATAGTACAAAAAACTTGTTATATTTTGACAGAAAGTCAATATAACTCTAGATTCTGAATGAAATTCAGAAAATGTTGAATCTGAAGAATAGAATGAAAATTATCCGGAAGTACCAAATTGAGCATCTAATTTCATATTTAACATCTATTAATGACTTAGAGTCTCCAAACTTGTCTCAAAAGTTAGTTAGCAGAAGTCATGGAAATGCAGAATTACTAGTAGGATCAGAAATGTAGACAATTCTATTTAGTAGAATAAATTGAATAATGTAAAGAGCTTATTACAGCACAAAATCCTGTGCTAAATTCTGAATCACCTATGACAGAAAGCATGTGGTCTAGCAAGAGAAATAAGAGAAAGAACCAGAGAAAGGCAGAGCAGCATTGATGAGATTATCATTGCATTTTCTTCCTCCTAAATTTAGATGCACTTATCAGAAGCCTATGGGCTTTTAGGAACATCTATTAATTCTAGTTATTACCTACAACAGCCCCCTCAACTATTGCTTCTAGTCATTAACTTTAACCTATTTTATTACTGTTATCAATATCACACTTTTTATTTTAACCAACATTTTTTTCATGTCCTAAATGTGTGTGTGTATGTATGTATACATGTGTATATATATACACATAAATGTGTATATATATACATTTTTTCATGTCATAAATGTGTATATATATGTGTGTGTATATACATACATACATACATACATACATATATATATACATACATACATACATACATATATATGCACACACAGACACACACACATTCATTACATTCATTATCGAAACCTGGAAACTTTGGAAATGTTAAAGTACAAAATTTAAAGCAGTCATATTTCTTTAGCCAACATAAAAAAAATTCAAAGTTTTGATATAGTTCCTCTTTTATATTTAAGTTAATGCTTGGTTTATACTGCATATATTATTTTAGAGTTTGTATTTATAATTTTAACATTATTTTCTGAGTAATTTTCTATACTACGAATCTTCACAACCAGCATCATGACAGCATAAGGTTCTCATTAAATGGAAAGATTATTCTTTGAGCATTGTCATGGGTTATTTTGGTTGAGTGAAGTTTTTCTATCTATAATTAATAACACAGTGAGTGTGTTTTACATTCATAGTTGTATACATCTCTGATTATTACTTTGGAATGGATTCTTAGAGATATAAGTACTAGGATAAAGAATTTTTTTGTCTTGTATTTTATTGTTATATGAAAGTTGTATTACTTCACACTCCTTTCTAGTGTATGAAAGTGTTCAATTTACTCCACCTTCATTAGTGTTAAATATTAGCGTTAGTCAGGGTTGCCCAGAGACACAGAACCAGTAAGAGTTTCTACATATATATATATAGTTATTCTTTATAAATAAATATATGTACATATACATGTACATACTTATATATATTCATGTATGTATATATGCATATACTTATTTATAAGGAATCAATTTTATAAATGATTTTAGACACAGAAATCCCGTGATCTGCCATTTGCAAGCTGGAGACTCAGGACAACCAGGGTTATAGTTCTAGCCCAAGTTGAAAGCTGATGACTTTAAGTCCCAGTTCCAGCCTGAAAGAAAACAAATACCAATGTCTTAGCTCAATAGTCAAGCAGAGAGAGAGAGAGCAAACCCTCCCTTCCTCCATCTTTCTGTTTGATTCAAGCCCTCAACAGATTGGATGATACCCACCTACTTGGACAGGGCAATCTGCTTTACCCAGTCTGTTGATTCAGATGCTGACTTCATGGTAACACCTTCACAGGCACAACCAAAGATAACGTTTAGCTAATTATTTACCACATGATCCAGCCAAGTTGGCACATATAATTAAGCATCACAGTATTATTGTTTTTATTTTCTCTTTTTCTCTTTTTAGATGAAAACTAGTCTTATATTGCTTTCAACTGATTTTATTTTATTATTTACCATAGTTTGTGTATTTATTAGCAATTTGTTTCTTTTTTTTAAAGCTGAACTCTTTTTTACTGAGGTGCTATAGTTCTGCTTGTTTTTATTTTTTATACTCTAAAAGTAACTGTTTTATATGTTTAGATATTACTTTTAATTTGTTTAACATTTCTAAACAAATTATATATGTAATTTTAATTGATTGCATTTTAAGCATGGCTGCACCCAAGGAAGGTTTTCTTCATTTCATGTGAATATCGTAGAATGAGAAATGTCTGCCAGCTTGTGAAAGTAGTTAATTCTGTTCATCAACTATGGTTCTGTCTCAGTTTCAGTGTTGTTTTGTGTCACTTGCTGACATTGTCTCTGCATTTTTCCATTTAGCTCTTTTATGTTTTTAGCCCCCTGTTTGAATAGTAAAGAATTCATGTCACACAAGTTACTTTCAATGTGGATCTAGTTAATAAAGGCAAAGTAAATATTCATGAGAAAAATATGTAAAATAGGAAGTAGCTCGCAGGTGGATGCGGACTAATAAAGCTTAGCAAGAGACTAAGTGATCTGAGGACAGTTCAAACTATGTCTAAGAGATGTTTCTTGGATAAGCTCAGATCTGCAGCTCACACTGCACCACCATTATTTTGCTTTCTCTTCATTCCATTTATTGTACTCAAAAAGTAGTCAGAAACCATCTCAAAATAACACATTCCTTTACTCATTGGAGAGAATTTATGTTTTAAAAAAGCATAATAATATGTATTTAAGAGAGACAATTTATTGTGCCTGCGAGAATAAATGAAATACTATAATAATATCCAAAGAAATAAAACGCATCAGTCCTCTTATCCCACCTAATTATGAACTCTAAATTTCATTGTGTGTAAATATGTTTGTGGCTTTTTATTCTTTCCTCTCGTATTAGGTGTCTTTTGTTGTTGCTGCTGCAGCAAAATTTCTGGCATGGCTCAGCAGGCTGTGTTTACTAAACTCCTAAGAGCAGTTGGTGAGACATCGCTGGGATTGTTATTATAAGACGGTCAGTTCTGCTTGGTATTTATCCTGTTCTCTTTCCACAGCTTGCACTGCACTCTCTAGAGTCACTGGAGAGAAGGCATTTTTCACAGCAGAGTCTTAATGAAATCTGGGAAAGGATGGGTCTCTGTCGAGACATCCAAGGATACCTTATCTCAGGGGACCTGTACGCTTAACTGACAGGTTACTTGCAGAATTTCATCTCAGGGGAAGAAAAGAAACTCTTGAGAATGAGTTTCCATTTTTCTCTTTATTTTCAATATTGTGTTTTCTTAAAGAATACCACATAACATACTCCATGGCTTTTTAAATCAATTGCGAATGGTCTTTTAACAATTCACTAAGATGTCATCCTCCGTTCTTTCCATAATATATCTGAAAGCAACACACAAAACTTTTTTATTTCTTAGATATTCCAAGAAAAATTTTTGTTAGCATTGATGTTTAAATAATGAAGCCAGTAGCCAAGCTGCCAGGCCGTAATGTTTATACGCAGAGATAGATACCGCTATAGGAAAGCCAGTGCTTGAACTGAGAAGTTATTTATGTGGTCTGAATTAGTGTTAACATGAAGTGATCCTACAATAATGCCTCTCTTATTTTATTAATGCCTGACCCTTCACCATTGGACTTCTGAATTTTTTTTTCTTTTTTAGCTTAGATGATATAGAAACTTCCTGCTTCCTTCAAATGGCATGTGATATGCCCAGAAGGCAGACCCTGCGTCTCTCTCTAACCTTATCATCCATCTCTCTCACATTCTTTTCCGTGCTCAAAGGGATCATGTAATATATTATCTGAACCCAGACATTTGGAATCAAAAGCGAGTACTGTGACTAATTATTCCAGGACAATAGCTATGAACTAGGATGATCCCAGAAACTGAGGGCATGCTATCACCACATCGCTTGCTCCAGACTTCATGCAGCATTTATAATTTCCCGAATACATCACATCATTTCAACCTCCGTATCACTGATCATACTACTTCGTGGGGCTGAACTGCAACCTCCTCTTTCCAGATTCGACACACCCATGTGACAAATTTCCTTCAAGTTCTAGTTCATTTGAAGCCCTATCTGTTTGACTGCTGTGCCCAGTTCATTACCTCTCAATGCACACATGGTATAGTGAATAGATCGTGCAGGGTTTGTCCCATTAGAGATGCCCAATAAATAAAAGGTGGAAGCACATTCCATGAATCTGGAATGGTGAGACATTTATCTCAGAGTATTGATAACTTTGTCTACTCTCCCTGAAAGAATATTTTGATGAAGAGAAGAAGAAATGTAGGTTCTGGGTACTTGACAGAAAAAAAGAAAAAAGAGCATCATTTTGAAATAGAAATGAGTTCAGTAAAATACCATTAAGCAGCAAAGACTCTGCCTTCTTCACATTTTCTGCAAAGGTCCAGCCCCATCTGAAGCTATTTGTCAGGTTCCAGGAGCTTACTTGTTCTTAGAATGAAGTATTTTGTTTTAATTGAATGAGCCTAGTAACCATTTTGCATTTAGAATAGATTCTAAATTAATTTTTTCACTCCCTCCTGTCAACTGAAAGCATCTAAGGTAACACAATTTTCAACAATTTAAAAACAAATGGCTTCAATTCAACTGGCCTATATTTTATGCCTTTTAAAAAATTAACCGCTATCACAGTTCAATGTGCCAAGTGTCAACCTTATCAAATTTCTCAGTGTCCAAGAAAATGAATATAATTGCTTCCTCTCTATGATGCATTGTACATAATTGGTTTCCTATCACAAAGCAGCTGGAAAATATTCACAAATCTTGAAAGAAGTCTGTATTTGCATGCACATCATAGGCTTAACTGTGAATTTTCACTTTAATATAAGTTGTGACAAAAGCAAAAATAAAGTTTCATTTAATATAAGGAAACTAACAAAAAAATAAAAATTCAATACTTTTGAAAACTTACAGATATATGAGATATATATATTAGATATATAGATAGATAGATGATAGATTAGATAGATAGATGATAGATAGATGATAGATAGATAGATAGATAGATAGATGATAGATAGATAGAGATCAACTCTATAATGTCTCCTTGACATTTTATATTTCTATTATTGCAATTGTAATTGCATGTCACTTCAAATGTTTTAACATCAATGAGAGTATTAAAGTTGAGATTTAGATATTTCCTGTACCACTTAGCAACCCGTGTGGGATATGGATGCCAATACATATATTTACTCAACTAAAATTTATGGAGCACCTATAGGTTTTCAAGTCCACTGGGTGAGAGCTTAAATCTCTTTATTTGCTTAATTGTACCCCCATCAGGTTGACTACTAGCATACTTGAGGTACCTTAGATGGTGACACAGGGGACCAGATGAAAACATCTGTGGGAAATGTACCACTTTCCTGGAGGAGGGTTGACTAATGGATCCAGCTGCTGGCCTCTGGCTCCATCACTGTATTTGTCCAAAGCCGTGCTTCTTAATGGTCATTTCCAGTCAATGTAATAGCACCACAGGGATACCAAAGAAACCCATTTTTTCTCATCCTGGGATTCCTAATTGAGGACTTTGGCTCAAGGATTCCCCACTGGCCTGGCTGAATTTTCTTAGAATTCTTAGAACTCTGTATGAAGTCCTATTTTCTTCATACACAGTCCTTCTCCCCACTCTCCTTTACAGATAGATGTCAGTCCTGCATCACTGCCTATAAATTCTCTCCACCTCCTGCTTGCCTCTCTTTTATCCTTCACTGGCATTTTGCTTTACTGTCTAATTTTATTTTGTCATCTCAAAAGCCCCTGAAAACACGCTGGGATTATATTTCGAATACTATTCATTCTCATGCCCTACTAAGAGGAACAGAATGAGGTACCAACCGTGAGAACCTTGTGCATCACTTTACCTAGGTTTTTTATCATGTTTGAGCAGATATAGGCTGTAAACCTCTGCCTCTGGGGCCATTACTACTGCTGCTGACCTCCCAGTTCAATGGTCCATCAACTTTTTTGAGGTCAGTGACCTCTTTGAATATCTGATGAAATACATACATCCTTTCTCAAAGAAAAGAATATTTGCACACAAATATAATATACAGTGTACATTTTCAGAGGTTTTCTGTTTTAAGAACCCATAAGTAAATGTTACTTTGCTAAGGAAAGAATAGAAACTGTCATAGTTGTACTTAATGATAATTTTAAATTAATGGGACATTATGAAGATAATTGGTGAAATCTGAACAAGGCATATAGATTATATAGCAGTTCTGTATTAATGTTAACTTCATAATTTTGATAATTAAACTGTGGTTATGGGAGAGAATATACTAGTTCATAGGACATTAAAATATTTAGAGGATAAGGGGTTTCATGTCTGCAACTCATTGTCAATCAATTCAGAAAAAAGTAGATATACAAACTAGAGAGAGAGAAAGAGAGAGTTACAGAAAATATTGTGAAATGGTAATATTTAGGAAATCCAAGAAAAGAGTCCATGGGAATTCTTAGTAATCTTGCAACTTGCTATAAGCCTTATATCTCAAAATAAAAGGTATTGAAAAAATGAATCTCAAGTGATACCAAAAACATACTTTCTTAGTACCCTTTTATGTGAGGTATATGGAACCAATTGCTTTCATTCATTACTTTAGCCAAAAACACACATTGTAACATTGTTACTTTTGTATTCTAGAACTTAATCAATAAATTAATAAATAACAACTATAGATAAATAATTATAAACCCTTAAAATTATCTGCTTTAAAAAGAGTAATTAAAAATATAAAATAAATAAAATCCACAACTAAAAAATCTGTTTTTGGTAATTATGTTCAGATTAATCAAGATTCTAACTTGATCATCTTTAATCAATAAGTATATATGAATACAGATGGTTGTCTGTCTGTGTTCAGTGTAATAGAGGCAGAGACCTGTGACTAAACCTTAGCACTTATGTCTTCTCTTTCTCAGCTTTTGTTCTTTAAACTTTCAATATCTCTTGGTATCATTGGGGCATCAATGAGATTCTTTGCCATGTCTGGCATCCATAAAACAGATGACTATGAAAATTATATAAATTAAAATCAAAATAAAAAATAAGAGAAGCCAAAATTGTGTAAGAAAGAGATCATGCTTAGCTAAATAACATGACCTACTATGGAAGAACAACATAGAAATTAACACAAAAGATTTGAAGTTTTCTGACACATTTCTGCATGTTCCAAATGTATCATTAGTTCTCCATGCATATGCTCATACAGACCTATCTCTGGCTTTTCTTCTCTTGGTTGTTCAAGTATAGAAAGATGCCAGGAATTCTGGAGAGATGACTTGAAGATAATTTAGCCCATCTTCCTCCAAAATGCAAGTATCGCATATAATGACAGGCAAGTGTTACTGAGACTCCACTTTTCAATGAAGTTAGAAAGTATTATTTATACAGAAAACAGGTGTTACAGTAAAATAAAACTAGTTTTTGTTTTAAAAATAATATTTCTTTGTGATTACAGTGTGTGTGTGTGTGTGTGTGTGTGTGTGTGTGTGTGTGTGTGTCCTTTGTTAAATCCTTTGGTAAATTAGATAACTAACCAATACCAAAGCCCATATTCTATTTAAATTAGATTTACCATTGATACACACACACACACACACACACACACACACACTCATGAAGAAGTGTCTTTTCTACAGGTTAAATCAGTTATTATTCTAGAAAAAAAAATAGAGTATTTCTGTGGCCAATTGCCCTTTTCTTATAGTTTCCTACCCAGAAAGTCGTATTTGTCACTCTCTTCTTCCTGGAAAGATTGAGGTGAATGCCAGTCTAACTGAGGATTCTTTATTTTCTCCATGCGTTCACATAACTTATCTTTGTGATGTTTTGGAACCCTTTGGTAAGAGTTTTGAATGTGAGAGTGGAGGTGATGACTAAAGGGCCAAAGTGCAATGACGGTGCCAAACATACAGGAAACCTACAGACCGTGAGATGATAAGGGATTCAGGGAGACTCATATCTCTCACCTTTAGTAACTTATTGGACAGAAGTAAAATCAATCGTCAGAATCAACAGCCTCAGTTCAGAGAGAGAATTTTTTTTCAGGCCAATAGCTGGAGAAGTCTTGTGAGAATCACCAGACTGGGCATAAAGAGGTCACGACTACCTCCTTTCACCAGACACACACACACACACACACACACACACACACACACACACACACACACACACACCTCAAACTATAGGAAGGTGGATGGTTGTTACTAAGGGTAAATAATTATCTACCCGCTGTTGCCAAAAACTTGATATATTAGAATCTAATTTTTAAAAATTTTTATACATATAAACTTCTAATTTTGAGAAATATGTCTTCTCTAAAAGAAAATATAATTATCTTTAAGTCTTAATGAGATAGATATCTGTTTAGTATATTTCTAAATAAATCCTCTTATTTCTATCAAAGTGATCTGGAAATATTGAAATTAATGTCAGTAACTAAGTGTATCCAAAACCAGAGGTGCAGAGAATTGGAAAGGAGTAGATCGCAGTAAAATTGAAATTTGGTAGTCTGGAGATCAACTTGGTTTTAGTATTATTATCCAAACCCAGGATTAATTTTTCATCTATATCTTGAATTAGCTTTATCCTATAACTCTTCAATAATAGTTTATTCAAACGATGTACACCAATGGAATATTTTGATTAACTGCTTCATTATTTCAAATGGAAATCTTTCTCTGAAATTTTATATAATGTTAATTTGAAAGAAATGTTTGGATATGATGTTTTAGTGAAGATGGCACTGATAGGCGATTAGGTTCTTGTCAATGTCATGAGAAAAAAATTCACGGATAGACAGTGAAGGTGATGAAGCAACAGCTCAAATTTATTGGAAGCAAAATACATTCATAAAAGCGAAAATACACTTTCAAACTGGTGAGGGGTCAAGCTGAGAGGGAGCTGCACCACCCTGTTTTGGGTTTGGGGATTTTATCTATTGATCTAATTAAGGGGTGAAATATTTCTTTCTGATCTTGGGGCTCTACATAGAAAGAAACTGGTTTTTCTTAGAATCAGAGAGACACCCCTTTTCTTACCTTGTTTGGGTTTTTCAGAACTGTCCTGGCGTCAGATGCATGATGGGTTCAGCCTTAACCACTATGCCAATTTACTATAATAGCTGTATAATGAGGAAAGAATTAGACCAACAGTGAATGGGATTCAATCTGGGCATGCATCTTTGTAGAAAGACCACCTGTATCTTTGGGTCAGGAGGTTGTGGGCTTAGAGCTCCTGAAAGGGCCTATCAGGGCTCATGGCGACCAAGTCCATGACCAAGTCCAAGTGGGTTTCTCACTTTCCTGCTCATATCTATCTGTCTACTCTAACAAAAAGATTTGTAGCCTAATGAATAACAGCACAGATGAGATGGGAAAACCAGACTGCTAGGGAGAGAATAACAGTTCCTAATTTATAAAGTTGTTAGAAGAATGAAATGAATAATGTATCAAAGTACTTAATGTAGCACCTGGAACATAGTAAGTTTTCAAAAAATGTTGTTATCTTTTATTTCTTAAAAAATGTGAAAATTAGTAGTCGTGTTCATATCAGTTCAATAGGGAAGTACAAATAATTACTGAAAAGCCATTCCGTATTTAACCTCTCTTGCTCCCTCTTCTGTAGTCAAGATTCATTAGCTCCTTAATATAGATAAAGAAACTGATAACTATGAAGGCTCAGGAATCTGCCAAAGTATCACAGAAACCAGGCAGAGCAATGAGGATTTAAGCTCTACTCTTTCATAGAGAAAAATTCTTATGCTTTCACCTTTTCACATTACCTTTTAAATTATGTTTGAGATGGAGATGAAAATTCTGATGAAGGATATTTAAGTACCATATTTTTTTGGATGTGAATTTCAAAGTTATACATATGGGTTTTTTAAATTTTTATTATTAGTTTCAGGTATACAATATATTGGTCAGACATTTATATAAAATGATTCACCTGATTGCTCTTTCTCACCTCTGGCTCTCCATCTAGCCAGTACATTAATGCTGACCACATTTCCTGTGACCATGTATCAATTACTAATTTGTACTTTTTTAACCTTTCACCCCATTCTCCCAGCCCCTCAAATCTCCCTTGTAACCGTCATAAGATTGTCCTCTATATTTGTGAGTCTGTTTTTGATTAGTTTGTTCTTTTTGTTCCTTATTCTTAGAAAGCATTTTCAGACAAATAAGTGAAATCATATATTTCTCTTTCTCTGATTTATTTCACTCTGCATAATAACTTCTAGGTCCATCTATGTCATTGCAAATGGTCGAATTTTATTTTTTTAATGGCTGATAATATTCCGTTGCATATATGAATCATAACTTCTTTATCCAATCATCTGTTGATGGGCATATGATTTTCTATATTCTTTCCATGGCAGGTAGTTTTACTCCAAGGGTCAATTATTATGTAATAATTGAGATTCAAGGCAAAAGTTTGGGAGAAAGACAGCTTTCATCAGGGCTGGCTGCACACCAGACAATGTCAGGCTGGTGGGAAGAAGACTGGATGCTAGAATCCACTTCAGGAAATTTCATGATGAGAATGGTTTATAAAATTGCTCCATCTTCTGGAGGCTTGGTAAAGCATTAGTGTCAACTGAGTTTAGTCATACTCTCCTTAGTGAAAATCAGCAGTTTATCTGATCCTCCATGCCCCTGGAATACCCCAACCACCTTCTCTTTAAATTTAATTTAAAGTTAAATTAAATTTCTGTTTGTTTGGGTTTCTGTTGTTGTTGTTGTTGTCATTGTTGTTGTTGAATCAACTTGAAACATCTAAATGGATAATTACCAAATTTACATGGTGTGTTTACGGAATAAGACATGTAGGGCACTCATGATTTTGTTTCAGGTTATCCTGGTTGGCATCTCAGAGAAATAGAGTAATTTTTCAGAGGATGAAAACTATACTACCGCGGGATGCCTTCTGATCTAGAGTGGCAGTTACATAAATCATGACATCGTGAGCAGAGGAAACTAACAGCGGTTTCAGCTACAAGCTCCCGATTGGAGGCCTCAGTGGCTGATTCTCTGAACTTGGTTGCTGATTTGTAACTGAGCTTCTCCTCACATGGACAGATCCATACATACACTGTGCTCCAAAGGCTATGGTAATGCAGACTTGTTTATTTAATGATGGTTAATAATAATCTTGAGAAAAACCTGGGATTCCAGATAGGTGAATAATAAAACTAAATGTAAGGGATTAATCGTGGCGAAGTGAGAGAAGTTCCCAGATCTCTCCCCTTGAAACGATAAGCTGAACATCTAAAACTCAACAAAAAACACCCAAACTGCACACCAGCATGTCTGCGTGTGGGATCTAAGCATAACAGCTACCACAGTCAGAACCTTGGGTTTCGGGCTGTGGACTAAAAGAAGCAAAGAAGCTGCCTCTCACAGCGCAGCCATGGGAGCTACCTGTAGGAGGAAGGAGGAGGGGAGAAGGTGATGTGAGTTCCCTGAACGGCCTTATCTGGGAGTGCTCTGAGCTCCACATAACCAACAACAATGCCCAGTCATCAGGCCAGAAGGTAGAGAAACGAGGATGGCAGAAAAATGGGCGGGCAGAGACACAGTAGTGATTTTTACCAGCCACAGTTGCAGCACAAAGGCTGCAGCCCCCATTCCCCAACCCAGGGGGCCCCTTCCCGCATGCCCTCTGAGATGGACCGCCGTGGAGCCCCAGGAGAATTCCAGCAAACACTACCAAAGCTGTCACTAACACTGACAGGAACTGACACTGAGGGTAGTGAGCGTGATTAAACATCTATAAGGAAAAAAAGACATTATTAACACTTTATATAAAGCAGAGATCCAAGAGGCTTAGATGCCACCTACTGGAAACCAAAAGAAAAACATCTTTGCAACAGGCTAGATAGAGACCATGATATACTAAATCTTCTTTCTGGGGAAAGAAAAAAAAAAGCCAAACACACTTCCATTAATGCCCAGGCAACAAACAGCCCATTAAATACGAAGAACAACCAAGGTGCCAAGGCATCTCAGAAAGAAAGAGAAAAACCTCCAGAAAATAAGCTTACAGACATAGATATATGCAACTTAAATGACAGAGAATTCGGGTTGGTACTTCTGAAAAAACTCAATAAGATCCAAAACGAATTATATCAAATATTTCAAGAATTGCAAAAACAGCTAGATGAGCAGAATGAGTTCTTTGCAAGGAATTGAAACCCTCAAAAAGAACCGAGTAGACATTCTGGACATAAAGAACACACTGCAAGAGTTGAAAAATGAAATAACAAGCTTGGGAAACAGAGTTGACCAAATGGAGGAAAGGATCAGTGATACTGAAGGCTGAAATCTAGAAATAAAGCAGAAGGAAGAAGAGAGAAACCGAAGAATAGAAAATAATGAAAAGAAATACAAGAACTAATTGATAGCATTAGGAAAGGAAACATAAGAATAATGTGAATTCTTGAAGGGGAGTAAAAGGAGCAGGGATTAGAAAACATTTTCAGACAAATAGTTAATGAGAGTTTCCCAAATCTAAGGAAAGGGCTGGAGCTTGGAATTCAAGAAATCAATAGAACACTCAATTATCTCAACCCCAAAAGGTCTTCACCAAGAAACACTGTATTAAAATCATCAAAAATAACGACAAAGACAGAATTCTCAGGGCAGCCAGGGAGAAGAAAACAGTAACCTACAGAAGAAAACCCATTAATCAGACTTCTCAGCACAAACATTGCAAGCCAGAACGGAGTGGAAACAAATATTCAAACTGTTAAAAGAAAGGAACTACCAGTCAAAAATAAGGTATCTAGCTAAGCAATTCTTTAGATATGGAGGAGAAATAAAGAAATTTCCAGACATAAAAAAATTGGGAGAATTCTCCACTATGAGGCCTGCACTATGGGAAATATCGAAAGGGGTCAGCTCTCCCCAAAAAATGGCAAAAAAAAAGTATATATATGTGTGTGTGTGTATATATATATACACACACTCACATATATATGTACATATATATATAAAATTAAGAGTAAGGTGACTAGCAAGCTGATAAAAGCAGAAGAGTGCAACCCTTATTAAGAACAAGGCATTATAAGCTTAAAATAAAAAATGATTTGCTATAGCAAGATAGTAATGAAGTGCAGCATGCATAGGGACAAATTGAGACAACAATGACTGAAAAGGGGAGGAGATAAGACATGTGCAGAAGGAAACGGATGACCGTATATATATAACTATCCTTTCAATATTCATAATCGTAACCACGCACCAAAGATTCAGGACCGAAGTATATAACAAGAAAACAAGGACTAGAGGGAAAACTCACAAAAGCCAATCAAAATAAAGAAAACAGAAACACAAGGACAAGGAAGCAATGGACACACCGAGCCACCAGAAAGCAAGAAGAAGACCTCATATTTCGATAATCATCCTAAATGTACATGGACTGAACTCACCAACAAAAGAGCTCAGAGTTGCAGATTGTATCAAAAAACAAAACCCAACCACACGCTGCCTCCAGGAGACACACCTCAGCTCCAAAGACAAATACAGACTCAAAGCTGATTGTGGCTACTTCAGTTATTCATAAACCCCTCTTCTTTCAGCTCTGCCATCTCAAATTCCACAGCTCGGATGGGCCCTGCTGGCTTCCCCGCACCTCTGGTAAGACACAGTTCTTATACTTAGCTCCTTGGGGAGAGTTTTTCCCTTTCTTCCCGGTAAATTGAGAGAGCAGTTAATCTCATGATAACCAGTCTTCTGCTGTTAAACCATTTGTCTCCCCCGCCAGCTACTTTAGATTCTGCTTTTGTTCATAGTCCCAAACAACCAGAGTGAAGTCCTAAGGCAGGGCCATGTTCTGGGGACAATGAGGAGGCTGGGGTGACTGGTGCAGGACAGTGAGGAAAGAGGGTAAGGGATGTGACCAGAGGAGGAACATGGCAGGGGCAGGGCGAGAGAGGGGTGCACATTAGATAGACTTCAGTTTTTATCTGACTGAAATGGGAAGCCACTGATTGCTTCCCAGAAAGGCTGATGGGATCTGATTTAGGTTTCCACTGAGTCACTCTGGTCACTGGTTTGAAAAAGGCCAGCAGCAGAAATCCAAGTCGTGAGCCTAATTGAGACAGTTGCAATAACTCATGAGAGATGGAGATGGTGGTGACTAGAGCAGGATGGTAGCAGCAGAGGATATGAGAAGAGATAATATTCTGTACGTATTTTGCTGGCAGAGCCAACAGGAATTGCTGACATGTTGGGTTTGAGATAAGAGAGGATGAGAGGGGTCAAGGGTGAATCCACAGTTTTTGATCTGAACAGCAGGAAGGACTCAGTCGCTTTGAACCGAGATGGGAATCACTGCAGGGAGAGCAACTTTCTAGGAAAAAAGTGAGGAGTTTCATTTTCGAAATGTTACATAGGGAATTGGGGCCATGCAAGATAAAACTGGGCAAAACGATTTTAAAAACCAGTGGGAAAATTATAACTGTGTGATGATTTTTAAAACTTTCTTTTCTTTTTTGATATTGAAAAGTTTTTATCGAAACATTTAAAAACTCTCTTATTGTTATAAATGTATAGGGAAATTAAGAAGTAGGAAAAATAATATTCAGTACACTGTAATTAAAAGCATTAAAAATGCTGGAAATCAAAAGGTTTATATTCTATAGAAAAAAAGCTTATTAAGAGTAAGTTGAACAGTGCTTACCCCTTTCTCAGCATGTAACTTATAACATGGAGTAAGCTTTTTTTCTATGACTTGACAAATTACCATATTTTTTTCCCCCAAGTTTGGATCCCTTGAGCTTCCAATATTGTGAAATCTCCATGAGAATTTCTCTAATGTGAATTTCTTTGCTGGCATCATTTCCTCTGGGACATTTTCATCTTTTCCATTCACAACCACTGTCCTCATTTATTCAGTAAGTTTGCTGTCACGAAGTTCTTCTGGCTGCGTATCTAGAATCTCTCAAAAGAGAATAATGTTAATAAGATCAGCTATTTTTTCTGTAACTCCATTTATATTTTATTCTAATTTCACTTCTAGTGTTATCAGCTATCACTTTTTGTTTCTTTGCTGCACTTTCTCTACTTTGCTTACCAATTTCGTATCTCACTATCTCCTTTTGTAAAATATAATGTGGGTGTACTTTTGAGAGACAAGGAGGTCACACAACCACCTGTTTTATTGTCTGTGCAAGACCTGAATAACACAGCGCCCAGTCTCCAACAGACTTTGAAAGAAGTGACATGATTGGTCACTGATGAAATGTATCTGTTATTTATGTAGCAATTTGTAGACTGAAAAGCTACTGCTAAGTCTGTACTCTATGCAATTACTTAGAGATAATATACGATAGTAATTGGAATTTGAACTGTGTAGTTGGAAGACTGATATGGTTTAACTGTGACGACTGAAATTTGTGTTTACTGGGACCATACAAAGTAAGGCCTGCTTTATTTAAGATGCTTTTAGATACCCTCATGTAGATTTTTCTATCATGTTTATAATGCATTGCAAATATATAGACTTGGTATTTTATTCCGACATTAGATACCAGGTCCTTAACTCTAAAACTATCATTTCCCAGTTTACATATTCCATAGACACTACTCATTCCTAGGGTCACTGAGCACTGGAGCCCCATACTTAATGATTTCCAGCCAAGCTGCTACAAGTTAAATTCCCAGCCCCAGGATTTATACACTTTAAATTGATTTGGCCAAAGAACACTCTCTGATTGTCTAGGGGGATACAGATATGAAATATGTGTTAACTTGTATTGGGTCACTTTATTCTTTGGTATAGCACTTCCTTTTTAAGAAATTCCATCTAGTTTATTTACACAGACAAGGAAAATTTAAGAACTTACTGAAATACTCAAAAAACTTTGGTCCAAACATGTCCCAGAAGGGGAAACCTTCAACTCTCCAGCATATTAGTTTCAGGAAACACGAATCCCCAAATAGTACTTGTGTGTGTGTGTGTGACCATTTTCATAAGAACGATGTAAATTTTGGAAAAAGTAAAATCAGATTAAACAAACTAGTTAGGCTTAATGTCTGGTAGGCATGACTACTTAAAACTGGCCATTTGTATTTGATTTAAAAAATTAGAAGTAAAGCCCCTTTAGGCATGATGATATTAAGCTCTGATTGTTTCTTTATGGAATAAACACTGAAATGTAGCTTTATTCTTACATCAAGAAATTTGCTTTGTTTTTATCTTAATATTAAGATCTGAGTGTATCAAGAGTGGGAGTTCCCAACCCCTGGGCACACAGACCAGTACCAGTCAGTAGCCTATTAGGTCCAGGCCACACAGCAGGAGGTGAGTGGTGGGCAAGAGAGTGAAGCTTCATCCGCATTTGCAGCCACTCCCCAGCGCTAGCATCACCGCCTCAGCTCCACCTCAGATCATCAGGCATTAGATTCTCATAGGAGCACCGATCCCTGCTGGCAAAAAGGTTAGGGACCACTAATCTAGAGCATGCTCTGTAAAATCCTGAATTAAAAAATATATATATGCTGCATTTTTAAACAATAAATTTAGGTATTCTTCCTTCCTACCTATTGATTCAGGGCACCACTGTCAAACACGCTATTCTTACTACTGCCACTTTCACCATGTCTCTTGTCTCGTCGTGGTGCCTCTTTTCCTTGGATCTCCTTAAATCTTCATTAGCTGCCCCTTAGCTATGTGAAGTCCTTCCTGTGACGCTACACCTGATCTTTCTCTCCCCTGAGAAATCTGTCATTTCCCAAATCTTTCCTCCTCCATTTTCTCTCTTCAAAATGTACCTGGCTTGTCCTAACACTTGAAAATTGATGTAATAAATTGTTAATAGCTAACAATAGTTTAATACCTCTATCTAGATTTGCATTTTAATCAGAAATCACTATATATACAATCCAATCAGAAGGTATTTTGCTCTCATGGTGATATTTCTACTTTCATAGCTGACTTCTTGGGAAGATATTACTGATTAATAACTGAATCACTATGCAGCTGGTTTCCTTAGCAACCACTGCAGTAGGTTCTTCCTCGAAGTACTCTCCCCCCAGTCTGATCTCTGACATTCTTGAACAAAATTTGCTTTTATAAGGACATTAAGGACATTTTTCCTTCGATCTGAATTGGTAAATCTCAGAGCTTGAAGGCAACCTCAATGTCACCTAGCCTAACTCTGTAATTGTATAGTTACAGAACATGAGACCCAGGTTAGATAACTTACATGGGGCCCTAAATATCCTAATAAAATTGCCTTTTATACTCTCAGTCTTTCTACCATGCTTTTTTCAAATGTAGAAAGAATATAAAAAAAAAAAGTGGTTTGAATACAGTGCTTTATGCAAGGCCTCCATAGTTGTCCATGGAATATTGACTGCTGTATGTCCCCAACTAGTGTTTGCTGAGCAGTTATCTGTGCAATGCAGCTTCAGTAGTGCCTTGAGTTGGATTGTCATCAGTCAGCTCTTTAGGTTACACAATGAGGAAGACATTTCAATCAGAGTTTGAATTTCCAGCATTCAATAGCCTGAGCTTTCTCTGTGACCAGTGAGTAGACAATAGACCAAGATCAAGTTCCTGAAAGTGAGGAAGACACCAAAATCAGGTTGATATTGGGACCAAGACCCCTTGACTTTCCTACATGCAAAGAATGGCAATGAACTTCTTCATAGACATAAAAGTTAACAAAGAGAGACCAGGATTATTTATTTCCTGATGTGCAAAAAATACTCAGGATATTTATAGTATGTGAATACAATTCTGAATTGTTTAGGCTACAATTTGTTAACTTAGAGCACACCACACAACTAATGAGGTCAAGGTCACATGTTTATTCATTTGAGGACAAGCTGAGTTTCATTCTGTACATGCCCTCTGACTACAAACTGCAAGGGCTCATAGGGAACTAGAGGAGCTTCCTCCTACTGGAAAGATAACTTGAGGCTATGTTCTCCTATCAGAAAATACAGGATCATTTTTACATATTGACACTAGGTTCATTTTTTTTCCTGAATAAATAATTTAATTTATACACAGACTCATGTGAATAGGATGAGATAGTTTCATTTCGTTTTATACAGTCAACCTAGTTGTATAATATAAACTATATGCAGTAATTAGATGGAAAAACCACATCCTAGTTTTTAAGACTAAGCAAAAACATAGACATTTATAAATATATTGCTTCTGATGCTGAGATCCTCTTAACACAAGTGTTTGACTCATCAAAAGTGCAGTCAAGATTGACATTGCAAATGGATTTAGCAAGTGTTTCACTTCTCTTTTTAAATAGCCTAAATTGATTGTCAAAGGAGAAAGAAGAGAGGATTAGAATCAAAATGAGGAAGAGGAGGGAAAAGGAGAAAGAAGACATGAAAGTCCCAAATACATTCTTTTACATTTTTTCTATAAACATAATACTTCTTACCTTAAGTTTGCCTATAGTTAATCTTAAAGCGAATATAATCAAGAATCTACTTATTTTATAGTGTTAGCTCAGAAGGCAGTGATATTTAATGGACCAATTCCCCAATAATATCTAATAAACTCACCTGCTAAATTTTTAGTTAGCTGTTCATTAACATTATTCTTCTGTATATATTTTGTGTTAATTTATCAAATTTTATAAACCTGTCTCACTGAAAAGTTTACACATTAATTTTATAAAAAACTATCTCACAGAAAAGTTTATACATGAATTTTATAAAATTAGACATATTTATAAATCAGATTATAATTATCTAAGAGTATGACATGTCTCTACATCTATTCAGACCATCTCTTATGTCCTGTACCATCATTTTAAAGTTTTTATCATTCTCTGTTAAGGTTAATTCACATGGTTTGCTTTATACAAATATTTAGGCTTTAATATTTAAATATGAAAATACATAGTCTGTCACCCTTAAATTGCTTTCCAAACTCCTGCACACTGTTGGTATAATTATTAAGCAAACAGACTTGGAACATTCTTTGAATAATTATTTTAAGGCCTTACTACATAGATGGAGCCTAAAAGTGGGTTGCATTCTACTTGAGTACAACTCCTCAGATGTAAAACCAGTATGAAATCTCGAAGTCTTCACTGAGACTGCCAGTTGGCATTGCATTTGAGAGTTGCAACGAATCCCTGGTTTGGATAAATATTTCATTGCCAAACGAAGAGCAAATACAGTTCCTGATAAAATAAGCACATGCATCTGTACAACTGATGTGAAGATAGATAATTATAGATTTAAATAGGGAAAAACATATGCATCTAAATATATTAGAAAATATACAAATAAAGATAACTAAAGAGTAAATCTACTCAGAGGATTAAAAGGCAGGTGCTTGCTATAAGACCTATATTTTATACTTCAATAATTTTAAAAGTAAACTGAAAAAAAGGTTGTTAATTATAATTAAGAGCAAAAATTAAAGATACTTTTACATATTTTTTAAAAATTAGTACTGTCTATGTCTCTGAGGCAGTAAATCTCAAATGAAAGGGCCACATATTTCAATATCATATAGGTAAGCAAAGTAAGTGATTATGGAATTTCTTAAAATAAATTAAAACGATAAATTAAAAATAGTAAAGAAAATTTTTATGAGGCAAATAAAGTAACTATTAAAATGGTAACCTCAAAATTTCCAGAAAACTTCAGATTCTAAGAGGTAGGTTGTATAGTGAAGTGGAGAATGTCCATGATTTTAGACTTAGCATTTCTGATATACTTTAGAACTTTATTCTGCTTTTTCCTTCTCATTTTCCTTTCTCTCCCATTGAGTCTCTTCATTTCCTTATCTGCAACATCTCTTAAGCTCAAGGAAATTCAGGGTGAATGTCTTCTCTATTATGAAACAGCACATTCTGTCCACAGCTCCTTATACTGGAATATCTGTGGATAGACAACTGAATTGGAATCCACACAATTTCAAAAAAATAAAAATCCATTACAAAGTAAATTATGATTCACAAACAGTACCTAACTAAGAGAAATTACAAATGATAAAATTTTAGTGTACCTCGGAGACACCCGAAGGAGGTATCAGTCCTATTCTGAGTATTACATAGCTATTTCGCTTAGTGTGGTTAGAAAAATAACCAGTTTAAGAGTGCTTTGAGAAATAATGAAAGTAGAGAAAAATTTTTTAATAATGTTTTTATTTCAGAAGATGAATAGATTTTAAAAACCAAAAGAGTTTTTAACTTATAAAACTTATTTCTTCACTCTGCAGAGCATGGCTGAAAGAATGTTAATTACTTGCTTTCTACTCAGAATACTTCAATTTATTTTTATAATATTACTTATTGAACTGAATAAATAGTAAGATGTTAACTCCCATAGCAAATTAAGAAAGAAATAAGTGTAATATCCTTCTTCTAGGAGAAGAGATAAGAGCAGTTACACAATCCATTAATGAATCATATTTATTAGCTTCTCAGAGGGACTTCTATTTAAAAATCAATGATTTCTTTCCAAATTGCACAATTACCTAGAAATTAAGTATGTTTTCCTTGGAAAGTTTTGTCATAAGAAGTTTTGTCATAATGTTATAGTTAAGTATACAATTTTAAGATCTGACTAGCCTATACTCGAATCCTATCACTTAGTTGCTATAAAATCTTAGGCAATTATCTTTTTAAACCCACATAGAAAATATAAAATTTATTCAGGTGTTTTGAGGGATTAAATAGGTTAGACTAAGGGCTTATAGAAGCTAGAACATAATTAAGTGCTAAGTAAATGACATCAACATCATCATCACTGATTTTATGTATTATATGTAATTATCACTATTTTACACTCAAAGAAATTGAGACTCTGAAAAGTAAATTAGCTGGTTCAATTTTATAAGATGTAAGGAGAAAATACAGCAGTTGTCAAATTCTGTATCCTATAGAGAGATTATTAGTTTGTAATTTGAATATCCATCTAAAGCTGTCAGTGGTACTTTTTGAGTAAGACATGCAAATTCAAATAATACTTAATATTTGCAAACAATGCCTCTGTTAAGGGCCTAATATACAAAGTATACAAAGAACTCATACAGTTCAACAATGAAAAATGAATAATCAAATTAAAAAATGGACGGAGAACCTGAACAGACATTTCCCCCAAGAAGACATACAAACGGCCAATAGACATGAAAAAGATGCTCCTCACTCGCTACTAGAGAAATATAAATAAAAAACACAAGGTACCACCTTATGTTGTTAGAATGGCTATCATCAACAGAACAAGTAATAACAAATGCTGGAGAGGATACGGAAAAGAAAGAACCCTCACACACTGCTAGTGAGACTGCATTTTGGTACAGCCACTATGGAAAACAGTATGGAGATTCCTTTAAAAACTAAGAATTGCATTAGCATATAACCCAGCAATTCCTCTCCTGGGTATTGACCCCCCCAAATTTGAAAACATTTATCCATAAAGATATATGCATCCTGGTGTTCACAGCAGCATTATTCACAGTGGCCAAGACATGGAAACAACCAAAGTGTCCTTCAATAGATAATTAGATAAAGAAGCTGTGGTACATATATACAATGGAATATTACTCAGCCATAAGAAGAGATGAAAAACTGCCATTTACAACACTATGGCTGGATCTTGAGATTATCATGCTAAGTGAAATAAGTCAGACCAAAAAAAAGCTGTGAGCAATATGATTTCACTCATATGTGGGATATAAATCTGAAACCAACAAACAAACGTGACAGAGGTTCCTGGACTTGGAGAACAGTTTGCTGGTTACCAGAAGAGGTGGGGGAGAGAAGAGGTTGATAAGGGTAAAGGGAGTCAAATATATGATGAGGGCAGGAAATTTAACTTTCAGTGAACACACAATGCAATATTCATACAATGTGTTACTGAATTGTTCACTTGAAACCTATACAATTTTATTTACCAATGCTGCTCCAATAAGTATAATTTAAAAAATAAAAAATAGAAGTAGCTGAACTTCTCCACACACAAAAAAATATTTATGTGCAAGTGAGCACGATAAATACCACTTTCTGAGAAAAAAAAAATGTGGCCATTTTATCCCAAATCTTGGCTGGAGATAACTATAGTTTTTATTTATCAATCTGAATCGTTTGAAATAGTAAATCAAAACTTTCTCAAGCCTCAGCTGTCCACATTCTCACTTTAAAACTACCATTTAAATAATGGGATACCAGAAAAAAAATGTTTTAAAAAGAATGGCTTCAACGCAATGATGAATGTCTATTCCGAAATTAAACCTTGCACAAGTGCTGGAATGCACCAGTACATCCATCTTTTGTGATGTGATGTATGTCATGATTCGTTCATTTTTTTTTCATTCAGTAAATATATATCAGGTGTCTTCTAAGTGCAGGAAAGTCTATAAGGCCCTACACACACAAAGACTCTATTCTTACTTGGAGGACTCACTTTCCAAAGAGGGAGGCAATAATGCACCAAAAATCACAGTAGACTAAATAGTCCTGTGGTAGAAGTAAACAGTATACCCAATTTCCTTCATGAAGTAAATGTCTAAAGTGCTGTGAATGTATATGAACAAAAGAATATCATGTACGAAGGGAGATAAGAAACTATTTTAGATAAGGACAAAAATCAAATGGTTGAGAATAAACTAGACATGAGGTGGATAAAACAATGATGGAAAGCGACATGAAAGATGTCCTTAAGTCCCACATCAAGTAGGCTTTGTATTTAAAGCCATGCAATGAAAAAAAAAAGGTCAAGGATGAGAGTGACATGTTTAAATTTACATTTTAAAAACTCACTAGATTACAGCCCTCACTAGATTACAGCAGGATGGTGATTTGAATACATCTTTCCAGTTGTGCATGCAATCCTTCCTTCATTCATTTATTCATTCACATGTATATTATTCAAAAGTATGTTTTCCTCACCTAGTACATGTTGAGCAAGGAAACATATGATGGGAGGAACAGTGAAGAACAAAACAGCATTAATTCTCATTCTTCCCGCTCCTCTTTTTTATCTTCCTCCTTCCTTGTATCACACAACCTTTATTGAGAAGTGTCAGAGACTGACAGCAAACAAAGATGGATAGTAAAAAAAAATAATTTATAAAGTGAATATAGTAAGTCACATATGAAATGAGAAGGGTTTGAAATTAATCTCTAGCACTAGGATTGGAAAGGCATGATTAGATTGGAGAAGTATTTAGGAGATAGGATTTATTGAACTTGAAGACAGACTTAAAGTAACAGACAGAAAAGAGAAAAGTTTAAGAGAACTCTACGGTCTCATTTCTGACATTTAATAACTCCAAGCCACTGGCCTATTCCTTTAATGAATAGGTTAAGTCTAATTTTGGTACAACTGAAGGCACCCATTCTGAGTTTCAGGTATTTATTTCTAGGTAGCCTTTCACTTGGCAGGATTAGAATCATTAACTCATGATGTCTACCATAGAGATATTTAGAGAAGAAATGGGTGCATTTGAGTTTCTTGTACCAACTTCCATTGGCTCACATTCACTCAAGACACCATGGACCCAGCACACAGCATGCAAGTCTGAGACCACAGCCACTGTGGGCCCAAGGTGAGATAATAAGACTGTCATTTCAGAATCAAGTCTTTTGGAGGCTGGTGAGTAGGGCGAGATGGAATTGTAGAGCAATTAAGAACATCAAGTAGGTCAAGGAAACAACCTCAGTGGAAACCCAGAGCTTGGCCCATGCACACAGCCATGCATACAAGTGTGGGTTTATATGCGAGTGACTTCTTAAATAGACACAGCCTGGAAAGTCAGGAATCTTCAGGTCAGCCCACATGTTAGTAAATATTTAAGTCAGAAATGGACAGTCTTAAAATGTGCCTTTGTGCAGTGCATGTCTCCAAGCTTAGTAGGTTCCCCTAGAACCAGATACAACTTCTGACTTGCCAATTTTCTTTATAATTTAGACTGTAATTTTTTCCTTAAAAAGAAGAATCTTCATTACTCAGCCAAAAAAAATCTCTGACAAACTCATATTTTTAAAAAATCCTTAATCCTTTTAATAATTCTGTGGCTTTCCCATTCACCATTTACTCCAAAGCCAAATGTGGTAATTTGAAGCTCTCTCTCCTCCTTCCCTATTCATTTCTCCTCTCTCCCCAATACTACCTGAGGTGAAGTTCGCCCAGTTTTTTATTCTGATATCTGTGTAGGAACAGAAGAGAGTGAGGAGGAGTGGAAAGGTGTTTGAGTTCCCATGTGGGGTCATTAATTCCACTTTGAATGGGGTGCACTGCTCTGGAACCTACTGTTCGTGTCTCGTAGTCTTTCCTTGCTTCCCTCCCCACTTCTTTCTTCATCCACTCCTGTCTTTCACAAAGCCCTGCACAGCAGACTGCCCCTGGGCAGCGAAGGGGGAGACCACCACATTGAAACACCACATGCTGCGGATCCACTCACCCAACCCTCCTCTCAGAGGAAGATCAGATAGCCATCTGCCTCTCAGTTCTTTGGCAGGTTGACTTTCAAGAGAACTAACGGCTACAGAATTAACAGGATAACACGTTCAAAGTCTGGCCATCATTTCTAAGTGGTCAGGAAAGGGCCTTAAAAAGAAAAAAGAAAAATGACAGAAGTATGTAAAAATAAGATAAGGCAGTATCTGATTTTTGAACTTAAGAAACAGAGAAATCTTTCTGGAGAAATGAATTGAATTTATATCCTAAATGAGGGATTGAAGTAGGCAGAGATTATATATGAAAATATAAACAGGACATGCAGCTCTTATATGCATTCTAACTCTGATAATTAATACCCTCAAGATAAGTGGCAAAGAATATGAGAACTGACTTCCTAAATAGAATTGTGGAAGTCACTGATCTACACTTACCATAAAAATGCTTGCTTTATTCAGGCTCCATGCATCACTGTTATGCTTTTATAACCTGTTTTATGTGTGGTCAAGGATAGCCAAACTCCATAAAGCAAGGTGACCAAATACTAATAAAGTGAGAAGACCAGAGTCTACAGGAGGTATTATTTCCATAAGGTATTCCCCACTTTATTCCAAACACATCTAACATTTCAGGAAAGCTTGGGTTGCTTTGGGTCATAGCAATTAAGGTAATTAACAAAAAATAATGCAGTTTGTTAACTACGTAAAAAAAATGTATCAACGCACAGAACATTTCTCTTCACTCTGGAAGCAGACAGAGAGCACATAAATAAAGCAATTACTGCATAGCTAGTGGGTGAATGCCTCTTTGCTTATCATCTATTTAACAACACTCTTCAAAGTGAAGCTGACCCCAAATGAGCTTGAATTTTTGTTTTTCTTCAAAGCAAACCTAAGTTGAATCGTCTAAGGGTTCCTGAATCCCTTTAATTTATAGAGCTTCTACTAGGAACTCCTGTAATTTCATACAGGTATCTATCTGTTTAACACTCATACAGAAGAGGGGTCTATGTTATTAAAAGCATATTGTTATATAAAAACATTATGTTATATAAAAACATTATAGTTATGTAAAGGAGTATAAAATATTTAAATTCTATCAGTAAGCATTTCTTTCACACATACTAAGTGTTTTTTACCACAGGAGATCATGTAAACTAAATGGAAGCCACTTATGAAAATTAATAATATAAAACAAAAGTTAAAGAAATGTAAGTAGGCACATTTTAAATGGTGATATAGGAAATAAGTTCAGAGAAGAGATTACAGTGGAAGAGGGCAATCAAGAAAGCTTAAATCAACAAATATAACTAAATTCTAACCGCAGGGATTATGTGTATGGGATTACAGCAGATAGCATTGATTATAGAAAAATGTATCAGTAGCTTAATTTTGTATAGGATTTAATTAATGTCAATAATTGAACATACAGTCAAGGTGTGATAAATACCCAATGAATAAAAAGGAAAATAATTTCTATAAAAATTTAGAAGAAGCAAATTACCTGTTATGATGAGGGAAATTTTTGTGCAGGAGGTAAGTTTTGGATAAAGTCATGAATAAAAGTTACAATTTGATACAAATGGGGCATTTTAGTTAGAAAGGCTGTTCCCAGCAAAAGACTGTTTTGTTTGAATGAAAGGTCACTCAAGTTAACATTTTCTTGGTGATGACACCAGACTCAAGGGCCCATGAGTGGTTCCACATGCACAGAAATCATATTTTGTCAATAAAATTGCCAAGAGTCAATTGCCAAACATGAGACTCAAATTAATCAAGTTCTCAGAGCCTGATGTATAAATGAGAATATCAACTTATTAATTTATGACACAAATAGAAATACTTGGGAAGCTGATGTAACATTAGAAGCTTCCCCGGTGAGCAAAAACCTAGAGCAAGAATGTCAGGGTTTTCTTGTAAATGGTCAACATTGGGTTGCATTAATCACCTCCATGTCCAGAATAAATAAATTCCTGACAAAATTATCTGAGTCCTGGAGTCTGCAGGTCAGTCATATGTTGGAGTTGCTTGTGCAATCATGTGGTTGGGTTATGTTAATATTTGTCTTCATCTGTCTTGTTTATCTGTGCCTCACAATAGGCCTGTTTAACTGCCTAGTTTACTGGGGAGGAAAAATGTCTAATTTTATTTCAGATTGACATTGCCAGGAAATCTAGTTAGAACTATAGAATATTACAGTATTTAATGTACCACTCATACTAAGTAGTCTATTAAAAAAGTAATATATGGTCATTATCAAAATTTTCAGAAAATACCAAAGTACTCAAAATAAAACATGAAAATTCCCTTCCTCAACCCGCTGCTGCTTCAGCTCCTCTCCTCAGCTGTAACTATTGTTAGAAGTTTGGGGTATATTTTTCCAGTATTTCTTTGTATGCACTCACTGATAAAAAAGCATGTGCATATGCTATTTTTAATGTAATCAAACTGCATATAATTTATCTCTCATTTAAAAATATAATTATGCATAATCTTCCTATGGCAAAACTCATAGCTATAACTCACTCTGCATTAATGGCTCCATAGTACTGCGTTGTAAGAATGTAGCTTAATTTATGCATCCAATTCAGTATCATTCCTATTGCAATAAAAATCTGTGTACGTTTAATGGGCACTTGTGTTTGTCACTTTGTATCAAAATGAAATTCCTTATACACTTAATGAGCACTTGTTTGAGTAAACCTAATCACAAACTAAATTCCAAATGACATATGTATTTTATATTTTGAAAATTTGCAGTTTCCCTGCAAAAAGTGATATGAAGTATCTATACTCTTCTGGCCAAAGGGGACGATAGTACTGATTTTCCCCTGTTTTAATTAAAATGGAGTTTTACAGATGTTTATAATATTTTCCAGTCTAGTCAATGCAAAAAAATGATAAATTTTGTTTTTTTTTCTTGGCATACTTGAATTGAAGTGAACTTTTATGTATATTATTAGTCATTTATATGAAAGGGGAGACAGAGAAAGAGAGAGAGAGAAAGATAGAACAGGTGGGGAGGGTAGAACTGGCTCTCCAGATCTTTCGCCCATTTTATGCAGTTGTTCATGCTTTAAAATAAGTCATTAGTACTTATTTATAGAATAAATTAGGTTATATGTATTATAAACATTTTTTCAGAGTTTGTTGGATTTTTTAAAAATTTTGTTGACAGAGAATCATGTGAAATTTATTTTGTTAATAAAGGTAAAGATCCAGCTTTTTTTTCCCTTGAAACATAGCTAGTTATACTAATCCAATTTATTGAATAATCTGTCTTTTCATTACTGAGTTTTGAAAACCTTTGTTTATCGTGTACTAAATATCCTATGTAAATAGTTCTATTTTTGTCTCCTGTTCCATTCATTTTTCAACCCCTAAGCCATTATTGCATTGTTTTAATTAGTATAGCTTAGTATATATTCAACAGGAGTCGTTGTCTATCATTAAAAAATATTTGGCTTTTTCTTCTTATTTTTGCACATTTATTTACACACATAAATTTTAGGAAGTTTTAGTAAGAGCAGAAATTGAGTATTATTTACACAGTTTTGTAGCAATTGACAGGTTTGCTTTTATATTTTATAATATAAAATTAAACATTTATTTTATTTATTTTTTTGTATTTTATTTTTTTATAATTTAATTTTTATTGTATTTATTGATCCAAAATAGATTGGGGAGAAAAAAGGAACTTGTCCTTTCCCACAGGTAGTTTGTTAAACACCAGTATAGTTGACTGAAAGAAGAAGGGTTTATGGGTAGGATTCCTGGATGACATGAGAAAGCTATGATGACATGATGACATGGTTATGATAACATGGTTATCTATGTGAAGACTAGAGAATGGTGCAAACATGACAGTGAGGTAGAATGGTCAATTCATCAATTTGCCTGGGACTTTCCTATTTTTTAGCACTGAAAATCCCAGGTCTCAGGAAACTTGTGGGTCCCAAGCAAACCAAGACAAGAGCAAGGAGGATGCCTATGTCACCTCCCTGCTCAATAGTACCAGTTATGAGGGAGAAAGCACAGACACCCGCTTCAACCTTGTCATGGCAGTGTTACCGCTGGGGTGATCTGAAATCCAGCATCACACCAGTGGCATGTGGGGGGTGGGGTCCTTCATTCTTCCTTGCTGACTCAACAAAGAATTACAGGTCAGTGAGATTTAGAATGAGTATGATTTATTGAAAGTACATTTTAGAAGGAGATGGGCCATGCTAAGGAAGGCTGCAGGCCCGTGGAATTTGGGAGGTAAAAAGGTAAAAAAAAATAAAACACATCCCAAGGGGGAAGCGGATTTTCAGTGAAGAGATCTGTAACAAAGCAGAAGTGGGAAGGCCTGTTTATATTTGGACCATGATAGGAGGTCCTAGAGGATCCATAAGAGATGCTACCTTGACTGACAAATGGCTGCTATATAACACTTTGCCCTCTGCACATGTGGTGACTCAGAATTCAGTCTGTTATAATTAGATTCATGAACTTCGGGCATAGGAATGATATTAAAATGCTGGTGTGATGAGGCTGAGGTTATGGGCAGGTTGGGGTAGCATTTTATGTGCCTGAGTTTGTGGCAGGTTTAGCCAGCAGCTTTTATGGCCTTAGTGCTCTAGGATTTGGGGTAATTTATAACTCTAAAAGGGAGGTGTTTCTGCCTGTAAGGAAGGTCTTCAAGGGCAGTTTCTATGGTTACAGAGCTGGACCTTAACTCTGGTTTCTTCATGTCTGCCTAACCACCTAACAGCAATTTGGAGGCCAGTGACAGAGATGATCTCATCTGGAGAATCAGGAACTGTGTGACTCTCTTTATAATCTCAAAACACAAGGACATCCTTACTGCACATAGAAACAGTAGGGGGATGGCTTCTCCCACAGTATCTGGAGTGTTCAGCATCCCCACCACTGTTGCCAGGGGCAGGGTGGACGCTGGGTAGGCACAGTTTCACCTGGAGTGTGCACAACGTATTTTCTCTCCTAAAGATGGCCCTAATCAAGTGCAGTAGTTAGTAATTCAAAGTTCTACACAATTACTGACCCCAAAATAGCTGAATTGGTTAAACAATTAATATTGATAGACTATTTTAGGTCAACCCCTTTTAGGATGTTGAACTGGATTATAACTACTCCTCATCTAAGGTCTAGTGTCCTACTTTAACAATTTCCAAGTCATTAGGTCAGCATGATAGTGATGAATACCACTCGAATTTTTCCAAAGGATTTGCAACTGAAAGCTATTTCAAAAATTTATAATGAGGACTTGATATATGCACCATCTGGTAAATACATCTTCTTACCAGTTGGGAAACTGACCTGAGAAAGTTAATTAAAATAAGGAAAGTTTGTTTGATGAATTTGAGATCAGAACATAGGTAGCTGTATGGCCTTGAACAGCTAGCTGTTCATCGAGCAATGGAAGTTTGGTGAGCCATTGTCTGTTCTAATACATGTAGGTGTCCAATGGAAGGAATGTTTCTGGTGTCTGGTGATGACAGCTTGTCCTCTGGATGGTCCTAAAGAGACAGTGACAGATTCTTACTTTCTAACTCGTTTTTCTAGACTTTATGGGGACTATCAACTTTCAGTTTGCATTTGTTATTAATGTGTTATCCATTCCACACTTCAATTTATAATTTCCAAGTTAGTATATTATTTTTCATCAATTACATTTAGGAAGTCTACTGCATGATGATATATAGAGATGCATTTTAATCTTACCTCTAAGTTGTTTTAAAATGGCACCATGGTATCAGCTGCTTCTCAGAAGCTTTTCGGTAGACAGACTTGAACCTCATGGATTGGCAGCCAGTCCCTCACTTGTAGTACACAAGCAGTCTTATAGATCCTTGTCACAGAGAGAATATCCCTGTTGGTCTGCCTTGTCCCTAAATCAAATGTCCTGTCTTAATACCAACGTAATTACCTTTCTATAAATAATAAATCCCACGTATGCAATTCCCACCCTCAGTTCATCTTGTTAAATTGAAAGCGAAGCTGTAACATTCCATCTCAGGTGGCACCCTGCAGTACTTTATGGGTGATATGTTGGCAGCGCTTCTCAAACTTTAATTAGTATATAAATTAGCTGGGGATTTTAAGCGGTTTCATAAAATGTGCTGTAACGCAGATTCAGCAGACTGGGGTGGGCCCCCAAAGCCCCCATTTATAACAAGCATGGGTGATATTCATCTGGAAACCACATTTTGGAGTTACCAATGTTTCCTAATGCTTTGTAACTAGCACCGTCTTCCAGGAATGCTTTTTACGGGTCTCATTGTAGCAAAAGCTCCCACCAGGGAACTTCTGCTATTAATGCTTCTCAGCAGCTTAGTCTCTCTGCTGCAGATTCGATTAAGACTTTTGCAGTCAGGTTCTTGATGTTTCTTCTTGCCTCCTCTGAAACGTTGCTTTGAACAGATGGATAGCTCAGGGCAGCAGAGTTATTAAGAGCCTGGGCACTGCCGTTTAAATGCAAAGTGATTTTAGGCAATTTTGTTAATTAGTACAAAGTCTTAGTTTCCTCAGTTATTAAATGGATGAATTAATAATGATAATAATAATTATTATTGTAATATATAATTCCTGGGAGTGTTATCGGGATCAATGAAATAATGCATCTAAAATTCTAAATATATAGCACTGAATACGTATATTTTATTATTATCTGATTTTGTATTATCTCAGTATCATTTTTCAGTATCATTATATCGATATCATTTCTACCCCAGGATAATTTTCTGAATTCTGAGGCATGTTGTCCAATTTACCTTAGTTTGAGGTGAGGTTTCATTTCCTTGTGAGGCTATATAAAAAGTTTATACTATAGTTTAATCAGCTAATATCACTTAGCAATATCTGAATCCAGACCTCAGCGAAACTTGGAACAAGCTTCAGAATCTTCCTGACATTCTTATCCCATTCAAAAGCTTAGGGTATCCATATATATTGAATTTGAGAAATTCAATAATTTTCAACTTTTTGCTAATATACTTTGAGTTATTCAGGAAAAATACAATTCTTTGCTTAGAGCAGAAGATATCATTCCAAGTACACGTTTGACAGCTGCTAGGTGGTAGCTGGATGTTAAGTGAGAGAGTTGAGTTAGCAGGAGATAATTCTATTTCTTAAGAGTGTTTGTCTATGATTAGGTTGATTTTTTTCCCTGTATTTAGCAACTGGAAAAAAGAACTTCAAGAATGGCTTAATATATCTTAAATCATGTCAGTTGTATCCCCCACTGAGTAGGCACTAAGAATTTGAATTTAATAAAACTATTTTTTTATCTATATCACCTGCTGATTTCTACAGGAAACCTATCTAACCCAGTAATTTGTATTCCCATTTTAAACTGATGTATAACCAACATCTAGGTGACTCCTATTAGTAAACATCTCCAGGTGCAGGAACAAAAAGTTGTCAATCCATTTAGCCCATTTGCTCTCGCCATGGGCAATATGAAGTTTGCAGATTTGCTTATCTGAGTCCTTCTTGAAGAGCTTCCCCTTTATCCTAGGAGTGTAAAATTATATGGGATCCACAAAGTTTTAGCTAGCATAGTATTTTTTTTTTTAATTTAATCGCTTTTGGTCACTGCCGTTCCTGGTAAATACAGTGGTCATTTTACTAATTAAGCAATAAATTATCAGAAACTTCAAGATCTACTACATCAACTAAATTAATAACCTGCATCATAGTTCTTTACTTTCTAAGACAAATTAAAATGAATACTATTAAATAGGAGACCTTAGAAGTTAGGCTGGTGAGGAGAAAATTGGCCTAATTCGTACAGTTATTAAGACAATCCTAAAGCAAATGGTTTAAGTGTCCCATATTCCCTCTCAGACTTTCTATGCAACTGATGAAATACAGGAAACTGTCAACTCATGGGTTAGTAGTCCAACAAATCACTCACATGTAAGATAATCCCCCAGCCAGATTTATACTCAAATCAGTCTAGCAAATGAACCCATGGAGAGGAATTTTGCAGAAGCATGACTGTGATGTAATAGCCAAGAGAGGAGGCCTTGCCTACTCTTAATATATAATTGTGAACCTGGTGTTCGGACTTACCAAGAGTCTAGCATCCCATATTGTGTCAATGGCTAGGAAAACTGGAGTCCAATACTGGTCCAAAACTATTGTCATTGTATTTTCTCAATTCTGTGACTGTGAGCTCTAGCCAACTGACATCAATGCTATTTAGAAAACTTTATTTACTAAGGAAATTTTGGAATCGTTTTAGAACATCACGCCACGATAAGCACCACACTTGTCACACTTAGACACTGAACGTGTAAAAGAAAGCATTTTTTGAGATAGCCATTCATTGTAGATTTTCCAATAACTTAACTAACTGCACATTATTTAGTAAAAACATTACTGGGTTTTGAATGTTTTGACCAGCATGTTTTTTCTAAGTCTATTACAAATATCAGTATTCTCTCTCCGAGAAATATAATCTTAGCATCACTGAAAAAATGTCAGTCACGCTTGTGACTATGTAGGTACACAGAGATGAGTTGACTTTTTTGACGTATTTGCCTACTGTAAGGATTCAGAATGATCCAGCTGGTGCCATTGTCAACATGGCCTACGTATCAAATATTGTCAGGCTTAGTTAGAAATAAGCATATTTTCCTAGCATCACTAACAGCTATCTTAATAAAGCTGCCAACATTATCAAATATAGCTTTCTGGTGTCTGAAAAGTTGAAGTCACATGAGGAATTATGTTACACAACTAGAAGCAATTAGAGAAATACCACTTGGTAGATTAATTGAATTTGCTGTTTTCTCATTTGATACTTGATAAATAAGTTGTAAGTTTTTTCAGTATTGTTCTACCCACCATAAATTGAAATTATAAGAAAGAAGTTTGTGATATTACTGTAAGGGATGAACGTGTGTGTGTGTGTGTGTGTGTGTGTGTGTGTGTGTGTTCAGCCCTTTGAAATTAAATGTTTGTTTTCCTGAGTTCTTTCTATGTGAATCATCTGATTCACATGCTTTTTTTCCAAGCACACACATGCATACACACAAATATTAGCCCGAGATGAGAATATTTTCTTTTCATAGAACAGTTTCTCTGCAAGCTGATAACACACTGTTCGGCACTTATTACAGTTTTCACCATTTCATCTTGCACTGGCTCATATATTGTCTTTTACATTTTCTCTAATTATTTCAAATATCTGCTTTTCTTATGGGCAACAGAATTAAAAGTCAATGATGATGACTGTCTTTCATATCCTTTTGTATTCCTCAAGTACTGAAAAATGTGGTGAGCCAAGAGGAATTGTGAGATCAATAAATAATACACAAATGCAAATTTCTTTGTCAAATGCTCTTATGTGTCATGTGCTTCACCAAAGATCATAATGGTGTCCTACATATTCTTTCAGAATACGCATATACACATACATACACCCGAACATCTTTGTAAAAAATCATCTAAAAATACCACTTAATATGGAGTTATGTTTCTTGATTTAAATAAAGAGATTGTCTTTCCATGTCGGTACATACATATCAACTTTATTTTATTTAATGACTGCAGAGCATTATATTATATCAACCTATTATAATTTATTTAACCAGCTCCCTGTCAGTGGTCATGATTTCCAGGTATTTTTGCTATTACAAACAAAGTTATAATGAAGATCCTTGAACATATATCATGACATAATTTTGCAAGTACATCTATAGAAATAATTCCTATTCGTGGAATTTCTGTCTTAGAGAGGGTCCATTTTCAATCTGATGAATATTGACTATTTGCTCTCCACAACATTTCTACTAACTGTATAATATATATTAATATACCAAAGGTTTATGGTGCATATATACTCCTCACAGTGCTCATACTGTTATTAACTGTAGCCCAACTAATAAATTAAAATTTTTAGGAAATTTCTTTCAAGATATTTCTAGATAGTTCAAATCAGGAATTGATAGAGAAATCCACAATTTAAGGTTTTGTAACTCAGTCCAGGATCCTTGAAAGCTGCATGTTTATATGGTCACTTTCACATTCCCTAGGGCAAAAATCCATAGTTTTTCTCACATTTTCAAAGTTTGTGACCCACTCCCACTTACACTCACAAGTCTACCTATTTCCAGAAAAAGTTTAAAAAATGCTGTAATTTGGTTTACTCATCCTTACTAATGTAATCTAGTTGTGAAAGTAATTTTATTTTTTCTTAGTTATTAATTTGTTTTAGTCTTACTGATTAGAAAAAAGTACACTCCAAGTAAAAGAATGTGATATCATCTTGATCATTATTTAAGTCATTCTTAAATCTTAGAAAATGTCTTACTAATCAGGTGTTGTTGGAACAAACAATACTCTTCCCGTTTTTCCTCTGTCTCTACCTCTTTTCACAATCACCCATTTTATCCCTGCAGCCTCCATAGATGATGATGCTTTTGCTGTTTCCACCTATTCACTTGTTGTCTTCAAAGGTTATGTACGCATATAAAGTGAACAGTTTCTCTATGATATGACTTTAGGGTAACCCCGAATTAGTCCAGATAGGCAAGTTTATGCTGAATATAACAATAACTTTAAAGACTCAATTGTTAGAAAACACAAAGTCCATTCAGACTGCTTGAGTTTTATGGTTCTTTCTTCTTAATGTATGGCTTGTGATCTCTGTGGCAGGACAACAAAGAGCATGGAGAGCCAAATGGTAGCTCTTTAGTTGTAGCCAACAGGGTAGTTGCTTAGAGCTCATCTTAAGCTCCTGCCTGTCAAAGTACTGTACTGGGAAATTCAAGAAGCAAACACAATATTGAAGAATAATTACTTTCTACCTCTGCCACAAACATCCATCCAAGAATTTTTTAGTCATGAATACATAACAGTTATGATTGGTATGTGTCAGATGTTGTTCTAAGAGACTTGCAAGTGTTATTAAATCCACATGGAAATCCTATCATTGACTTAAAAATTTAGTCATGGAGAGGTTACATTACTTGCTCAATATCATCCAGAGAATAAGTGGAAGATGTAGGTTCCAAAACCCAACAGTGTGCCTCCAGAAGTCTTGATTTTACCTATAGACCACACTGTCTTTTTCATTTCATGCATCCCACAAATACTTACTGAGGACCTATGGTATATATGATACTGGTCCTGGTTAGCTCATAGATTTATGAGGAACACAGGTCACTGGTGGTTGGAAGATATTCAAAGTAAAGAGATAGGCAGATGCAAAGTCAAAGATCGGTGAGACTGTGTTCTGGATTAGGAGAGAAGGGAATGTGGAGTATGCGGGAACAGTGACAGGATACATGACTGAAAAGATAGGCAGGAACTGGAACAGTAAGAGCTGCTGACACCTGAAATTAGCCATCCTATACACACTATGAAATAGTCAGCACTGTTCTCCTTTTGCCTTGCTATGTTAAACTCGTATTCCTCTAGCGGATTAACCTCCTCTAGGAAAACCATGTCGACGGTATCTGCTCTTGTTAGTGTCCAGGCACCTTCCCCTAGGAAAACCCCTTCATAGCACTTCTTGTGAGTTCTGGAACTTCATTATTCTCTTCCACTAGACTGCCAAAAGAACACAGTTAGTCATGCTCATCTTTGCATCCTCTGCAGGGTAGTCAAAGTGCTATGAATGCATTTAGCTCTTTATTTTTACTCTTCCTTTTCTCTTGAGCAACAGGATATTTCCCAAGGCCTTGGTTGCCCTAGTCCAATCATAAAATACAGTTTTATCAAAAATAAATCTGTTTCTTTCCTGCTATTAGAATTTGGTATCATAGAGAATATTAATGAGTAAAAATATGCAAGTGTATTAGCTATTCCTTGATCATAAAAAGATAGTAAGGGTAAATAAAGGCAAAGAAAAAGCACACGGCCTGAGATACTTCTCTCTCTGAATTTAATCATTTTATTTTTACTTTTCATATATAAAGGAAAGTAGTTTTATCAAGTTATAAATCAAATAAGTATTTTGTAAGAAAATTGAGGTTGTAGGTGCTTCTCTAAAAGATTATCTTTGATACATCATTAACCAGTTTTATCCCTTTCCAGTCATCAATTCCTAAACTGAATACCTTCCCCCAAATAACTGGTATAAGGAAAAAAGATTCTCCCCCTAGATATCAGAATCTGTTATGTTGGAAATATCAATAAGATCTCCTATAAATTCAGGGTTGCAACTTTTATTTACTCAACATATCTATTGGCCAGAATGAGTGATTACATTCTCAAGTACTATGAACAACTACAATTTTAAATTGTCCTCTTCTGCCTTTCAGCTTTAACTTAATTTTCTTTCTCCAGTATATTTATTAAACCATCAAAGACCTAAAAATAATTTTAGCATATTGTCTTCTTTTACTTTCTACCAATCATTATTTTTTTTAACATGGGAGAATTATGATTAATTTTCTTCTTTATATTTTTATATGATTTCCAAAGTTTCTTATTTTCTATAAAGATTCTTTTTAAAGAACCAGAGGCGAGGAGAACCACTTGAAATACTAATCATGTGGAAGGCAGAGCTAGGAATTTTCTCAATGATCTAACTGCCACGGCAATCAGGCAGGTGTCTTAGTTTCTGTTTTACAGATGAGAAATGGAGGCTCTACTGTTTAAGCACAGTCTCCCCGCTGGCCCAGGGTGCCCTGGAATTAAGCCCAGGACAATGCCCAGGCTTCCAGCTGCCTGACATGCCTCACCTGCTGCAGCTCCTAGTGGGCCCAGGGAAAACTTGCAGAGAAGGTCATTGACAAAACACAGCTGTGTACAGCTTCCCCAAAGCAAGGCCCTATTTCGCTTTCTAAACTCTTCATATCTCCCTCCAAAAGTAGAAAACTGTTTTTCCTGGCGAGAAACAGAGGCTCCACTCTGAAGAGATGTTATCCACATGCCCAGCTCCACATGCCTGTGCTTTCTCTTTCTCCGAGCCCGTGGTATCTTCTGTCCTGCTTCCTGGTTTGGCACTTTGTCAGGCTGTGAGCAGAACAAGGCAGACCTGCCCACCCTGCCCCTTCCTCCTTGGTCTCTGCCCTGGATACTAAAATAAATGAGTTGTAAGTGCTGGCCCCCTACTCAACCCAAGGGCATGGTGTGGGAAGAGCAGCAAACATTCCACCTATGTGAACAATCAGGAATATCTGGCAGCACATTTGATCTTTTGTAATTTATTTCAGCCAAATCAGGGCTACCAGGCAGCTGGGAGGCCTGTTGTACCCTAAGCCGGGTTCCAGGTACTGTCTTGGTGAGGGATACCCCATCCCTCGGTTGCTTCTGTCTTGGTAGGTCCCTGGTGACACTAACCACAAACTCTGTGGAGGCAGAGGTGGAATTGTTCCCCACTGTTTCAAAGCTCTCATCACTTCCTGCTCTCTCCCAGAAGTAGGGACAGAAAATCACTAAGGTAGGGTTGTGGCAAGTTAGGGACATTCAGGATTGGAATGTGCTACCTAGATCACCACTTTATCCTCCACAGTTCCTAACTTAAAAAAACAGAACTTTTATCTAGAAAAAGGGAGAAGGGGACATGGAGAATGGCACATACACATGAAATAACAATGAGAATAACCTAGGTCTTTTTGATTCAGACTCTTTAACTCTTTTGGTAGCCACATGAGAACTGCATATTCAAAACAGTTGGAGAAAAACTGTGTTAAATAAATATAAGCAGATTAAGTTATTGCAGCCCTCCTTAGAACCTTAAATAGGCTCAGACTGTGAAGGGTTATAATGAAAAGTGTTTCATAAACATAGTCAACTATACACACAGGATTCCATAGACATTAGGCTTCCAATGAACATATTTTGAGAAAGGTTGCTCCAAGGTAAGGCCATGAGGATGCAATGAAGACTGAAGATTAAGGCCCAAAATATACTCTTCCCACCAGCCTTTAGCCACTATCTTCAAAGCTGTGATATACATCAAACAAGGTCATAGTCTCCTGTCCGAACTTCAGCAAGGATTCATGGTATTTTTCCACTTGCTGGCCAAAGCCTGTGGAAGAGAACCATGCCTGGAAAAAACGTTATACCTCCTGGAGTCAGAAGGTATTTAAGTGTTAGTTCCCTGAACTCAGGAGCCAGAAGAGGGACTGCCTTGCTGCTATGAGATGGGGCCAGTCCTGGCTCATTCAGGTGCTCTGGTTCCCTGAGGCTGCTGAGCCATCATTGTCTCCCCTGAGGACCCCCTTTCAGGGCTGGCTTCTTTTGCATAGACAGGCATACACCCAAAAATGACCCACAGGATGGTTCCAAAGTATCCTTCAAAGAGAAACATGGGAGAGCCAGGGCAGTGATAGGCACCCATCAGAGTTACAGTTATGGTCTCTCACCCAAATTCATCTACAGGCAGGACATGGCTCTCACTACCTCCAGGGCTCAGATCCAAAGCATAGATACCTGCAGATGATGGTGTAGGAGGAAAGTGGCAATCAGGACCAAGTAAAGGGGCCAGGCTCAGGTGCTACACAGCCCCAGCGTGTGGTCTGAGTTCCTGAGAAACAGAAGAGTCCTGCAGAAGCAGCTGGGGACAGGCCCCAAAAGTCCATATTAGCATACAAGGGCTGGAGACCCAGTTCATGGTGGTGGGATTGGAGGCACCAGTGGGATCTTTATGGGAATAAAGCCTCCTACAACAGCCCTGAAAAAAGCCACAGTGGGTCAAGAACAGGGCCAGAGACCCCAAGGGAAAGCCGGCCCAAGACAGGAATTAGTAGTAGACTGGGCAGAGAAGGGAAGGGACTGACCATGCTCATGGAAGGTGGTGAGGGTGGGGGAGTCTTGAGGGTAGAATCACAATCATACAAGCCTTTGGTGGAAAGCCATTTCCACCCACAGGCAGGACTTGCCAGGACAGAGGATTGAGTGTTTCCTGTGGGTAGGATATGGACAACAGAAAGAGATTTAAGATAATTAAGCAATAAAAGATGAGACAGAATCATAAATTAATTAAGAACTAGTAGATCAGAGATGCTGATTCTCATGAAAAGATTAGCCTCAGAAATGGGAAGACAGAAGATCCTGTCTTCCTCTCTTTGCATTTTCCTTCTCAGCCTTTCTTTCCTTCCTCCCTTTTTATTTCTTTCATTTCTCCTCTTACAATGGCTATTTTAGTACCTCTATAGTATCAAGTGTTGTGACACAGACAGGGGATTTGATTTGAATAAAACAAAAGGTAAGATCTGAGCACAGACAAAAGGGAAAGGAGACTCATAGTGGCTAGGAATCTGGCAGCAGCATCTCTCATGGGTTCATGATAGCTACCCTATTAGTCACAGATAAGAAAATAAATTCTGGTGTGTCTTAGGTGGAAAAGGAGTGTGTTGGTATTGTGGGACTACCGCCCAGAATCTACACAAAGGCCAGATGCAGGCTATGGCAAGAACCAAGAACAGCAGAGTCAAGACAGCACTGAATCACCAATGGCCATTGCTGCTTCTGCAGCGAGCATCACTTCTAGTCTTTCTTTTGTTGCTGGAAACTAGTACTCTGAACTCTTGTCACCACACCCCTGTGAACTTTCCATCTATTGCAGGGGCCATAAAAAAATTCTTTATTAACCCTTCCTTTTGCTTCCCTCCCTCAAGAATCAGACAGGGCCACCTGACAGGCCATACTCAGGTCATATAGGAACTGAGGGGGAAGGAATGGCTTGCCTCTCTTCAGCTTCTATGTGGGGAAGTGAACCTGTCCCTTGTCTTTGTTTGGATTCCTACACTCAGGGGTATGAATTCTGGTTGTTCTAAAAGTCAAATGTTCACTAGAGGCATTTCCAGAAGAGGACACTGCGTGACGTGGAGGCAGAGGAAGTGACTCTGGCTACCCGCGCTCTTGTTCACACCTTTGCCTTCAGTCACTATGTGACTTTGTGTTAATCATCTCTACTTTCCAGACCATTTTTCATTTCTCTGTAATATGTGGCTATTGTTTCCATATGTTTGTCCAGCACGGAGATTCTCTGGGTACTTCTGATAGCTCAAGAAATAGGTCAATAAACCAAGTCATAGCGAAGTTTGCAGCTTTAACACTCATGACCTTTTTTGGAAAACCCTTAGGGAATGACATAGATCAGAATATCCTCTCTCTGTATTATAAAGATAGAAGAATACAAATGAGAAATGGTAAAGGTCAGAGATAAATATGCTGGACAAATGAACTGGAGTGAGACTTAGAGAGACAACGTGCCAACACCATGGTTATGTTTATACTTATGTTCCTGAAAAAAAAAAAGAGAGAAAGAGAGAAAGAGGGGAAAAAATGCCAGGGGAACCAGATTTCCCTCTTAACAAACACTTCAACAGAAACAGGGAAAATAACAGGATATAAAAGGCAGGGTATGTCAAGTCCACACAAACACACAAACATCAGCTGGAGCTCACAGGCTAAATATAATTCAGGTTTTTGTTCCTCAGAGGTGTCTCCAGTAAAGACCGGCACAGACTACAAATGATGCGTGGCTCATCTTCGTGACATTATCAATGAAGACCATAATGTAAAGGATCATGAACAAATGCTGAAAGGTCAAATGCCCAGGATGTCTTTAATAACAAGTATTAGGAGAGTGGGTGGGCTCCTGCTTCACTGGTTTCTTCCCTACAAACTTCACATGCATGCAGTTCTTTCCCAGTCTTAAAAACCAACAAACAATGCTTTCTTTAGCTTTTCTCCTCAAATGTCCAGTTTATTGTTTTTTTTCTCCTTTTCAAGGACAAAATCTTGAAATATTAATCAATATTTCTGACATAACCATTAATCCTCTACAAACTGTGTTTTATCTCTATGATTCATCCATTCTTTTATTTACTCAACATATATTTTTTGGGCATTTACTGTGTTTCAGGCATTTTAGTTACTGGGGACACACCTCTGCTTTTTTATAGGCTACCTTGGGTAGAGAAAATAAATAAACAACAGAGAAAATGTTAATACTAAACAAGAAAATATTGTGGTTATACAGAGAAATAAAACCTGGTGGCCACTCCCGACTGAGTGGTGAGAAAGGTCTATATGATGTGATGCCTCATAAGCTGTGTGTGTTGTATTGTGAGTGATGGGAAAGTGCTGTGTGGAAGCCATGAAAATATAGATAAGGCTGCTGAAGTCATCCATGCAAGATATTGTGTTTTTTAGACAAGGAGACTCATACTTGGGATGGTGGTTAGTAAAAGAATTTGTGATATATTTCAGATATAAAAGGCCTCTGGACTTAATATATGATCTATTGGATGACATAAAGTAGGAAAAAGTGCAATCAAATTGACTCCTGGACTTTTGATGTGAGGAAATGTGTGGATATTGTCTGGATGTTAACTAACAAAGGCGAGACGCAGGAGAACAAGGTTGTGGGTGGCAGATGGAGCACAAACAAATCAAAATTCTGTTTTGGATATGGTAAGTCTGACATGTCTATTGGCCACCAGCTAGCTCTAGCAAGTTGATAATTTGGTAATTTTATATTATAGATACAGCTTACAAGTCATTTGCACATGAAAGACATTATAAATCCATGATACTTAGATATTATCTAAGGAAAAAGAATAAAGACATCCTTGCTTTATGGTGCTTCACCACCTTATTGTGCTTCACAGATGTTGCATCTTTTACAAATTGAAGGCAAGACCCTCCACCAGCAAAAAGATTACAACTTGCTTTATTGTGACACTTGATTTTTTGTGGTGGTCTAGAAATGAGCCTGCAGTGTCTCTGAAGGACACCTCTAGAAAGAAATGGAAAAGTAGCCAAGACCAAATCCTGGGTACATTTTTACATTTGTACTTCAAATAGAGGAGGCTGGTCCCATGGAGGAGACTGAGAAAGAGCACTCGGTGAGTTAGGAGGGATAAGCAGAGTGTGGCATCACAGAAGCCAAGAGGAGGAGCAGTTAGCTGGGTTGAAGGCCAGTGGAAGTTCAATTATCAGAGGATAGCGGAGTAACCACTGGATTTGATAACACCCAGATTATCGGTCGTCTTCGTTAGCACACACGTTAATGCCCTGATTAGTACACTCGCACAGGAGGGATATAGAAGAAAGCCTAATTGGGCTAAGCTGAGGAGAATATAAATAAGTTAGAGTAGTGAGTACAGGCGCCTCTTTCTAGATGTGCTCGTCTGTGAAGGGAAAATACAGAAGGGGATTAACCACAGGGAGCTGTGTCGTTATTAGTATTCCTCCTTAGAGTGAGAACTTCTAACCCTATCTAAGCCTTTTCCTATTAATCTTCCATTGTTGGTGCTCTCCAAAATTTTATCTGCAGACTCTTCATGAATGATTTGACTCATTTTGATTCCTATGACGAATTTATACACTTCATTCCAGCTACCTCCATTAACTAAACATAAAAGTCTCACAAAGCCCTCAAATGTAAGACTCTTTCTCAAGACAGTCAGGCTGGCTCTCTTTCGTGTGGTCCTGCCCACAGGAAACACTCAGTCCTCTGTCTGGACAAATCCTGGGAGTGGTATGATGCCTCATTCCCAGCTGGACAAATTCTCTTTTGTCTTGTTAGTTACAAGTAGCCAGCTTATATATGTGTGTTTGTGTGTGTGTGTGTATGTGTGTGTGTGTGTGTGTGTGTGTGTGTGTATATGTAATATACATATATATACACATATATAGGTAATATATATACATGTATGTTATGTATATGTAATATATGTAATATATATGCATATATACACACATATATAGTATATAGTATATACATTGTATATATAGAGAGAATATATATATATATATATTATATGTAATAGGAATATATTTATAATAGGAATAAGACAGTCTATCAGATTTACCACCTCCACCTGCAGGAGTCACCTATCAAACCCTCCAAGTGGTCCCAGTGAAGCAGGTTTCAACAGCCTTCAGGTGAGAAGCTGGAACCCTCCACATACAACATATTTCCTTTTTTAGTGGTAGTGATGGCAGAGGAAGGGGTGGAGGTAGAGCTGGGAGTTATAATATATTTCAAAAAATCATCCCCCAAAATGCTTTTTCCCAACAACCTCTGGAGCTTTTATACCTAAGAAATGGGGAATGTATTTAAAAAAAAAAAAAGTGAATTCTTTATTTTTAGCAAAAGCCTCATAAAATGTGTGACTTTGCCACCTTTTTTGGATGGTCCTCTCTATAGTGTCTTGGTACCTCAATAAATATACGCCTTTAACAGTCTTCTGCGTCTTGCTTTATAAAGCTAAATTTCTCATTTCTTTGGAGCATTGGACTCTTCTCTGAGCCTTTCAGTGCTTACTGAGTGACTTGCAGCAGAAGCTGAGGGAAGGCTGGACAGCACATAACCCACAAGAGGAAGAGCAATACAGTTAGAACTCTTCCACCTTAACCACCATATCCAATTAGTTACCAAAATTGAACATTTTTTTTCTGGAATATGTTCCTCAAATCTGCTCTATTCCCTTTTATTCAATCGCAGCTGCCCTTTTTCATCCTACAGTTGGACCACTGACCCTCCAAGCCATTTTCATTAGCTTTCAAAATCACATGTCTGGGCCTATCATTTCATTGCTTAAAAATATTTAAGTGAAATCCCATTGCTTATTGTATACACTCTGAACTCCTTCACAAATGTGTCTGTAATTCTTTCTCCAGAATTATCTTCTGCCAGCTCTTTCTCACACATATTGAACTGTAGTCTTCTTATAAGAGTGACAGCATGGAACTTAAATAGTTGGAAATATGGGAAATACAAATTATCCTCTCATAGTTAAACTATCAAATCATAGCACAATGGAAAAGAGCAGAGATATGCAAATTCACTTTAATGAGAGAGCATGATTCCTATTATTGTGGGCTTATCATGCCAGCAGACCAGGAGGAAGAACACAGTGACTGACAGTATTAAATTAGCCTGATTTTCATGAAGAGGTAGACCTGCTGCTATATAATAGAGGCTGTGTGGAATATAGAACCCAGGAACTCATTCCCTAGGGAACCTCTTGGTGCTTTTATACCTGGTGATAACCAAGGCCTCAGATGCCTCAGTGATCAAAGGTGACTCATAGAAAATGAGGGGAGCTTATAATGATTGGTAGAGAAGAAGATGGAAAATACAAATTCCTCACGAGAAACTGTAGCTGCAGTTATAATATTGGACCATAATACAATTTGTCTTTCTTTCTTTGTCCTTCTCTCCTTTCAGATTATTTTTCTTCAGAAATTGTGAGTGACCCTCAACTTAAAGTACCACCGACAAGACAAATTGAATTTAATGTGGGTTAAAAATTGAATCTGAAGTAGTGTGAGGTGTTTAGCTTCTCTGCCCTCAGTACTTCAGCTGTCACCACTGTCCCAGGTCTCTCAGAGTGTCTGATTGACACTTGTTTTTACATAATGTTGTCTTTTGACTAAGGAACCTATTTGATGTTGGAGATAGGATATGAGCATATGACCAGAGGATACACTAGTCCTACCATTTGTCCCAGAAGCTTCCAGCCTGATGGAACTTTGGAATGTCCCCTTAAAAGTACATCTGAACCTCTAGCTTGGGAATTGGATGCTATGGGTCAAGATACAACATATGCTTTGAACCAACTGTGATTAGGAGGTGCTGTGTTCTTTATAACTAGAAGACATGGGTTTGGAAATAGAGTAGGTGTAAGAGGAAATCTCATTATCCTTCCTAGTGATTGTCTTGTGGAAACTGTGTTTTGCTTTTCCTCAACTTTAGTGTTTTACAGGAACAGATAACCAGCAATGGGAATGCTTCTACCAGGGGACACAGTAAATGTTTCTTGATACTTAACCTTCTTAAGACTGGAGCCTATTCTAAATTTCCTCCATTTAATGTTCTCAGCCCAGATCTTAGGCCCTGAGTTTAGCAAATAAACTAGCAAGATCCCTGAATTCAGACTATTTTGAAGATCCACTGAGTTCATGATCCTATCAGAAACCTGTGGTTCTAGTGTAATTAGTCATCATCCTAAAGAACTTAGATTTCCCCTTTTCTCTAAAATGTTATGTTTCCCTGGTTATCTCCACTCAGTTACTCCTGCCTCTCTTCTCTGATGGAACTTTATGCTTCTCTCTACTATGCTTCTCATCATACTGCTCCAACCCAGTGTGTCTTCTCACCTATCCTGGCAGGTTTTACACAACCTTACTCATCACAGCTTAGCCTAATGTCTGGACGATTATATTGTGAATTAAAGAGAGTAAAGAAATCCATTAAGTGGAAGAAGTATTTTCTCTTTTGGTTTAGGTACTGTAATGAAAAGATGAGAAGACAGGTCTGATCCAGGAGCAAGCAAAAGTTAATTTCATTAAAAACCCATTACTAAGCCATCAGCATATATTACAGACACTTTTTTAGAAAGAGTATATGAAATCAAATTACAACAAAATATACAGAATTGGTTTCTTATGAGGAAAACCCACAAGCAAACTGAGCTCAAAACCAAATAAAGTTGTGAGCTTGATCTTTTAAATAAAGGTTCAGTTAAATTACTACATTGTATTTCCTCCCTTCTCCCATGCTCTAAAGTCCTTATCTTCCTCCCTCATTGTATTTTTCTCTTTAGATCTTATAACTGTAGCATCTGAGCCCCATCAAGATAATTTTTATGTTTTTGTTTTGCTTATTATTGAATTTCTCAGTGCCTAGAAAAATCACCTGCCTCACAGAAGAAACTCAAATACTTATTTAAAGATTGAATAAATTTAAGATGTTAAGCAATAGTCATGTGATGTATTACTTTATTTAATTTTTTTGAAAAAGAAACAAAAATTAAAAGGTGTTGCTATAGACAGCATATAATTGGTGTGTTCAAAGTAACAAGTTATTTAAAAAATAAAATATATATTTAATTCAATTAAAAATTTTTAAATACATAAATAATCATGATTCTTTAAAAGGTGAAAAAATATATTGTTTAGGCACCTGTCTGAGGAAAAAAAATAATCTCTCTTTCTAGACTGTGGCCCTGGTCTGTGGTCGCCACCCCCGAATAATTTGCTTCTGCTCTGAACTGCAGCAATGGGATGGATTGTGACGTTACACAATGTCTCAGTCTGAATCTCCCTGAAGTTATTGCTCCTATGTTTCCTGTGTCACGCTGTGAAATGCAGCCTTCCGTGTTGCTGCCCAAGATTTTGCAATTAATCACCAGCTATGGATTTCATAATTGTTGCTTCACTTCGTGCTTGATAAACAGTGAGGCATATTTTCCTTCCCACCCAGTCTCCCTTGTATGGATGAAGGGGTTTAGATCTACTGTTTGGTAACATGATGCGTTTTGAAGTAAATTACCTAACCTGAAGCAACCATGAGTAAGAAATCTGGAAGAGGCTTCCGAATTCATCTTTTAGAAAGACAGGAACTATTAGACTCCGGAGAAAATAAATAGCAGCCATAGAATGCATGGAGGACTCCAGGTTGGATTAGAGATGTCGGAGATAACTAAGGTGTTCATTTGAGGCTGACTAAAGGAAAATAAAAGGATTTGAGTTGTTTGTCTTAGCTGAAAGCACTTTAAATAGAGAAAGGCAACTTCAGCACTTATTTATAAGGTTAGGTAAAGAATTAAATTGAATTTCATTAAGTTCTATGATAGCTCTTTCCATGGACTTAGCCTATATTTTAATTGAATTTCATTCTAAGACCATCTTTTGACAAATCAGCTTTTCCAGTATAAAATATTTTAAAGTCATGTCAGCCTGGCTTTTCTCTAAAAGATATTTATTTCTGTTCACTGCCACAATTAATAGATAAATTTTTTATCTCCTGTCTGGGGACAGAGTCACACAGCTTAATTCTATTATAATAATAACTATATTTATTAAATACCCATATGCTATGCACTGTAGATACATTATATCATGTAATCTTCACAAACACTTGGGAAAGAGACAACATTTTTTGCAGTTGTTGCATTAATTTTTTGCATTTTTTGCATTAATGAAGATCAGATGGGTTAAAAGACTTGCCTTTAGATAGAAAATTTGTTAGAGGCAAAGCTAATACTTGAAGTCAAAACTGTTTGATTTGTGGTAATTAGTACTCTAGAGTAAGGCTTAACTAGGCATATAGACATCAGAATTGCATGAGAGGTTTTCCAAAACTCATTGTACAAGCTCCATCACAAATTTAGGATGAGGACTTTGGAAAAGCTGCCTGTGTAGCTACAAACCTCAGCTGTCTGGGGATAGGGGGACCCCAAGTCTCATACTTTACATGTTCACAAGTCCTGCTGAAGAGAGCATTCCAGGCCATGCATATTTATAAAGGACAAGCAACAAGACCTCTAGGTGGAGTTTTATTTGTCTTATAACTATTTATGCCTAATGAGTATAAATTGAAGAACTATTTTCCTTACCACTAAGGAGCAGCCAGGGCCAAAGAGTTGGGACCAAATTTTATTTATCCAGGAGGGAAACAGCCATCTAGACAAAAGGAGAGTCCAAAAAAGATTAGAAAAGTCATTTTTTTGAGAAGACATTAGGTCATTTTTCTTGAATAAAGCTCTGGGAAATCAGAAAACACAAGAATGATCTTTCTGCCTAGAATCGTGGCTCCTAATAGAAGTGGCCCATGACAGCTTGAATAGCACGGTCCAGTATGGTCACTGGTGCCATGAGCAGTGGAGAGTAGACACAGTTAGAAGAAGGTACTGAATCACACAGGGGAGAACCATATGGTTGAAATCTCCCAGGGGTGTGCTACTAAATAGCAAATGAGTGGGAAGAAAAATTACATAAGCAAAAGGCTCTGAGTCCTTTCTTATATCTTCTCCCAGAGGAATCAGTTCCGACCAGGGGCCATTCATTTGTTGATTTATTAAATAAACATTTATTAAGTATCTTCTCTGTACTTGTGCTAGGTCCCTAGAATACAAAGTTGATTAATTGGCTGCTTATCAAGTAGAGAAAAAAGCCTTCAAACAAATGGGTGTGGCCAGCTTTTAAATTGCTAATAATTTATCCTGTATTTTAGTTTTTGTTACTTTAGAGAGAAGCTCTGCTGCCCATTTCCGGAGGTGGGAAATGTATCAGGAACTAATAAAATAGCACCTGCTGCTATCCAGGGTGGGAGAAGTCTTTCTGCTTCTCAAAACTGCATGCTTAAGGTTTTCTGCTCTAAGAGCTATAAAGTTTCTTTATGATGGTTGATCAGGCTTTTTTGGATGAATCATTAAGCCCAATGAAGGGAAGGGAAGGGAAGGGAAGGGAAGGGAAGGGAAGGGAAGAGAAGGGAAGGGAAGGGAAGGGAAGGGAAGGGAAGGGAAGGGAAAAGAATTATGGAAGAAAGGTGCTCTCCCCACCACAAATAATACACTGGAAAGAAGTGACAGAGGAAAATACTTAGGTCCTAGAGTTTTAAATGTTTGGGTTTAATTCCTATAATAACAACTCAGTCTGGGAGTGGGCCCAGGAAATGCTTGTCAGGAGGAGGAATTAGTCTCCATGACTGGGCCCAGGTATATCATATTTTCAACTCTTTGGTGTTTTAAGATTGTCGGTACAATCAGACGGACGAGGAACGGTGCTTTATGGGACAGGTATAAACATTGGATCAATTGGTGTTAGCTAGACAGTCAACCCAATTGTGGTCTACTATATCTTTTGCCAACATATATTAAATTACCTGTCTATTTATAAAAATGAAGAAAATGTATTAGTCATTTATAAGAGCTTAATAAATATTAACTAATAATTAATAATAATTAATGTCAATTGAGACTAAAACTTTTAGGTACATGCAGTATCTATTCTTAAATTTGAAAACTTTGGTTTTAAAGAACATTAAAAAACATTTAAAGCAAGTGTGGAATATTCAATAAATGGTGTCAAAACAACTAAGTAGCCTTCTGGAAAAAAAAAAGTAAAATTGTTTTATAACTTGCAGCATAAGAAGATGAATTAAAAATATAAATCTTAAACTCATAAATATCTCACTATTCCAATAAAAATACAAAAATTATATTAGTGAAGTTTTTTTCTAAGTATGAAATAAAACTCCAAATTCAAAAAATAAAATATTGGTAAAATATATATATTCCTAATAAAACTTCTAAAAGCAAAGCCAAAATGAAAAGAATTTGCTTCTTTAGGGGATATAAAGCATCAACATAACAATAAAAATGTTTATCAATCCAGCAGAAAAAAAAAACATGGGCAAACTGTTGGAAGGAAGGAGGGAGGGAAAGAAGGAAGGAAGAAAGGAAGGAAGGAAGGAAGGAAGGAAGGAAGGAAGGAAGGAAGGAAGGAAGGAAGGAAGGAAGGAAGGAGGGAGGGAGGGAGGGAGGGAAGAAGAAAAGAAGGAAAAACAAGGAAGAAAATTTGCTAAGAAATACAAATTACTTTTAAACACATGAAAAGATTTTCAGCTTCACTCATCCCAAGAAATATGTGAACTCAAACTAGGATTCCATTTATTTACTATCAGGTAGATAAAGATAAAATTCAATAACATATATATTAGCAAAGGTATATGAAAAGAGGACTTTCAGACATTCAATATAAATTAATTTAGGGAGGCTAATTTGGAAATGTTGGTTAAAAATGTAGAATGCACATTCCCATTGAGTGATTAATCTTATTTCTTAAGATTTGTCCTATGTATTAACAGATTTATAAGGACTGGCACTTATGCAAGCATATGCACTGTGGTCCCATGCTGAATAGCAGAAGACTTCACTAGCCTTCAATATTCATGATAAAGGTTTAAAGATACGGTGGGGCATTATATAGCTGTGAAAAACATTTTTAAAAAACTGAGTGAGTTCTTTATGTACTGATATGGAATGACTATATACAAATATATACACATATCATAAAAAGTAAAAATAGTGCTAGAATTACATGTAACATCATTAATATCAGTTGCCTGAAAGGAAAAGGCATGACAGAGAAGTAAGAGGGGGGATTTTCCTTACGTTTTCTTTTGTACCTTAGGAATTTTGAACCATGTAAATTATTATCATGTATGATAATAATACTACATATTTTTAAAGAATAAAATCAGGCTTCTTTGCAAAATATAAAATAAAGGTATGTGTGGGTTGATTTTATTCCAGTTGGGGTCTGCTTCCCTAGCATCTGAAGAATAATAAATGTAGTTTAGAAAGATGCCAGGGCCCTAGTGGAGGAGAACCCAGTGGTACATGAGCTAAGGAACAGCACTAGAAAGTGGCCACCAACACGAGGCAGGAATAGCAGTGCAGGTTACCTCATTGATCTGTTTCTGCAACTAAAGTTCCGCTGTATTTTCATGTCAGCAATTCCTCAAGAGCCTGAAAAGAAAGTGACATTACAACGAGCCATAAATAAAAAATAGGGAGAGAGATTGCACTAATTTTATTGGCGTTATCTCTTTCAGACTCTGTGCTGACGGACTCTCTGATTATGAGACAGAGCAGATTTAGAAATATTAGTTTTTCTATCAAATTTTTAATACTTGAACAGGGTACTATTTGTACATTTCTCTTTTTAAAAGAAGAACAGGCTATATTTTAGCCTATATGTAAATATGTGTGTGTGTGTGTGTGTGTGTGTGTGTGTGCGTGCGCGCGCATTTGAATCCCTCTGAAGTGAAAAAGAAATTAGTGGTTCTTTAATTAATAACATTTGTATTCATTTGTATCTGCTTTGATACCAGTAAAGTCGTTTTTTAAAAATAGCATCATATTTAGTATTTACCTCTGTTTATGTGAAATGGAAAATTTACATGGGATGAACTATATTAGTGTGAACATAGGCAAAATTTAAGGAGTAGACTCAGTGCTATCATTTCAAAATTGATTGAATTTATTATTCTTTCTGAAAGCTTTGACTATTATGTTAGAGTCTAGTTTTAAAAAGAACTAGAAACCAGGAACTCTATCAAAGTTATGACACCAAATTCTCTTTCATGTTTTTCACTTGTGTTGTAAAATAAGGATTTTTCTCGTACAGGCATATAAACTTTTCTCTAGTTTGTGATAAATATCTTAATAAAATTCTTAATAAAAAGGAAAAAACTATGGCCAGTCATTACATGACAAGCTCCTGGGTTTTTGCTGTGCCATCTTCAACATATCTGGCTTCCACTTCTTGAGCCATGTTGGGTGATCCAGCTCCAACCACTACACCAATATTTCAGCAAACTACTAGAAGGAAAAGAAAATAAAGTCTTTCCATATTCCCCTATGTACACTTAAGAAATTTGAAAACATGCTACTACTTGCATGCCATTGGCCAGAACTGTAACATGATTATACCTAACTGCAAAGGAGGCTGAAAAATGGTTTATTTAAGATAGCCATGTTCGTTCTTATCAGATGTTAATTGATGCTGTTAATGTGGATTTTCTAAAAAAAAGTTATTATTTTTATAGAAAAGAATATTTTTCATTACTCCTGATGTTTATTGATGGCAGAATCAGAATCATATGACTTTTAATTACTGTAACACTGTAATACATTGAAAATGCATAATATATTTCAAATATACAACACATAATACATTTTTATCATGCCAAATGTTTATTGTTCTTCTAGATGAAATTTCAGTCAAATTATAAGTTGTTCCTTTAAATTCTCCTCAGAAGGTTCCACATAATTTGGAAGATTGCTTATACTTTGGGTTACATTTTTGCATCATTTCTTATAGATGATATCACTCTATACCTCTTAAAATGTATTGGTATATATCAGCAAAATGTATATATTAGCAATAATGTATTTTTTATAAAAATGTTTGATTTTTTTCAACTTCAGAAAAGCATTCGTATTTTCTATAATCTTATTAATTTTATTTAACATTTGTCAAAGGCTAAGATCATTAAGTAATTTTTTTTTATTTTATATATGTAAAACAAATCTCATTTTTATGATTTTTTTCTTCAACTTTTTCAAAAATTACAGTTGTTTGTGCTTTTTGTTTATAGGTTCCTGATTAACCTTCATGCACCCTTAATTTCCAATCTTTAATTTCTGGATGTATTTCTTGTGAGCAGTCTATAGTTGGATATGTTTTAAAATACAGTTGACCCTTAAATAACATAGGGTTAGGAGCACTGAACCCCCACACACACACAGTTAAAAATTCACACATATCTTTAGATTCCCCCAAAATATAACTACTAATAGCCTACTATTGCTGGAATGCTATTAAACAGTTGATTAAAAGATGTTTATATGTTACATGTATTATACACTGTATTCTTACAATAAAGTGAGGAAAAAATGTTGTTAAGAAAATCATAAGGAAGAGAAAATATATTTACAGTATTTATTGAAAAAAATCTATGCTTAAGTGAACCTGCTTAGTTTAAACCCATGTTGTTCAAGAGTCAATTGTATTAACATTTATATAAATATTTTTACAATATATGTGATTGTTTATATCCCTCTCCTAATTTTATTTCTTGCTATTTCCCTTGGTTTCTCTTTTTTGCTAAGTGACTTATGCTGTGTTTCCACAGTCATTTGGAATTCACACACTTATTCTTCAAATTATTTCTTTTAATTTTCTCAGAGACATTATTCAATGTGTGTTTGTCAAATTAATCAATCAATAATATGTCATCTTTTGTCTGTTCTTTACAAAAGACTAGAAATTTAAAATCTTTTATTTTTATCCACTTTTCATGCCCCCACTTTTCTCTCTCTGCCAACACAAACTTAATTTTTCTTATAATAGAATAACAATTTGTACACAAAAAAATTGCTATTAAATTGCATTTAATTATATATTTACTTTTAATCATCCTAGTTTTTAATCATAATTACAAGTTATTTTAACCTGATATTAAATCTGTTTCAATATCCTCTATCTGCCTTTTATCTCTCTATATTCCTATTCTGCCTTTAATCTTGGTTCATGTTTTGGTTGGCTGAGAAAGTTTTTCTAATATCACTGAAGGCATATACTTCTGAAATACCATATGTCTAGGATTATCTCCTATTTCTATCTTACTTGAAAAGAATCCTCAAGAATATAAAACTCTTTTTATGTAATCTCTTTATCTAGAATTTGTACTGATCCATGGTTCTGAACTTTCTTTCGGTTTCTAACATCTTTAAGAATTTAATAAAAAGTGTGGGCCTCTACATAGAAAACAAGCATTTATCTGTTCAAAAACAGAATTTTACATAGGCTTTTATAATTCAAGAGATGCCTGAAGCTCATGCATTAATCTTCAAGTAAAGAATTTTTTGAAAAGATGTTTCTAAGGGATATTGGAAACTAATCTTCCAGGCCTTTAAAGTTAATATGTTTTATCAACCTAAATTTTAACAAGTTTTCTCCAACTAAATTTTTATTTGCAAGATTTTTCTCTTCATCATAAAAATTTATATTTTTCATTGCTTATACTGTATTGTAGTTGTAATTTGTTTTGGTTTTAATTCCTTCTGCAGTGGGCCCTGCGAGGCTGGCCTAACTCATGTCAGTGACATCCTTTCCTCTGGCTTCTACCAGTGGGAGACTGAAGAGAAGGAGGGAATGGCTTGAAGAATGTATTCCCCAGGCTCCCTCTCTCCATGCTGTTTCTGTAAGTTGGCTGCGTCTCCCACTATAGACCACAGCTCTGGACACCAGCCAGACAGTTACTCTCTTTGGGTTCTGAAAGCCACTCCCTCCAGGCCTAACTAACATTATCAACAAAATTCTCTTCCTTCTATTTCTTAATTTCTTCTACTTTATTCATGCTTCCTGCATGCTGCATTCTTCTATTTGTCTTTTATTTTCTTCCCTTCCCCTCTGTCTGCTTCCTTCTCAATGTTTTGGAACTGTCAGTAGATAGCCACCATGGAGCAAGCTTCTATCTCCCTCCAGTCTACAAATGAATGATGTGAGGGACAGGCAGCAATCACTGACCCAATCTCATGCAGACAGGGGAGTGGAATCATATGATAGAGTGGAAGATTTAATAAGGAACCTCTCAGAAGTAGCCTAAAGCCATGATGAAAACACTGCAAAATAGAGCACATAAATGTCACATAATGTCCCCACGTTCCTAACATATCAGTTTAAATCACCCTTTTCATCTCATATTAATCTTAACTCCTGCATTGGAATTCTGGTGGTGGATTTCTATATTTCTTCTTGTATTTTTCTAAGATTCTGACCGTTCTTCCAATCACCCTCCCTACTGTGTGCATTCTCTCTCTCTCTTCCTCTCTCTCTCTCTCTCTCTCTCTCTCATCACACACTCACACACATGAGCACAGACATTACTCCAAACAGAAAGGCCTCCACTATTAATTTATTTCTGTGCCCTAAATTTTACAACTTTTCATTTAACCTGTTTTCTCTTGTTTTAGAAAATATAGTGTTTGAGTTGGAGCCATGAAGATATATGTTTTTTCTTTTTCATTGATTTTACATAGAAACTAGAGAAAAAATTTTAAAAATATTTGAACAATTTTATGTTTTGTTTTTTTTGATTCATGTTAAGATATTCCCTACTACAAATCGATTATTGCTTCCATGCCAAATTTTGGATTTCTTCCTCCAGAAAATGTATTATGGTTAGTTTTGGTCTCTATCTTCCAAAATAAAATTTGCCCTTCTCATTATTTTTTTCTTTCCATTCTTGATGAATTTCTTTGTAGGATCAATTTTGTTGCTTACAGCTTCCAATGAGGATTTCAATTTCATCATCATGTTTTTTATTTCTTTCAGACCTTTTCTTATTTTTCATTTTACTCCCCTTTTATCGGTTTTGTTGCCTCTTCTTTTGTGGATTTTTTAAGTTTCTCCTATTGTATTTTATCTCATTCTTCATTTTACTATGATTTTCTGCTCTGGCTCTATAATCTCGCCTTCATTAACTTATGGGTACCATTTTTTAAAGTTTAATTTTTTTAATTTTAAAAATTTTGTATTTATTTTAATTAATTTTAAGTATACAGTACATTGGTTAAACATTGTCAGGGCTGAGCAGACAGTGTCAGCTATGCCAAGTGCCAGTGGTATTGCCAATCGAGAAGGGAAGGTTTGGTGAGACACCCAGTTGGAAAAATGCACAAGAGGCAGACGGGAGAATGAAACTGCAGGCAGCAACTTTATTGTGCAGAGCACACGTCTGTTGGGAAGTGAAGTTCTATTGAGGGAAGTATGGTATTGAGCTCACTTCTGCTCCCCTTTCTTGTCCTCCTCTTCTACTCTCCAGGGGACCACATGGCTTCTCACATGCAGAGTACAATAGTGGCCCTAAGCCACACATGCGTGGTACAATAAGCTGAAGGATGTTTACATATTTTCTAAATCTGGGGCCCTATTCCTACCCGGATCACAGCCAACCAAACCTTGGACCAGCCAGACCTTGGGCCAGTCAGGCCTGGTGCCCACAGACATCTATATAGTTCACAAAATGTCGAATATTTTGTGCCAAGCCCTTCTGTGCTGCATAGTTCCTTTTGAGAAATCAGCTTCCAGTCTTGTGTGTTCCCTTGTAGGTGACTCTGATTTTCTCTTGCTGCTTTTAATATTATTTTTTGGTATTTAACCTATAGCATTTTAGTTATGTTGTGACTTGGTGCAGACTTCTTTGGATCCCTCGTTTTTGGAATTCTCTGAGCTTCCAGGGGTTTTATATCCATTTTTCTCACCAGGTTAGGGACATGGAAGTTTTCCATCATTATTTATTCAAACAACTGTTCAACATCCTGAATTTCTTCAGTTACACTGATCAGATGTATATTTAGACCCTTAACAGTGTCCCATAGACTCTTTAAAATATTTTTATACTCTTGGCATCTTTATCCTTGCCATTGCAACTGAATGTCCTTGGCTTTCCTATCCTCTACATAGGGCATTTGATCCTTTTCTTTATTCACTTTGTTTATTGCTTTGTTTATTCCCTTTAATATACTTCTCATCTTGGATAATGTGTTCTTTATTTCAGACTGGTTCCCTTTCATAATTTCCATTTCCATTTTTATGTTTTTTTAATCTCTTTATTGAAGTTCTCACTGAATTTATCTACACTTCCCAAAAGTTCATTGAGCATCTTTAAAACCAATGTTTTGAACTCTGCAGCTGTTAGATTACTCGACTCCATTACATCTGGATTTCTGTTCTGTTTTCTCATATGTTTTCTGCTTTTTTGTCTTCCCATTTTCGCTGCCTTTCAGTGTCTGTTTCTATGTAGTAGTCAAAGCTACTAAGTTTCCCAGTCTTATTAGTGTGGTTTTGTGAAGTAGGTGTTCAGTGGCACAGTCCTGAGAGGAGCTCACCTGCAGGCCAAATTTTGTCCAAGCTTCTACCCCTTCAGAACCACCTGTTAAGATTCAGCAAGCAATCCACAGACGCTGTGCTTGTAGTTGCCTCAAAAGGCCACACCAGAAACTGAGGCCAGCTTCCTCTAGTGTGAGTCTAGGTGCTGTTCAGCAAGGAGCACCTGATTCACTGAGGATACACCTGGATGTGGCTTGGGTGGGGCTGCGAATTGGTGAAGGCTGGGTTTCAGAAAAATCTCTGGGCTGAGTGACCTCTGTTATCTAGTTTAATGACATCACAGCTATGGTGGCACTGTGTCCACACAGTGGGAGTGAGGAGGGTTCGACAGAGAACAATGGATACCTTTAGCATTTCTGTACAGAGTGAGCCTCACCTTGGCCCTCACTCCAACACTGTCTCTCTGTAAGTCCCTGGTGCCCCCTGCACACAGCTGAATCAGCACTGGTGCTCAGAGCAAGCAGGTCCATCGCTGCGAAAATCCACTCGCAGACATGACCCCTTTAAGAGGCGCCTGCCGCTGCCACAGCCTCCGTCTCACTCAGCTGCTAGAGATCAGGCAGCCCTGCATCCTCACCCTGTCCTACCTTCTGCCATTGTAAGGTGTTTTTTTGGATTTTTCGGATTTCTCCCTAGTTGTTTGGCTTGTTCATCAAGATCCCAGGTGATTTTCCCTTGCTGCTGCTCCTTGTTTCCATCACTTTGATTTGGTTGCCAGAGGGATGAACAGAGCCTCTATTATCTATGCCATTTTTTCCCTCCCCTTAAAGTTTCTTATAATTACTGATTTACTGATAATTTTTAGAATTGTGTTATTCTCTTTTACTGTATGATTTTCTTCCAAAACTTCACACATTTCGTTGTTGTTGCTTTTGTTGTTGTTTTATGTTTACTTTTCTTCAAAAGAGAAGTCCTCTGAGTACATTCAAAATGTCCCAACTGGGAGAAAATTTGGATTGCCTGTGTCCCTACTTCTTTTCCACTTGGATGCTGATTAAATTCTGTTCTTAGAGTTGGAACAAGGTGTTATTCCCTTAGTCCAGCACTAGTATCTAGCCAGCTTTTGTTCCTGCAGATCTGTTGAACCATAACAGTTTTCTGGGAGCTGCAGTCTCCACCATGACACAGGCAACTGGAGAAGCAAGTTTGGCAGTCGTGGCAGCAAAAGTTGAGAGGGAGTGACATAAGTGGAAAGGGGGGCAACATAGAAATAATTCCCATGTGACAGAGAGAGATTACACAGCTTTCTTATTGGTACAAATTTGTTCCTATGAGTTAATGGGCAGAAAGTAGAAGAAAGCTAAATTGTGTCTTCTATATTCCTTACAGATGGTGATTGACTCTTTTCATGAAGGTAAGCATAAGCAGGATTCAGACTGCTTTCCTCCAACGTCTATCTTTTATGATTTATAAAATTGCTCTGAGATTTTAGGCATTTTGTTGATTTCCAGAGTTAGTTTATACTTAATTTTTGTTTTTCTCATTTTGTGTTTCAAATAAAATGAAATGAAAAAAATGAAAATTTGAGGGTTTTCAAATATAAGTCAACATCTGTTAACTATACACAAGACTAAACGAAATTAAAAAAATAATCTTACATAATAACAATATATTTGTTTTGGGCAAGTTATAGAAAGAAAGATAAATAGATATATTCTTTCTGCTACCAACCACTTTTATTTAAATTGCATTTGGCTCATAAAACTTTCTTTTTCTTATGAGTAGACTTTGCGTATGGCCTAGGACATATTATCATGTTGAAAGAGCTGATAGTTTTTAGGGTATCGTAGTGTAGATATAAACATAGCCCACTAACGTTGCTGCTATGTAGCAGTAGAAATCAATTAAATAATTATCATAAAAACTGCATGAGATTTCCATTGAGTAATCTGAGAATATATGTTTTTATTCTGGTTTTCTTGGGAACTAGCTGTGTAAATTAAGAAATATTGTTTAATCTACAGATTTATCAATTTCTCTCCTATGAAAAGTAAAAATATCTCCCCAAATTATTTTCCAGAATTATAACCACATAAAATAGAGAAAATAAAAAGTGGTTGACAACTGGAAGCTAGAAGTATTGACTCAATCAATGATCATTTATTTCAAATATCTTTAAGTAACTTTATGTACCAATTTGCTTATTTAATGTTTTTTTTCTCAACTAAAATCTAAACTTTATAAATAATTTTTATGCTTTTTTCATCACTGCTATATCTCATCATCTACAGATAGTTCTTGTCCTACAGTGGGCAATGAGTAAGTGTTTAATAAATAAATGAATGAGCCAGCTTGACACTAGTTTACAGTCCTTGACCTGCTGAATCTCACATTAGCCTTAATTCATGAAATATAAGTTAAGAATATTTTATGTAAATGTGTCCAAATAAATTTTATAAACATAAAGTAAAATGCACTTATTATGAACGAATTCATCTCAGAAGCTAAGCAGGGTCAGTCCTTGTTAGTACTTGGATGGGAGGCCACCTAGGAATACCAGGTGCTATAGGCATATTAAAAAAAAAAGAACAAATTCAAATTCTAAGAAATAGATTTAAGGTACTTAGGTCAATTCCTCTGTTTTTCCTTAGAATAATTTTACTTCAATTTTAGTTTCTTAAAAATCTGCTCAATTACTCCTCATTTAAAAGAAATATATTACTTGGTTTTTGTAAAATTTACTTACCATGTATAAACTACTGACTCCTTAATGTTCATGATTCTTTTAAGCTGTAAATCCAAGGAAGGCAGGCTGGAAGATGAATATCAGACTTACTCTTCTAATATTTCACACTGAGTCCATATGTAACAGAATGCTTTTGATCTGAATCCAACTCTCCTTAAGTATAAATGGGTCAGAGTCACTATTATGCTTGAAGTTTACAGCTGCCCTTTCCCTTCCTCCAGTTCCCATCAGTCTTTTCAGGGAGCTCAGTTTGTTACATAAATAACGGTTCAGTAGTTTGAAATGAAAGACTCTCAAATTTAATAAAAATAATTTCTAAATCAATTAAATAAGATTAATGTATATCATCCAAATAAATACTATAAATCAACATGTTCTGGAGCCAGAGCATTGGGTTTCCAAACCCTGACTATTTGCTTTACAGTTATCTATTCTCTCTAAACTTCAATTTCTGTATCTATTATTGGGAATAATGTTAATATTTACCTATAATGTTTTGTAAGACTCAAATGAGAAAATGCAGAAAAAGAATTTTAGCTCATAGGAGATTATATATATATATATATATATATATATATATATATATACACACACACACACACACATATATACATATTCACTCACACATATATATATATTCACACACATATGCATATATAATGTAATATATATATAATTTAATTTCTTTTAAAGTAAATATTGTTTCTGTAATCCCCATTGTACCCATGAAGAACTTGAAGCACAAAAGGTTACAGAGTGTGTCCACTGCCATACAGTTAGGTTAAGATGTGAGCATCTTCTGTCTACCATATGTGCTGAAAATAAAATGTAAAGTACTAAGTGACTGCTTAGATGAGAAAGAAGGGAGTAAAAGGAGTTGAAAATAATTCCTAGGTTTGTAGCTGGTAGAGATAGGTAAATAGGGTATGATAGATGTCTAAAATGCAATACATAGAGTTATGAGCAAAAGGCTGTGATATCAACTAACTGCCTGTGAAACTTGGAGCAGTTTCCCCAGAGGAAATAGAATTTGTCCCAAGTCTTGAAGAGTTACCAGAAGCTTACAGGGAAGAGAAATGTGGGAAGATTGCTTTAAAAACCAATTGGGTAATGTCAAGAAACCTAATGGAAGGTATTTTGATTCCCTATGCAACTTGAATTTTCTGTGTAATCTGGTTATTCATAAGCTATGTTAAAATGGAGTTTAGAAGAATCTTGAATTCAGACACAAAGCAAATAGTGAATTATTCCAGGGACACGAAGACCAACATTACACATTCCATATGCCCCATTTCACTACAAATGAGTAGCTTTATGACCTGGCTCCCTCGAGAGTCTTCAAATAGAGATTTAATTAGAAAGCATTAGAGAAACTCATCCTGAAATAACAAAGGCAGTGGTAGGCATAAGAAGACATACCCTGGTGAGAATTTGGTGCAATGACTGCAGATACTATTAAGAAAATGGACAAATAGAAGATTATCTCTGAGGATAATAGTTTCGCAATATCGCAAGAGGTATTAGAATATGTAAACTTACCTTAGGATGAAAAATATTTTTAAAATGTGATTCATTTAGTGTATTAATTTTTGCATTATCTATGGAGACACATCAGAAAGAAGATTATAGGAGATAAAGTAAAACAAAAGAGCTTTTTGAAAATGATGATTGCTCTTTCTGTAGTTATGACTAGTTCATTATAATTGAAAAATTGAATTATATTAAATGACTAGTGTTTATAATAAATATTTATAAAATAATCTAAGTTTTTATTGATAAATGACTCATACAACTATTGATGATTTGATCATTATTTTAAAACTGTTGATATATTTTCTGAGTTGATTTATTTCCAGGACCAAGTAATCCTTATGCAAAAAGTGCTAAGTTACATATATGCATGAGATGTGATTATTTATTCTAGAATCATAGATAGGGTCTATTTTGAGAATAACTGATTTTTGTCTATCAAAAGAAATAGGGATAATTAATTGTCTTAAACTTACTTATTCTAATTTAGATAATGGGACTTACCTGTGGGCCATACCATTTTTGTAATCCTTGTTCTAAACAGTTATTGCCAAGAATATTTAATTTCTAAGCATATTTTGTGTGAAGTCTGAGGCTGACATAGCCTGTTTTTGAAGTGAAAGTGTTTCTCTCCTACTAACCCATCAATGAAAATTAGGATTTAGTAGAAAAGCTAATAAAGTAGGGGTCTTACAATGGATGATCATAATGAAAAGTAAAGGAAAAAGGAGAAAAATAAGGAAGAGAGGGAGAAAAAGATCAGTAGTGTATGCATATACGTGCACACACACAGCTTATTAATAATTAGGAGTCATAAATGAACTTTAACAGTAAAGAAATATCTGAGTATCTACTATGCGCCGGGAACTGAGACTACAATAGTGAGCATATGTTCCTGCATTGATAGTGCTTATATTCTGGTGAGGAAGACAGGCAATCATAGCAGTAAATAGTATTAGCAGAAAGCTAAAGAGAAAAAATAAGGAAAAAAATAAAGCCTGATATGGGTCCCAGAGAAGTGAGAAGGGGTAGCAATGGTCATGGAAGTCCACGCTGATACGAGTACATATCAGCAAAGATGTAAAGTAGTAATAGCAACTCGTGAGGATATTTGAAGATTGTTCTATGTGAAAGAAAAGCTACTATAAAGGTCCTGAGATGCCTGCAGCGTTCCATAAAAACGAGAGCACTAGAGGGCTGGAATGGAGTAAGTGGGGAGGAGAATGGTAAGACATGAAGTCTCAGGGTTTATGGAAGGCTAAATCAAGTAGGGTCTTGCTGATTTTACTAAGGACCTTAGACCTGAGCTAGATAGTATGGTAGTCACTGACCAAATGTTGCTATTGAACACTTGAAATTAATTTAAATTAAAAAATTTAAATTGATACTTGATTTGGTTATTGGGAAACTTTTGCATATATGTCAATAAAGTATTAAGGGAATTCTTCTAACACACTAACATGTAAGCTATTATATAACACAGATTATTTGTAAAAAATAAAAACAACAGAAAAAAATTAGGTTTTAATTTAGAAGAATTCCATTGTGTCATGAGCTAGACCTTAAGTGAATATAAGTTCTACTAGGCTTAAATAAATAAACTCAGATTTATTTATGGCCCATTTTGTTAGCTATTGCTTGTTGTTACTCCAATTTTTACGTGAGTAAAATATTATGACTTTTTTTAGTGGCAAAGAAAAGGGAAAATTCATTCAAGGTGTAGAGAATATTATTAAAAATTATATGAAGCAGAAATGAACAGAGAATAAGAAAAGGATATTAAAGAGATCTGCCTGATAATTTAAAGTGAGAAGTTTGTGCAGAAAAAAAAATTGAAAATGGTTGATAGAGATCTTCAAGACCCAAGATTGAGGCTCCAGAACATGATGAATCTGATAAGATCATTACAAAAACCTGTGAAGGCTCCATATCGGGGGAAGACTATTGACAGTCTCCTTGACAGCCTTTGGAGAGTAAAATAACCACTACCAGAGTCATTAAAATTAATGAGAGCTGGAAACCTTTTGAGAAGTGGAGTCTATATTTCTTTACGTAGCAGCAGCATATGGGCACATACTCATTCACTAAACTTCATAAACCCAACAATTTTATAATATAAGCCAGGGGTTAAATAAAGTGCTATTTGTTTTTTAATTTGTAGTAAAGCCCTTCTGTTGTGCTGGTGACACAGGTCAAGGATTATAGATGCAGTGAAAACCTCCCATAAAAAATATTTATTTTGTATACACAAAGTTTATGTAGTTGACCCTCAGCTTAACCCAAACAATAGGACAGTGAGGTGGCTTCTGTTAAGATGTATCTTTATGACTTTCCTTAGGTAAATGCTAATATCCATCTTCTAGGAAAAGTCCTTTAAGGTTTGGCTTTAACCTTCTTGATCTCCTTTACCTTAGTGATCTTTCAAGAAAAATCACTCACTTAGAACTATTTCTAGTAAATTATATAAACCACACTTAGAGCATAAGACCAGATACAGAAAGTGTGAGTGACACTGAGAGTACATCTTAATCTCTCAATTTATGAAATTAATTCAAAGTTAATTAATGTGATAGCATAGATTCCAGTTGAACCAGCAGGAATGTTTAATTAAAAAGAGCACATAGTTTAAAGTTTAGTCTTGTTTTATAAAATATTCCTACATTTTCTAGGAGGCAAAGAGGAGAGAGAGAAGGTAAAAGAGGAAATTGAGCTTTTTAATCTTGAATATGTCTATGTCATTTGCATGTAAAATGAAGAATAAACTTGAGGTTTAATAAGTGCAAGAAAAAGTATTTGATATAGTTTTTGTTACGTCATGATGAGGCATCAAAATAAATGACTGTGTTCAAAGAGTGGGTAATCTAAATGAAGCACAGTACTCACAAAAGAAAGCACAGCGAATTACTCAATCTATAGACTCAAGTTCCAAAGATCACTGAAATACAAGTCTGTCCTCTGAAAGGCTAAAAAGGTGCTTCTGTTTTAAGTCTCTAATATTAAAAATAAGGAAAAAGTTCTTATCCTTGCATGCTCCAAAAAGCTGTGGGTCCAAGTATCTGACAGAATAACCTTGTTAGTTGCTTGAGAAACTTAGGTCAAAATTCTCACCCAAACCACCATTAACTTTTGCCATCACTGTGATACCTTAGTGCTGGTTAAAAGGGCTCAAAAGGCATGTTTGCAGAATATTAAGGTAATGAATTCTTTATTTCCCATATTGAAGTAGTGCCTAATCAGTTCTCTCAGCTATTACCACTCAATCATAATATGCTTTTAGATAGATCGGCTTTCTCAGTCAATAGCAAATGGGAGTTGAAATGAACTTCTTTCCTATTTGAACCATTAATAACAATAAATCCACTGCGATAACAGGAATTTTATACAGATACTTCTTGTGAGGAAGCACAATGCGTTTTACGTTCGTTGATAAACATATCAGCAAAGTGTTTACTTGCAAGTAGCCAATGCCAGCAATTTTGCATTGTTCTAAGTAATATTTCATATATAATCTTCTCTGGCTATTCAACATCTTATTTAGTGCTTGAATGTTCAAGCACGTCCAACATATTCTCTATGTCAACTTCACTCAACTTTTTCTCACACAAAATTTTATTACGTATTATTTATCAATGCATATAGGTGATTTTATTCCTCTCTCCCTTCTCAAGAAATTCTGATAGTCTGTTAGAGGACTGTGCCTCCTATATAAAAATCAGTTGTACGTGGAATCTAAACACTCTGAACTTATAGAAATAGAAAGTAGTATGGTGGTCATCAGGGATTCTGGGTCAGGGATCAAGGAGCTATTGGCCAAAGGATGCAAACTTTCAGTTAGAAGATGAATAAATTCTGGGGATCTGATGCACACCGTTGTGTTTATAGTTAACGGTACTGTAATGGGTAGCTGAAAATTGCTACGAGAGTAGATCTTAAAGGTTCTCCTCACAGAAAAAGAAATGGTAATTATGCAATGTGGTGGAGATAATCATATTGCAATATATGTATCAAATCAATACATTGTACACTTAAACTTATAGGATGGTATAGTCTTGCGCTGCTTGCGAACAAGGATGCGCTCTGAGAAACGTGTTCTTAGGTGATTTCGTTATACAAACATCATAGGTGTGATTACACAAACCTAGATGGAATAGCTTACTCCTGTAATTGTAGGTGCTATATTTTTCTATGACTGACACTGCATAAGTTTGTTTATGCCAGGATCATCGTAAACACAGGAGTCATGCCTGGTGCTGTGACTTTGCTGTGGCTACGATGTCACTAAGCGATAGTTTTCAGCTCCGTTGTAATTTTATGAGACCGCCTTTGTGTATGCGGTCTGTCCTTAACCAAAACGTCATTCTGCAGTGCATGACTGTACGCCAATTTCATCTCAATAAAGCTGGAGGAAGAAAAGAATCACTCTTCTGTATCTCCTATCTATCTCCATTCTTTTCCTTAAATTCAATGGCTCAGTCCGCCAAGGTCATCGACAATCTCTCTAAAGTATATTTTTTACTCTCCTCTCTTAACTTTCAAATTCTGCTCCCACATGGTTTAACAAAGTTTCTCATTTACTTCTTAAAAGTTTTGATCCTGAGCATAACTTTTATTCCACCCTCAATTTTCCCAAGAGTTTCATTCTGTACCTTCTCACCCCTGCTAAGAGCCAGTGCCCTGCACTGCTACGAGTTTAGTCCTCTCCACTGTTATTCCCAAGGAGTAATAATTAAAAACATCCAAACTGCTTCACTGTTTCAAAGATAACTAGCAATGTAATATAGCCTCCAAAATTCAGAGAAACTGTTTGCTCACTTTGAAATATCAAATTCCAAATACTTTCTTTTATCTTTATATCTAGGTACAATTCTAGAAATTTATTTATAAATATAAAATCTCTTTCATAGCTTTTATTCTTTGGCATAAAGTGGCACTAAAATGTCAAACCATCAATATTACATTCAAGGTACACAATATGTTCACTTATTTAAAAATAAATGCATACATCCTATATATATACTTGAATAAATATGATTGATTATTCAGGCATTGCTCTGAGTACCTGAGCATTTTTTAAAAGCTAAATGTCCTCTAATATTCTCACCCATTTTCTAATTTCCCAATATATACAATTTATTTATAAGAAGTCCAAGCTTCCTACAGGCATGCGTATTACAAGAACATGTATTGAAGCAGAGACAACGCTCCAAATTACAGATTTATTTACTATGGAAAAGAACAAAAACTATAAATTTACTTTTTGTTTCATTTGTTACATAGTTCTGAGACTCATGTTACACACTTCAGCTATTAAACAAAATTCAATTATTGTTCATATCTTTATAGGATCTTAAAGATCTTTGTCAACTTGGGATAGAACTGCATATGGTTGTAATTCAACCCTCTGTTACAAGTTCAGAAGAGCTGAAGCTTATTGTTAGCAGTACCATTCTTCACAATCTGTGTTTTTTTCCCTCTCCTGACCAACTGTTATCTGCTCCTTTCTTTATTGCTTTCTTCTATAAATATTTTCAATCCATTCAGGCCTCTTGGATTTTTACCTATTTATTTATTAAGAAATGGTAATTTGGAAAGTTTTCCATTCTTCGACTTACTGATAACAGTCACTATGTTACCTTCTGCTAATGGATTTAACAAATGAACAAAGACTTACACTAAAATAATGTAGCTCTAAGAGAGAAATCTCAGGTTTTAGTAAAGAGATTTGGGGACGGGGTAGGAAATTAAGGAATTTCTCTACATCCTTGAAATAAGAAACTCTACTACATGTGTTTCTAAAGCCAATCTCAGTCCTACAACCTGTGGCCCACAAGATTGTTTTACGATAATACTTTAAGGCAATTATTTCACACCAATCACATTTTCATATCATGAAAAGATATGGATCATTAAACTAGAGATTCTGAATCTCTGAATTTCATATTACATCATTTTTTTAGTTATGAAACAAGGATGCACGTGCATGCATAAAGTATCATTAGGCTATGAACATTTAGTAAGTGACTTTAAAGTGCCATGTAGCAGAAACTCTAACAAGGCATTATGCATTAACCATCTTATTAGCCTAAAGTTCAATTGCTTAATTAAGAAAATGTTAATATTTTCAAAAGCTTCCTTTTTAAAAAAAAATTTATATTTTATGGTGACATTGGTTAATGAAATCTGATGTTTCAGCTGTACATTTTGACAGTAAGCAATATATATATATATATATATATATATATATATATATATATATATATATATACATACACACACACACATATATATATATATATATATATATATATATATATATATATATATTTACATTGTGGGTTCACCTAAAAATATGGAACGTTTCATGAATTTGCATGTCATCCTTGTGAAAGGACCATACTAATCTTCTCTCTATAGTTCCAGTTTTAGTATATGTGCCGCTGAAGCGAGCACTCTTCCTTTTTTTAACTTATTTTTCTTAATATAAGCATAATCTCATAAAGTCAAAGTGTGTTCTCAGTAAAATGGGATCAAATTTTCTATGAAAGAAAATGGGAAATAATAAAAAGGTAAATAAATTTATGCTTCTTTACTGGTATGGCATGTTATATTTTGTGGTGTTTGGGTAAATCCTGATAACTTATTTCAGAGTGCTCTCATGAGTGTAGAGGGTACCTCTTTCAGCTTCTGGAGGCTTCCAGTGGTCCTTGGTTTGTGACCACATCTCTATGTTGGTAGACACAACGCCTTCTCCACTTCTGTGTATGAGTGTGTATGAATGTGTGTGTGTATAACCTCCCTCTGCCTCACTCTTATAAAAATTTATAATTTAGGGCATTTAGAGCCCACTTAATAATAAAATATAATCCCTCATCTCAAGATTATTAACTGCTTTTGCAAAAATCATTTTTTTTTGACATGTAGTTTCAGGGATGAAGATGTGGATATATTTATTTTGTGGGGGGTGGAAAGGAGGAGTTCATTTTTTAGCTCACTATGGAAATATATACTGTTTAGATTATTTCTTCGGTTCCATGTGAGACCATAAGCCCTATGTTACTGTAATAGAATATTGCCTGTTCACTTCTCCAACTTACCCCCTCTCTCCTCAGCAGTCATTCTTATTTCCTGTAGTATGAAGAGTGAAGGGATAAAGACTGGGTTTTTCTTCTCTGATTAGGAGAAAATAAGTGTGATAGACTCAGAGTTCCACACCTGATATATATCCAGCCCCTCCTTTTTTGCTAAAAGAATATCTCTTTGATTTTGCACAAGAGGCCTCTGGTCCCAGAGAGACTCACCACCTGTGGAAGCCAACCATGGGGCTGCTGTCCTCCCTTCTCCCAGACTCTATGCAGCCACATTTGCCCAGTGATGTGAAAAGTCTGTGACAGTCACTCCAGGGAAGAACTGCCTCCCCAAAACAGCTCAAGTTCTGAATATCAGCATGCAGGGAGATGAGAGGCAGGCAAAGTGGGAAGGATCTGAAGTCAAACCATTTTGACTCCAGTTGCTGCTTTTCACTGAACAACATTTTTGAAGCTTCTCGTTCAAGGAAGTATGATCAAGTTACTGCCAATGAATTTCTCTCACTTGTGTTTCTAACTGATAGTTTTGTTAAGTATCTTAGATATTTGAACTAAGAGATTATACAATTTTAGCTTTAGTTCTCCACATTTAGCCAGGATATTCTGCCTTGATTTTAAATAAATGTGTGCTACTGCTTATATTGAGGACAAAAATAAAAGCATATCTATGTGATTTTACTTCACCCAGCTTTGCAAATATGCCTATATGTAACTGTGATCTATGATAAAGGAGATAAATTGATTTGGTTTGATGCTCAAAGGGTTTTTTAAATATTAAATTTTATTAAAAATTTAAAGATAATGCTAAAAATCAAAATGGATAAAGAAAACTAAATTTTTAAATAATGATATAGTGTTTGGATAGTCATAAAGAAATATGGTGTGAATTTATCATTTTGAGAAATGAAATCAAGCAATAGTAAACTGAAAGATAGAGACGAGGTTAGATGCTGTAACAGCAGCATGAAGACAGCCTAAAGGATATGCGTATATATACTCTCTCCACGAGCTCTCCTCCCAAAATCGGATCAAAATTTTAATACAACATAATTGAATCAAAAATTCAAGTATATTGTATTATCTGTATGAGACAGTGAAGTCTTATTAATAATCTAGAAAGTTACTGTAAAAAGGGGTTCTCGTATAACACTGAAAAACCACCTCTAATTGAACATGCCTGTTTTCCTTTCTATTTCCTTTTAAACAAAACAAAAAAAAATCACTGGGAAGTGTCCCTAATGGCAAAAAAAAAAAAAAAAATCAAATGATGCTGATAAAGCAACACTGAAATGACCGTGAGGTCCAGAAATTGCATGTGAAATTCAAATGGATTTGCATTTGCTGTGTAAGTTGGCTGATGTGGCAAATCACGTTTAATGCTGACAACTGTTAAAAATAATGATAAATGGAGGCCAAAAAGAAGCAGGTAAATGAAGCAAACAGACCAGAGTCTCTGAGCTCCTAATGACAAAACACTACCACACAGGTTGAAATCCTTTGAATACTAAGAAATACAAGAGGAAGGATGGAGGAAACTGATTTTATAAATAGCATGAGTTTACGTTCTGAGTTTGTATATCTTTTCCACATTAATATTTTTTCTATCTACTCCACCTCAAGTTATGGCTGAAGTGGTATTAAAATACAAATTATATGCTTTTTAAAGTAATGTTCACATTTGTACTTGTGGACAAAACTAGCTTGAAAAATAAAATGTGCAGTTATATTTTTAAAAACAGCTTTTGTAGCAAATGTTTCAAAATAATTGGCATATTTTTGTATGATTTCCTGTTCCATCTGGAAACTGTCTAATGTTGACCAGTACTGAAATTAGAAATCTTATTTTACAGGTCTTGAGATTAAAAGAGCATTCCAAGCCTGATTCCTATTGTGACTCTACTATAACTGGCATAAGCATTGTCTTTCATCTAAATGGCTAAACAAAAAATATTTTGGGGGCAACTTAATGGTTAAATGAGTCAATTTACAATAGAGATTAACTATAAACTTTTTCAGTCAGCTCTAAGGAGGCTGTGTTGCCAGGAGAGCATATCACATGACAAATACACATGTACAGAATAACCGTTTCTATCAGGTCCGTTAAAAATAACTTCATTGGGGAGAAAAGCATATTTCTATGTGTTAGAGCAAATGTCTGTGAAATGTCAATGAAAACACTTTGTAAGTTTCAAATTGGTCTCTCAGTATGAAAGAGCATATGCCATAAATGATTCTGAGCTGGTCCCCTTCAAAACCAAGGGGAGACTTGCCCATTACCCTAGGTTGCTAAACAAACATTATTTTCTATATATACCAGGGTGTCATAATTGGGAAAACACTAAGTAATCTAATAGAGCATTACAAATGGATTGGCTTCATCAACAGACTATTGAGTAGCAAGTCCAAGATTTGGCTGAGAGTGCGAGGTTGGTCACTGCTGCTAGCAAATATTAATATAATGTATTGTTGAATTTTGATCTTATATCCAATCACCTTGCCAGACACGTTAATTCTAATAATGTTCTATAACTGATATTTTGTCTTCTATGAAAAGAATTCCATCGAATGTAATAAAGACAGTTTGGACAGTTTTATTTTTTTCTTGACTCCCCATATATCTTCTTGTGGTTTGTGCATTTAACTTATATTGCTGGGTTTGCTAATGTGTCCAGTAAAATATAAAGTAGCTGTGGTTGATACTTGGTAATTTTGCTTGTCCCTGATCAAATGAGAAAGTTTTCAACAGTAAAAAGATTTTTGTTGTAGAGTATTAGTAGATAATTTGGATTAAGTAGGTTCCTTTTCTTCTTAAATTACTAACTTTTATCATGAATGGATGCTAAAATTCATCAAATATTTGTTCTATACCTTTAGAAGTAGCATTATTTTCATCTCAATATGATGTCATTTATAGATCTTTTTAAAATAACCTTTGTATTCCAATAATATACCTGTCTCAGGCATAACACTTGATTTTGTTGTCTGTAAGTTCATATAATTGTTGTGTTGGTATTTGCTAAGGAGTTTAAAAATAAGTTGATGTATGTGTTGTTTGCCTTTTCATTGGTCATCTTCACCTATTATTAAGGTTAAGCCAGCTCACAATTGAAGAGAGCATTGTTTTCTATTTTTTCTGTGCTCTGCAAGAGTCTGTATAATACTAATCCCTGACATTTCTCCAATTGTTTTTTGAATGCTTGAGAAGAATATGGGTTCTTTAATTGTTGCATGAGGGGTTGTGGATCAGCCCATTAGATCAAGCTTTCCAGTTGTGCTGTTCAGACATTCAATTTCTTCACTAATTTGTACTTTTGTTTTTAAGGTGATTCTTGGCGTGATTATGTAATGAATTTAGAAACGTTTCTTTGTAGTTTTATCTATATTTACTTTGTGCATCTTGATTTTATTAGATATATTTAAGTTTAGAATTTTTTAAATCATTCTGATGAGTTGGACATTTTATCATTATGCAGTTTATCTCTTATTCAAGGTCTGTTGTTAATTAGGCCTCTCACTTGGGTACGCAGTGACTTGGAGATACAGTTTGCTACTGTACTGTAGCAACAGCTTTTTAATGTATGGTTTCATGGTCATTTATTGAAGTAATAGTGGAAAGACAAAGAGAAGGCTGACTAGTCTTGGCCTGGAGGGAAATGATGCTGTTTCTATCCAGATTTCATTGACCAAATGAGTTACATGGTCATTCAGGATCAACTGGGGGTTCTGACCCAGGTCCTTGTCCCTGGACCAGGCAGAGGAAAGCTCTATCCCTGAGCTTCTTTAGTTGTGAAGGCTTAAAGAGGAAAGATGAAAAACTTATATATTGACTTTTAAAGCTTTCAAGAAAAAGTAACACATTATTTCCACTAACATTTTGTCAGACAAAGGAAGTCACGTGCCTAACTTGGAATGAAGTGGTGAAATACATTTTTGACAAGTCCTGGAAAACAGACAGCTTAAAGTACTTAGGGAACATAACTAATGATTAGCATATTAGTTAAGAAATAATTATGTGGACTGAGGAAGTGGCAGAGATGGACATAAATGAACTAATTTAAATGTATTACATATACAAGAAAAAGAATTTGCTAAGTGATTGGATAATAAAGTGAGTGACCTTTCAGCATGCCAGTTGAGTGGATGATAATGTCAATTAAAATTGTGTGAAACAGTGGAGAGAAACGAGTTTAGTTCTCATTGAAAAAGAAGAAAGAATTAACTTCATTTTTAATTACAGAAAGCAAAGTTAAAATAACATGCTATATATATATTTGTGTCTATTGTTTATTCTTTATTCTCATTTAGGCAAGAAGAGAATCAAATTTATCTTTAATGATAGAAAATAAAGTCAAAATAATGGGTTATATAACTCTATTATGTGTTTTTAGCTCATTGCATCTGCTTTTATTAGTTTGGGCATGCAAAGCTCTTGAAGAAACTCTAAATAAGAGGAAAAACCCTTGTTCCCTAACCAGGCATATGAAAAAAAGGTGTTTAAAAAAGAAAAATTTCCCCATCGTGTCCAAGATTATACCAGTGTCTATTGGCAGCATTCCTAGTTTAAAGTCCTCTTTTTCTATGATTCTATAAAGAGGCTTTTGTCAGTTTAAATTTCTTGGATGTCAGGTACAATCATGATGTGTTTGATCTGGCTGTGTCAAGCAAATTTTTTTCCTGTTCACAACGAAAAGATTTCAGCCAGAAAGACATGCTTTGGGGAAGACTTCAAACTAACTGAAAACCAGGCCTACCTTTTAAAAAGATTCAAATTAAATTTGACATGACGTACGGCATCCTGGACCATTCAGATTGCAATTAACTTTGACAATGTTCAATTTATTACAACTTTATTATGATTATACAGAGACTATATTGCATATTAAAACTTTCAGGATGTTAGCTATCCAAAATGTAGGTCTCCTTTATCTCTAAGTGCAGAGGTATATATAATTTGCCATTTATCATAAAAAAAAATTTGTCCCTCACATAAAAAAATCATATGCATCTCCATAATGCTTAGAGAAAAACTTTTAGTATATTCAAATTTATTTATTAGCTCAAACCTTCCTCTCTAGCCTTATTTTCTCCCAGACCAGCACATCAGCACACCATGATACACACCCTCTGAATTTCAATTTATCTAGGCTTAAACCAACAAGTTCAGAGTGTTACCAGAGCTCCAGCTCTGTTTCCCTATCACCCTTCCAGCATCTTCCTTCAGGTCACCCTAATCGAGCCATCCCCACTTGCAGTAGCACTGCCCTCACCACCCGGAAGGGGAGCATCTATTACAGTAGTTCCTACTGAAGAAAAACGAAGCACACATACAAATCGGATGTCCAACAAGTCACATGTTTATACACGAACCAAACTGGGTGACATGTTTATATGTGAACCATGCCTCGTGATTGGAATTTGAGGGTTTGGCTTTATCCCATTAAGTCACTGTCAGGAGCACAGAGTGGGGAGGTTAAGGTCAGATCTACCCTAATGTCACAGGCCAGGATGGGGAACAGGAGAAAGGTGGCATAAGTACAGGAACTGCACATTATTCATTTCTGTATCTCACTATCTAGTATTTATAGATGCGCAACAAAAATTTGAAGGGCCAAAGAGCATTTACCTTTTAAACTTTTGTGCTACATTGCATAGTAGGTTTAAGTTAGGCAAAGAAAAAAATGGATAAAAGTCATAACCACTGTAAGTATACTGAAGATCAAAACTGAAAACTTACCTTCAGCGTGTTTTTTTTTCTGACCCTTCCCCACCCCCCATTTTGCTGGCTAGTGCTTTCTTCATAGCTTTTTTAGTTCCACACAATTAAACCTCTTTCAGCTACAGTATACGCATGTACATATACTATTTATATATATATATATATATGTGTGTGTGTGTATAATCAGTTATAGCATATAAAGTATTATATATATTATATATAATGTATCATGTACTACCTATTACATTCTTATACCTATTATACCATATATTAAATATAATGTATTATATACATTATATGTTAGATATATTTTATACATTATACTGTGAACGAAAAAAAGGGGTTCTATGGAAAGTAACCTCACAGGGTGATCTGATCATAAATTCCTGACCAGGCCAGTCATGGTGAGTAGTCACACGTCAGGCACAAAATTTTTTAGGAAAAGGCTTATCTTTGCCTTCAGCAAGCCCTGCCCATTGTTTCTGTGCATCTAGGTTAACACATCTTTGAAATAAATTATAACCACCCTCAAGAGAGCACAGAATCTTGTTAACTATCCTGTAATCCAACCCCCACCTTACTGTCACCAGTCTTCTTTAGGTCCCCTCATGCATTTCAAATGCATAAGAGAAGCTGCAAAACCATCATTCTCTGGAGCATTTGTGAACTTGCTCCCTGGTATATGTTATCAGTTTGGCTTAAGTAAACTCATAAAAACTGTTTACAGGTTTGGAAATTTCTTATGTCATTGTTTACTATTATATATGTTATATATTACATACATTATATACTAAAAGTGCTTATAGATGGAAAAGAAATAAATAAAACACCATTATTCACAAACAATAATACTGTGTAGGTACAAACTCCTAAGAATTCTACCAATAAGCTACTAGAAATTATAAGTGATTTAGCAAGTTTGCAACACATTATTGTATAAAAGATTCTGCAACTAACTCATGCCTGGGCTCCCATTAAACAGATACACGCACATATCATGGTGGCTCATAATCCAAGGAAGAGATGGACCAGAGAAATGATATCTGGCAGTTTTTGGATCTCTCTGTGGTTGTCTCTGCTTTCTTTCTCCTGTCATGCCTTATTGCATGGTATGGAATAGTGTTCAAAATCATTTTCAACCAGTCGTTGACTAGCACCACAGTTAATATATTGCTACAGCACCTTTTGTTAAAGATACATCCCTTTATCATCCTTTGGTTGTGTTAAAGTCTTATTTAAATATACCCTCTAGAGTCTTGTGGGCCCTTTTGTTTAACTGTTCCAGTGTAACAGATACTCTGCCTCGCTGCACTGAATGTAATGCTGTGATTGAGTATGGCCTCATCCTACAGGTTCTGATGTGAATCCTTATTATTCCACTTATGGGAGGTGAGTTTGGAAGCCAGTTTTTTACATTTGTGAGCTTTGGTTTCCTCATCTGTATACTGAGTGTAATTATAGTACCAACCTCATGGGGTTGTTGTGAGAATTAAATGGATAATATATGTAAGGTATTTAAAATTGTGCTCAAATCACTAGTATTATTATATTATTACAACCACCATCATCAACACTTCTACGACTGATACTATCACAACTACTATCACCATGATCATTATCTAATTATAGATTTGGGAAGAGTTCACACTAGCCCTTGTTGAAGTTGATGCAGCCCGTTCCACTCTGACTCCAAATTGTATTGATGAAATACTTTGCCCCTGACTTTTTAAATTCATATAAAGTTACATTTTAAGAAGAAATTACAATTCAAACTCAATTACCTAGCAAAATATGTGCCTTGGCTTTTGTCCTCTTAACTGTGCTACATAAAAGTCTCTATTGCATATGCATGCAACTTATTCTAGGCTGTTTTATCTGTGTTTCCAGTATAACTTACAACAACTCCATTTTCAGATAAACAAATACTGGTTTGCTTAAAATGGAAAAGGGGGACCAGATGTGAATTAATTTGGGATGATATGAGAAAACTTTCAATATATTAATCCAAATAAAGGGTAGGAATGTGTCAGAAACAAACAAGGTTTAATTCAAAATAATGTTTCAACATTGTCCCAGAAATGGATAATTTAAAATAAATATAAGATGAAGATATTCCTCATAACAGCTTTAATGTAGTTTAAAATAAGAAAAGAGAACCCAGTATTTTTAGCTGCTGAAGTATAGTATTCACACCAAAACAGAAGTTTAATCAATGAATATATATAGTTTTGCATATTGCAGAAAATATAGCTGAGCATATTTATTTGTAAATCATGTTATTCTATTAATGATTTACTTTATTATAAAATATGTAAAAATAGAAATTAAAATAGGAAAGTAAAATATTTCTAAATTTATTTTATTTATTAATAATTTTAAAACTTGTCTTTCTCATAGAAACTATAATAAAAAATGCTTTGCTAATTTTGAAAATCTAGTAAAACACTTCATATCCACAAATGAAAGTTTTGAGTCTTAGTTCCATTTATATAGAAAATTGATTTTAATAGCTGTAGTAGGTGAAAAAGACATCATAATGAGAAGGTTATATCTAAACTAGAGAAATATTGTAAATTATGCTTACCACATCATGGTACAATTGTTTCAATCACATCTACAAATTCTGTGAATGTTTTTAGTGAAATTTATCTGGTAAAATTTTATTTTCTCTAATTCCAAGTACTTCTAAGCTAATCAGAAGATACTGCCTTTTAATATTTTTTACAAGTAAATTGAACAACTATGAGAACATTCATTTAGAAAAATTTCAAATACGTTAAACTTTCTAATTCTAATTTTGAACATGTAAATATTTTTGCAAGTGACACACATTTATTTTCAGCAAGAAATCATGTAATGGAAATATCATCAAGAAGTCTTATTAAAAATTTTTGCTTCATAACACAAATTTATTTTAAAAACTCAGTAATTTCTCCATTCACTGTTTGAAGGGTCAAGTTTTGTCTTTAACATTTGCCTTAAACCATTGCATGAGAAAATTTCCACATTTTGAAAAATTTATTTAAAAAAAAATACAAAATGTGTGGCTCATATATAAGTTCAACTCTTAAATATTTTTGTTACATAGCAGCCACCACATTTTTAAGTAATATTAGTGATGTTCAAGGTCACATTCCTTCTCATTTTAAGGTATTTTAAAGATTTTACTTTGTATAAACATTTTGATTTTTTTAATTAATTATAGTGATATAATTAACATTTGGTGCATGGCTGCATTTATTTTTCTTCCTATAATAGCTTGCATAAAAATAATGCAGTAAGTGCATTTTATGTATGATGCTATTTTCTCAAACTTATCTTCCACTTATTAAAAAATTATATATAGTTATGGCAACTAGTCTACTGTGGTTACATTTACATGCATTTTTCTTAAAGCTTTTTTTTTAATTGAAAGAATCATTTTTATTGAAATTTTATCCAATGCATATACTTTTGAGAGGTTCACAGAAAAAATAATTTTAATATTTTAACATCAAATTTTCTATGATAAGACCTGTTAGAAATACATAGCAAACTTCCACACTAAATAACTTGATCTAGTAGTTGCGTTTTCAACTCTTCATCAATATTTTCTATGTACCTCATAACTGTATTTTCTAATAAAAGAAAAAATTTTGGTTTAAGATCATATTATTTTTCACAGTATTGGTGAGTATGTAGAGAAAGTGGAATCCTCCTACATTGCTGATGGGAATGTAAAATGAAGTGCAACTAACAGTTCGGCACATCCTTAAGAAATTAAACACAGAATCACCGTATGACCCAGCAATATCACTCCTATAATTATGCCCAAGAAAATTGAAAATATGTGTTCTCACAAAAACTTGTACAAGAATGTTCATATATCAGTACTATTTATAATAGCCCAAAAGTCTAAATGTCCTTCAGCTAATGAATAGATATTTTACAAATGCAGAATACCTGCACAATGGAATATTATTCAGCCACAAAAAGAAATGAAGAAAGTATTGGTCTGTACTACAGCATGAATGAGCCTTGACAATGATGCTAAGTGAAAGAAGCTAGACATAAAAGTCATGTAGTATGTGATTTCAGAAAGTCATGGTTGCCAGAAGTGAGGGGCAAATTGGGGGGTTGAGAATTTCTTTGAGGATGTCTGAAATTAGTGGTGAGCATTTCATAACATTGTGAATATATTACAAATCACTGAATCATATACTTTAAAATGGTTTTTAAAAATCTTCATGGTTATCATCTTACAGCCCCTAAAATGCATTTTTATGGTCTTACTTTTGGGAGCTATCTTTGTCCAGAAGGATCCTGTTGCAATGAAAAATGTTCCTATGTATGGTGCCCATTAAATCCCACCATTGCAAATATAACTAGTTAACTTCCTAAAGTAAGGCAGCTCTATAGCAGCAACTGTGAGGGCGGAGAAATGACAATGGGGTCAGCTCACTTTGCACCAGGAAAACGAGGTAAATGAAGGAGTAAAGGCAAAGTCAAAGTGCCACAGAAAGAAAGTTTTTTAATAGAAGCAGCATTTTAAGGAAATCTTGAAATTTAAATGATATATAATTATGAAGCAAGGAGAGAAGGACATTAAAAGTGGAGGCAACAGCATAACAGCATGAACAAACATTGTCACTAAACAGTGTCACTAAAGGATGTGATACAAAGAATATAGACAGAGATGATGTAGAGTAGGGCCTCTCCGAATCGACTAGAAACTTACAGAAACATAGAAAATTAAAACCATGAATTTAGATTAAGTTCCTTATTACTACTATTGTTATTATTATTATTTTCATTGTTATTACTATCATCATTATTATATTAAGCAAAGAATACAAAATACTTTAATAATAGCTTCATTTCTCTTGTAGAATGTCGCTCTTGTCTCTGGGGTATGATGGGCGGTAACAATCACCTGCCAATGACTCTGTGTAAGAAAACTAGGAATATTTTAGATCAGAGAATCTAAAATTTTTGCTGCATCTCAGTACTTTTATAATTTACATTCTCATCAGTTTTCAGGAAAAACGTATTCAATCATTTATGCTTTCAATAGAAAAAAATTACAGACAGCTGGGCTTTCTTACCTTGTGCTCAACTCAACATTGACAAGATCATATTCTATTTTAGGGAAAAAGCAATTTCAGTACTTGGCATCCCTTTCTTCCTTTCTCCACTCCCCAGCTGTCCAACCTTCTAGAAAATTTTTTACCTTCAAAATCAGTATAAAACCAAATGACCGAATACCTTGAAAGTAACCCTAAGAAGTAAAATTTCTTAAATAATGATATTCAAGAAGATTGAAGAGGAAGGGAGTGATATAATTCTGCATGTAAATCTGGGTATACTGACTTTAAAAATGGCTTTATCAATGCCTGTTTCAAATGATTTTATAGACATTGCCCTGGTTTTGCTCCATAACTTATAGTGATATAATTATTATGATTATGTACTTTTTCTTTGGACCTTTGATTCTCAGTACCACTAACTGCTTGGATTCTGGGCCACTAGAAAAGTAGGCATATCTAAGGCAAATTGGTCAACTGAAAGGCATTTTGTCTCTTTTCAAGACAAAAACATTACTGCTCTATTTTTGTATCTGCTCATCAAACAAATCAAATTTTGTTTGATCAGTTACTTTAGGTCACATTATTAAAAGGTCATGCTGCAGCACAAATTGGTCATTTTGGGATGAAGGAAGCAAATTACATTAGAGTTCAATGCGGGCTGTTGGGTTTAGATGAAAGACTTGTTCCTGGCAATTTTTGTAATTAAGACAATATCTATAAACATGAGACTTGCAGTTCTTAATTTGAATTCAGTGTGGACAATTTTCTCCTGGTGCATATAGAAATGTGTCTCTTATTTTAAATGAACTAACATGACTTAGTTTTTGCATGAAGATAACATACTGATTATTCCTTTAAAAGTTACTTGTATTTCAATAAGTTCTGTTGTTTTAGATCATGATATTTATGAGAGTCAGGCATCTAGTATGGGCCAGTTTCCCTTTGCTCCATGGTTTCAGGTGGCATACCTAAGCCTGGCTTGTTATTACAAGTAATTATGACTGGTTCCAAGAAGGAACAGGCTAAAAGTTTACATCGTTTCGTGCAAACTCAGCTCCTTGAAAGAGAAAAAAGAGCAAAGTTCACTATGGAAAACCAATTTATGTCCCTAACCCAGATAAAGTTCTCCATGTCATATTTTATGTTTTTTTTTTGTTGTTGTTGTTGTTGTTGTTTGTGCTATATTGGGATGGAACTTTAACTAAGGAATGTTGTGAAATGTTGTACTGGGAAAGAGGGTTTTTCTTCCTTCCTTCTTTAATCAGAATGAGTACTTGGGAGCCATGTTAGGGTGAGTCATGTCACAGTTTCTATTTTTTCCTTCCGGGAAATATAGTATCAATGATTTCCAGAGATGCTGGTATCCAAACCAAATTTTATTCTCTTTTATGACACTGCCAAATGCCAAAGAAACAAGTACGACATCAATAACCATCCAAAGTAATCTTTACTGATTACTTAATCCAAAGTGCTTTAAGCTAGTGGGAAGAAAGCATCTGTAATTAATGTATCTGTAATCAATACATCCACATTTATTTATTTTTAAATCAAAAGATAGTTTGTGATGCTGGGGTGAAGAATTAACTCATGAGGGTAAAAATGGCAGTTTTAGGTGGCTGAGCTTAACACAGAAGAGAAAATGATGAAGTTCAGAAAATAAAAACATGAAGGAGGTAAGGGAATCTGGAAAGATCTTGGCAACAGTGTTGCATTGTTTATTAATCATCCTAAAACTCTTTATCAAATAGAGTAACTAACTAGCAAAACCCTGAAACCAATGTAGTGGGTGACATTATATCCTCCAGGAACTTCAAAATACAAGCGGGAGAGAAAACATCTCTGAGTCAAGACGTTCATCTGTGTCAGAAGGAGCAGGATGCAGCTGAGGTATGTGAGGGTCGTAAGGCCAGAATTCCAGAATAGTCAGCATGCCTGCACTGGAGAGCACATGGGCTGAACTCAGACAGAAGTGGAACAAGGAGAGATTTGGATAAGTCCAACAGGTGGTGTAGAAGAGGCCAGCTACAGAATGTGAAAGCTGCAATGGTCTAGAATCTATGAAGTCTCAAAACTGACCCCCAAAACTTCCTTCCTGGACAGGAATGGACAATGGGAAGAAACTGTTGGGAACATGATTAAATTAAGCAGAACAACAGAGAGTAAGAAAGAGAAGATCCAGATAAAAGTAGAGAGGGGACAATCACAGAGAACCAGGAAATTTCAGAAAGCTATTATGAACAACACTTCTCTCTAAACCTTAGGAGAACTAATTTTTTTGAACATACACACACACAATTAACAACCAAATAATTGAAGTCAAATCTCATAAAATGTTATTATTAAAAAAAAAAAAGAAAATAAGGAATACATTTACAAGACAGAATAAAACAAAAACCTAATTTTTTTTTCAAAATGAGCTACAGACATTAGGAAATGATTCAAAATATGAAATAATTACATAAATCAAAATTTCAAAACCCAGAAATAAGATAACAGAACTCAGGAAAGAATTCCAAATAAAGAAAAAATACTCAGAAATAAAGTACAAATTAGAAAGAATGCAAGAGCAAATGAACACAATAGATAATTACTTCAGAGAAATAAAACCATGAAAAACTGAAATAAATAGATGAGAATGAAGAAAATTAGAAAAAATATTGAAGATACGCAAACACAAAGATTTAATATATGGATAATAGGGGTACCTGAAGAAGAAAACTAAAGCAAGAGAAGAAAATCCCTAAAAGTTATAATTAGAGAAAACTTCCCTGAAACTAACCAAAAAAGTTGAAAGTCCATATTCTCTTGATATCAAAGAATCTTGACCCAGGTTGATTAACACCAAGTTATAACTAGTAACATTACTAGATTTTATAGAAAAGACAAAAAAAATGTTTTAGGAATCTAAGAAAAAAGAGTGATATGTAAAAGAAAGAAAATTAGGTATGTGGTAGATTGCTTGCAAAAATGGCCCAGTAATTTTTGTTCCTATTTCCCACTCTGAGGTGGTCCTCTCTCACTAAGGCTAGGCTTGGCCATGTGACTTGCTTTGGCTAAGGAGACTGAAGACAATATGACTCAGAGACTTCATAAATACTTGCACATTGAAGCAGTCCATTTCTTCCTTACTGCTCTTTGGAACCCTATGACCACTGTGGTGAAGTTTGGGCTAAATGTTTGTGTCTTCCTAAAATTCACATGTTGAAATCTTAACCCCCGTAATGTGATAGTATTAGAAGGTGAGGCTTTTAGGAGGTTATTAGGTCATGAGGGTCCATGGAGCCCTCATTAATGGAATTAGCGACCTACTAAGAGAGACTCCAGGGAGATAGCTTGCCTGTCCCACCATGTGAGACAAACTGGAAGAGAGCTCTCCCCAGAACTGACTGTCTGATCTTAAACTTCCAGCATCCAGAACTGTGTGAAATAAATTTCTGTAGTGTATAAGCCACCCAGTTCATGATATTTTGTTATAGAATCTTGATTAGACTAAGACACCCATCAAAAATGTTTAAATTCATGAGTTCATAATGGTACAAAAAAGAAAAAAAAAGTGATTGATTACTTTCATAAGGTGATTAGAGGCAAATTTGTTATTGTGATAAATGGGAAATAAAAGTAAAGATTAAAACATTTATCTTGCCTTACTAATAGTATTGGGTACCAAAGTAACAGTTGAGAGAGAGTCTCATGTATAGAATTATTCCAACCACTATCTAAAAAGTAAATGACAGCAATAGAATATGACCATTTTACAACTCATTAAATTAATAGATTCAGTCATAACATTCACAGCTGCTAATATCACAAAAAGAAGGACAACCAAACAGCATCTGCCTGTGAAAGGTCTAAGCCTGAGTCTAATTGAACCTCTTCTTTATCTGCCAAATTGTGAGAAATACAGAGGACAGAGAAATATCCAAAACTATAGGTCAAATATTCCTAGTTCTTCAAAAAAATCAGTTTAAGGGAAAGTCAGAGACGAAAGGAAAAATTGCAGAGTAATAGTGATTTAGGTGGCCCATCCAAAAATGACATGCACACACACAAACAAAAAAACCCCAAAACTAAAAATGAGCGAGCTAAAATATAGTTTTTAGGAACGAATGCTTGAAAATACATCATTAATGACTGCATTTGTTTAGGTACTTTTTGAATACATGTAATTTGCAAGGCTCTGTTCTAGTCACCAGCACATTTAGGTGATAAACTATAAAGAAATGCAAAGATAACTATAGAGATAAAAAGAGTGGCTACATTGGAGGGGGAGGGTGATGGGACAAAACAAAGAGAGGGCCTTCTGGGGTCACTGCAAAGTTCTGTTTCCTGATGTGAATGCTGGGTACTAGGGTGTTGGTCTTATTATAATTCATTAAGCTATGTGTCTGTCTTGTTTATTCTTCTGCGTATGTATCCTATTTGCATTTCAGAAGTTAAAAAAGAAAAGAAACTTTATAGGTTAGAAAAAGTAACTCTATGGTCAGATTCAGAAATAAAGCAGGAAAATCTCATTTTTATTTCTTTGACCTTGTCTGTCCTAGGTGACAGGATCCCCGTGCATGTGCCCAGAACTAAGCCTTCATTTCCAAGTGTGATTACCTGTTTCAGTTTTCCTGCTATATCTCTAGTCTGGAAACTAGTACATAGTAGATGCTCAATAAATGTGTTGAATAAACAAGTATACAGGTTCAAAGTTCTTAAGACCACTTAAAAATTTTTAATCTTAAAAAGAGTGATCTTTTAATGCTAGCTGAGGAAAAATTGTTTTTTGCAAGAATTAAGAGGAGTTGGCCTTGTAGTTTGAACTCATCTTCACAAGATATCCATTAAGATGCTTTCACAAATGTGCAGTTTCTATTTTCCTGATGAGTTTCCAGATCATCTTTACTATATTACCCTTTGCTTACATAGTTAAATAAATGACTAAATTGTTGCTTTTGTAAAAGTTAGGTACATCAAATGAATCATTCTTCAAAATGTCCCTAATTCTAAGCTAAACAAATTACAGCTGAAATCCTGGCAAATACACATATCATAGGGTCAGAAAACAACATTAAACCAATGATGGATGATGTGCAATTACCCAATTTTAAACATTGAAAAGGTCTTATTTATTTTTAATTTTATGATGTGAAGGCTCGCTGTCAAAAAATAATGATTTTTAATCACCTTCCAGTATCATGTCATATATAACACTGTACGTAGATATGAATTTTCAAACCCAGGTGGCATTAGGATTATAGCCACTATTCTCAGTCTCTTAAAAGTAAATAAAAACTAAGGGCAATATACATTGGTAAATGTTAATTTTTCCCTTTATATTCCCACACTACACCCAGAACAAAATGGTAAGAGGTTTCAACAGAAGTATGCTTCTAATAGCCTTGATCATATCCAAAGTTTCAATTCCCCCTTTCCTTAAAACAATGGAATGAGTACATAAGTGGAGATTAAGTGAAAAAAAAAAAAAGCAAATGTCAGAAGCATCTTTTCACAAAAAATTAAAACACTTAAAACAAAAAGTACGAAAAGCCTACCAGCTTTAGTGTTAAAATTACTAGAGCTATTAAAAAAATAAATAAATAAACAGTTATACCAGATGACATCCTAGAGGGATGTGTACACTTAAACACTAAAGGGTAAAATTCTATGAGCTGAATTATCCTTACATGTTAAACTTTTTTTGATTCTCCCAAAGGTTGAACTATATTTAGATATTGGTAACTGTGTGTCAGTCCATAGATCAGGTAACTAAATTTTGCTCTCTACAGCAAAAAGTATACAGCATAGGAAAATAAAAACAGCATACATTAAAAACAAAACAAAACAAAACAAACCCTTCAAATGGCTTTGAGTACTTGTAGTTGCTAAAAGGTCAGAAAGGGATGAGGCCAAGATGACGACTTCTTTGAGTAGTTGCTAGCCTTTGATTTTTCATTCTAAGTGAACTTTCCCTTGCAATTTGTCTCCACCCTGTGTCATAAAAATGATAGACTCACAATATGACAGACTGGGAAAAATCATTCAAGTCTCCCCTGGATGACTGATCCATTCTAGATTTCGGCTGTCTGTACAAGGTTATTCAGCTTCTGAGGTGGAAAGATACCTCTCATTCCCCCCCAGAAACCCAATCTCTGTTTCAAATCTATTAGAATTTCATTTTTTTCTGGTGTCTCATAGGCATAAGTCCAGTAGCAATGTAATCTGTGTTCAAATGTCTCCTCAGTGAGGACACTGTAACTTCTGATTGACGATTGAGGGCATTTGGACACTCTACTTAGTTTCTGTCATGATTTGGTAACTACTAGCAATAAGCATGAGGTACAGACCTCTCCCTAGTGATTTCTTCCTGGATTATTTGTTCACTTACAAATAAATGTGATCAGAATGCTATCTGGAAAATCATTAATGTGCTTTCTTTACTGCCTTTCTCTTTGACCTTCACTGTAAGCATCCATCCTTCTGGGGCCTCATTAGGCTTCCCTGGGAACACTCAGAGTAAGAAATGAAGTGATATTTTGCTTTTGGCATTCATAAAAGGATTTTGTAGTGAAACATTGGTCCTGCATATAGACATTTTCTTGAGAGAAAAGTTTTGGTTTATTTTATTACATTCACTACATTAAAGGTTAAACCTGGAGGACTGGTTCATAGTGATGAAGTGATGGGTTGGGCCTATCAGGTCACCAAAACTGCTGCTCAAGGAAAGAGGCTAAGACACAGGTAAAAAGTAGAGAAGAAAAAGGGTAAAGCTGCCTATTCTTTCCAGGCCCTACGGCATAGTGTGGAGGGTGGTTAAAAAATATTAAAAGGTATAGGCTTATCACACACAACTTGTTTTGACTTAGACAAAGAGAACTAACAAGTAACTGATGGAAAAGTTTTGACCCCACACCCCAGGGGAAGCCTTAAGAGAAGGTTGTCCTTGTCAGGTTGAAGTTTAACATACTTAAGTTCTAGCTCTTTCTCACTCTTCTACAGCTGAGCCTCAAGTGAGGCAAATACTCTACAGTTTTGATCCAATAGCTTGAGCAACTATTTTGAAATCTCTAAGCTTTAGCTTCTAGATTGGTAAAATAAAGAGACTGGTTAAAATTCTTTTGACTATCCCTTGCAAATTTAAAATCCAATGAGGGGTTTATCCAAAATAATTTTTTCTGTGACTTTAGTTTCCTATTCAAAAAGATGTTTTTGCTAAGCCTGTATACTCTTTTCTCTTTTATCTCCCTACTACACGTGTTTATTTTTAAACAAACAATGGGAGTTAGCTGGATATATTGAACTACAATTTTATTTTGTAAGAAAGAAGAAAAATTATAAAAATTATAGAATCATAATTTATAGTAACAAAGCAAACAACATTTCTTCAAAAATCTTACAAAGTATGAAAAGTACAAAAGTAGAGATAGGTCAAAAGAATGCCATAAAGGTTGTAGTGAAAATAAAATAGGATCTGAGCAAAAATCACATTTATTAAGAAAAATTATGTATGTGAATGTCTGAACATATTTATGTGTTGCCATCAGCAATGGCTTTCCTCTATAAACTACACTTTTTTTCCACTTGGAGGGAAATTTTTCTTATAAGAACTTCATGACCATAGGGGAAAAACATTGGATTTCCCCCACTTCTTAATATTACTCTCCCCATTTTCATTCAAACAAGAGAAATAGGACAATCAAGTGCTATTAGGTATGCAGTTATTTTTCCCCAGTCCAATACATTTTCTCTATATATATTTTTTTAAAAATTTCTGCTTGATTGAATTGTCATAAGTCTGCCTCTACTCAAAATAAATGATATTTTCCACATAAAATCTAAAGGGTTTCTACATAAATATTTTATTTTCATTTAGTGTTATTTAAGCATGTAACTTATCATCACAGCAAATGACTTTCCCAATGACCACTTAGCTGAACTTGAGGAACAACTGTGGACCCTGACTCTACCATAAAGGCATGACTCTCATTCTAATAACTTCGTTTGTCCTTCTCATGGTCCTTGAACTTTCAAGGAGGAGAAAAAGACATAGCTTTCCTGGGGCTGCAGTTGTCTGACTCATACTTCCTTAAAATAGCACCACTATCTACCATTTGTCCTCACAGCAAACACTGATAGAGATACACTTAACTGAAGGAACTGAAGGCTAATTTAGATAAATGTATAGACAAGCTAAATGACAATTTTATGGAGGAGGTAAAGTGATATTTGAGACAGGAAAATCAAGGTCATGATCTATGGTTTGTTTTCATAGAACTTGTTTGTATTATTAAGATGAAGAATGGGGGAAATCAGATAATTAAAAGGATACATAGTTTTGGGTAAAAATCATCTCAAAAGAAATTTTTTTGGATGACTACCAACAAAGGCAGGGTACATGGTAGAAAATCTCAAAAAATTAAATACTTAACTTACGGAGAATATATTAAATAAGTCAAGAAAATTATTTACACAGAAAATCAAATAGTTAATTAAATTATTTGAATGATTAAGAACAACTATAGAAAAAATAGTTGCTGTTGAGAAAAATAAAAATATTTTTTTCATACTTCCCAGGTTTACTGGTTTCATTAACCTAAATAATAGATTTATTAATCATTTAGATTTGTTTTCATCAGTACAGCCTTAGTATCCTAAAACCTTAAGCCCTGTAGAGTATACTTTCATCTCTTTCTCTTCAAACTGAACCTTTGAGTCAATTAATCACAGAATTCTTACTTACTGTGCTCCATATAATTGTGTGTCATAAATAACATAATTTGTCATTTAAATGTATTTTTCACATAAATCAGTATACCAAAACTCAACGTGACTATTTTTAAAAAGAATTTAAATCAATAAACAATGATACATTTATTAAATATCAACTAACTCTACATTAGCCCTTATTCACTTAAATAATGACCCTTTTGGCAAACAAACAGTTTAGTTCAATTTCAATAATTTATTTGTTTAACTAGATATTCCTGCATAACCCATCTTCAACTTTTTCAGCCATTAGAGATCATTCTTCTTTTGTACCCAAATTGCCCCCATCATATTTGATCAGAAGAAGCCAAGTCTTTGAAATTCCCTATTTTTGAAAAACCTCAACAAATGCATTTCTATTTTATGTAGCTTGACAATCACTTACTTCTCCTCTACCCTGCTAGTCTTCTATTTTGCTGTCAGGTCAAATTCATATACTGTCTCTCTCCCATACTGTGTCATCCTACAGGACAACATGAACTTTCTCTTTGTTCTCTAAAGAGTTGTCACACTTGGCTATTACTTTTAGAAAAATTCACCAAAATCTTGGGGATACTAGAATGGTAAAGAAATGCAAAAAGTAGATTAAGAAAAAAAAATGAATATTTCTACTTGTATACCTCCACAACCTCTCCTACTAGATGGCTATGGTTCTAAAATGCAAACTTACTAACATTTCAAGAGATCAGGTAGGTCACCAACCAACTACATAGGAGCAACCCTTGTTTCATGCTACCCTGCCTGAGGTCTAGACCCTCATCCTTCTAACTTTTCTAATGAGGAAATAAGAGCTTCCCTCCATTTTTTTGTGTTATTTCATTTTTATTTCCCTAAATATAAATTATCTCATAGATGCACCTTTATTTAAAGGAAGATGAACTTTTAATCATTATGTATATTTTCATTAATATTTAGCTTTTCCTTAACCTCTAAACATTTCCTTCCAGACTAAGACATTGACCTTTGCATTAACAAAATTTTAAAAACCCTACAAAGTTCATTCTCTTCTTTCCCAAAGTTAAGGTGCAATCTACTCTCAAAATTGAATTCAAAATGTCATATTATAGAGAATATGGAGAAAAATTAACAGCTTTGAAGCTGCTGTCCTTCCTCCACAACTAAGCATTTAGGCTTTGATAAATACTTGGATGTTATTCCAGCTAGAGTATTCCTACTACCTTAGAAATTATTTCCTAGCTAAGTTAGTATCTAGTTATCCCTAAAATGAATAGTTTTGTGGATAAAATCAGCAGAGAAGTTCTAAACTAATTTTCACATAGCCCCATGTTTTAGAAGTTTGAAAACAACAGGATGCAAAAATTGACTTTAGTTGAGTATTGCTGGAATAGGTAGAACTATTAATCAAATCATTTATTATCAAACTAAATCTCACACACAGCATGGTGGAGATTGTGCAGAACATCTTAGTTATTTTAAAGAATAGGAAAAAAATCCCTGAACACAGAAGACAATTAATTGTTCATTTGATCTTATTTCTCCCCTCAAAATGTAAAAGAAAATTATCCATCACTTTTGTGTAAAACAAAGGGATGCAATTATTTTAAAATCTTACATATTTTGGAAAAGAGCCTAATATGTTGTCTTGTTTCCTGGACATAGCACCATTCATTCCCCACACAATATTAAAATTTCCCATTTAAATGAAAATGAACTGTGGATTAATCAGTGGGCCTAATCCAAAATTTGTAAATAAATTTTGGTTGGAATTTTTTTTTTACAGTTAGCACAGAATACGATGGCTAAGCACTCAAAAACTCCTGAATTAAATATCTACGATTTGTGACAGCCCTGACTAGATCAGGTGCAAAGATAATAGGACAGTATTTATAGAGTGCTTGTTTTCTGTTTCATGATTATTAGAAATTTCTTATGAAACAGATTGGGAAAATTAAGACACTAAGATATTAATAACAAGAAGGAAAATTGTACAAAGAACGATTTATTTTAACAATGAAGAGTTAAGAATGTTTATTTACTAAATCCAAATATACATCATAATTATCATTATTTATTTTAATTGGTTCTTTCAAACTAGTTTATATTTTGCATGTAGCCCAACTCAAGCTTTTCTTCTCCAGCCATCTGTTGTAGATTTATGAAGTAGTTATAATTTTTCTCTCCATGATTAGTCCTTTTTATCTCCTCGTATCCAAATTTCCCTGGAAAATAATTGTTCAACCTTGCCCAAATCCTGTATCTTAGTTAATTTTTTTTTTTTTTCATGAGACATGCTGGGCTTATAGCTAGTTTGGTGACAAGGGGCAAGCTTCTGCCACTGCCATTAATTTTCCTCATCTATACCTTTATTTATTAACTCAACAGAAGTTTAATGAATGAGAGTAATGTTACTGTGGGGTTTATTCTCTGCACTCAGAAAATAAACATGAAAGAACAAGAGCACATCTGTTAAATGAGGAACATCATTTACCAAGGAATTCTTGCTGCTCAAAGTATTGACATTTTTATATATTAGAGGGAATATTGGCAAACTTTCACTAAAGGTACAATAGCATAACTAGTTCATGGAACAAATTAATCATTTCTCTTTGTTCTTTCTATAAATTAGTGTGTGTCTCTGGTATCTCATCATAACTAAAACAGGTTCAAAAACAGATGGACATGGGATGGCTCCATAGTTTAGTGGTTTGCACACCTGCTTTACATGCAGAAGGTTCTGGGTTTGCAACGCAGGTGGAGTCATGGACCATACTCCGGTGCGCCAGGCCCTGGGTGCAAGCCGCGAGCATGAGACGCCCGGTCTTCAGAGATCCAGTTCTTAAGGAGAAACAGCAGCATCCACAGTTCAGGGGTGGAAGTGTGGGGGAGGAATTAAAGAGGGGATTAAAAAAAACAACAGACAGACAGACATGACTACCAGGTAACTATTTTGTTATGGCAGGTAAAGAACTCAGTTCTTAATTGGGATAATCAAACTGTCCTGTACTATGAAGACATCATATTAACCCGTTACTAGCTTACATCTTCTATGATTTTTAGGTTTTCTAATGAAAATTTTCTATTAGGTTAACAGTACATCCAGAATTAAGCTGGAAATAAGGTGAAGTATAATATACTGTATTCTAGACTATGTAACATGTACTTAAAAAGATATTTAACATAGTAATCTAAAATCCTTAATTTGGGAGTCATATCTAATTTAAATGAAGGATAAAATATGAAATAATAAAATGGGTGAAATCTTCTCAGTGTAAAATGATCAAAATTACCAACCAGGGACATTAACCATGAAGGTGACGCCGAGCATGTCAGTGAGATGAGGCTGCTTCAAGGAAGCTCTCCACTGAGGTCACCCACTTTGTATTAAAAGGTAGACACGAAGAATTTTACTCTAAATGCTGCCATATTGCTATGATAGTCATTTGAATGAGGTCCGTTTTCTCAATTACACTCTAATAAAAAAAAAAAGATGGAGCACCAATTATAAAAGTGATAAAATATTAAATGTGTAAGTTTAAACCTATGAAATAGGATGGTCTAGGATCTGGGTGCAATATCAAATGTAGCCACTTAGCCATCAAAAATACCGTCTTAGTCCAGAGCCAGGTTCAGCCTCAGGGGGAGTTGAGTTTCCACAGATGAGGTAAGAATACCCGAGCTCTCGAAACTAAATCTTCTCCCTTCACATTACACTCTGATGTTAAAGAAAGAGAAAAGAAATCATAATATACATGTATTAGTATAACAAGCGTTTGTGTGATAATGGAATTGATTTAATTGTGCATTTAATTTTTTATGATTTGTTTGTAACTCCATGAGCAGAAATGTTTTACTTGAAAATTTTTTTTTAATTTTGAAATAATTATAAACTCAGACTGACAGGAACTTACAAACATAGTGCAGAGAGATCTTGTGTACCCATCATCCAGTTCTCCCCAAAGGCGACATCCTACTTAATTATAGAGCATTTACAAATCCAGGAAATTAATTAGAACAATATAATGAACTGGACTATAGACTTTACTCATTTCTCTATTTTAAGCCCTCATTATTTATATGTCTTTGTGATTAATTTCATAACGCTTTATTACATGTATAACCATCATTATTTACATGTATAACCATCATTATTTAATGAAGATAAAGAGCTATTGTATCCTACTGAGTACTTCTTCATGCTGCCCCATGTATTCTCACCCTGCCTCCTCTTCTTTGACCACCAGCAAATTACAACATCTCTATAATTTGTCATTTCAAGAATACTATATCATCATACAGAATATATACTGTTAAAACTGAATTTCTGGCCTTTTTTGTTTTTTTTGCAGCCTAATGCCCTTACGATTGAACCAATTCGTCTCATGTGTCGATATTTCATTCCTTGTTATTGCCAAGTAGCATTCCATTATCTGGATGTACCAGAATTGAACCATTCACATTGAAAGATATTGGGTCATTTCCAGTTTTGGGCTATTACAAATAAAGCTGTTATGAATATTCATGTACAGATTTTTATATAAACATAAGTTTTTATTTTCTAGGATAAATGCCCAAAAGTAGAAGTGTTGAGTCACACGGTAAGTATACATTTAACTATGAAGAAACTGCCAGGCTAATTTCCTGCTGACTGTATCACTATTTCCGACAACAGTTAATGAGAGATCCAAATACTTTCCAACCTTATCTCACCAGCATTCAACATTCCCTCTCTCGCTCTCTCTCTCTGCCCCTATATTTATAGAAATTCTAATGGATTATAGTAGTATTTCATGGTCGTTTTAATTTCCATTTTATAATGACTAATGTTGATGTTGCTGAACATCTTTTCCTGTTGATTGCTATTTGTATCTATTCTTTAATAATGTGTGTTTTGCTCATTTTCTAGTTGAATTATTCAGTTTCTTACTATTGAGTTTAGAGAGCTTTTTATATATTCTATATATTAGCCCTATGTCTGATATGCGATTTGCAAGTGTTTTCTTTAAGTCAGTAGTTTGTCCTGTCATTTTCTTAACAAAGGTTTTCGCAGAGTAAACTATTTCATTTTGATGGAGTCTGATAATTGAATTTTTCCTTTATAAATTATGCTTTTGGTATTGTCTAAAAATTTGTCGCCTAACTCTAGGCCATGAAGATTTTCTTTTATATTTTAAACAAAGTTTTATAGTTCTACATTTTACATTTATATTTATGATCTATTTTGAGTAAAATTTTGTATGACGTTAGGGCAAATTTCTTTTTTTTAAATTGATGTCAATTGTTCCAACACCATTTATTTAAAAAGACTCTTTCTTTCATTGAATTGTTTTTTCTCTCTTGTAAAAAATCAATTGGACATATTTTTTCACATCTGTGCTGTACCAGCAGAATAGTATAAAAGAGAAGGTTACTATACTAGCTAAATGGGAAATAGGAGATATTGTCTTTATTGCAGATGGGCATGTGTCCAGATGAAAACTGGTGTTTATTACTATATAAAAAGAGGATAATGAATATTCAGAGACAATTAGAAGTTTTTACCAGATCTACTGTCATTTAAAAACAAAAACAAAAACATGAGTTAGCAGTTGGGCAGGTTTTCTTCCCATCCAGGACTGGCAGAGAAGCAACACGGTTGATGCCTTTTGGTGCTGAAGGCCCCCAAGTCCTTTCTGCCTGCCTTACTATGCAAACCTTACTATTTCACACCAACCCATTGCCCTCCTCTCTTCTTAATTATGTGCTGATTGCAGCATTCTAGACTTGAGCCTGGTAAACCCACCCTGGTTTCCTTTATGTCACTCTTTCACTCGTGGTTCATGATCTGTTTCTGACTCGATCCTGGTCAGTATTAGGGGATATATTGACTAATAACTTGTCCGTAATGTTTAATGTATTTGGCTCTTGAGGTTATTTTGAGTCGGCAAAACTATTCAAATGGAAGAGCCAAAGTCTCTGTCTCCAAAAACTGAAAGTTACAAGGGAGAAATGAGTGAAAAAGTTGGAAGGTGGATCTGGATGGACTCTTCGGGCAAATACACATTTACAATGAGAAACTGCAGGCCAAAGCTCTGAGGGAGATCAAGAGAGAAGAAATTACCTTTTTTCATCTTTATTGGTAGTGGTTTTATACTGTTTGATATTTAATGGTCCCCAAGCTATCCCTGGCATTTTTCACTCACATGAGGAGCAGCTAAACATTATTAGCAAATCTGCCCCATTGAAATATGCTGCATCCTTTTTGGTTCCAGAAAAGGATTAGCCTTGTCAGCATCCAGTTGCTTTGGCACCAAGGTGCAGTTGAAATGGGAGCTTGGCTAGAACAGTAATAAATGCTGTCCAAGGGTGAATCGGATTGCCTGGGCCTACTGTGCAAAAAGTGACACTCCTGTTACTTTGCTATGTTACTTCTTTTTAAAAGTGTCAAATTCTACGAGTGACCAATAGAGAGGATGTTCAACACTTAGAATTCTCAAGGGTGCCCTGGAAAGATGTTTGTAGCTCCTTTTTTAACTGCATATATAAATATCTATGGCCTAAATCCTTTTTAAGTTTCAGAAAGCAGAGAAGTTTAATCAGCCAATAATAACTATATAAGCTTTACTGCTGGTTTACATGAATATGCAAAACAAACAAACAAACAAACAAACAAACGAACAAAAACCTCATGTATCTACCAGCATCAGGTTTTAAATCTTATCATTATGCATTTTGACACATTTATCATTGAGCTTTGACATATGTCCAGAGAAGGTGTTTAACAACAAACTTGGACTTACATTATATGATACAGTAGAACCCCTTATTCTTGGGTTCACTTTCCAAGGTCAACTAAGCTCCAAAGATATTAAATGGAAAACTCCAGAAATAAACAATTCATAAGCTTTATATTGCATGCTGTTTTGAATAACTCAATGAAATCTTGAGGCATCTCATTCCCTCCCACTCGAGATGTGACTTGCTCCTTTGCCTGGCATCTCTACGCTGTAGGTGCTCCCCGCCTGTTAGTCACTTAGTAGCCACCTTGGTTTTCAGATTACCAGGGTATCTCAGTGCTTGTGTTCAAGTGACCTACAGAAGAATAGTAATGTTGGTAATTCAAATATGTCAAAGAGAATCTGTGAAAAAACAAAACTTCCTTTAAGTGAAAAAGTGAAAATTCTCGACTTTATAAAAAAAATGTATTCTGAGGTTGATAAGATCTATGTTAAGAAAGAATTTTCTATCTAGAAAATTGAAAAAAAGGGAAAAAACGATTTATGTTAGTTGTGCTGCTGCCCTTCAAACTTCAAAAGTTATGGCCCTGGTGCATGATAAGTACTTAATTAAGATGAAAATGGCATTAAATTTGTGGGTCAAAGACTTGAACAAGAACAGAAAACATGTTCCAATTGATAGTAACACGTGAAGTCAGAAAACATTGAGCCTACAGTAGACTCCAGCAAGGGGTCTCCCGAAATGAGTGACCACGTTCACATAACTTTTATTACAGTATATTGTTATAATCATTTTATTTTATTTAGTTATTATTGTTAATCTCTTACTGTGACTAATCTATAAATTAAACTTTCTCATAAGTACGTACATATAGGAAAAAATGTAGCAGGTATAGGGTTTGGTACTCTCCATGGTTTCAGGCTACCACTGGGGTCTTGGAATGTGCCCCTCACAAATAAGGAGGGACAGCTGTACTAAAAAGATGAGTGTCAGGTAGAGACAAGCAACCTGAGCACTGCACTTTTGGGCTGTAAATGGTTAAGAGCATGGATATGAAAGCCAAATGGACTGAGTTCTAATCTTGGCACCAGCATTTAATACATGGCAAAGTGAGTTGCTTAATTGTGCTTCTGTTCTCCACATGTAAATGAGAGTAATATTATTAAATATTAAATACGGTAATAGTAAAAGAGATAATCCATATACATTGTTTGAACAATTGTAAAATATTTTATTCTTATCACACACTTCAATATTTTATATTTATTCATTTACTTATCCAATAAATATTTAAGTACCTAAGTGCTTGCCATGTACTTATTCTAGAAATTTAAAATTTATCAGTGACTAAAATAGAAGACAGTCTTTGCTCTTGGGCAGTTTTTGTTTGTTTGTTTTGTTTTTTAATGCTTGGAGCTGCACTAAGCATCTGAGATTTTGTTTAATTGATTTATTTTTAAATGCCTCATTTGCATCAGAAACATTTGAACTTCAACTGACACATAATCACTAATTCTAACCACAGTCTCGTCTCTTCAGAGATGATCCAGAGAAACCAGTCTCAATTCCAATACTCTTAGAAAAGAAGGTCTTTAGAAGGTGCTTGTCTCTGGATTTTGACAGACATAGGTGGTGACACCAACTTTTATCCCTTAGTTCTTGACTTCACAATAACCATTTTCTCCATTCAACATGTTTTTAAAGAGAATGAAGCAATGTGTCACTAGCTGCACTCTCTGTTGTCACTTATTTCATGCTAGATGAGAGTAAATATACTTGCAACTTTTCTTTAAAAATTTAAGAACCAAAGTTATTTAAGAAAAAGATTAAAAGCCCTCAAACGTACATTACCTACATAGAACTGTTTTTTATCCAGAGAACTATTTTTAGAGAAACCATATGTTGTTTTATTTTTGACAGAAACAAGTCCTTTATAGAGCTCTTAAATCATACTGGCGAAATTTGGCAACTCTATAGGACTTTGATTTGTATAGTACCATCTTAGTTTCCCTTTTAACATATATAAATAATCACTTCTTTTATAAAGAATACAAAATTCATTTTATCACCATAGTTTTAGTGTATTAATATAAAATTCAGCATATTTTAATCATTGTTCTGTTTCATGAAAGAAAAGGAACATTGAAGTTATCAAAATACTTGCCAGGAGACCGCTCTCTACCTATTATTCTTAAACAATTTTGAAATGGGGTAAAAAATATAAAATATAAAACTTACTTCTAGTCTTATTGTAATATTTCAATTTCCCCAGATAGAATAAAATCATTCAAAGATGCTTTTCCATTCTACTTGTCCTCTTGCTGCATCTGTTCTTCTCACTAATTTTTTCTTCTCTTTCCCTTGCTATCCCATTGCCCTCTCTCAAATATAATATAAAATGAAGAGACAGGCATGCTTACTTTAGGCAGTAATCGTAGAAGAAAACTTCATTTTCCTCTTATCTCAGGCCCACAAAGCCAACATATATGTGACTGTCAATCAAGTTTAAAATTGCTTTGTAAACTATTCAAGTATTTAATGTTACTATCTTAATGATATGTTACCCAACACAAAAACTCTCTCCTATAATTATGCATTCATAATTAATTTGCATAGCCATTCCTTGACTGTTAGCTTGAAAAATCATGTTACTGTTCCCAAAAGCATTGTAATGTTTTGCCTTTTACTAAAGGCAGAATCTACTGAATTCACAATAATCCAATTTGCTAATTCGATACTTTTTTTTTCTCCTGCCTGGATCATATAGATTGGCTGTACCCATAGCTCAGGGGTGGCTAGAATATTGGGCAACCCTCACTTTCAACAGAGTAAATATTGACAGTGTTAGCATTATTGATAGTTCCAAGATGTTTTATTCTGCCAGGGGGTTGAAAGGTTGGGGCATCAGTGGCATCTGTAATTTGATGCTTACTCAGATTGCCAAGATATTTTCACTGAAATCAGAGAATTTAGTCAAACTATTCACACCCATCTCTCTAAACGTTTTCCTCTGTCATAGATCAGCAGGAAATAAGTGGACACATATAGATGACCTCATGAAGTCAGATTCTATAGGTTATGGAAACAGAGCAACCATCTGATGCATTTGAAACTCCTTCCTTAATCTAGAAACCCATGTATAAGGAAAAATGGTCAGATAACCCACTGCTGCACTTAAGCACTGAGATGATTCTGCATCGCACCATTCATCTTTAAGTTTAAAAATATTATTATTCTGCTGCGAAGGCCAAAGATCCAATAATTTGAGTCACTGTGACTATTTTTGGTCAATCAGTTCCCTCTTGTTACTGCTCAGTTCAATACAAACCCAAGAAAGAGGTATCTTCTTGGGTGAACTCATCATATTTGAGTAGCTGGGTCTCAATTTTGTTAGCATCTATCACACAGGTCTTCCTCTGAACATCAATGTGTAAAGAGCCTTCGGTTAGGACCAGATGATAAATAGTTATTAAGTTTATTAGATTCATGCAGTGGTATTTGAATTGTATCATTTGAAAATAAAGCAAAAACAGGCTTTAAAAATCTTTTTCTTTTTAGAAAACAAAGGAGACTTCAATAAGTACTATTGGCAAGAGCTACTGATGTGAAGTGAAATACACAGTCTGTTGTACTGGAATTTATTTTGGCCTTGTTATTTTGTGCAGTGTTCCCCTCCCTCACATTTTTTGGTCTTCTGCCATTTTCCAGAAACAGGTCATTTTCTTAAATGAAGAAAGAGATTCTGAGAAGCAGTAATTCTAAACATTCTCTAGAACACAATTTCAAACTACTGGTCCGAAGCATTTGGCACTTTAGGCAATAATTTATAATCCTCCATTAGACCCTGCCATTTGAAATAATCACAGTTTTGTATTTTATCTCAAAAATTGTGTTTGCTGGGATTGCCATTCAAAGAAAAATATACCAAACTGTAGATAAAACCAATCATTCTGTCATTCCCTGTTCTGCATCTTAGTGGAGATGATGGTGACAGATGAAAATTCTTTGAGAGGAGGATTGCCTCTGTATATCAACCCAAACATAACTTGTTTTGCATTGTCAGATAACAAAGGCAACTGGAGCAATGAGAAAACAAACATGGACGGGGGCATCAGAGGAAAAGTCCATCACTCAATTTCTACCAATAATAAATAAATGGAGAAAAAATATATATTCATTACATGGTTGAAAGACTCGAAGCCCATAACATTTAGAAATGCAATTTCCAAACATCCTGTGAGCATTTTCAGAAGCTGTAGCTGAATATCAATAGGGTGTTTGTTCATCCCCAAAGTTGTATTGTTATTATTTCTTTTCTTCCCCATGTTTCAGTATGGCGTACTTCCTTCACTGATCTAGTGAGACAGAGACCTTGGCAAGGTACGAGTCAGAGCTACTACAAAACCCACAAGCATGCTGGAGAAGAGATAACTTGGTAAAGCAAAGTATCTGTCGTGGACACGCCACTAAATCGAGGTTAAAGGATTTCCAAATTTTACAAATTAAAGTTTTACTCTTGGTCAGTTGACATTGTTATTAAGCCAAAATTACCAAAGTTTAGCAACCATCTTAACAAGATGCGTGCAGTGTCCTGAAATGGGTAAATGCCGGATAAAAGGTCATAAAATCACTGAAAATACTGTTTTGCATTTCAAGGATTATACTCTGAATCTAAATATATAAATTAAACCGTGTTTTTGACTGATCTGTCTGGTGATGGGATTGTTGGTCTAACAAGTTAGTAGTCAGGCCAACAACTGAAATGAAGTCAGCTTCTGTGAACTGAACCCAGTCTTCTCTGAAATCTGGCAATTCGTGACACATGAAAGCAGAATACTTAATAGACAGTGGATACACTTTCCATTTTTACCGAACGTGAATTTATTTTCCCTACCTACTGTTTCATTCTCCTTGAAATGAAAACAGTCCCTGACTTTTGGTGTAGCCATTGAGTATGTTACTTTTCCAATCTTGATGTTTACAACTTCATTCTCAGAATTTTTTCTACTCCTTGCTGACTTTACAACATGGAGAAAAAAAAATCATCTTAAAGTCTAAACTCCAAAAAAATCAGTTGAACCTAGAAACTAATCAGGATGCTGTTTTTCTTCTCTCTGACTTTTGTTGGTAAGTACCCCCATGAAAGCTGGCAACACAAGAACTAACTCTAACTCCTGCTAGTGTGGAAGGAACTGGAAACTGTGGCAGGATGACACGTTCTATCAGATCACCTGTCATTAAGATTTTCACAGGAAATGCATGTTTAGTAGCTTTCATCTTAGCCAGCACGTCTGTTGAAAGGGCCTTCTCCTTGCCACAAAATATATCTGGGTCAAACAGCAATTGAAATGGAGCATATCGCAGGATTTTTTCATGTGTATATCATCTTCTGAGAGTAGAAAATTAGAAAACGATATGAAAGTATTTTCAGATGAGGTATAAAAGTAATTACTGTCAAAAAGATTTTTAGTCACCTCAGTGACAGGACACAAAACACAAAAATTTCGTTCCCTTTAGTTTTGAAGAAATAACAATTCAATAAGAAATGTACTCTAGTCCCTACATTCCTTTGGATTAATGTCATACGCTGTCCATAGACTGCAAAAGCAAACAAACAAACAAACAAACAAACAAACATGTATATATTGGCAGAAGTTAGAGAAGCAAGACCCCTCAGAACCACACATTTGACTCCTTCCTGGAGCTCAGAGAGATTGTGAGAATAACTTGAGGAAAAACTGGGATCCAACCATGTGTCTTCTCTCCTAAGTATACACACCAAAGATATCGTTGAAGAACAGTATTAATTCAGGTCTCATTAGTGTGAAGTGTGGTGTAATCTGACCCAGTCTTTATAGAGTTCAGTTTTATGCTCTTAAAAATGCAAAACATAAAGAATATCAGAAAATGTGTTTAACCTTTTTGAAAGGACTATTTTTAACTACCTTATCACATTAATTAGTTTCATGTAACTATACATTACTACTTACAGGTGGAGTGGAATCCTACGTCATGATCTGGAAAGATGATGAAAGGTCATCGAATTAGCCCTCTGCTGATGTAAAGAGGTGAGCCAGTACCTGGAAATGTCTTGGGAGCAATTAGTTTTGTTGTCATTGTTGTTCTTGATTTTCTGAGTGTAACAGGACCATCTTAAATATTCTATACTTTGGATTTTCTTCTAGATTTTAATCATCCTCTCTCCCAGTTAGTACAATTTGGAGGAGTCTTGTTATGCATGTGCATGCTTTTACTCAAGTTTTATATACAGAATTAGACCCTTACTTGTATGTCATTGTTGCTGTATTTTATCAATTACATTTAAAAACGAATCAATTTTTAAAAGAAATGATCAAGGCATTTTTATTGTTACCTAATAAATTTCCAGATCAAGCTATTAAGTTGTATCATATTTTATATGAATGACAAGTAACATAGATCTGACATGGACAGTATGTTGTGTATTTACAAGACATAGCTATAAGTTAATGAAATCGATTGAGATTGTCTTTGGAATTCAGTTTTATAAAATTATAACCATCCCTGATATGATTATAGATTTATCCCTCCCCACCCCTGCAAACAGTTGATATTTACAGAGAAAACTGTCCTTCAATCTTTTCAAAAACAGAGTCACTGATGAGTAAATTCCGAAATATAACACTGGGTAATGCTTTGCAATCATCCTGTTCCAAGATCGGATCACGTCAATTGGAATGGACTGATGGAGCTCATAAAAGGCCTTCAAGCCAAATAAACAAAGGAAAAGAAAGAAAGGGAGGGAGGGAGGGAGGGAGGAAGGAAGGAAGGAAGGAAGGAAGGAAGGAAGGAAGGAAGGAAGGAAGGAAGGAAGGAAAGGAGGAAAGGAGGAAGGGAGGGAGGGAGGGAGGAAAGAAGGAAGGGAGGAAGGGAGGGAGGGGAGAGGAAGAAAGAAAGAGAGAGAGAGAGAGAGAGAGAGAGAGAGAGAGAGAGGCCCCTTGTGTGCTTAGGCGGAGCCCAACTCTAGGGGGACCAGGAGACCTTCTCTCATGCCTGTTGCTTCTCTCCCAGGGATGAAACCGATTCCTAGTCAGCCCTTCCCCTCCCCCACACACTCCCCAATGAGATCGAGTGTTACTCAGGGTCAAGAATACCAAATAAAGCACTGACCAGGGAACGCAGAGCAGAATGATAATGGTGCCAGTGAGGATGAAGCCCCTGGGAGGAGGTGGTGATGCCTGATGCTCTGGCTGGCTCTCATGAGCCCCAGTGCACTACAGTGCACCATCTTTTCTTCCCTCTCACCTCTACCAGGACAGGGTTAAGAGATTTAAAAGCTCCACACACTTAAAGGCTATGCGGCTTCATTCATGTATCATTATAAGTGAGGAAAACATTAGAGAGTAAAATAAACGTAAAGAGGGTCAGCAGTTCTTTTTCAAAACACCTTTTGCACTAAGCAGCATGGCGAGTCTGCCTTGTAGGCAGAGTCCTTGTCTCCACCCCAGGCACTCTGAGGAGCCAACAGTGGGTGCTCCACTCTGGAAAGGCCTCTGGCCTCTTTCAGGCAGCCCAAAGCAACAGCCCTCCAGGGGCAGTTAAGGAACCCCTTCCTCTTCTTCTCTCTCCCCTTTTTCTCTAATTTTGGATCTGCCTCTTCCCCCCTCTGAGTTAAATAGGAAAGACCTGGGATAGGATTTGGAGAAAGTAGGGAAGGAAGGCCAGGCGGTCCTGGTTTCTGTTCTTGCTTTAAGTCGGTGGTTCTGAACCGTGAGCAGGATATCAGAATCACCTGGAGGGCGCGTTAAACTCGGGCTCCATGAGGGAGGTCAGACTAGCAGGTCTGGGGTGGGGCCTGAGCAATTGCATTGCTAACAAGTTTCCAGGTGAGGCTTATGATGCTGACCTGAGAACAACTGCTTTAGGTCTTGCTTTGGAATTTAGGCTCCAGATTCCTGCTGGTAGTGATACTTGGGCTTGGCGCATTTTCCAGCTCCGTCCTGTGGAATGTGTGGGTTTGTATTCCCAGGACACTTTTAAAGGAACAGTCGTGGCTGAAGGTAAGATCTAGCATTTCTGGATCTCCTGACCAAAAATGCAGCCTTTAAAAATAATCTTTTAATGGTACCCCAAAACAGGACCCAAGTATTGCTTCTATTTTCTATTCTCTCTTCTTTCTGCATTGCACACCCTTCATTAACTCGACCTTGGTGATCCCATGACTTTTTATTTTCTGAGCGGTTTTTTTTGTTTTGTTGTTGTTGTTGTTGTTTTAGAGTTGGGAATATTGACTAAAACAGAAATAAGCCAATAATGTGCCTATAAGAAATAAGCAACAGAACTGTCCCCCATGACATTACCTTTTTTTTTTTCTTTCTGTGCCTTAAGAGAGATACAGCCTAAGATGGTGGTTGCTGTGCCAAAGAGAGGTCTATACAACCAAACTTCTTTCTCTGGCACGGAGGAATGAGGTTAAAGTAGAGGATTTAAGAGAATATGGAGATTGGATATGAGGCCACCTAACACCACTTCATGAACAGAGGTCAAATTAATACTGGGAACTTTGTGGTTGCCTGCTCCCGTGAATCTCATCTGCAAAGAGGCTGCTGGTCTCAATCCTCTGTTGTGTTTTCTCAGAATACAGCAGCCTGGGCCTTGCTCTGGGAGGGTTTGATTCAGCAGGTCTTATTTTGTAAGTGAGGGAGCCGAGAAGATTTATTTGCTATCACACATACTGGCCTAGTTGGGTTGGAAATTTATTAGCCTGAAATAACCTGTGCTATTTCCCCATCTGCTGCCTCTTTAAATTCGGTGACACTAATGATTCTCCCCCCCAAAAAAAGAAAAAAAATCTATCTTCATTTCCCCTCTTAAAACTGGCAGCGTCGTTGGCAATTGAGACAGCCAGGAAAAAGGAGTTTTATCTTTCTGACCCTATAACATCGCTAAAAAAAAACCTGTAGAAACATGAAGAGTATATTATGCTTACCTCTCCAGGAGAGCAGTCCACTTTTGTGAATAGGGCACATTTCTTCGAGCTCCAAAGACACACTTTATAAAAGTCCAGGTGTTCACAGACATTCTGCAATCAATTTCATCCTTCGGTAATTGCACTCTTCCTATCCAAGGGCAGTTTCAACAGGATATGATGTATTTTGTTTTCGGTTGGTCTAAGTACCAATAGCTCAGGAAGGGCCGTTATAATAACCCACCTTATCCCAGCTCGTGGCCAACCTCCAGGGAGCTCAAAACATTTTATTATTAGTTTCTTATTGGTTATCAAAGTTGAGGTCTTCTGAGGGAGATGGAAAGTCTTATTACTTCCATTTCACAGGTAAAGCAGTCAAGGCCCAAAGGCTAATTAATTGTTTTGTAGCCTCACAGAATCCGGAGCCCTGGTATTTCTGGGCTCAGAGGCCTAAGATCTAGAGATAAAAACAAAAACAAAATCCTGCTGTATAAAATATCCCTCTTCTCATCTCCTGACCTAAAAGAGAGTGAAACTTCCTGAAAAATTTGTCTACTTATACTTGACTCACAAAATAACAAAGTATTTTTTTCTCCTTTCTCACTTTTTGCTGTTTTTTTTTAAAGTTACTTTAGATATGAGATATTAAAAATCAACTTTTAAAAAAGTTAACTTATATTTTTCTTTTTTATCTATAATCATCTGTACTCAGAAAAATCTCCCTGGATTTGGAGCTTTGCGGAAACATGGATGGGACCTAGAAACTCTGTGCTACTCCAGGTATTTCATCTTTATTCTGTTCTTTCTTTGTGACACTTGTGATTGTATAGAAATACTGACCGTTTATAAAAGGAAGAAGCAGTGTAGGTCAGGTCCCTCCAATTTGTTCCCAGAGCACCCCATGCTTGCTTCTATCATGATGCCACTCCGAAGTCCCCTCCTGGCTTGTCTGAGTTTCTTGAGAGCAGAAATTGATCCCTTTTTCATTGTACCCCAAATACATAGAAGAGAGCCTGTATGCCTGATCTATTTTCTTTGCTTCTCTAGAAGCCCTTTCTCTACATATACACTCTGTTCTGTGCTTGATAGACAACCCGCATGGAAGCCATCAAGGAATTTCAGTGGATTCCTTGATGCATCCACGGGATATTTAAGGACAGAAGGAGAGTGAGGTTGAGGTAGGTTTTCCTTTATCTCCCTGTTTCCTGGGTTGCCATGGGTTAGTGCCATCCACCTACAAAAAGCCAAGTGACAATGTTCAAAAACATTTCATGACACTGCACAGAAATAACAGCCATGATCTTAAAGAAACGAAAAGAGGAAACAAAAGCAAACAAAAGCAAACCATTTAAATGCCATTCTTTCCAGAAACCTGAAACTTATACTAAACTGAGCTTCAAAAAACTATTTAAGATAATTAATACTGTTTGCTGTTAAAATGCAGGTTCACGAGATTTTTTAATACATTATAATGTGCTCATTTACATTTTCACAGGGTTTATTTTTATCAGTGAACAATATATGTGTTCACCTGAAAGAGGCCTGCTTCAGGCTGGTATAGGATTTGTCATCCTGAGCAGATTAATTTTTCAATTGTTCTTTAGAAACAGCCTGCGATCTCCCATAGTCACCTGTGCCAGTCTCTGTGGTCAGGGTTTACTTGTTAGAGTCAGAGGGGACTTGCCTGCTATTTAAAATGATTTAGTTCCAGGTTATTTAGAATTGACAAATTTTGTATCCTTGTTTTATCTTATTCAATTCACATTAATAACTGTATGATAAATCTCAAAAACACTCACAATTCAGAGATTCTTAGAGATAAAATACTGCCCAACTTTGAAACCTCAGAGGAAATTTTAGCTTTTCCTCTAACATCTATCACAGCTGAGAACATGGATAGTGTCTTTCTTTATTCCTGTGTTTTTTGTGAACCTTGGCAGGGTGACTAGTACATTGTAGGTATTCAGCTCATAATTGCTGGAATAATCTAAGGGGTCACCTAGTCATACCTTATGATTTAAAGCATGAAACTTCTGTACATAGTTCCTTGGAGATGGTCATAGAGCTTCCATCTGAAACCTTGGTACATTATATGGCCGTTTAAATCTGCCTTAATAATTTGACCAAATTCACCCTTCTAAGAACAGTCTATTTTGATTGTTATCTTGTTTTTTTTTCTCTTTACTTAAATCTTCTTTTCTAACTTTAAATATGCAGTTATTCTTTTTTTTCACCAAAACATCTCATGGTATAACGATTTCAATTCATGTTCATTTGATTACAACCCACTTTTTCACCATCTCTCTTCAACTATGACTCCAGATATAAACCTATAGGTTTGGTCTGATTTGTAGAGGATGTAACAAACTCTTCCTTTCTTGTTCTGAACACTCTGCTTATTTTAATGCTGAACGAGATTCCATTGGCTCCAAAGAGTGAGTTATTGCATTATTCACCTGAATGAAAAGACAACTGTTAGCATCTTTGAGAAAAGAAAGACAGTGAAATGTCGAACCACACACCATTATCCAACCACCAACTAGAAAAGAGAACCTCTTTCTGAGAGTTTCTTGAGTCTGACTTCTCAATCGAGAGAGCTTCTGTTGTTTACATAGCCTTTATCCTGTGTCACAGAGGTGCTGGAAAAAAACACATCATGAATACGTAAGTTTATTTTTTATTATTTGTGCAAAAATGCATTCCATAGACCATTTGAAAAACCAAATTTGGTAACACGAGGCAGTAAATTGGACCAAGAAGAGAGATGACTTAGGTTTGCACACAGGTCAACATTTTTAAAATTCTTAAAGAATAATTTATAATTTTCATAAAGTGGAATCGCTATCTTACTGTGACAGCCAATAGTTAGAATTTAACAGATTTTTCATGTCATATTTACTCCCTAGGTACCCATGATATAATAAACTATATCTATTTAATTTTTCCTTCTTGCTTGAGATACAAGACTGAAATATAGGTGGGAGGATCACCTCTTTTATTCATGTGCATATATAAATGAAATTCTACTGATTGAATGGGGAAAGGGGAAGAGTAGAGTAAAATCAGAGGAAGGTCTTCTCTAGTTTGCCAGACTGAAAAGTAGATGTTACTGGCCTTAGGATTTATTAAATGGGGAAAGATAAGTCACTACTGTGTGGTAAAGACTTTTTTATTTAGATCAAGGAAAAAGCCAAGATAAAGGCTTTGTGTCATATAGGAATGATAAATGGTCATTGCCATTTAAAACTCTCTACTATAATTTCATGGTTAAAACCTTCACATGCTTACAAGTCACCATACTGCAGTACAAAGAACCTATAGAAGCGGGTTGAAAAAACAGTAGAATTTGACAAAAGGCTGTACTTGAAATGCATTGTGTATCACGGGCCGTTTACAGTGCAGAGTTTCTCCGATTCACCCTTCCCAACCGGTGGTTCCAAACTTGCTGATCGCCAGATGCTTACAAAAATTCATTTAAAAATGTAGATTCTCAAGCTCCACACCCTGAAATTCTAATTCAGTAGATCTCAAGCAAGGCTTCGTAAATTACACTTTAAACCCATCCCTCTGGACCCTCATGCGTGTGGTCCACGCAGTCCTGGAGAGACACTGGATGAAAATCGTCCTTCAAGTGTTTCCATTCTAGTTGGTTTCTGGCATACCTGTGTCCTACTTTATCCTCGGGACGACCCCTGGGGCTAGTGGGCACTAAGCAAAGCAGACAAATGAGGCAGATTTGTGGATTTTTAAACACCTTTGTTTTGAACTAATTTGGGGCTTATAGATTTATAGGTTATTTTTAAAGACCTGGTTTTTCTATGAGGCTGCACGTGGTGAAATAATGCATGTGTGATAGAAATGTGAGCTCTCTGCTTGCTCCTTGCCTATCTTGTAAAATAGCATGTTTATGTAAGTTTTATATTTTTTAATTTAGAAAATTATCACCATTTGTTGATGGCTGGTATATACACTTTTTTTTTTTTTTTTTTGGTGTGTGGTGGGTGTTTTATGCTTCAAAATATAATGCCAGTCAGCTTAGTAGGTGCAGGGACTATGTCATACTCATAGTATTTAAATTAAGCCTTAAAATTATACAATTTTAGAACATACTCTGAATATTTACTGCTAATTTTTCCATTAAAATAAGTATCTGTAGTCTAATAAATGGACTTCTTCCAGCCATTAAAAGATAAAAAACATTTTTTTTAGCATGCAGGTATGGTGGTGACCTGTGTACAACCTCTAAACAAGTTACCTCGATTAAATATTTCAATTCCATAGTTTGGCTAAATTTTGTTATTCCTGCATATTCATGTTCAAAATGATTTTGAATATGTATTTAGCTTCATCAGCAAGAGTCATTTCATGCTGGATTTCAATACTGACCTCAGAACATGTAAAGATTGAAAGTAGGAATCATTATTATGTATTAATGATGAAAATTAAGTTAAAATATATTTTAACACTTGTGAATTTGTAAAACTGATAGCAATAAGGAATATACTAAGAAGACTTTTACTATTCACATTAAATAAGTCACTTTTATATTCTGAAAACAGAATGACACCCATAAATATGGAAATCATATTTGAACATTATGTAGTCAATACACTTAGAAATTAAATGCGTTGAAGCTGCCAAACTCTTCTCTTATTGGTAACTAGTAAAAAAAATACCTCCTCAGTGGGGGACAGCTGTCACTGTTTAGTTAAAAATCCCTACTGTGTAAATTGGTTATTTAGGTACTCTCTGCAAACTGAAAAGTAAGGTTTTTACTACAATAGGCTATTATATCTTTTTATAACAGTTAAGGCCTATCACCTAAACCCTCTGAGTCTGGTTCACTGATCTACTCCATAAAGTCATTATGGACTATTGTGCCCATCCGCAAGCCCCAGAGCCCCATTAAAGATCTATTTCAGATCTTGGATCCCCGCTGACAGAAGACACATGTTCTCAAACCCCAGCTACAATGCATGAATAGGTATAATGATTTTCGAATTTGAAATTTTCATTTTATGTAACTCAAACTGGGTCGAGTTTTTGCTTTCTGAAAATCATTATGAGGGAGTGGAGGAGGGAAAGGGAGAGAGAGATTAGATGGTAGAGGGCTGGGGGAGGGCTGGTTAGGACTCAAACTATTAAAACTGTAGGACACCTAGAAAACCTTTTTCCTGAATTGATTGCTGGATCCTCTATAGCAGCAATAAAGGGCTTGTCAGCTGAGTATCCAAACGCCTCCTCTCTCCCCTCCGACCTAGAATATCAGGACCTGCCATTGAAAATGTACCAAGTTCTCTGCCTGTTCTTTCTTTTAGCTCTGTCAAGAGTTTCCACTGTAATAGATTTCAAAAACAGAGATAACTCCTGCTAACAGCAATGTTGAGGTTGTGGGCCAAGAAAATAGCCATTAAGTAGATAACAGCATTGGAGACAGAATGATGATGGCTGGGATCAGTGTGGTCTAAAGGAGGTGGGCTTAGGAGGCATTCGCCCAGCATTGTGGATTGCAAGGTTCTATGCTTGGCTCAATTACTAGTGGATAATTTGACCCTGAATTTTAATAATCTCAGCTTGGGTCTTTCTGTCTGGAAGTTAAGATCATGTACCTGTTGTGTAAGAAACTACTTGTGCATGAAAGAAACAATCAGGGTCACCATACTAAGAGTATAATAAGAACATACCTTTGCAAATGATTTGACTGAATTTCTGAATAAAGTGACTTTAAATATAGCAAATTATAAAATCATCCTGATTTTATAAGCAAATTTTATAAGTTGCTATATTTTATCACTAAGTTGTAAACAAGTCCCTCAAGTAGTCTTGTCATTTTTTTTTCTCTGATTTGTTTAGTATTTGAAAACTTTAAATGAGATAAATCATGAACCATGAGGAAAAATGTATTCTGTATCTCATCTTGTGATGTGCATGGATAACTTTAAAAACTGCACATTGGCGGCAACTCAGAATAAAAATGAAAACTCTCAATCAAATAAAAAGTTGGCAGTAACTTGAATTTATCTAAAGAAAACCCCTCCATTTAAATGTATTTCCCAAAGCTAAGAAGGCTGGATAGCTCTCCTAGGACAGATAATGCATGACACACTGAAATTAGAAACCAAATCAAAGAATTCCAGGAACTTCTTTCATGGACTTGTGCCTGAATTTCCCAGCTGACCCCTACAGTATTTTGTCCTAACTCTCAGTTGACACATTTTGTCTGATACTGCAGCTCTGGACAAGTTCTGCACTTATGTGCTATATGATCTCCAGCAAGTTATCAAATCAACCTTTGTCTTTATTTCATTGTATATAAATAGGAATAATAAACAGGATAAATAGTAATTTATCCCACAAGACTGTTGCAATATTTACTCCAGTATAACACTTAGAAAGCTGTCTGACAGAAAAATCTCATAATCTTAACCATTATAATTTATATTATTATAATAATTATTATTAGATGTCTTATCATCCCTCCTAGATAGTAAGGCCTCTGCACAAGAATTAATATATGACTTTTCAGATTGCTTGTGCTGAAAGAATGGATAAATAAATAATTAATGAATGAAATTATGAATGAAATAAAAACAAGGCAATCCCATGAGAGAGAGGGAGCTTGTATTACTAGAAGACAACATCACTACAATAGTATAAATAGTATACTCTGAAACTCTTTAACATTTATGATTTCAGGCACTATTCCCTTTGTTTACTTATCCCATATTCCAGGCAGATAGTTATGCTTCTTGAGAAGGCAATTGGCCTTCTTGGGCAAAAAGAGAGTGTTCATTGGGATAAAAGATTGGGTGTAAAGGATAATTTTCCTGGGGTAAATTCTGAGGAGGACCATTCTTTTTTAAAATACTCAGAAGCCAAGGAAATAGAAAATTAGGGATTCAAGTTGACCCAAAAACGTATAGGCCATTTCTTGGGAGAAAATAAAAACAAACATCAACAACAATTATAACAAAAATCAAATTTAAAAGTAACCACAAAAGAACTGGGATAGGGCTTGGAAGACCGGTAAGTGATGTAAACTAGGAAGAAAAAAAAATCAGGGCAGAATTTAGCCTGGAAGAGAGAGTTGAGAGAAAAAAGAGAGGGTGGTATTGGGAGATGATCCGAGTGAGACCCCGCTGAAAATATCTCAGAGGGAACAAATGTTTATTCTCATAGTATTTTCTGTTTCTAAATTGATCCCAAGATTTTCAGAGTTATTTCAATTAATGATCCATGCATATTTAAAAATATGAGTCTGAGTGGTTAGAGATATCAGACATTCACTTTAGTATAAATTATATTTTCCTCAACTCACTCTTCTTGGTCGGCTCCATCTCAGTAAAAAGCAACACTGTCCTATAAGTTACTCAGGTCAAAAGCCCTAAAATCACCCTTCTCTCTCAATGTCCATGTGTACATGTAGTCCACCAGCAAATTAGCAGGATTTTCTGTCAATGTAGACATAGAGTTAGCTACTTTTTACCACCCCCACTACTTTAATCAGCTCAGTTCATGATCATCTTTACCCTGGATCATCCAAGAGTCTTCTAGTTGGTGTCTGTGCTTCTACCATCGTCTCCTTGAAGCTTATCTCATTTCATTACACCAGTCAGAAAGACTCAGTTGAAGTTAAGACACATTGTGTCACTCCTTTGTTCAAAATCCTTTAATGGTCTCCCACCACTCAGGGTAAAGGTTACAGCTCTTTCAATGACCTACAAGGCTCTACAGGAACTTGCACCTCACCCTACCCACCTTATCTTACCCTGGTCTAGATACACTCCAGCTTGAGGACATGTCTCCTTGCTGTCCCTTTGCCTAGAATTATCTTCCCCAGGACACTGCATAGAACAATTCCTCATTTTCCTCGTCTTTAATCAAATGTCAGCTTCCCTAACCAGTCTACTTAAGATTTGAATCCTGCACTTTATTTTACAAATGCTATTTCTTAACCATTTTTCATCTGCTTTTCTGATTTATTATATTTTCTTTTTAATGTTTATCACTATCGCATCCTATATTTATATTTATCTTATTAACTATCTCTCCTACAGAAATATAAATGCCATGAGTCAGGGGTTTTTCTTTTTTTTTGTTTTTTGATTTGGTCCACTGTCATATTCTCAGCACCTATAACATCTGTTACATAGCAGGTCCTCAATAAATAGTTTTTAAATAAAATGAATGAGTAAATTATCTTAAGTATATGATTTATTACTTAAAATCCCTTCAATACTTTTTTGATATCTCTGTGTGTTGGGGGGTTGACACAGAAAAGTAATTTGGGATGAAAAATGGAACAAGTGGATCTCTAAGTACCTAGAATGTACACTGAGCATATTGGTCACCTGAATGACATTGTCAAGAGGTAAAAAGAAGTTTGAGAACATTATGGAAAAAAACATAAAAAAATCAATAAACCACATTCCATCTATTTTATTATTTTGCCTCGTACAGGCTGCCTCTCCTTCCTCTTTACAGGAGATTAGCAAAGGTTCTCAAGAGACCACTGAGTTTCAGTGCTTCTAGGACTCCATTCAGAAAATGGGTTCCACATGAAAAGAGAGTCATATGGCCATATAGTCATTGATAACCTACTCTGCAGAGCCCAGAGGGGAGTAAGGGGCAGATAAGAGTTTTCTGGAAAATCAAAGCTCCATTCATCACAACTGTCCCCTCCCCACTCCCACACTTTGATTGAGAAGACTTCATTCTTACTTCTTCTCCCTGGAAAATGCCAGTGGCAGGATCTAGAAAAGGCTTTGTTGAGATGGGGCAGGTTTAGTAGCCAATAACAAACAGAAGGTATAGATGGAAACTTGGTAAATTATCCATATTTTGTCATCTTCAAGGATACACTTAAAAAGTTAATTTCCCCTTGTAGGGTAATACGCTAACAAAAGGGAGAGAAAATACCTGCTAGAAATGACAGTCTAGGGTCGGGGGCAGAAGGAAGAAGTCACACTTTCACAGATTTTGCAGAACTGCCAGATGGGGCACTGTCTGAACTGGAGATATAGCAAAGTGTAAAGATAAGAATGATTAAAACACAGATCCATCTCAGAGCCCTTCCATTACTAACCTAGATTATCGTAAATGATTTTAGGTGTGTTTGTGATCTTTATGATTCAAATACTGGTGATGTAATGCTTGAAATTAGGGGAAGTGAAGCAATTAAACATCACTCATCAAAAAAATTATTCTAAACTTGGAAATAAGCACAAGATATTAATGGTTATTCTGTCAGTACGGTGATGATTTTGAATTTCTATCAACATGGCTACTTTATATTTCTGTAGGTACAGGGGTTAACTTGTCATTTTTTATCCAATAGATTCAAATAATGTCTGTCCAATGAAATAGACTGCCTCAATGTTTATGTTTTATTAGACTGTAAAACAATCCACTAGTTTTGTATCTAGCCATTTGATTTGCCCCAATATTTATGCATATATTTCATATATTACTAGCATCTAAAATGTTCTTTGGCTCAGTTTTAACATCTTACTGGTGCCGTCATTAATTAATGAGTTGAATAAAACCTCTGACTTCTTTATTGTACCTCTATTTGATAGTTAGATTTTTAACTCTTTCAAAATTATACTCTAACACTCTAATGACTTTCATTAGCTCTCCAACACCATCCTATGTTCTAGGAAACTTACCTAATGGGACTTAGTTCATTGGTAAATAATCTCATGTTTATTATAAAAACTGAACTATTACACCCATCATTTGTCTTTCTTGTTTTTTATAACCATATCACCCCTATCACCCAATTCCTAATATGGTCAGTTCTTGTTTTTTCATAGGTCCCAATCCATGCTGGCATTCTTGACTGTGTAACAAGTATTTGTCCAAGTTAGCTTTGCCTCAGCTATTTAATTAAACAGCAGGCAATTGGGAAAAAAATACTCAATAGGTCAAATTTTCTTTTACTCTATCCTTATCACTCTGAAAGCAGGTTTGCTAATTGAAATACAGGAGACTTTACATTGATAATACATTGAGTTCAACAGAGAGAAAAATATTCTGAATGTCTTAATGAAGGATTAAATTAAATGATGAAATAATAGCACCCCAAAGCAATAACAGCATTAAAAGATATGCTAACAAGAAAAAAGAAATTAAAGAAAAGACTGAAATAGAACAGTCATAGAAAATAGTTTTTGAGAACAACTATTGTTCTGCTTTTGCTGTTTGTGCCTACAATATGACACTTTCCAAGAGTGACAGCCAGCAGGTTTCTGAACAATCAGAGATATAATTTCTTAAGGAAATCTTTCTTTCTAACTATGGTCAACTTTTTCCTCATTATCCATATCTTCTTTAAAGCAAAATGAATCATTTCTAAAGATTATTACATATAATTTGAACATGCTACAATTTATTATTTCTCAATTATCCTTTCATGCAACCTCATTATTATTTTTAGCAATTTTATTCTAAAAGATAAATGAACATACTGACATTAAAATAAGTTAATAAATGAAATGAGAAAAATTAGGAAGGTTGCATAATGGAGTTTAAGAATGCTATTTTTTCTACTTGCTGACTGAATAAATATCAATGTTGGCTAATATAATCTAGAAAATTGTTAATGTCCTTTCTACACTGTGACTGGTAAATAATAGAGAATATAGAGTTAAAATGGAAAAGAAAATATAAATGACATAAATTTCTGTTCCTAATGAGAGTTTCTATGATATTTAATTTAAATTTAAAAAGTAAAATTTTGTTCATCTGAAATGCCACATTTTTTTGTGAAAATTTCTGAGAAACACTAAAAATTAAATTAGCCATTCAGTTCCTATTCATGTTCCAATGTGTCATCCCTCAAGTTTAAATTTATAAGTAATTTTTTTAAAAAAATAAAATTACTTAGTGACAAATCAACCATTGTTGATCTAGATACCTTTAAATATTAACTACTATAAGCTAATTTTTTTAATGGAGGTCAGATTTGGCCCAAGGTCATACTAATATATACTCTCATCCTCTACTAGTGACATTTGCTAAGTCTTACCTTGGGTTACATTTTTAGCATTCCCTCTGGCATGCTGAGATTAGATGTGACATTTCTTGGCCGGAATAAAACACAAGGTCGATTCTAAAGAATATAATACTATATTTTTCCATGCAGTTTTTATTTGCTTATCTATGGTACACAGGCAGTTCATTTTAAAGCATGGGGCTTATGAACCACTACTAGCACATGCTAAATCCTTCTTATAGGATGCCTCCTCACATTATCCCAGCCAATATGACCACTTCCTAAGCCCTCAGCAAAATCCCTGAGAAAATAACCACAGTGGAGGTCAGAATTCACAGCTCCTACTAGAAGAGGTTGAGGGAATTTATCCTCCCCCTGCCTGGGGAGGGTTATAGTTTCATCAAGGAAAAAGTTTCCCACTGAGATAATGTTGCAAAGGATGACTGGCATATGAAAATCCGCAAGAGCTATTATCTGACTCTATTATAGGTTCAATAAGATTTTGTAGTGCATGAAACAAGTATCAATTATTTGTAAAAGTACTTAGGAAAAACAACTCATTTGTAAATTTGTAGTAGGAAGAAGAATTAAGAAATGTCATGAGTTATGCTCAGTATTTTGTTTTTCTTCCTAGAACCTTAAAAGAAATTATGTAATAATAATCATAAAACCCACCTTTGGCCTGAGAGCCAGCTTTGATCTCATAATCACTCTGTTACATCCACTTACCCTGATTAGAGTCAATTAGTAATTGAAACATGAAAATATACTTGAATTTTGCTCTCTGAAAGAAATGGAAGGCTTGTGAAATTCGAGCATTTTTCTCAACCAAACATTAGATACTTATTAAAACTAAATCTCAAATCTTAAAAACCACTAATAATCTCCAAAACAAAGAAGACGATCAACTTAAAAATTAAAATACAATTACAATTACTTTTCTTGGTATGGCCATTGGTTGAGAGCTATATGACACAATAAAATATTCTAAATATGCAATTAGGAGTTGATTTTGTTTTAAACTAGGTCTTATCTAAAAAAAAAATAAAAAGAAATAAAAGGCACACCTAGAGGTGGGTTTAGGATCCTGACTACAAGTTTGTATTTATCAGTAATTCAGATGATCTGAAAATTTGAAAATAATGCCCTCCTTGATTTAAATATTACCTACAAACAACAAATACTATTAGGAGAAACTCAACAAAAGGCTAATAGGTACACGTTTTCTCTGAATACAGTTTCCTGTCTGTGCAGGTGTATAGGAAACATACCTTGAAGAAGCCTGAGCGAGGCTACTTCAACTCTCTGTTAAATAAAGTGACTGTCGATATTTGGGCTGAAGCTACAGAACACTTACAGCTCTTCATATCTATAAGGAGTGCAATGAGCCATCCAAGCTAACTCAGCAGAGAGAACATTTACTAACAAAATGATTTTAGAGACCCATTGACTTGATGGATGTCTGGGATTGTGTAGAATAGAGTTGCCCATGATGAAAATGGTAACAGATTTGAGAGCCTTTAACAGGCTCCTTTTATTCATCCTAGCATGGTTTATTAGCATGACACAAGCTCCCTGTTCTCTCTCTCTCTGTCTTTAATGATACTGTGCTATGAACCAATGAATGTTTTCATTTGGAAAATAAGAAAGCATTGACATATTATCTGAACTGTGGTTTCTTTAGTGATGCCAAGGGAATAAATATGCTAATTCTGTGCTTTGAGGAATGTACTGGGTAAGGCTCATTACTTCACTGATTTCAGTGGATCTGAGGCCCAGGCGAGAAAAGGTTAATATTACATACCTTGGAATATTTCACTATGCAAAAGTTCTGACATAGAAAATGTGGAATTTCTGTGACACTCTGATATACTTTTAGATGGTGATTTTCATATTACATTCTCCCAAGTAAAGTTTAACTTAAATTATGATACCTGAAGCAATTCACCTCAAGCTATTGCTTGATTCTTCATAAAAGAAGCAATTACTATGAAAAGCCACCACATAAATATTGAAATATTCATAAAATTTTATACAAATAATTCTTTTTCATGTAGAAATAAAAGACAATCTTTTTCATACACGTGTGAATGTACAAAAACACATTCCTCGAGAAAATCCTATTTCCTAGAAACACTAGTGCTTTTAGGGCAAGGTGAATGCCAACTGGGAAGCATTTTCCTTGGCTTTAAAACTGGAACGAAACAACTCTCAACATTTGCAAAACATTCCTTTATTATTAGAAATAAATTATTTGTATAAAAATTGCATGCGTCAACCATTGCATTTATTTTTAGCACAACCCAGGGCTTCAATCCAGTCAGCCATTACAAGAAACAGATTCATTGTCTTATACAAGTTGAACAATGTAGGACGGGAACGGGAGTTCTCACAATCACAGAAAAATACTTACAAGAATAACATCAGACATGATTGATTTCAACAGCATTTTTTTTCCACAAGCTAACATTAGTTTTCCTTTTGTGATTTTTTAAATTTTTAACTGCTTATGAGTAAGCAATACTTTAGCTTGACACTCATTGGTTGCGTTGTATAAAATGGGTTTCTTCACTCTGTTATTGATACTTTGGGCTCATGGCTACTTTTTGTTCCTTACAAGACTGACTATTGATTTGATTGATTGTAGTCTACAGAGCTCTCCAGGAGTGAGTTTTGGCGGTGTCATGTTCATTGTTTAAGATCACATCCCAGATTTTTTCATTTTTTTCATATCTCCCTGTTTCAGATCGAATGATTGCTGTAGCTGATATAGGTTGTCTTGGTAGAGGAAGCTGTTAAGATAAATGAAGACAAATTAATAGTATATAAAAATAAATTATTTTTGTTAAAATTATTTTAAAATTCAAATCTTATTTTTACTATGTTACTTATTATTTTTCAAACTGTGTAATAGGAATTCAATAATAGTAGGAATAAAAATGCAGCAGCAATTTTAATCAGTAAAACTAGTAGTCTTATTGTAGAGTACAGGTATTTAGCAAAAAAAAAATATAAAAGTCCTCATCTTTAATAAATTTAGATAACATTTAATTTAAATATGTATTCTGATACATAAAAACATCAAGTACATAAAACACTTGAAAATTTTAAAGTAAATATATGTATTGCCAATGCATTTATGATGTGCTTTCATCCAAAAGGTACAAATGAATATGTTTAAAAAATAAAGACTCAAAGAAAAAAATGAATATTTAATTCTTTTAGTAACAACTTACTATGAAATAAACCCATTATTGTAAGATTATTAGAAGATATGAATAAAAGAATATTTTAAGTTTATACTCATGCTTAAATTTCCCAAGGAAATAAATCTAAATCCAAATAATTATTTTGGGTTTTTTTAAAGCTGTAATGGAATGAATCTCCATTCTAAAATTCAAACATGATGGCCTATTTTTCAGTGGATTTCTGGAATAAATAATCATTAAAATAAATATATGAATAATGCAAAATATGCATTATTTCACTACATAAATCTAATCCAGGATGAAACAGATTTTTAGAGAATAATTTAGTTTTAGAACATCGAATAAAGAAAGAGTAAAGCTCTTCCTCTAAAATAACCGACAGACTCATTCCTTTTTATTTGTACGTCACCACTGGTCATTGCCCAGACAAGTTCTATGAGAGACCAAGTTCATGTGAAGCTCAGTCATTAAAATTAATGCAGATAGCCCAAGAAAGTGCTAATTGTAGATGCTTTTGCTATTTTGGGTTTCGTTGACTATTATGAGCTTAATGCCAAAAATAGGTGACATATGTTTAACTACATCACTCATGCTTATCTTAGGTTGTTTTTGTGGCCCAGTGGAACGAAAGTAGATTTTAGATCTGATTTTATATTATATTCTGTTTCCTACAAGGGTTCAGTGAACCAGGTCACTGGTCCTCAGTTTCATCACTGGTCCAAAATCCACAGCACTGGGTTTTTGTGAATATGAAGGCAGAGCAGTTTTGAGGGGACTGTTGTCTGAGAGAATCAATATAAAATCCTACTATTCTACTTACCCCTTCCAAAAGGTAGGATGTCTGTTAAGTTAGGTTTGATGTGAAGTAAAACACAATGATTTTTATGCTTGTTTACTTTTATTTTTTTAATTTTTATTTCTGATTTATATACTGCTTTCATATGCTTCTAACGTTCCTCAAATTAAAAACAGGTACTTCCACTGTTTCTGGGACTTTCATATAATCTTCGTAGACCAGGTAAGGAAAAATTGTCATAAGAATTAGAAGACCCTTAAAAAGGTTGTTCGATTCCATGCCTTATTCAAGACATTCAATAGTAACTAAATATGGAGGAAATATTATCAAATTTGTGAGTAGCTAGAAAGAAAAAATGTGGTTGAAATAGAAGAGCCAAAAGACCTTGAAGAAAATGATATACATAAAATGATTTGAATCAGGGCATCTTTAAGGATCCTTCCAACTTTATTTAAGACCACAGCTAATTAAAGTTTTCATATTCCCTTTTTGAACTCTTAGAAGTGATTTCCAGGGGAAAAGATGGTAGACTTCTACTGAGAATTAAGACTATAATTTACAAAAGGAAAGCAATCATAATTTTTCTAATATTTAGAGGAGGTGGTACAAGGCTCTGGAAACTGATGATTTTAGGCAACATGAAGACGATGATAAGGGACAAATCTTGTGAATGGAAGATATTTTGCAAGAATCTTTATCCCCAAAGTCTCACAGAGCAAATGGATCAGAGGTATGTATATATATATGTGAGCTAATAGGGAGAGTTTTACAGTGGTAATGAATATACTTATTTGAAAATCTGTTTTTGAATACAGCAACAATGACTTGCCTGTATACACCATGCTGTGTTCATAAGCTACAGAAAGCAGACCTACCTCCAGCAGCAGCTGTTTTCATGAATTATTTATAAACATAGCTTAAGGAATACCATGTTACTGCATTTGTTAACTGAGTTGATAAAATTCATACATATCAACTTTGTTTCTAGCTCCCTTCTCACACTTTTATGAAACAACACTTGACCTCTTTGTTTGTTTGAAATGTACTAGTCTGAAAATTCGGTAATGAACATGGACTCATTGGTCTCCTTTCCCATTTCACTCTACTACATTTAATTTGAAGCTTTGAAACTGTAAGTGTGTGATCAGAATTTGGGGTATTAACAAATCATTATAACATTAAGTTTTTAAGTATCATGAACTTGTAGAGCTGTTCCATGACCATGAAGGAAAAATACTGCATGTATATCATAGATACCCAGCTAATTGGTCAGAAAAAAATCTCAACAATAGAATTAGTAGCCATAATTATCAACATTTTCTACATACAAAAAAGAGGGATGCTAAAACAAAACTTTTTGAATTTTATGTGTTTTCTCTTTTCTATTAACCATAGATCAATCTATATTTTCATGGCAACAATGATAATTTTAACTTTATAGAGTGATTTATAGTTTACAAAATGCTTTCATGTCTGTCGTTGTCACTTCCTTGTAGTAATGATTTATCAAAAGTCTCGTAGCGGAAAGTATGAGAATGGATACGGTTCCAGTGCATAAACCAGCCCGGGATTCACTGAGAATAGACTCCACTCATTTCACGAGGTGTTTTAAATCCGAGGAGGCATGGCACTAGTTTCTGATAGTTAAATAAAAAGGGCTTTTAATATTTCTAAAGACATAAAATGTACCTTTAGAGGACAAACTGCATTTAAGATATTCAAGTTGTTGGTACTTTTAGAGAATTTGTAATTTTTGAAGACTTTTGACTCCCTTAAAACCACTGGTATGTGTAGGAAAGGTAACAGGAACAGAAGAAATCCATGATACCTAGTCATGTAAGTGAACGAAGGTAAACAGTGGTTACTTGGAGAAAAATCATGGGAGGATGTGTGAAGATTTCATACACTGTTTCTTCTGAATGTGCAAACTATCTGGTCTCAATTTATTCAAATCCAAACTACTCCTGTAAAAGATGAATGCACTAAAATCTGCAAAGTACAACTTAACCTTCTTTCAGGTTATAATTGACTTGATCTTGATTCACCTTTTAACTTTATATTCCAAAAGTGAGTATCTGACTCCCCTAGAGTGTTATAGGCTTACATCCCATGCAGGCCTCATGACTATAATCTTTCGTTCTTATTCCAGAGAAAATAGAAAAAAGCACACATACTATATAATTTCCATTTCATCATCAACACAAAAATAATAGAAGGAACACAGAAAACATGTGAGACTCATTGCTCTAATACAGGATTAGTCTTTATCAATACTGCACATTTTCTTCTTCAGGGAAGCTATTTCTTAAAAGGGTGGAAAAATGTTATTAATATTTTTGCTCACCATAGTCCAGAGGTGAGTCTGGGATGAATGATATTTATTTCACTTTATGTTTGTTCGTTTCCATTTGCAACCATATTATATAAAGTTTTTTGGGTTGTGGCTAAAAAACAGGTGAAATTGTAGACCCTGATGCATCATACTGAGAAATGCAAGTGTTCAAAGTGTGTCATTGGCTAACAGCAGTTTTCTGGCATCCTACAATAAGTTTTAACTTCTTGTGCTGATGCTTTCAAGGCAGAAACACACAGATAAAACTCTACCTTCAAAACACTAGCATACTACTCTGATGACTTTGAGAGTACTTATAGCACGTCTCTTGCTGAAAGCCCACTAGGCATACTATTAGTAAATTTCTTACTTATGATCAGAGATGATTATAACAATTTATTACCAAAACTCATATTTATTGTGTCTTCTCTGGCATTTCTCAAAGTTTCATGTCTGCAGAAAGGTGATTATACAGGAAATTTGTAGAATTCTTAAAAGGCTTCTTTCTCCACAAATAACTGGATTTGGTATTAGTGAGCTGAAGGTAATCTCCCTAGAGGATCTGGCCAATAATTCTAATAAGACTGAAAGTAATTGAAGCCAAAAAGTTTAATTAATCAATACTTATTTTCTAAGGATATTCCCACACATGAGGCATCACAGTAGACAATGTTCATCTGGAAATCTTGATGTAAGGGAAGGTTTTGAATCTCATGAAAACTATACATTGTTATAATAATTGTTATTATACATTGTTATATACATTGTTATAAAAATCAGATAAAATTAACTCTTAATTTCCCTATATTATGTGTCAATTTAAAAGTACCAAGACTAGGGGATATAGCCTGCTGGAGGAATATGAGAGGAAGAAAATATTTTTGGCATAGAGTTTTTATCTTTAATCATTAAATACCTATATTATAGTCCCAAAATATAGGAAGTCACTTTAATGGAAGGACCATCTACAGAACTAGTAAGGTAAGGTTTTTTTTGTTTGTTTTTTACTACACTCAGCTTTCTGGTATTTTATGATACAAATCTTCAATCTATTTGCTACTCTTCCAGAGATACCAAGATAGACTGAATAGATCAGTTAACCTCTTCTGTATTAGCTTGATACCAATGCATCATTATCACGTGCTTCTTCGGGGGTGGACTATAAAGAAGAGGATGATAGAGAAGAAAGAAATGGTGGAATTGGTGGTTGTAGAAAGAATTCTCTTGTCAAGGTTATGAGGCTTTCAGGGAAGAGCTCTAATTATCTTAATACATTCAAGAAGAGAAACCAAGGGAAGCTGAAGAAGCTAATGAAGGGGGAAACTAGTATTAACTATGACTAATCTCACATCATCCTTTTACCAGTTTTCTCATCTCCCTAAACATCCAAATAACATCATTTATTAGCATAAGATCTTTGATAGTATGTTCCATAAATGTTACTTTACTATTAATTCTACAAAGAGCAACCAATATTGAACCAGCAAAGATTAAAAAATAGTTCCCAATCGCTAAAAGATAATTTTATAAATGGAAGACAGTTCTAAACTTCAAGCTCTGCAATGCCTCAAAAGAGAGACCTGAGTGTGATGCACTTTGTAAAGAGATTTTGCATGCATGGTTATGCTCAGGAGAAGAGCCATGTGCCTTAAAATCATTTGATTCTAACCAAATGGTTCTAACTGCCATGATGGCTTTGTGGTGTGCAAGTGCCATCATGTCCCTGGAACCATGTAGCGTAGTCCCCAAGACTAGTAGAAGAATGTTCAACGTACATCTATTACGAAGTGCTCCCGCTCTTGACCATCGGAAAGTCTACAGATGACTTACTGTTGGTTTCAAGACTCTCACAGAGTTCACTTTTCACCTCGCCATTTGGTCTGTCATTTCCTTTTTGGATCAGTTTGCTTTGCATGGTGGCAGCTGTCACCACAGCCTTGAAGCTCCTCTTGCGTTTTTGAACATTCTGCTCTGGATGAAAAATTATAATATAAACCTTGGGCATGTAGAGCATGCCCAGAGACACCGAAGCACTTAAACTCATGGAGACAGTAAGTGTTGTTGTCTGGATGTACATCTGAGGAGAAGAAAAAGAAAAAAGAATCAATGTTGTAAATCTGATCTAAAATAAAGCAAATAAGCAAATAACATAACCATTTTCTGAAATTATTCCAGCTTCTCTGATAAAGGTGCATGAGAAGGTTTAGTCCCACCTGCAAATGTGGGTAAGGTCGTATTGTTTATGAAGCCAAATTCTTTAAAACAGACAACATACCTATGATTATCATTAATCATATGTTCACTCTAATAATAACTCTGAGAATGTGAAGTTGTAAATTGTATCAAGCAATCCCAGGACCCAAACTAATTGTGTTCTTTTTTAATAAAAGATCTAAAAACATTCTCCTTCAAGGGTGAATACCTGAATCAGCCTAAGCTTGCCTTTTCTTAGGGGAGATGGTTTCTCTTCACAGATGGCAAAAGTCTTCAGGTAAAGAACTATCTAAACCAAGAGGAGAACTTCAGGCATTAGTAAAGAGACTGTCCCTCTTCGTGAAATCATACCATGTAGATTACTACTGAGTTTACTCTTTAGTTCATCTACTACTAAGGCTGTCCTTCTGCATAAGACCCCATTATGTGTTTGAGAATACCCTTATGGGATTTGGTTTGTTTCAAAGTTCATCTCCTCCAGGAAGGCCTCCATGATAAACCCTTTTGAATTATGTTTTTTTATTTTACTCATAAGCATTAATACATTGTAAAACGAATACAATGGACCACATACTAATGTGTAACTGTGACTGTAATCATTTATATAAACTTTGTAGTAAATTATATGAAATGTACAAGTAGGGCATAAGCTCCTTAGAGCCTATAAATGATATTTTTTCTTATATACCTCTAAGAAACTTTACAAGATTCTAGATACAATAATAAGTCAGAAACTGCTCATTTTTTGTAGGTATATGTATAGCTTTAAGAAGATCTGATTTATACAAGGTATAATTTACCCAAATCATATAGAATATGCTTTACATAATTTTCTGCTCTGTCAAATGAACATCAGTAATGGCTATGACACATGGTTGATGACATTTTAAGTGAAAAAGAAAAACAGAACAAGGTGTGAATTCAGATTCTTGCTTGGGCTCATGCATATTGGGCTGATGCATACCAGCCTCAAAAGAGATCTAATTCAGATACATCTGTTAGTGAAGTGATAAATTACTACATGTCATGACTTCTCATGCTACATACCAATAAATGAAACCTCATGTTAAATCTGAGAGAATGAATGATATACTACAGTTTAAGAAGGTTCTGGTAGACTGTGGATATGTGCCTTTAAACCTCCTAATTCTCCCTAAGCTTTGCCACCTACTTTTAAGCAACTTATATAAATACTTATAAGCTTCTCATGTGTTGGTTAATCCTCTCTGAATTTCTACTTCTTCTCCAGATAGCACTATTATGCAAAAAATGTGCTGCAGAGAAAAGACATAAAGATAAGGAAAGGATACAGCCAAATACAAACCACACATGTAAATATTCCAAGGCCACTCAAATAGGTAACCATCAGTTTTGTTCCAGTCAGACCCTGCCAAGAAAATTTAGCTTAAAAACAAGCAGACAACAAACAAACCTCCAGAGGTCAAGCAGCCATGGAATGACTGGGACACTCACCCTGATTAGTTGGATTATCTTTATATATTAATCTTTTGGTTCTGGCTAAGTGTACAGTACTAGTCCAAATAATACATAAATGCCCTTTTAATTATGAAAATCTTGTAAATTTTCTCTGCTACTATAAATATAATGATAATTTTCTTTCTTCAGAATCATTTCTGTAACACAGTAAATTTAATCTTGCTAAATATTAGGCATGTAGAAGATTCTGGAATGCTCGTTTTCACATTAAAATATATTAACTCAGTCTATCCTTTCAGCAAACCAACTTAATGGAAGATGTAATAAACACAGACATTAGGATTAAACAGGACTGTGTGTTCCAAGCTCTCCATTAGACGCCATGCTGTCAAATTACACCAAAATGCTGATCTTACTTGTGTGCTCTCTCAGAACAGCTTCTGAAACATTTTAATGTAAATTTAACACAAGATCCAAAATCCTTTTCAAAATCCTAAACCTTACAGTGGGCTAGCATTTGCTACAGAACCTGTACTGTAATTAGACTGAGCTTTTAAACTTTCTTTGAATACTTAATGAAATGAAACCTCAATGAAAGCAGCAGCAAAACAAGTAAAGAAATAAAAATTCCACCTACTCTCAATCTAGAAAACCTAAATCCTTACTCACATGGATTATAGGATTCTGACTCTCTTGTATTTAAGGAGATATGGAGAGATTATATTAAAAGATTGAAAATGAACATTTCATAAAAAAAACTCATGCATTTTTACAAACCTATATTATTTGAGCCATGTAAGAAAGGAACAGCACCATTTATATGTTTGTTTGTTTGTTTTTGTTTAAGATGAAGTTTACAGAGAAACGTTGTAGTTGCCTTGTGAGCAGTAAAAACCCCACCTGGACCCACTAGGTAAGAATTCAAACTCTAATAAAACTTCCCTGGCAACTAGACAGCTGTGTAATCTTATTTTCCTCTCTGACCTTTAATTTCTTCCCTATGAAATGGGGAAGGTATTACTTTTCTCATAGAAGGTCTATAGAGTGGAATAACATGATCTTTATAAAATGTCTCAAAGGCACAAAATAGTAGTAGCTCAGCAAAGGGCATTTCCCCTACACCTTTGAGTCTTCTAGGATGCTAACAAAGCACCCTTCCAGGTAAACAGGACAAGAGAATGAGGGGCCGAAGAGCTGATTACCCAAAACACATGGTTTGTTTACTGAATAGCTGATAGCCATGTTCAAGGCTAAGGCTTTTGTGATGTTACTTCAAAGCAGGAAGAATAAAATTATGCTCCAAAGTCAGCTCTGTTTGTTGATGCCAAGGCCATATTCACTGTCTGTGCTACCATCTTAGAATGAGACACTGGTTCTCTGTCGCAAATTATAGCTCACCAGAACGTGGGAGGAAATTATAACTCCCCATAACCAACAGAAATCCATTGAGAAATGCTGATAATGGCAGTGGCTATGTTAATGTAAACTTCTTTTTCCAACTTTTATTTATGTTCCACCTTCTGCCCCTGTCAGTCAAAAATATGAATGCCTGGAGGAAAGGGAGTATCTTTTCTATTACATCCACTAATAGCCTATCACTTTCTCTACCTCCATGCCCCATGGACATTTGGAACCTGAAGCAGTCAGATGCACTGAGCAGATTTAAATGATTTCAGGGTAAGCCAGGGAGGAACCGGCATGATGGAGCATACTAACATGATATCTTTCCTGAAACCTATTAGAGCTCCTTCTTTATTCTCCAGGGGGTCATTTGTGCACATCCAGGGTCTACTGCATGCAGGTCCTGGCCTAAATCATTAAAGGAGGTTTTATTACCCCAGGAGAAAGGTCAGGCTTTTACTTCCACCAGCTACCTGCACTCAGAATTTTATAAACTCTGATATCCAATCTGGTAAGTTTTTAACAATTTAGTAACTAAAGTAACCAATTATTAGACATAACACCCAAGGCAGGTTTGCGCCATGTGATAAGAAATACATTCGTTATTTATTCCTAAATATTTCTGCATTGCCCTAGATAGTTTATTGAATCTCACATTTTGCTACCGTCAGCCAGGTTCTATTTGACTGTTCTGTACACAGCCTGATGAGTTAGAAAGCTGTGTTAATACTTAAAGTCTGCCCTTCTCTGCTTCTGCTATCTATTTCCTCATCTGTGTGTCTGCCAAAGTCACACCTGCATCCATAAGGGAATTTTCTTCTGCTTTTCAGCAGGGCTCCAGCCAATGAACTTCAGAATCTTCTTAATTACTGGAACTGATATTAAAAAATATTTAAAGATAGTAAAGTTTACAGAGAAACTCTGGAATTGCTTTACAGGTGGTAAAACCCCCAAATCAACCCTCCACTCTAATAAAACTCTTGACAATTGGGCACAGCAAACCCCAGAGGCAATGATCCAGATCTTTGGGCTGATCCTGGAACTAATGAAGAATCATAAAGTCTATATCAAATATTTTTGCATTTTTTTTGTTTTATTTTGTTTTGTTCAAATATGTCGGTGGTTTCTCCTTCTCATTCAATTTTAAGGGATCCTCCTCACCTCTGATCTTCATGATGAAGGACCTCGGACCTCACTCCTTAGACAGCTATCATCTGTCTTTCCTTTGTCTGTCTGTCTGTCTATCTATCTATCATCTATCATTTATCTATCTATCATCTATTTATCTATCATTTATCTTTCATCATCTATCATCTATCTACCTACCTATCACATTACTCTCTTAATTATCACAATTGGAATTATGGCCTTAAACCAGGACTGGCCTTTTAGGTCTACTACCTCTACGCAGGTCCCTTCACTCAGAAGGGTCTCACATTTGGTTTAATGTTCTGCTGTCACTGTTTTGAAATGAATAATTTTGAGCAAACAGGCATGAGTTTTTATAGTTCGCTAGGCCCCACAAATTCAATAGGTCGCCCTGCCTTAAAAATCACTCACACGCTGATAAATTCAAGGCTTTGCTCGGGAAATTCAATTGCCTTCTTGGTCGTTCCCCTTAGATGTCTGACACATACCTAAAACTAGGAAGCATCTGCATCTCACCTTTATTCCTGAGCTGGCTCTTCTAGTGATCCTTCTAGTCTTAATTCCATCTTTCCAGTTGTTGGGACAAAAGCTTGAAATTGTCCTTGACCACTCTCTTCTGGTCTTACTCTATGAAGAATCCTGCTGATTCTACCTTCAAAATTTGTTTGAACGGGTCATGTTTCACTGTCTCCACTGGTACTACATTGGTACTAGCCAACATCATCCCTCATTTAGATTATCACTAAACTGTCCTTCTGATTTCTTTTCTTCTGCCCTTCTATTCTGTCTGATCATCTGATCTCAACATGACCAATGGACAGAATAATTTCATTATTCATAAATCAGGTCAAGTCATTCCTATTTTCAAAACTCTATTATAACTTCCTACAGTGGCCTACAGTGTCTTCTGAGCTGATCTGGCTTTATTCTTTCCCTCATTCATTCTTTTCCCACCATGCTGGCCTGCTGGCTGATTCTGGAGCATCCCAAGCATGCTTCTGCATTGGAGCTTTTATATTTGAAGGCTTGTTCCTTCACTTCCTTAGGTCTTTCCTGAATTGTTCTTTCTCAGTGAGACCTTTTCTAAACACAGCATTAAATATTGTAACTCCCTACCTATCCACCAGCATTCCCAGCTTTATTTTACTCCTCAGCATCTAACATTTTCTACCATAAAAGTCTATTTATTTACTAATTTAATTTACATACTGTCTATTTCCCTCAACTAGAATAAAAATTCCATGAGTATAGGGATTTTTACCTTTTTCCCTCCACTGCTGCAAACTCAAGAACTAGAACATTTCCTGGATTACATAAATTTTCTATATTCTCTCAGGTAGTATAGGTACTTACTCTTGAATTAGGCATTTGAAGAAAATAACCCATGTAGTTTCGAGAGGAAAACAATACATTAGATTCTAAAGCTATAAAATAGAAAATTTAAGGACCCCATTAACCCACAAATCAACATCTAGGCTGTGACAGAAACTCTTAGATAGATAAATAAGATGCTCTTTTAAGCTGTAAATATGACGATAATGGGCAATTTTGCTCTCAGCGTAGCAAAAGACAACATAAATTAAAAGTCAATTATCTCCAATTTGGCAGTATAAGAGCTCTGGGCTTAGTCCTGGATCCCTGACCTATGTAAGCATGTATAATTGAGGGTCATGTACTCACACTATTTATAACCTTATATAGACTTAACTCAAAGGATTTAGGAGACAATGTATGTAAAATATTGGCACAATATCTGACAAATAATAATCAATATATTATACCTATTGTTATTAATTAACCTTGATCATGTTTCTCTATCTTCCCTGATTCCTCACACAATAAAAACAATATCACTGCTTTCTCAAAATCAACCTCAGTATTTTAGATTAAGAGTATACACACACACATACACACACACACACACAAGTATAGGGACAAAATATTTATCCATAAGAAAATTTTCTTTATGCTTGTGGGAAACTCTAGGGGCTGCACATTTAAAGAATCATAGCTGAATTTCATTCTGGGAAAAATCACCATCCTGAGTGTTGTGGTTTTCCTGTCGGGGAGGAATCATATTGTTGCCAACCCACCCACAGGTCAGAGACACTGCATTGTGTTTTTGTTAGTGAAGATGGAGATGCTTTTGCAGTCTTTTAACACATCCCCTTTAGGTCAGGACACATGTTAGCAAAATGAAAAGTCAAATCAAAGGGCGATGAATAGGGCAGATTCACACATGAGGTCTACAATCTTAACCTTGGACTTATTGGGAATGGCGGGAACCGGATGCAGAAAATAATAACACATCAACCAAAAAGTGGAATATCAGTTTTGCTAAGGGTAGAAAAGGACAAGTGTAAGGAAAATCAAGATTCTTTAAATAAGGAAGAACAGATACTCGATTTATAATGAGTACATGAGTGCTTATAATTAAATATATACGATATGTAATATTTGGATTAGTAAATAATTTATTTTTTATTAAAGCCTGAAGTAGATGTTTTAAAGCAGAGCATCTTAAATAAAATGTAATCCTTAATTTTTAATTATTATATATAAGCATTATTTATAAAAACATAATAAAAATAATTTCTCAAATAAGGATGTTGCTTTTTCTACTGTGAAACTTGCAAATGAATATGAGGCATCATCTACCTGCTGAATTTTTATTGATTTCTCCTTCACAGGTATTTTTCTCCAAGTTTCCTTCTTTAATGCTGTCTGTTGGCCCTATATCATTGTGCAACAATATGGTCAGAACTGAGAATAAGAGTAATGAAGATACCTTTAAATAGTATGATTTGAACAGTATGTTGGAACAGACATAAAATATAATGATGAAAATACAAATAAACAAAATTTTAAAAAATTTTAGTAAGAAGCAAGGGAGAGGAAACAATTACCTCAAGAACAAAATTTATCTATGATAATACACACACAGTCTTGGCAGTCAGGGCAAAAAGAAAATATTTTGAATACTACAGATATCATTGTCTGGAGCTAGAACCTTTGCTAGAATTTAAATTTTAGGAAAATTTTATTGTTTATGTTGTATTGAAGGAAGTTTGGTAGCATCATGGAAATGGTTTTAACTATAACTTTGTAAAAGGCATTAACTAAATCACTGCTCAACTGGATACTTCCTATATCACCCTTTCTAAAGCCAAAGAATTAGATCAGCACCTTGGTGTAGGAACTTTTGTAGAGGCATACAATGTTATAGAAATACTGTGTTTCCCTTGTGGTATGACTTAATACAGGACAAACCAAGAAGAAGAGTATTATCTGCCCACCACCCCCACATTCATGTGCCAAAGTCCTAACCCCTAGTACTTCAGAATGGGACTGTACTTGGAAATTGGGTCTTTAAATAGGTAATTAAGTTAAAATTAGATCTTTAAGGTAGTTCCTAATCCAGTCTGACTGGTGTCCTTAAAAGAAGGGAAGATGAGGACACACAGTATCACACCAGGGATGTGAGCGCACAGAGAATCAAGACCATGTGAAGCCACAGAGAAAAGGTGGCCATCTGAGGCTAATGAGAGGTGTCAGAAAAAAATAATACTGTTGAATCTCTGAATCCTAGTGTTCAGAGTCATGAGAAAATAAATTCACATTGTTCAAGGCACACTGTCTATTATGACAGCGCAGGCAGGCTAACACAAACAGAGTTAATATCACTCAGAAAGTTCTGTGATCACAACTGGTTTGTGTCTAAACGTGTTACTAGCATCTCAAAGATTTCCGATGTCAATTAAAGAACTGAATTTGGATTTTGTACGATAATTACAACCACACTGTCCTTATTGAAGATGAGATATTAGCATTATGCCAAACATTTTATGTATGTTAACCCCTCACAATATTCCTATAAGTTGGGAATGGTTCTATTTTGGAGAACTTAAATAACATTTTCAAAGTCACACAACTCATGAAGATTGAGACAAGATTTAAACTGAGGTTTGTCTGACTTGAAAGCCCATATCCTTACTGCACACCATATGGTTCACACAAATACACAGAGATGTAAAAGTGTAGGAATAACATGACTTGAATCCTCACCAAATCAGAAAATCATCATTTTTCTAATAGAGTTGGGCCAAATGTCTTAAAAACTTGAGACTAAGTTAAAGTACCTGAATTAATATTTAAAAATTTAGAGGGTTTTTTTTTAAGACTGCTGTTACCAATCAGCACTTTCCTCATAAAAAAATCTCATTGTAGATTCTAGAGAAGTTCTAACTTTCTTAGACCTATACCTTGTTGAACTTGACAGAATTATTTGGCTGGAAATATGAACCTAAAGAGCCAGATAAATTACTATTTCTAAATGAAGATACTTCGCATTAAGTGTGCATTGGCTAGAGCAGGGAAGTACCTAAAGGAACCACTGACCACCAAAAGGGACAAGGAGGGGATTCCTTTCATTCAGAGGATGAATCATCAGCACATTGCTCCTGCATAGGCACCACTCCATCTCCGCAGCCACCAGAGGTCACTAAGAACACAGTAGGTCAGCAAACAATCACACAACAGGGTGCTGAAAAGACTGATTACAGTTGCACTACAGGAGCTTCTCTCACCCCTCATCCATGGACTATCTCCAGGGACCCTGAATATCAATATTGGCCCCTTTCCTAAGCTTAGCCTCAAGATAAGGTGAGCTGGGGAAGACATAATGTAACTCTATTGAAAGGGTGACAACTCCACATCCATCTCAGCCTCAAAGACGCAGAGCCCCCTCTCTGTGTCCCAGACCGGGATGAATGGCATCTTTCAAAGGGATCACGACTCCCCAGCCCCAGCTACATTTTTAGCTACTCTTGTCACATACCCATCTCAATCTTGGCAGTGCTGGAGCCATCACATCACCATTTCTGAGACAACCTATAGAGGGATTCTTTGGGAGTAAGAAATCTATCGTTGAAACTGGCACCTCTCAAAGACACAGACGAAGGTCAAAATAGCCAGATTTCTGCGGAGGAAAAACCTCAGACCTAACATTGTTTTCGTCTTGGTATAACTGCCCCCATTATGTCTGGTATAGACATAATGCTAGCCTGAATAGCCTGAATGCAAGCTATGGCTGAAACATTCAGGAGGATTAAAACTCTACCCACACATATGGTTACCTCCCCAAGTCATCATGCCTCGCCATGATGAAGGCATGCTGCTCGAGTTAGGCCAGTGACCTGCTACCACGTGTACTGATCACACAAATCGGCACTAAGAACCTCATGTGGAGACTCAGTTCCTTGTGGTAATGACAGCTTGCAGGAAAAGACAGAATTATTTCAGATGTGTTCAAGACATTGCAACTTCCAGCAATCACAGCTTAAGGAAGTTGTGGGAGTCAAATAAAAACCAGTGAAAAGTAGAGAATGCTTTCAGTAGGCTCATATTTCTAGGTTACATCTAAAAGTCTCCTTCCTACAGATTATTCCAGAAACTCTATGGTATGAAAGGGGATGTGGTTGTTCTTCAATCTCACCCGAAGCTGAAAACCTCATCCAGCTTTACTAGAGGCACATACTCTGAATGAAGCATCTAGCAGTGCTCGAAGATGACCTGGACCAGCACCTGAAGAAGCTCATGAAGAGGGTAAAGCAAAGGAGCCTCCTGTATAACCTTCCCTGAGAAACTAACCCAGGGCCCCTGCCCAATGGCTGGAGCCAACTATTATGACTATTTCTTGACATTCATATTGTTCTCTTGGTAGTCCTTCAAAGGATACACATTCTCAGAATAAGAGACTTGTGAAATATGAGCTAGAACCAAGAATCAGTCAGAAATTCCAAGCATCCTGGGACAAACCTCCTGGGACAGTGAACCCAGAGGTCATCTCAGATTTCCCTCCTACCAAAGACCATCACCAATAGCAGCTTCATTGATATGTTGGGTGAAGACGAGCCATCTCATTCCAGTCAGGTCAACTGGACCTCTGACTAGGTCTTGAAAGGCCTGACCCAATGGCATCTGACTGCGTTTTCTCCTACTGGGGCCCTGTGTTGCGCCGTTGAGGCTAAGATCCCTGGATTACTGCTGTAATCATCAGTCAGCTTCCAAAGTGGTGCAGTTCTGACATTAAATGTGCTACTGAACCATAAAGCTGAATACTTTGAATTTTTTGAAACTCACCCCACTTTTTATCATTCCCTTACCTGTGAACCAGATTTACTGTGCTTTGTAACTTCTATGCCACAACAAATCGCTCTCTATATCCCTAGCCTTTTCTCCTTCCGCATCCTGTAGCCTGAACTAAAACTTCCTTCATCCCCAAAGTATTGTTTCCCCTCCAGTGTCTCATGTGATGGTTGTTTTTACTCAATCCATGTCCCTCATGGAAGGTAAGAAGGCTGGAAATATCCTTACTCCCCTTTGCTGCTTCTAGATCATTACAGATTTGTCCTTTTCCTCAAAAAGCCTGTCTTATAAACTGTTATAATAGTCAATGGCATATCCTCTCTCATCCTTGCTTCTACAACTGCTATCATTTGTCCACTTTTATGTTGGATCTAGCCCTGGCTAAGCATCTGCCTCCCTATCCCAAGCAATGAGGTCATTTTTGATAAATTCTACATCCATGTGTATATGATTATTCCATCCCCCTGACCTATCATTTCCTTAACCTCCTCATTTCTAATGGTGTTGTCCTTCACTGCATCTCAGCCACCCAGTTTCATGATCACAGCCAGGATTCTAAGTATTCTTTTTAGTTTCTTGTAATAAATTCTTTAAAATACTTTTGGTTTAATATATTGGTTTTTGGTAAGAGATTTTTTACATTATCTTGTATTTTCCTTAAAGTCGTTGAATTTTTCACTTAGAATAAATATAGAGTTATGTTCACAGGCTTCAGTGATGTGAACATTATTGCCCAGGAGTGACAGATAACTAATATCCAGAGGGATGGATCTTTCTCTCATTTCTCGTAGTGCATGTTTCTATATGGGAATGGCCTGTCAGGCAAACTACTAAGGTACCAGAGTTAATGTAAATGTGTACAGGGAACTTTTGCAGTAAAACCAATTATGACTTGTTGCACATATTTTAAAATTGGAGCTATTAATTGGAGCTACCATACTTCACTGTGGTAGAATGTGGACTTCTCCAAGTGCAAAAAAACCCCAAGTATTAAATAGTATAACTTGTATTTTACTAAATAATAAGTAAACTTAGCTATTATCAAATAAAGCATGTGCAGTTACAATAGCTGCTTTATACATTATATTATCAACATTTTAAATTAAACATTTTACATTCAGAGAATGACTTTTCATTTCTAGGCTTTAATGTTAATTACCAGCATCACAACAATATTTACTAGTTTTTACTACAAAGGGCCTGTATCTTAGTTAGATGATGGGTTAAATAGACTTTTATGGATGGCATAAAAACAACTGCCATATGCAATATTGTATGTATAAAATAATATCTCAAAGACCACAAACCAATTATAAACAGAATTTTAGAACATAAACTATTCTTAAGTTGGAGGACCATCTGGATGCTATTATTAAAATTATGTTCCTAGGAGTAGGAGTAGAAATTTATGTGGACAAATTATTCCATTGGTACATCTGATAGGATTCGAAGTATTTCAAGCAACTGATGCTTCAGTTTTCAAAATAATTGTACTCAAATGAAACTGTTAACTGACAGGGAGGAAGTATCATTGAGTGATCTTTATCTTATGGGAAAAAAATAGTCCTATACCTTTTCTCTTTTATTACTTCTAATACGCAACTTTAAGTGTAAAGTGATAAATCTAGTAGCTTACCAAGGAGAAAATTATGAGACAAAAACAATTTTTAAATGACAAAGTGGGTGTGACATAGATACCAAAATGTCTGCTCCTCGTTTCATTCCATGGAATTGTTTCTGGGGAGTAACTGACCAGTCAGGGTGTACTTTGATCAGAATTAGCATGGCCATTCGACTAGTTTGCAACCAGTATAAGTGCCATAAAAGTGTTTTACAGGATTTATTATAAGAAACCGAGAAATATGTGTGATTTCTTCACAAACTCTTTCTCCTATTTGCTGACTGTATATTTATGATAATGAGGCAATAGGGGATGGCAAAACAATAGGATGGAAGAAATGGGGGTTCCTGAATCACTACGTGGAGGAGAGTGGCCCGTCAGAAACTGTTGTATGAGTTAAAAATTAAATTGTATATTCAGAGCATATTTGAGTTATTTTTCTACAGGCAATGGATTTGTATTAAATAATTGGTTAGTTCTTCGGGCTAACATGTGATGGCTGAGTAGGGTGAAGGATAATATCTATGGCTATGGCAAAAAAAAGAAAAAGAAAGAAAGAAAAAGCGATGTTACAATTCCTCAGATGGATTGTAACAATTGACCTTGTTCACATCATTAGCACGTTCTAACAAAGTGTCTAGGCTATCAAATATAACCACGAGCCATTCAATTATTCCTAGGTTCAGTGACCTTGGTCTTTGGTTAGGGAAAGAAAGAACCAAGGTAGGTTTTCTATTAAATTTTCCAGGAAGAATCATTTCAGGCACTTTATATGGGCTTCAATACCTGAGGGAGTTTATAGGAAAGCAAGCTGTGTAACTCAGCACTCGACAAAGGAAGTTGGGCTGTCGAGGTGTATTCTAAAATTTTAAAGTTAGCAACTTAGCACTTGTGCCTGATTTACAGCTTTCTCTTTTGACCTCTTTCTCTCAGCTAGTTCGTATCTAATGCTGCCTCTGACCAATATCTTTGACACTGTAAACAACTATCACCAATCTCTGAATACTTAAAAACATGAAGCTACAGAATTACCACTGAGAACTCTTCTCTCACACAGGAAACTTTTCTAATGTTCTATAACATTTCTTTTCTTTGAATATTTATACTTTTTTGTTTCTACTGCAAAGACCTTCCCCTTGTCCATTTTGATTCAAAATTTTCTGTTGTATATTATATTATTGCCTGCAGTTATTCACTCCACCCTTCCCTATAATATGATTACACCTCTTTGTCCACTGTCATGTGGTTTTCAGAACCACTCTTGAGAGAATAGCATCTTCTCCATCCCATTTATGTCAAGGTTTATCATGTGATATGTTTTCAACAATGAGTTGTGAATAGATATAATGTACCCCAAGCCTGAGCAGAAGCTTTAAGCATAATTCAGTGCTTGGTCCCTGTTTTTTCTTTCTGACAAGGGAATGGTATATTCCAGATGGAGTCTCTCCTACAGCACTTATATCCCCCATATGAAATGAACCATTGCTGATTTCTGAGTTGCTTATTACAGCAGCACCCAGTAGTAAAGACTAATACATTTTGGAGACTCAACTGATACAACTGAAAGGCTATTCTATCGAGAGAGTCAGAAAGCAAAATTAAATGCTTGACTTGCAAGTCATAGACATGGTAACCACAGACCAATAAATTGACTTCTCTGAGTCTCTTTTGCTCATGTGGAAAACAGAAAAAATATTTCTGACATGATAAAGTAACAGGGTTGATTATGGATAACATATAAAAAAAGTATTTTGAAAGTACTGAAATAACACACAACTGTTGAGTGTTAATATTATTCAGTATTGGTATCTTCCCTCAAGTATTTCTGTTTTCGGTTTTTCTGTCAAGTATAAGATTTTTAGGAAAATTTTGCTTTCATGAGGTATTGATCAGGGACAGGAAGACTGAAAAACACAACCAAGACCAAGAGGTGATTACAGGGAGAGATCCAGCCATCTAGCCAAGACTGTGATATGGTTAGGAAGTCTGAAAACCCTAGTCATGTTGGGCAAAGGAAGGCTTTTTTGCCTTACAGACTAGAGCGAAACCAGAGAGATGGCATACTAAAGCAGGGGAGCACTCTTAAAAATCTAAGATAATCATAACGTATATTTACAATAGTGTTTATTATATGCCAGCCTCTTTGTAAGCACTTTACGTGCATTTTCACTTTATAGGAATTCATTAAGTCTTTAAAGGTGGCACCATGGTTATCTGTACTTTGTAGATGAAGAACCAACATACAGACACATTAGGCCACTTGTTCAAGGTCTCAGGGCTAGTGAGTGGCAGAGTGGGATTCTGACCCAGGTAATCTGGCTCCAGGGTCTGTGTGTTTCCCTCTGACCACATCAGTGATTCCATAGCTCTAAAAAGGAAAGGGAGCAAAGTTCCACAAATTGTGAAAAAAGCACTGGATTCCGGGAAAGAATAAAAGAGAACTGATGATTAGGTAAATCTATACATTCTTTGCTAAGAAAACTTATTGTCATCAATGCTTAAAATATAAATGAAAATGAACAATGTTAACCTGATTATTTATTGTTATTTAAGCCAGCTATTTCCTATTAGAAATATTTTCTATTTAAAATAAACAAAAAAATTAGATGTGTAGACAAAGATTTCTATACAAAGGTACTCATAAGTAATTATTCACAGAAATTTAAAATAAGCATAACCCAATGACCAAAAATAGAATGAATACAGAAATAATGGCACAGCCATGGAAAACAACATAATTTAAAGAATATATATGTTGAGACAGAGTTGTATGTACTCTATGATCCCCAAACAAACACTTTCTAAGACCAAAGTTAGAAGGAAGTTAATCAAAACATAAACTCTGACTATTCATGTGAGGTGGAACCATAAATGATGTTTACTTCTTTCTGTTGTTTTTTTTCTTTTTTGGTCTAAGTTTTCCAAATTTTCTACAATAAATATAGATTACTTTTATGAAATGAAAAACACATAGTAGAACCTAAACAAAGGAGATATGCTCTTCATTTAATAGGTGCATGTATTTATATGGGTGTTTTATTAAAAAACAGCAAGAACAGCTAATGAAAGAACATAAGTGCGATCATCTTTGAGGAGCTCCCTCTGCCACCAAGGAAGTGAGATGAAATAATAGAATTCAATCAGAAAAGCAGAACCAATTCCTTAGGAACAGATAAATGAATTATAAATAATAGATAGGTAGGTAGATGGATGATTAGATGGGAAGATGATGATAGATGATAGATGAAAAATGATTGATAGAGAGAGAGGGAGAGAGAGAGAGAAAGAGAGAGAGAGGGAGAGAGAGAGAGTCTTGAATATTCTTGGTCCTTTACAATTCCATATCAATTTTCATATAACCATGCCCAAACACACATACACCCCTTTTGAGATTTTGATTAGGAGGGATTGCATTAACGTATAAATCAATTTGGGTGTCTGATATCTTTACAAAATCAAATCTTCCCATTGAGAAATGTTTTATATACTTTCATTTATTTAAGGCTGATTTAATATATTTCTATTTTATTTTGTAGTTTCAGTGTAGAGGTCATGTATTTAATTTGTCAGATTTATTTCTAGATATTTAACATTTGTTATGTAATTAAATTTACATATTAATTTTAACAGCTTAACTGTAGGTGCTTTTGGAATGCCTATGTACACAATTCATGTCTTCTATAAGCAATGAGGTTTCCTTATTTTCCCTTTTAAACTTCATGCATTTTATTTGTCTTTCTTGCTGTCTTGCACTGAACAGGAACACCAGTATGCCCCTGAATAACACCATTATGAAGTATGCTATTTGTTCATTTTTCAAACCAGTCATTATCAGATTAAAAAATTTTTCGTCTATTCTGTTTTATAATATTTTTAAACTAATAAAGGGATATTGATTTTAATAAATTTCATATAATTTAAAAATTAGTCTTTTTACACTTTTTTAGTCTTCTTGTCTACACAATACATACTTTATTTATTCAAATGTTTTCAGTGTTTTAATGGAGTCCTGTAGTTTTCTTAAAACAGGTACTGTATTTTCTTGTTAGAATTTTCTTGGGATTTCATGGTTATGTTATAAATAGGGCGTTTTTTATTCTATTACGTTTTCTAACTAGTTACTGGCAGGACATAAGAAAGATGTTGATTTTTTTTTCTTGCTATTGATAATATATCTATCTGGTTATTGTATTGTGACCTAAAATTTCTTATTAATGTGAGACATTTATTTGAAGTCTTTTGTTATTTTTGAGATATAATAGTTGTAAAAAAGATATTTTTCTCTCTTCTTTGTCAAGAACTAGAACTCAATTCTGTTTAATGTCTAATTGCATTGGCCTAAATTTCTGGAAAATTTTTAAATAAAATTGGTATGAATAAAAGCTTTTATTTGTTGCTGATTTTGTAAAGAATGCCTCTAGAATGTCTTCATTCTAAATGATGCTGATTCTTTAAGATACATATACTTCATTATAAAATGGGAGCATTTCTCTATTACTTTTTTATACTTTTTTTTTCTTTTCAAAAGGAACAGATATTGAAAGTTTCATTTTTTTATAATCTATCAATAGGCTCATAAAGTTTTTATGATTTGACTAATTAATAAGATACCTTGATATAATTATTATTGTCTCATTTTGAAAGTGTTTTAATGTTCTTTTCAGTTGCTGCTCTCTATTTTATTTACTTTTTATATCTATATTCATAAAAACAATTAGTCTAGCACCTTTGAAATAACATGTATATTCTGAATATCATACTGCCTTACAAAAACCAAAGCATCTTAAAACTTACTATATGTTCTTAAAAAAATAAAAATGCTTAGTGTTTAAAGACAGAACAGAAAAAAATAGAAAGTGTATTCTATAATCAAACAAATTATTTTAGAATATAAAAATAATATACTTTCTTATCATTAATTCCCATTACATAAAATTTTTCATGGAAAGTCAGTTTTTACAAAAACATCAATAATGAGATAAAATATTTTTGGTTTTGTTATTTAATATATTTGTTCAATGTAAAATTTTCAAAATACCCATGTTGCATATGTTCCATGAAAAAACTTTATCATTTCCTACCCATATGAACTTTAGCAAATAATTTAATATTTAATATTCAATAACATCAAGTTTATATTTCCTCATCCGTAAAAGTGGTACAACAATGCCATATCTAATTACTTCACCAGATATCTATGAAAATAAAGTTAGGTAATGCATGTGAAATTGCCTCAGAATCATAAAGATCATAAGCACTGTAGGACATTTTGGAGGTGTGGTGTTGACCACAAAATTTCAATATTGGTCTTGTCACCTGCCTAAAATCAAAGACAGACAACTGTAGCAAATAGAATTAAAGCACTGCAAAACAAGAAAAAGAATAATGCACTATTTAGATAATATTGAAGATTTATCAAATTATTTCTTTCTCTTTCAGTGTTGTTGATATCAATATCTAAATTTCATGATGCCAGTTTCATGGCATCAACATCTATGTCTACATTGATCCAACATCATAGTCTCTCAATTTTCTGCATTCCTCACTTACAATAATAGTGTTTTTTTAATCACATTTGTCTTAACAACTGCACACTTTCCAAAGTCTTCAAGACTCCTAAGCTCTGACCATCCCCCTACTCTTTTAAACCTATTTTTTGTACCAATAATTCTTCAATTTGATAATTTCCTCCACTATACCAATACTTAAGTTTTCCTCTTATTCCTCCATTTCTTCCTTACCTGTCTTAGATTTTATTGTATATCACTGAAATAATTGCTAAGCAAAGACCCCTCCCCACCTCCTGTCATTGGTCCTGTCAAGAAAATAGAGTTCCAACCCTGTTTAAATACAACTCACTGCTATGTCTATGCCCATGCCCACTGGAAAGCTAAAAGTGAGCTTATTGTAAATTAGCCTCACTGCAAATTGTTGATAGGCCTCAACTGGGCCTCCATTAGCCCTCGATTTTATTAGGTTGTCCCCAATTCACTCTTCCATTCTGGAGAACAGGACTGATTCACATCTCTTTCTTCAAAACTGAAGTCCTCACTCTTCCCCTCACTTTTATCTGATAATTAGTTCTTATTCCACAGAGAAAATGGGAAATTATAGAACTTCCCACATACTTTTTATACCATTTTTAGTAATCTACTGCCTGATGTAATAATTATTTAAATGTTCTCTCTTGTTATTACCTAAGACCAATGCACCACTTGAGAGCAAGATTCTATTCCTTTCACCTACTTAAGGCCAGCACTTCCAATGATCCCCACCCCCCACATTCTCAATGTTCCCATTTCTAATGGCTTACTCTCGCTATAAAAGAAACAGGCCATCATAACCCATCTTTAAAAAACCTTCTGTGATTCCATAATTTCAAACATTAAAAAGAATATATTTTCACCATTTTACAGTAAAAATCAGTAAATTGTCTCTATTTGCTGAATTCACTTGTCTTCCATTCTCTTCTGAATCTACTCCGATCAGGCTCTACAAAAAGTACTTTTTGTCAAGTTCACCTCCATGTCACTGAATCCAAATAACCATTTCTCAGTCCTTATCTTTCTTCTCTAATGTCACAGGACCAGATCAAGAATAACTGGCTGCCTTTAATTAGTTTTAACTCTAACGCTTTTAAAAGTGCAATTATTTAGAAGGCAAGAGTGTAGGTAAATCATTTTCAAATACTTCTCTTGTAAACTCATATTTTAGATTCTTGGAAGTAAAACAGGCTCTTCAACTGTTTACGATGTAATTTCTGAGTCATAAAAACTCCACGTTTTCTACTGTATTTTCCCATTCAGTCTTGGCTGCCACAATCAGACAGACAGAAAGCACAAAGACCCTATTTTCTTGCATCTGTACAGGAACCTTAGCAGCAGACAAGTCTGTCAAATAGATACATTTTCAGTCCTTATCTTGATTTATCTCTTGTCAACATCTAACACGTTTAATCAGCCCAATCAGTTTTAGTCTCTGTCCTAAGACAATCCAGAATATTCTATTTTCCACATTCCAAAGTGAAGTAAAGATAATCAACTAAACAGGATTTATTAAGGAGGTGTTCCAAAAATGTATATATTTTTAATCCTTAGCTGACCACCCATCTTTTTCCTCAAAAAAGAGTTTAAAGAGGCCTAGAGATAAGCCAGAGTTCAGATAGAGAATTTTTTTGGAGAAAGTTATGATGCTTCTGTAGCTTTTCCCATCTAGCCTGTGGGGGAGGAATTTTCCACCACGTGTAAGATGAGGGTAGGAGACTACACAGAAATATTGTTATGTTTCTCCTGCAGTTTGGGTAATACAGGACTCAGAAGAGTTGTGCCTGATTTACGCCTAAAGGGCAAGAGGCTGGCTAAATTCATTTTTGACAGAAAAGGTCTGAGATTAGAAAAGTTATTAAACTCCTACAGAAAAGAATCTATGAGCCTAATGTGGGCTAAGAGAGAAAGAACAAATAAATGGGAGAGAAAAAGCAAGTTGCTCTTGACCCCCCTTAAAGATATTTTGTCCAAAAGGGATGCCTACAGATGAAATGGGACTCCAAGAGAGGGTATCTTCATAGAGGATGCCTGCCCACAGGTTAGGGTCTACAAAGGAGTTAGAGCAATCAGCTTAAGAGAGCATCTCCCATGACAGAAACTTCAGACAAGATGTTACTAGTAATGGTGAACCCTGGAGATCCCACCTAAATACCCCAATAGAAACTGAGTCAGCTCAGAGAGGAGAAATAGCAACTCATAACAGCACCCATTAAGTAAGACCCCTCCTGCCTCATCACCTCTCCTCCCTCCACTTCCATCCCTTTTGAACCAATGAGGCATCAAAATTCATGAGGCACCAAAAGACAAACTGGATGTGGGAGGAGGAGGAACTACATTTGTTTTAAGTATCTTAGTCATGGTATCAATCACTGAAACACCCAAAGAAAACCAGTTTGTCTCCATTAATATACTCGAGCTAGCTTGTGGCTGTACAGTGTAGTGAAAAAGAGTGTAAACTCTGAAAATAGATGTAAATATACAAATAAATAAATATATGGGAAAAAAAAGACAGCTCTTCCTTAAAGAAAAGTTCCAATTAATGAATAGTGAAGAAAAGAAGGAAATAATTTCCAAGGTCACAAAAGCTGAAGAAAGCCTAAAAACTGTCACAGGTTGAAAGAGACTAAGGAAACATGACAGCTAAATGTAGAATAAGATTCTGGATGAGATACAGGCCACACACAAAAAGTGGAAAAAATGGTTGAAATCTGAACACAGTTGGTAGTTTACTTAAAATGTTAATTTATTAATTTTGATCGTTTTACCATGATTATATAAGATGTTAACATTAGGAGAAGCTAAGGGAAGGACATATAGGAACTCTCTGTACTATGTTTACACCCTCTTGTAAGTCTAAAATTATTTCAGATGAACGAGTTAAAGGAAAAATACAATATAGAAAAAACAACATGATTCTAAAACAGGCAAAGAACTGAATAGATATTTCCCAAAGATATACAGATGGTCAATAAGCACATGAAGAGATGCTCAGCATCACTAGTCATTAGAGAAATGCAAATCAAACCTAGAATGAGATACCACTTACAGCCATCAGGATGGCTGCCATCAATAATACAGAAAATAATAAGGATATGGAGAAACTGAAACTCTTGTGCACCATTGGTGGGGATGTACTATGGAACAGCTGCTAAAGAAATCAGTATGGCAGTTTCTAAAAAGGTTACAAATAGAGTTACCATATGATCCACCAATTCCAATTCTGGGTACTTACCAAAAGGAATTGAAAGCACGTCTCAAAGAGATATTTATTGGTACACTTATGTTCAGAATAGTATTATTTATGTTAGCTGAAACATGGAAGCAACCCAAGTGTCCATCAATAGATGAGTCGATAAGTATAATGTAATACAGTGGACTATTATTAAGCCTTAGAAGGGAAGGAAATTCTGATATAAACTACAAGATGAAACTTAGGACATTATGATAAAAATCAGCCAGTCACAAAAATATAAATATTATGATTCCACTTATATGAAGTACTTAAAGCAGGCAAAATCATAGAGACAAAAAGTAAAATGATGATTGCCAGGGCCTGGGGAGAGGGTGAAATGGATACAGGGTCTCTGTTTTTCAAGATGAAAAGAGTCCTGAAGGATGGATGGTGGCCATGGTTGCACAGCAACATGAATGTACTTAATATCCCTGAGCTGTACTCCTATAATAGCTAACATAATAATTTTTATGTTATGTGTATTTAATCACAACAGAAAACATTTTTTAAAAGTTGCAGGGGCAAAACATCACCAAAGGCAGATACTTGTGAGACTGTAAGTATGTTTAGGAATTTAATTTCAGATTCGAGGGTTTCGGCAACTACTATAAAAGGCTTACGTAGCAATTAATCTCATGACTTTGCTTTACAACTTTTTGACAGGGGCTCACAGTAAGAAAAATATTTATACATAATATGTTTGTGTGTGTGTGTGTGTGTGTTGTGTGTGTGTGTGTAGATAGATAGATGTAGATATATAAAACTAAAAGTAAGATTTCATAGAACAAGAACTTAGTCTTAGCACCCACTACACACTCTTTTACATTCTCTTCCTTCCTCCCTCCCTACCCACCCACTCTGTCTCTCTCTCTCTGTTTCCATCTCTCTACCCTCTCTCTTTCTTTCAATGCTGGCCATGACCCAATATAAAGAGGTTTTATAAGTCATTGAAGGGATTATGCAATCACTAATATGACCCTATCCAATTTGAAACATAAAATTTGACCCACAATATAGATAACCACAACTCATTATCTATTTACCAAATTTTCATTTTTTCCCAAAACCCTTTTATACAGACTTGAGCATCAGCCACCATAATTTTGGTCTCCAAGACTTTAGAGGAATGCTCTGCCTCAATAATAATTACCCTATCAGAAGGCCTCAATTAATAAAGCATTTAGTTACTTAGTGCTTATGACGTAAATGTCACAGTTCAAGTACTTGATGGAGGAAAAATATTAAATGAAGTGCGCTTGTTTTAAAGATAATTCATTTAACATCTCCAAAGCAGCGCATAATTAAGTTATTCTGTCATATAAAATGATGGAGGCTTTAAATAAGTAACAGCTGGTTACCACAATGATGGAGCAACTGCAGGGCAGCCCTTGGCAGGAAAGCTATGCAAACTCAACTCATGTAGTATGCTAAGAGACCTCCATTAGGATAAAGGAAATAGCTGAAATGGAAAGACACCTGGAAAAGCAATCAAACAAGGCCCTGTAGCTCTTAGCATGCATTTTAATAGTATTAATGTATAGAAATACTCCTAAGTACTTATCTATCATTTCTGTAGAGAAATGTGTTTCTTGTGTCCAGATAAATTTAAGTTGGCCATTGTAGGGCAATGAGCACATTTGCTAGAAAGAGTCCTTATTTTAAAATGTAACTACTATTTAAAGGCCATATTCAATTCAAACAGGAAATTTAATTTAATTTATTCATTACTTTAGTATTAGCAAAGTGATTTTTTAAAAAGTTATGATAATCCTATTCCAAACCAATCTGATTTTTATTTCTTTAAAAACTCTTGCAGTTTTCCATTAAATCAAATTTGCAGCAATTACCTTAAAATGGTAGAGTTGGCCTTTGTAAAACAAATTTTCTGTTAAAACTATTCAACAATTGACCCCCTTCAAAAGCCACGTAAAGTTGTGTTTGCATGGATCTGCTGTTAAATGTTTTTGTTGTTTTTTTTTTTTTACAAAATTCATTATTGTCACTTGATCTACAAGTTTGTGAGAAAAAAAATGAGTCTGATTCATGGACTTATTTTGTTTATCAGAATTGTTCTTAGTCATATTGTTGACCTTTTTTGACTTGAAATCATTTTGAAGGTAGTTACCAGATTACCTCTCCTAATTAGTTTTTATTACATTTTTTAGCAAGAACTTATTATCACTTATTAAGCAAGCATTATTAAGCAAGCAAATTTGAATAAAGCAAGCATTTTTAAGTGGCAACCATGTATTAGTCACAGGTCTCTGTTCTCAAGGCACTTATGAATCAGGAGAGAAAACAGATTGAGAAGTAAGAAATGTTAGAGTAACACGGTAAATGCTAAAATTGAGATGTGGGGGAATGAAGAGGTAGCACAAGGCCCACACTGGGAGTTTAGTTCCAGTTTCCTGAGGGAGATGTGTCCAATACAGATCTTTATAGGCAAGGGGGGCAGGGAGGAGCATGAAGGGTTTCCAGGTGAGGGAAGTAGCTGCAGCAGAGGCACAAGGGTATGAAAAAACACAGAAGGGTTCGTCCTTGCCCCCATAGCAATTATAATATGTGAAAGAGTTAGTGGAGTCTAGAGAAGGAAGCTAAAGGATTTTTAGGGGACTTTATATGAAATGTTGAAAAGTATTAAAGAATTTGGTCGTTAAGGGGATTTATAAAGGAATTAAAACCACAGCACTCTTTTGTACTATAAAGGCTGTGTGTAAGGAAGACAAAATGGAAGACAAAATATTGCCATGCCTACCCTTCTGCTGAAATAGTAGTTCTCAACTTTTTTGGTACTAGGATCTCTTAAAAATCTTACAAATTCTTGAGGATACCTAAGTGCTTTTTTTTATGTGAGCTATGTCTGTCAATATTTATAACATTGAAATTAAAATGAATTTATAATTTATAATATTTGAGACAAAAACAAATTTTCACCAAAATGAAAATGAGTTTTTAGTTTAAAGACACCAAATGTTTTTGGGGACTCTCAGATATCTCAGGCCACACTTGGAAAAATGCTACACTAAAGCCTCATCTAAATTACTATGACTAATGCTGATAGATATTCTGGTTCTCCGTTAGTACTGAATTAAACTAACTGTATCACTTTTGGAAAACAACCCTTTTTTCTCACCTCTTAATTTTATGTCCTTTCCCAGTCTTCATCATCTATAAACCTATAAACCCATCTTTCAAGGACTAGCCTGATCCATTGCCATTCCACATTTTTATATTATCAGCAAATGATTATATGCTGTGATGGTTAATTTTATGTGTCAGTTTCACTGGCTAAGAGGTGCCCGGATAGCCGGATAGCCAGCTGAAACATTATTTCTACATATGTCTGTGAGTGTGTATCTGGATATTAGCATTTGAATCAGTAGAACAAATACAGATGATCCCTCTCAATGCTGGTGGACATCATTCAACCTGTTTAGGAACCAAATAGAATGAAAAGGGAGAAGAAGGACAAGTTTGCTGTCTTATCTTGAGCTGTGACACCCACCTTCTCTTCCCCTCTGGACATCAATGCTCCTGGTTCCTGGATCTTCAGACTGGAACTGAATTTCACCAATGACCTTCCTGGTTCTCAAATTTACAGACTGCAGATTATGGAATTTCTAAGCCTCTATAGGTTAGCCAATTTCTATAATAAATCCCTTTCTATATTTATATAGACATAGATATAGGTCTAAGTATACATATAGAAATCCCATTGGCTCCATTTCTCTGGATAACCCTAAGACATATGCTATTTATGATTTTTCTTTGAAAATTAGAATTATCTTCCAAACTAGATAATAAAACCTCCATAGGTGAAGACTGTCTTATAGTTCTGACTTTTCCATAGTACTTTGCCCAGAGTTAAGCATATAATAATGATGATATTAATAATATCTTAAATTTTATAAATCAATATTTTAGTAGATCATTAATACACTTGTGCCTCTATATATGTAAATGTCTTTATACAGAAAACATCTTACTATTATAAATTATTTTTATACTATCTTCTACTTTGATCATCAATAAATATCAAAGATGTACTTAGTATGGAATGTTGATTTATAAAGCAATGTACAATGTATAGCATAGAAATATTATGATAGTGTAGCTATGTGAAATGAAAAGCAAACTGTACTAAGAGATAGAAAATCTACATATAAATGTCCACACAGTATGAACCTAGAAAATCATATGGGTTTACAGCAGCCACAAAACTTATTTGAGTCCCAGTGTCTATGTAAAATGTTCCCCTTTACTGTGATATTTAAGTGAGAATTTTAAGAGAAAGGTTTTTTTTTTTAAATAAAGAAAGTCATATTCAAATGAAATACTTCATGTAACTATTACCATGAGACTTGTACATTAATTACAAACCAGGATCAGGTATAAGACGACAAGATGCACACCATAACAATTAAGAAGGCTCAAGACACACAAAAGAGATATCTTTGAACATTCAATCCAAAAATAACTGAGGTCTACAATACTTCACTTAGAGGATGACTCTGATATTGGTTAAGTACTATGTGTGTACACATCTAACATGTGACCGACCCACGGAAAGCAAAGACTTCATGGTACAGTTCTAGCAGTCTAGCTTTGAAAGCCTTGAGGAATAACAAGGTTCTGAAGAGGTAATACAGATTTATTCAAAGCACCTTGCAAAAAGATTTCATAAAAACCATCAGACACCTCTTTCTCCCATTACAGTTTTACCCTCATCTTTCAACCCTCATCTCTGTAAGTTACATTTCTCAGAATGCTGTGTCCTATTCAATTCCTCCTTCTCATCCTACCCAAGTTCTCCAACGCAGGCACCACTTTCACTTCAGCCAGGCCCCTAGTTAGAACACTTTTCTCCCATTCTGACTGCTGTTCTCTTGAAAACGGTACAAGTATTCCACTGAATAAAGTCTTCCACATCACCCATAAAATTCTGAAGACTTAACAATGGAAAGTCAAGCCTTAGAGATCATTTGCAGTCAATAACCGCAGCATCCTTGACCCGCCCCCCCCCCCAAAAAAAAAAAAGTATAAATAGGTGACATTTCTTAAAATGAAGCCAGGAGAAAGAAATGTTTACAGAACATGAACTATACCTGGGGACAAATGCTCTGACTCCCCTTATTATGCAGATGGATAAAGAGAGGAGGTATTTTACATTTCCAGTGGTCTTGGTGAGAATGAGGTCCTCATGGACTGTAGAAATTGCCTTATCTACCTCTGCTTTTTTTCCTGTCTCAATCACCATGCTCCCTCACTCCTCCTTTTCAGTATTTCATCCCCAATAAAGTACTCACACTCAAGTCCTTATGTCAGCCTTCTGCTGACATAAAACTACACTCAGACAATCACCATCTTCTATGAAATATGCACTACATTACAGACTTTTCCCATAGATGATCTATAATCCTGGAATAAAGCTGGTAGGTCCCTATTTCAAAAATAAGGAAAAGGTGATTTAGAGACACCAAGTAATGTGTCCAAGAGCTAATGTGTAATGGAACCAGGATGTGAGTGTATCTTTGGATCATTCAGTTCATTTCTTCTACATAAGGCCATTTTGTAAATAATCACAAACATGAATAACTCCTATATGCAGTACCCAGGAAGGTTAGTTCAAATGGTTAAGAAAGTCTGTTTAATCTATATTTACCCTATCCACTGTGAAGTTGAGATTGGAAGTTTCTAGCCAGATTGGCTTGAGATCTCAATAAGCTCTAATGCCATATCATGGGCTTCATTAAAGTATATACCATTTCACAGAAACATTTTTTTCCTCTCTATAGACGCTAAACAATTTTCTCAATGTCACTTATCTTCTTGTTTTATTTTAATGACACTTAATCCGGCGCTATTATAAGTGTTCAAAAAGAAACTAGTCTTAAAATTGTGTGTTCCTATTATCTTCACTTAACAGGAAAGAACAATAAAATGAATATTCTTGTTTGTCATTTAAGTTTTCGTAAATATATTATGCGCTTCTTAAAGGAGCTTCAGTCTAAGTAAAGGTTACTTACAAAATGTGAGTGTTTGCATTTTTGTATGTGAATGTAAATGTGTAGAATAAAATAAGAAAATGGTTTTTCTTTTACAAAGAATCAAATAAAATGGTTGGAAATCATTTTAGACATATAAGAACAAAGCAGTGGATATGGAAAGATTTCCAGACGAGTCTTCATACATTTCAGAATATTTTAATGATTCCTACAGATTCTATATGTTTCCACAAGACCTGTTTCCTTGTTTGTCATTTTGAATTGATGTCTAAATAGGAAAGTTTACTCCAGAGAGGAATAATAAAAGAAGCCATCTTTTCTTTCATTGTATAGTATTTATTATGCTAGATCTCCACTAACCTTAAAAATAATAACATAATTAGTATTTATGAAGCACTTTTATGTGCCAGGAACTATGCTAACAACTTTACATTCGTTATCTTCTTTTAACTTGATCCTAACACGACCAATGAGTCAGGCCTTATTATTCACATTTATACATGAAGAAATTTGAGCTATAAAGGGCAAAACTGACTTGCACAAAGCAAGTGTCATGCAGCAAATCTTACGGCCACCTCCATCCCAAATTTCCTGTCTCCTAAAGCCTTCTTCCTGCCAATTCTCTATTAATATGATTGGGTCTTAGCAACCATATGGTAATATTCAACTAAACAGAATTATTTTCATAAAAATTAGATTTAACTCCTATATTAAACTTAGTTTTATTACATAACAATCATTGATTTTATAGACCAAGATAGATTAAGGAATTTCTCATACATAAATCTCAAAATTGAGTAATTCTGTCAGGTGGATCTCTCTTCCTTGGCACAGCTAATATGCAAACTAGAATTCTGAATATCTATTCATCAAAATAGCAACGCTAGCAGAAATCGCAAATGAATTTCTTTTAGTGATAAACCTATTTGAATATTGCCTGAAATGCTTGTCAAAGTAACATTTTGTCCCCATAAAATATTCTTGCTAGGATAAATGTAACACATATGAGAATAGACATTAGTACATATGAGGAGGGAAAGGGGGCATTGGGAATTTCTGTTTATTGATTTTGCTGGAGAAGGTTGTTGAAGGTATTTTTGCTAGAATTTTTTTTTTTTTTAGTTAGAGAGTAAAGTAGATAAAATATATTTAAAAATAGAATGAAAGTTAAAAATCCCCTGACTTTAAGAAATCAGGGGCTATGTTACAGCTGTAGGATTAATAGCAGGGGAGGTGGGGAGTCAATGTCAGGTACAGAACACAGAATATGTGAGAGAGGACTGAGATGGAGGAGAGAAGCAGAGCCGAGGACAGTGAAGGAAAGAATAAGGAGATCCAGGCTCAGAGTGAAGTTTGAGTTCTCCCAGACAAAGAAGACAGCAGCATGTGCCAAAAGATTAATAAGATTAATAAGCATACCCTAAGAGAGTGACATCATCTTTCCTTGAAGAAAAGATGTTAGCAGGAGGTAGGTTGGAACTGCTGAGAAACATCCCATGGCAGCCTCCATGCAAAAAGAAAATGAGTGAGCATGTGGCTTAGTGCAGGTTTATAGCTGTAGCTGTGTTGCTTTTGGCTAAGGCAGTCTCACGGAGTGGAACATCTACAGCTTTGCTCCATCAGTCACTAGCTCTGTGACTTTGACCAAGTAAATCCCTAATCTCCTTGATCAGGCTGCAGCCTCATTTTCTAAGTTGGAATAATAATAGGTACCTTAGCGTCTTCAACTAGCAACATTATGTTGATATGACTAATCCCTAATCAATCTCTAGCCCAGGCACTTCTCCTAGGTCGGTTCTCTCTGAAAGGGGGAATGATTTATCTGAATCATAAGATTAGGCAAAGGCACTAAGAATGCACAACTCAGCTACTTCCATGCTCTCTTTTTGGAATCAGCAGGCTGTAGGAGGCACATTCTTCTCTTTGCAACTGCTGTCATGAGGAACAGCTTCTGACAGCATGATAGGCAGGGGAAATCACAGCTCCACAGACATGCCCCTTCTCTCTCATAATAAGTCTCTAGAAGTAGACTTAATGGCCACTGGGGAAAGCCAGGGTGTTAGGAAGCCAGGATTCAGCTCTCAGGTCCAGGCTGTATTTTCCAACCCATATTTACCAGTAATGAAGATGACCATTTATTTGTTTGTTTGTTTGTTTATAACTGAATTAATCTGGCAATTAGTTTAGAATCTAAAGAGAAAGAGAAGAACATGATGATTCTCATACTCTAACAAGTCTTTACATATAAAGTAGCGTAAGTTATCACTCTTTTTCAAAAGAAGCAATTTAACCATTGGCTCGAATAGATGGACACACTACTTAGTATCATGTAAACTAAACGTCATTTCAAAAGATCTTAGAGAATGTCTGCAAATCATGCAGCTTCATTATCACTGTCATACTGATGCTACTGATTTTTTAGGGCTCCTTTCATAGCCCCATCCATTTATCGCATAGTAAATATTCAAGTCTTTGTGTTTATAATTTATATTTTTATCTTTTAAAACAAACAAAATCAAAAAAAATATAAACCAGGGTGCAGAGAAGAAGCATATTAATTGTTTGTAAATGCTTAGGTAAATCCTGAAAATATGCTTGGGAAGACAGGTAACTGGACACTTACTTTATTTTGTTTCCTTTTTATTTCAAAGAACCCCAAGAGCATTTTCTCATACATCACAAATACATACATACATACATACATACATACATACATACATACATACATACATAAAACAAAATTCTTCAAAATAGAATTGTACATTCGAACACCACTGCTGCTGATTGAAAATGCAGAATTTCAAACTGCACTTTTTTTTTTTTTGAAAACATGTTGCTATTCTGCTGGCTTAGGCTACTAAAATCACAAATACAATGTTTAAGAATATACAAATTACAGTCCCTTCAAAGAAAACCGAACACTGAGTAATACCATGTAAGTGATTAAAAAAGATGACTGCTGTGAAAAATATGCTCAATTAAGTTCATAGCATAAATAACTTCCTATGAGCACTTACTAATGGATTTTTAAGAATAACAAAAATTAAAAATCAATTAAACAAACAAGAAAATGCCACCTTTATATATTGAACGAACTGTTTATTCTCTCGTGGATATGGCCAATTAATAAAGGAATATTTGCAATTTGTGCTACAGCTCTGGGGCAGAGACTGTGGCTTTAGCTAAAAGGTCAAAAAAGCAATGAGAATATGAAAATTCCATCGCAGAGTTCTGCTTTGGCCTCCAAAGCAGAGATTAGTTGGTGAAAGGTTTTAGCAGAAAGCTGGGGCAGAGTTAGCTTAGCAAGCTAAAGTTTTCTCATACCTAAATGGCAAAGAAACCAGAGGCCAGAAATGTAAATAGGAATGAAGAAGACTCAAATATTTGAGTGAGTAGATTAAAATTCACTAATTGGGGGTTCTACTAAAACTGCAGGAATGGTAGCACAGCAGTCAGAATAGATTTGACGTATCAAAAAGGATTGCCAGGTCTTGATAATTTTTCTTTCAAAGTTTGATAGTTGACTGTATTTAGAGTAGAAATCAACTATCCAGGACTTAAAAGTAAAATAATAAGTGAGATCTCCAAATTGAAGAAAGGAGTATATTAATAGTTGGGATCCACTAAGTACCAAGTTTTAAATTATTGTCATTCAGTCTTCTTCATTACAAGTTCTTAAAACACCAAAAGTTGTTAGGAAAGAGAGCAACAATTAGTTAAATCGTGACACAAGAACTAATGTACGAAGATTAGCCCAGCCTCTTTATGTGACAATTGTTGATAAAATCCTGTTAATGAATATCAGCAAATGTACTCATATTTTTCTGCTTCGTAAACTAATACTTAAATGTACATATGTGTGTTTATGTGGGGGTGTATCAAGAAATCTCCCTCATGAGGTGACGAGTGATGAAAATATCTTATCTCTGACTAGGCATATGTGCCCAGGGACAGAACTGTTTGCACAATAACTTTTGGTAAACTCAATCATCTCTTCAGAGTATAAAAGTCCAAAGTCAGAGACTGGATGGGACTGAATTTGCTGGCCTTAACCGGTGCCACAGGGCCCAAGAGTTCTAAGCTCCCTAATGATTGTTGTGGTGGGGACAGCCAGCTGGAGCGGCACGGTGGCCAGAGCCTTGCCCCTTCATCTTTATATTTGGTTATCTCATAAGACATTTCATTAGTGAGAAGGAGTTTGCTGTCAAAAACAAAAAGAGGAAAGGAAGGAAGAAGAAAAGGAGGGGACGTCTAGGACAGAGAAGTGTCATTTCACACATTCTAGACTAAATCTAGGCTGCCCGATGCTTCCATAACAAGAAGTATTGGTGGCTTCATGTGTATTAAGAAGAGTTCATTTCTACTAAGAAGAGTTCTCTGAATTTTTGATCCAAAAGTTTCAATTGTTCCACTGCTGTGAAACCAAGTCACACCTGTTACTTCCATTTAGATGCTGGTAGATTTTTCTGAATTAGGAGAGGTTCAGTGGGGCCAATTTTCTTGCAATTACTTTTTACTATAATATCTGTAACTTGTCAACTTCTCTCTCTGAAAGTAAAATCACCACAAGGTCTGTTTCATTTATGTGACCATCCCTCACCAACTCTATGACTTTGGATAAGTCATTTTGCCTCTCAGCTTTCTTTTGTAGACCTTGTAGGATGGTTGCAGGAGAAATGGGGTACTGCAGTTAGATAAAACAGTATATTGCCAGCCCATGGAGCCCTTTTTAACATTTTTTCCCTAATCTCCCCACAATGAAATGTTAACACCACAGGTATACTATATATATTTTTATGTATTGAAGACACATCTGTGCTTTATATCTAAAGGAAGATTTTTCCTGCTGACCAGAGGAATACTTTTTATCCAAGGGGAAATTGGGTAATATTAAATACCAGGCACATAGAAGGAATTTAATAAGTAATGCCAACTTTAGCACAAGGGTGAAATAAAGAGCAACATAGCATCAATATCCTCTCAAAACAACAACAACAAAAATATAGCTATATATGAAAAAATAGAGGTACAGTGAGAAGTGTTACTAATATTACATGACCATGTCCAGTGCTTTAAATTTAACATTTGCTATTTTATTCATTTTTACAAGAACTTTATAAAACTTTTTTTAAACCCATTTCACCCACTCTTTACTCTTATTTCTGGCAACCAACAATCTTTTCTCTATATCTATAATTTTGGGGGGTTTTTTTGCTTGATTGTTCTTTTAGATTTCACCTATAAGTGAGATCATAATTTATTTGTCTTTCTGACTTATTTCACTTAGCATAAAGCCTTCAAGTTCTATGCATGTCGTTACAAATGGCTGAATAATATTCATGTGTGTGTGTGTGTGTGTGTGTGTGTTACATATTTTTCCATTCATCCATCAATGGACTTTTAGGTTGTTTTCATGTCTTGGCTGTTATAAATAATGCTGCAGTGAACATGAGGTGTTCATATCTTCTCAAGTTTGCATTTTGATTCTTGTGGAGAAAGACTCATAAATACAATTGCTGGATCATGTGGTAGTTCTATTTTTAATTTTTTGAAGAACCTTCATAGTATTTTCTGTAGAGGCCGCAAGAATTCACACCCTTCACAAACACTCTATCTCTGGTCTTTTCGATGATTGTCACATTAACAGATGTATGGTGACAATTCATTGTGGGTTTGGTTTGCATTTCCTACTGACTGGTGATGGTGAGCACCTTTTCTCAAATCTGTTGGCTATTGTAGATCTTCTTTTAAAAAATGTCTGTTTAGTTCCTCTGCCCAAGTTTTTATTGGATTGTTTTTTCTTGCTATTGAGTTGTATGAGTTCTCTCTATATTTTGGATACTAACCCGTATAACATGGATGATTTTCTAATATTTTATCTCATTCTGTAAGTTGCCTTTTCACTCTATTGATGATTTCCTTTGCTGTGCATAAGTTTTTTAGTTTGATATAACCCCCTTACTTATTTTTGTTTGTGTCACCTCTGCTTCTGGTGCCAGATCAGAGAAAATCATTGTGAAGACCGATGTCAAAGAGCTTATCGCCTATGTTTTTTCAGGGAGTTTTATATTTCAGGAATTATGTTTAAGTCTTTAGTAAAAATCTTTAAAGATAAGAAAATTTGGATGTAACGAGTATAAATCAGCTGCTTAAGGTAAAACTGTGGATAGAACGGCCACCCTTCAAACAGGTAAGTTTGTCTCCCAAATTCATGATTTTTATTAGCATATTGTCACGTAAGTTGCTTTTTTAAAGCTGCATCAATCTGGATTTATTCATTTATAAAGAGATTTAAGCAGCTATTCTTATTAAACAGGCCCAGTTGGAATTGTCCTACCTGGGTCTGTTGATGTCCTTGACCCATTTCAATCACTGTAACAACTCAAGAATTTGTTTAACAATCTAAAAGTCTTCTGGGTGGTATGTTTTTTCCATCTTTTCAGAAGAAATCACAGTATTTCCGTAACTGGTATGTGTGAAAATTTAGTCTTCTCCAGAAAGTGGGGTTAAAGCTATATGTACTGAAGTATAAATGTGAGGCTTAAATGATAGGCAGTTATAACCTATGATGCTGGATGCTGAGAGTGTCCTACTAGAAAAGAGAAGAAGGAATAGGCAGTCAGACTGGCTGTGAAGGAGAAGCCTCAAGGGGATGTTTGTTAATATAGTTTAGATGGGGATCTCCTGCTTTTTGAATGGAACACGAAGTTCAAGGAAAAGATGATAAGAATGCAAAGCAACAGATTTCTAGATGAGAACCAGAAAATCAAGGCTATGACAAAAAAAATCCTTGACCTGGAAATGTGTCCCAGAAAAGATAAGGGACAGATCCTAGAAATTTAAAGAACTTGGTTTAGGCACTGGTCTCCCAGGGTTAGAGGATTCCATGATGAGAAATCAGCTTTGAGGCCATAAAGATTTTCAGAATTCACCACAGGACAAGAGACAGCTATATATAGGGAGGAACGATTTTGCATATTGAAGCATCAGGGACTTTAAGAAATCCAATTCTTCTGATGTTGTATTCCTACCTAGAATATTTTCTCTTGTAAGTAAAAACCCAAATAAAACAAAACTTGATCATCCATGCATGCTGAACTGTGTTAGACAAATTAAAAGAAGATGGGGTCTGGAGCCAAAAAGCATCCTAATCTCTTAATCGGGACCAAAATGCTGGGGTGTTAGCATTTTGATGTCTAATCATTGGTCGGGCCCTGGGAAACTGAGCTTCCAGCAGGCGTGCTTAGTTTGCAGGGCCCCAGTCCCGTAGACCTCATCTTGGGAAGCCCTTTTCAGGAGCACCACCACAGGCAACTGAAAAACACTGGGGAAAAAGCTGACCCCCACAGGAGATGCTGTGTCTCCAGAAAAGTGGGGGGAAATGACATTGCTGGCTGGCTCTATTGTTTTTGTCCAATTAACAAGTTAATTAACAGTAAATGTTTCATAGCATTATTTATTTCTTCATGTTTTCACCTTCCTTCTGACCTCTTCTGCACTGAGACATGCACGTTTCATTTTGATATTACATGTAAAAGAGAACTAATGGATGTAATGTAGCTAAGGTGTCAATCTCGGCCTTTTACTAAATAAAATTTGATTATGGGTAATAAATTATCTATTTATTTCACATTAAGTGATGAGAGTAACTCGGTAATTAGGAGAAATCAAAGTTATTGACCTATAGTGAATTTCTTCTATATTTACTGTTGGCATAAAATAAGATCTCATGACATGAATACAAGTGCATATTTATTTTGTTACCAGACACATATTTTTTTTTAAGTCTCTGGAAAAACAAAGGTAGATTTCTTCTGTTTGGAAGAATGTATAAGAGATTTATTCAGAATTCAAATTTATTACTTTTCAGCCCCAAATGCACCCTTCCATATACTCTAGTTTGTGATGTTGGGGCCAGGTTCTTGTAAACGATTTTCCTTCATGTTAACTGGATTTCTGCTTTGTTGTGCCAATAGGGATTACAGGAGGGAGACTCGATGACAAGATGACAACGTGAGCAAGAAGGGTCTTTCTACTTCCAGACAATGACCCTTACCCCAAAGGCAACGTGTGGCTCTTATCCCCATTTCCTGTCATCACTATTAGAGGATCCTCATGCTCCCCTGATATAAACTAGCCCAGCATAGCAGCTGCCTTTCTCAGAGAAATGAGCTCTATCTAGGTCTAGGAAACTCTCCTTCAGGCTCCCAAGGTACCTGCAACAGCTGAGCAGGGCTCCCTCCTCAGAAGACTGAGCCCCAACTCTGAAGGTCCCCTCCTTTGGTCCTGGGGTACCAGCTCTGCCACATAGAAAACCCTTCCTGCACTAAAGTGTGAATCATAAATCCATAGGGCCTTTCCTACTACCTTCAAGGTTCTAATAACTTTAGGTTTTCCCCCTTTGTTTCTCTTGCCCTAGGGAGTAGTAGCTGTTTTTTGAAATTATTACTATATTATTTCAGTATTCCGTTTAACTTTTTACTACCCAACATCTTTGCAACCAATTCTCTTCTTAAAATTTTCTCTGTTGTAATACTTAGTGACATTTCTGCTTTCCTTGAATAGACCCAGGCTGAGCACCGTAAGCATATATTAAAAATCTCCTTGTAAAATAATTAGATAAATAATGCCAAAAATTAACGACTTGAATCTAATGTTTAACAGCTTTATTGTTGTTGCTTTTGTGGTTGTTTAAAATGGAATTGAGTCTACAGCCATGCTACTCTGAACAAGCCTGATCCCATCTGATCTGGAAAGCTAAGCAGGGTCAGGCCTGGTTAGTAGTTGGATGGGAGACCACTCAGGATGACCAGGTGCTGTAGGCATAAAAAATAAAAAAATAAGGGATCATAAGCTGACAAGGTCCTTGCAATCTATGAGGTCACCCAAGGGTTGCCTCGCCTAAAAAACCAAACTAAACCAAACCAAAACAAAACAAAAAAAACCAATAAAATGGAACAGAGAACAGGACTAGTGTGCCATCTTTAATAACTGGCTTCTTTATATTTGAGAACTCATTGGGCCTTCAACTTTTAAAATTTTTGTTACTTTTTAAGTTATGTATAAGATACAGACCAAAACATGGATAGAGAACATTGATCTTCGATTTACAGCTCAATTAATTTTATATATGTATACACCCAGGTCAAGATATAGCCTCTTCCAGCCTTCGTTTCATAAGAACTATCAATAGCAGATGATTCTTTATAAGGAGAGAACAAGGCAGAACCGACTCATGTGAATGTCCAAGCTAGAACATAAAGTATTCAGTGGCATGATTCAAGGCCAGTAATTTGGTCATTGTAAATAAAAATTATAATTAATATGACTATTCCATTTCCACTGTAAGTTAAATTTGTTGATATCTTATACCCACAGCGTTTAGTTAGGTACACTAAAACGTGCTTTTAAGGGAAATCATGAAATATCATCCATTCTGTTATTCAGAAATAACTTTTAAACTCTTCCTTTGTGCCAAGCATCAGGTTAGATTTTTAAGATATCCAATGACTTTAACGTGATCCTTGTACTACAGCTAGAGTCAAGTGGCAAATACACACACCTAAATAGTGGTACAGATTAAGTTTGAGAGAAATAAGAAGGGGAGAAGTAAGGAATTTATGGGGCAATAGGTTTGGTGTTTTCCAGACAAAAAGAATACAGAACATGTTTGTCAGAGAAAGCATGTTCAGTAGAAGTAAAAAATTTAGAATGGCTGGAGCTTAACGTGAGATGTGGGTCAAGAAGAGGTAGGAACTGGAAGTTTGGACCGTGAGAAATCCACAAAGATTTTCTTACTTTCTCTCTCTGTCTCTCTGTCTATCTCTCTGTCTCTGTCACTCTTACTTTTAGAAAATTAACACTGGATGCAGAGTGAAGGATAGACTTTAGGGGGCAGAGGAAGTCTGTGGTTAGAAGATGGACCAATTTTCATTAGTTTAGGTGAGAGATAAGAAAGACTTGAATCTCCCAAGTGCATTAGTCATGAAGAAGTAAGGGCAGATTGAAGAGGTTTCTGAAGAATTCTGGAACTCAGAGATTTTGGTGATAGAATCCACGTGTGGAATAAAAGAAACAAAGGAGTCCAGATTCCTGGGGTCAGAGAGTAGGCCATTAGCAGAGATTTAAAACTGAAAAAGAAGCAATGTTTCTTTTTTTGATTTGTTTTGTTTAAAATTCCTTCCAGACATATAAATTGATATATGCAGTAGCAACTGGAGATGCAGGTATGGCACTCAGAGGAAAGGACACAGGTCAGATTAGTATGTTTGGGAAACATCAGGAAGAGGGAACAAGGCATTCACCCAAGAAAGAGCATCGAGTTAGAAAAGTAGAGAACTAAGAGCTGTAACATCGAAATTTAAGACTAAGGAAAAGAAAGGAGAGGCAGCAAACATCACAGAGAAGGAACATTCCTAGAGATTGGAAAAAAGGCAGTATGGCTGGGAGGTTCAGACTGTGCATCCTGATGAGAGACAAGCTGGTTTTGACTCCATTCTTCACCACATAAGATTATGTGACCCTGGAACAGTGCACTCAGATTCCTCACTGTAAAACAGTTTAATGGAAACCACTTCTTAGGAAGATTGTGAGGAGTCAGTAAGTTATTGAATGAAAAATACTCTCAACAGTGTTTGGGACATAGTAATAAGTGCGAATGAATAAACATTAGCAATTATGATATACCAGAGGCTCAGTTTTTGCTAGTCAGTTCAGGAGGTCTCCCTTATATAGCTTTTAATGCGTCATAATATAAATTATGAGGTCCTCTGTCAGCCCAAAGGGATTAGATTTATTTTTCATTGCATTATATCAAAGTAACATAGTGTGAATATTGGCTTATTTTGTAGATCATTAAGTTATTTGTTGTCTGTTATGATCTACTTAGTTTCTGTTTATAAAACCACACTTAATTTTTCTGACCTTTTAAAAATAAATCATTTTAGACTGTACTTTATTCTTATAATTTTGTTCTAAATGCTTTATATTCTTTTTACATCCAACTAGTAATAATATACTTATTGGTATAATGGTTAAGACTTTGTATTTACAGCACAGAATTTATAAAAGGATCTCCATAAGTTCTGAATGAATTATTTATTTTTAATGGCAGGAGAGTTAGAAAAGTAAATGTTAAGATTTCTTTTTACATATTTTTTAAAAAATGAGTATAGAGCTGGAAAATGATGTTTTAAAACTCATAGAAAAGTTGAGGGAACATGGCTTCATTATGGAAGGGTGCTGAAACATTCACTATCTAAAAGGCAAACTTCCAGAGCCATAGAATTTCCAGAATTTATAGACAAAAAAAAATATTTGGTTAGGGAAACAAAAGTATCCATCACACAGTGGATTACCCATCTGGTCACAGCTAAGAAGAACTCAGACCCTAAAAGTAATACTTGGTGCCCTCAGGTTAATTAGCCACGTGGAGCATGGGGAAAGGTGCAGTGAAAAAAAACCCAAAAAACAAAAAACCAAGAACAGAAAGGAAAAAGAAGAGAAGGCTGACAGGTCAGCAGCAGTGGCAGAGATGATATTTATTAGAAACAACAGTGAGTAAAGGGCAGATTAAGTAAAAGAGCAAGCGCTGTCATCACGGAGCCTGGGTGACTCCGGACCAGGTTAGATCAGGTTGGATGAGGTCTAGAGACCTGGTAAGCTTAGCAGGAAGGAGATCCAAATACCATGCTAGAAAGTGGGGACAGGCAGGCTGGAAGTTCGTGTCAGAGAGTTAGACAGTCAATGAAGGCTGTTGCAAAAAGGAAGAAAGCAGTGTCCGTGGGTCCAGGAATAACTGAGAGCAAATCTGGTTGGGCCAACTGTCAATAGGATGGACTTTAGTCATAGAAGAGGACTTGAGTGTAATGGCAGCGTGACTGTGGCAGGAGTGATCAATGCCTGGCAGAAAACAGATGCTTATGAAATATTTTCAGAGGCTGACGACTAGAACTGGTTTACACTTCAGAACAAGGCCAACAACAAGGCTGAATTGATTAGAGTTACCATATGACCTGCTGGCATTAGTTATAAATTCTTTGTCTTAATGGTGAAGGACCTGCCATTATGAGCAAATGCCTCTGTCACTTATTTGGGCAGCAGAGGCTGGAAATGCTCATTCCAAAAATGAAAAATTAAATGAAAATCTGACACTAGGGAATGGGAGAAACTTGAAAACAGCTAACTGCCCTTTAATACCATAGCAGTGAAAAGCACATTCTACCTCTACGGTGACAAGCTAAATAAGGACACGGTATGGGAGCCAAATATTGACCAAATTACTGATGTTGAGAATATTAAATAGTGACATGGACATGGTACAAGAAAGCTAGAAATATTTAGTAAAAAAACAAACAAACAACAAAAAAAAACATTGTTTTTTCCCCAAAGAAGATGTACTTTTAGCAACCAAATGTGATGGGACTTTATTAATGAATAGTCCAATCCTGGCATATTTACAAATGAGAGTTTAAAGTCTTTTAGCTTGTTACATGCCCCAGAAATAAAAAGTATGTATTAAATTGGGGAAAAAAGCTAGTTACTGCCCTAAATAGCATTGTACCCTCCCACCTTTCCAGGCTCCATGCAGTCAGGGGAGAATGTGACTAGGTAAGACTTAGCACATGTGAGCAGGAGTGGCACGTGTTACTTCCAGGCTGAAGCATTTAAAAATCAGTGCTTGACCCTCTGGTTCTTTTTTTATCTTCTGCTACAGTGATTGTGGAGGTCACACACTGAGATAGTGGAGCCACCTGATGGAAGCATTTTTCTTTGCTGAGTGACCATATGGAGAATGGTGGCTCAGGATTGTCACTGAAGTCATGGCAGGCTTTGCATGAAGGAAAAAATAAACCTCTGTCCTGATAAGCCACTGAGGTCTGACATTATTTTGTTACCACAACATAACAGTTTAACTTTAGTAATGTTATCCTTTTTATTTCTCATTTCATTTTGCTCATGGGGTTTAGTTTGACAATATCTGAATAAGCCATTTCCCAAAAAAAAAAAAAAAAAAATCCAAAAATTTTTTTACGTAAGTACCCTTGGAAAAGTAGACAAGATTTATGAAAATTCTCTCTTCAAGGAATCATATAGATGCTTATAGTTGTGAAATGTTTCATAATTAATTACTAATCAAGCTATGTATATTACATGTTGACAAGATGTAGTCTTATTAAATTGAAAATGAAACATTTTAACATTCACTGTAAGTTTTGATTTTCAACATTAATTCAGGTTTTATATTGGTTGTATAAGTCAAAATTTTCCTTTCCTGAGAATGTCAACTTTTCCCCATTGATTATTTTTTTTCTATTCACTACATTTACGATGATATATAATGTACAGCATCGATGTATTGATGATTTTGCAGCTAATGTCTTTTAATATTTTATGTCTCAATAGACATATAAAACATTGTTTTTCATTAATCATTTTGCCAATTATTTTCCAAATTATTCTGCTTAAATTACACACACACACACACACACACACACACACACACACACACACACACATAAAAAATAACTAATGTATGGCATCAATTGATTTTCCCTGGTTCATTTATTCAAATAAAATATTTTCCACTATTTACAAAGGTGGCATGATATTGTGCCTGAAATTTTACAAGTGTAATGGAAACCAGCTTTTGCCTACTAATGTCCAAATAACTAAGTTTTTGTTACAAACTAGAGTGCAAAATATCAAATTAGCCAGCTAGCAGGTAATGATACCTGGTAGTAGAGCCAAATTATAGTGGTATTTCATATGAAGAAGGAAAAATGAAGGCTTCAATTGTGCAGTTGGAGTAATTTTTCAGTTTCAAGTTTCTAAAGTGGAATAATGAACAGAAAAGCAACTCTTGTCACCAATTAGGTTTCAGATTGATGGATGCAAGCAAACCCTTACTAGGACTAAAATTGATTTGTTGGATGAGCAGACTCAAAGATGTATGAAAACCATGGCCATCTGCTTTCTCTCTCTCATCACCTCTATTTCCTCTAGTGTCTTAACAGTGTAGGCTTATTAATTAATCTTACCTCTAATTAACATGAACATTGGTGAGAATGGCCCCAATTCAATACCTTCAGTATCTCCTTGAATAGACATTCAGACTGCAGTTCTTTCTATGAGATTCCTAACAGAATTTATATACTGGTTTGTTTTTCCCCCCACTAAGGCAGTCCATACTAGTGGTGGCTTGGGAATCCTTCAAAGTCAGGGACAAAAGCAGTGTTCCCCAAAACAAATGGAGCGAGAAAGGCACAATTTCTCAGTTCTGCAAACTGTGTTCATCTATGGTTGAAGGGAGGTAGAGTCAAACCAGAAAAAATTAAGTAAACAAAGCTCTCAGTCTGTTCTTTCTATGTGTCCCCCACCCCATTTTGAAATGGCACTTACTTCACACACATCCCTCGCACATCCCTTGTCTTGGCAATGTGGATTTCAGATCTCCTGCCTGTTTGACTGGAAACTCCCAGAAGAGACTTTTCTTTCCGAGGAAGTCTATTTCTATCTCTGAAAACCATACTCATTTAAAGTCTCACTAATCTACTTACTCAAGAAACTTTCCTGAATGCCTTTCTGTGTGGCCTCTGCTGAGCAACAAGGATGCATAACTGAAAGGCAATTCCTCCTTTCAATGTCATGGTGAATACAGATGCAAACCACATGTAAAATATGCAGTGAATTGTAAGGGCAGGGCATACAACAGCTATCACAGGGGCACAAAGAGAGGGGCCTAACCCAACCTTGAGAGGTGCTCAACCAGCCTTCCAAATTGCCCACAGTCAAGTGCTCCTCCCTCTTCTGCTTCCCCACATAATTGCCCTGTGGCAGTGTGCATTGCGATTAAGAACTTGGTTGTGAAGCCAGACATCAGGACTTCAGATCCCAGCTCTACAACTCGCCCACCTTTGTGACTTCAGGCAAATCATCACTCCTTTCTATCAATTTCTCTATCCATCTCTCTATAAAATGGAATAATAATATTTCATTATAGCATATGGCATTGTTGTCATAGTTTATGACATTTAGAACTTCCTATTAGATCAGTGCCTGGCATTTAATAAATACTCAATAAATTCTGGGATGTAAACATATAATTTTTCCTCTTCTGCAGAGATTATTATTAGTATAACTATAACTGTTAATAGATTATAATTTCTTTTGGAGAACTTCTCCAAAATGCAAACAGCAGGGACTCAATAACTACTTCTCAATCCATACTTTCTCTACCTAGAGTCCCGAATTCTTCTCTTTCCTAGAATCTAATTTGTTTATATTTTCCCTCAACTCCTGGCAGTATTAAAGGACCAAATTTCCTTTGACTGGTCCAGAATGTTGGCCTGGGCCTGAATAAAGCACTTGTTTCTATTAGCAGTCCTTTCTTCTGGGGGCATGTCCCCTCAGAAACATTGCCCTACATAACACCGCTCTTCTTCAACCTGACTTTCCCATGACCCACCCCAAGTTTTCCACAGTTTCAACTTGTTCAACAATAACCTACTTCTATCAATCAAGACATCTCTTCTGGGCCCTGCGTTTTCCCTCTCCCCTTCCTCTCTCCTCAATGTGAAATCTCTTTTGCTTTACTGATAGTGATACTGAAAGTACCTGTGTTGGCAGCACAGGTACAGGACAGCAGCATGTGAACATGTTTAATAAACCCTCACCTTACAGTATTCATCAGTTATGAATGAGAGAGAAATTACGCTTTGACTTGAGCTCTTGGCCTAAATTCCATGTTTCATTATATATTTGTATATTATATATTTTTTGGTGTCATAAGTGAATGACATTTGTTTTACTGCCATCGACTAAGAGTTGAGAGATAAGTCATTTAAGTCAAATGAGTTACCTCTCGAACAAATAGTCTAGCATGTGTTTTCAAAATGGATGACATTTTTAAGAAAAAGTTTTAAACAATTTTGCAACCCTAGAATGACATGAACTATTTGAAATTCTGTCTCATTTAATAAATCAGGACCATTAATAAATTATTATCAGACAATAATAATGACTGAAAAAAAAATAATGATTGGAGGGCATGAATTGAAGTGGTGCTACCAAGACCTAAGTCGATCTATCTATGGTTGTCTTTCCATAACACAAACCTGATTGTGGGGCCTTAACAAATCCACTAATTGCTACTGATTCCTAATTATCCTGGGGGTGGAGTGAGAATAAGTGATGATTTCAGTATAAATATGGGAAACACATTGGAACTCTTAAGACAGGGAAGGAAAGTAATTATCTAAGGATAAAAGTTATTTTTAATATTTTTTATAATATTTATAGTTAAAATGTTAGGAGAGATATGTGACTCCTGGATGAGAGCTGGCTGCATAGGTAATGTAACATTATAGGATTTTGATTTCTGAGATGTCACTTACGGTACCAGAAAGATAGACCCTTGAGGAGACAAAGTACGTCATTTTGTGTGATTCAGAAGTATATATTTCTTCAGAGAACAGCTAAAATGATCATAAATAATTTAAATGAATGTGGAGGGAGGAGATGAATAAAAGCCCACATTAAGTTGTGAAATCAATTCCAAATTGAGCACAATGTGAAAGATAAATGTGGTGTAGAAACTGCAATAAAGCCAAGTAATAATAAAAGTAAGGATTATTGTCACTGAGTGTTTACTGTGTCTCAGGTACCTGAAAGATATCTAATTCAATGTTTCAATGTCCCTTTGAGATAGGTAATTATAGCCTCCAATACACAGACTGTTTTAAATTTGGTTTAATTGATTTAAATCACTTGCTAAAAATCTCATACCTAGCAAATGATGGAGATTGTATTTGAAATTGGGATTATCGGGCTCCATGATTCATACATTATGCTGTACTGCCTCACCACGGTACCTAGACATTTCAGGAGAGAACATTTGGGCAGAAAATGTCTTAAATGACTTCAGAGATATCTATACATAGGATGGAGGTAATAAATATAATAAAATTATGATAATACAGGTGAGAATTTGCAATTTTTAAGTGCAAATAAAACTTGAAAAAATGGGACAGTTTTTCCCCTCGTCATTTTGACAATACTGGGATAGAAAGCTTACACACTTACACACACACACACACACACACACACACACACGCACAGAGGGTTACAAGAAGGAACAGGGAAATCACCTGTAAATCAGATTATACTCAGCTGTAGCAATACTAAAGTCCCCATGGCCAGAAGAAGAAGGACGTAGATAAGATGTTCCTGACACAATCACAAAGCTGCCACAGCAGCACATATTTATCTGTTGCTGCAGAACTCATTTGGTAGAAAGCAGAAACTCTTCTGAGTTCTTTCCTAAGACATACAGCAGGGCTTGAAAGCTGTAAAGGACTATACAAATGGCATTGAACATTATCCACAGATCAGAAGCAACACATTTTTAAAGGACATGGGTTTTAGTTGAAAATAAGCTCAATATGATTCAAGAGTTGATACAGCTCCCAAATGAAAGGTGATGTGATCTAAGTATTCATTAAGAAATCTTTAGAATCTAGTTCCCTGATAGAAATGACTAGTGCTATTCCAACTTCTCTTGGCATTTTCTGCTTTATTCCTGACAAAAATTTCAAGAGACTTTTTGAATATTTAAAATGAAAAAAAAAATAGAATATTTAGAAGACTTTTGAAGAAAATAAACATGTTTCAGGTGAAAATGAGATTTAAACAACCAATGATGGCTGTCTTCAAATATGTAAAAGATCGATTAATTGCTATATGGAGGATAGAGGGTTAGCCTTGATTTTTTTTTGTGGTCCCATCAGTATAATATAAGTTAGAGATAAATTTTAATCCAACCTAAGAAAAGACTTAGAGTCATTGGTGGCAACTATAAGTTAGCAAAGGGCTTTTAGTCACTGGAGGTATTGACACATCATGTGAACATATACTGGTTGGCATCAATTCTTGATAGACGATAGCTTTGGTGATCTTTAAAATTTTCTAAATGCTGACATTGTAATTTGTACATATTCCTTCATAGTCTCCTTTGTCACATTAACACATATTTGTAAAGTATTTTGACAAACTTTGAAACCCGTCTTTAAACATAGCTGGTTTGAAGATTCCTCTATAGTCTATATGGAGATTCAACCTGCATCCTTGGACTCATTAGCACCATATCTTCCAAACCTGAACCTTGTACATATAACCAGAGTCAAGGAGTGTTGGGGAGAAAAAATCCAGACATTAAAAAAAAAATTATCCCTCATTTTCTGTGGCCTCAGCATTTGAAAATGCACCCATCATTTTTATGAACCACAACACCAAAAGCTACAAATGGCAGAGTTAATGTCATTTTGTTTCAAAATATCAATTATAAAAAGCCTAGAGTCTTCCTGTAATTACCAATTTTCTGGATTGTGACAATGAAATTATTTTCTTTTTCGGTCTTTATAGGCTTTCAAGAATTGGGCTAATTTGATGTTCCCAAGTCTAAATTCATCAATAAAGAAATGGTCCTCTAAGTTAAAGAGGAAATTTGGGGAACTCTTTCTAGAATTCACATACTTTAAAACTCTGTGTTAATCACAGTCAAATCATGTTGTTTAGAATACATGGGTACAGTCCTCATCCTGTAGCTTTGGTAACTTTCTACACGAAGAATCCCAGCACCAGTCTGTATAGGGGTAGAAACAGAAAATACTGTTTGGGTGTTTCGTCAAAGGCTGTTGGCACTCAGGATACTCAAACTCAATAGCTTTAACTTCTACCCTTGGCTCTACCTAATTAATTTCAGTTTTAGTATTTCTTAATTCAGGACATCTTAGGGAAGTTCAATGGGGTACTAACAAATCTAAACAATGCAGCTGGGAGCAACATAGCCATTTCTAAGCCCAAACTAACACTGTCAACATAAAGGCTGCTCATTCTTCCCTTCAAGTTCCTCCATTGATGGCCATTATCATGTTGTCACAACCTGAATTTTTTCTTCATTATAACTCTCTTCCCTTCTTCTTATTTTTATCTTTAGATAAATGAATCTGAACTCAGGTGAAACCTGTTTTTCAGGTTCTAAAATAAAGATAAAAAATCGAAGCACTGAGAAAATGGGTAGTGAGAGGAAGGAGATTTAGAGACCTGAGTCCAGATTAATTCTCAATCAACCTAAATAGATTAAATAATTATCTCAAATCTATTACAATCAGCAGTCTATATTACAACAAAAAAAAAAACTTCAGAAATTAAAACTTCCTATATATAACTTTTTCAATGTTCTCTTTGGCTGTTTCAAAAACACAATTTCAACCATCAGGTTCTATAAAGAAACAATGTGGAGAGAACAGAGTTGGCCCAGTTCATGCACTCATGTATTGGTTTATTCTTTCAATAAAAGTTTCCTGCATACCTGTTATGTGTCAAGCACTCTCCTGGATACAGGAAAAACAGAGATGAACAAAATAGTACCCAGGAGTTTAATATCTAGTAACTCAGCCCCAGAAAGTGCAGTATATGTTGGCGTTATGGTCCATCTACTTTTGTTTCTCCTGTTGGCTTGCAATTGGAATACCAATAAGCAGTCAGATTTCATCCCATAAAGGGTAAGGTGCATTTCAATTTCTAAGTGGTTTTATAGTAGCCCACTTCAATAATGTGTAGTGAATGCTTAAAATGAAGGAGCACAATATAGTTTAACATTCATTTAGACTTTGGAGACAGGCTTGAAAGCCAAATCTGGATTTAAGTCTCAGCTTCACAATTCCTTAAGTTCTGTAAAACCAAGTTATATTATAATAAAATGGAATATTTTAATATAATATAAAGTTTTAATATAATAAAATGGCCTTTGTAAAACCATGATCAATAAAAGCACATATAGCACTGAATTCTGGGCTTGGGATAGTAGGCGCTCAGTTAATGGTGGTACTTTTCTTCCCCCACTTGATGCTTCTACTCAATACCCTGAAGATGCAGAATGCAAAGTTAAATGAGGTCAGGAATGCAGGAAAATGACATATGGAAAAAGAAAGTTTGACTATGACTTTAAAGCTTTTAAATCTGAATAAAGATCAATTCTTATAAAATTAAACTAAAGATATAAGTGCAGAAATAAATGAGAATATGTATTTAGATGATAAATTTTAAAGAAAAATCTGATTGTTAAGCACTGCACATAATTCTCATTGTAATAATTAAACATTTAAATACTATTAGAAAAAGATAATAATATTTTTGTATCAACTAGATTCTAAGAGTTTTTTACATGAAATGTAATGTTTGATAACGAGTCTTTTAAAATAGTTTAGAAATAAGCAAGAAAATTTAATTTATGCTGCATTAGCATCAAATATTATAATCTTTATAATCTATTTTATTCATCTATTTATGATCATTACTGATAGTCTCTAAAAGTTTCTTATAATTATTCATCATAGGTGTATGTGACATATATATCACATACAACTTTTACTTCACCTATATTTTGAATTTTACTTTCTTGTTTTTGCCATGACTTTACCTTATATCAGCATGTATCAAATTGAAATTGGCTTGAAATTTTTCTTTAAGTTATATAACTTAATAACGCAAATCAGGGTTGAAAAGACCACCCTGGTATCTAACGTCAGTACTACTTATAGTGTTTGTTTTTTACCTACAAATTAATATTTATGTCCAAAGGTTTATAAGAACATGCTAAATTTGGAACTTTCCATAATGTTAATGCTAATTTGAATTAGTATCACTAACTTATAAATCAATTTGAGAATGAATATCATGATCCACAAAACATCTTACTTTTGATTCTATAATTACATAGGAAATTTACCCTTAAGTAACAATAAAAAATATGCAAAATGACATTTGGATAGAAATTTATTCTGAGTGTATTCATAATAGTGAAAATTCAAAGAAAAAAAATGTCCAAAATCAGGAAAAGGTTTAAGTACAGCTGGTATATCACTGTATTCCAAAAAATGACTTAGAATATAATCTTTTTTAAAAAAAGATTGAAACCCACTTTTGGAAAAAAAGCATTCTCTAAAACTATAGCATGAGCATTAGACGGGTAAGTGCATAGGTGTTTTTATTTTTCATTTTCTGTTTCTCAATTTTCTATAATGTGATATTTTATATTTATAATTAAATTACTTATTTAAAAAGAGAGATTATTACACTAATGAATTTAGAGAATGTGGAAGACAATTCGTATTTTATTGTAATTTTCTTTTTAAATTTATCATTTTATTACTAGTCAAGAAAGTATATTAATAAAGAATATAGCCAATCTTACACATATTAAATAAATATTTAAATATGAAAAAGACAAGGATAAAACATCTTCATTAAACTGTGTACATGTAATTAAATATAAATTAAGATATTTAATGTACAGCATATCATCTTAATATACTATGTTTCAAATTGTGGATTCATATGCTTTTTAAAATTGTTTTTAATATTAAACATATCCATATAATTATTATTATGATGATAATTTGGTCTTAAGAAACGGTATGCCATGTCTAAAAATGGCTGAAAATTATACAAGTCCCTCAAAGCAATAATATACACAGGATTTACCTACTGTATTAGTTTCCTATTGTTGTCATAACAAAATACCATAAACTCAATGGCTTAAAACCACACAAATTTAAGTTGCAGTTCTGAAGGTCAAAAGTTGGAAATGGGTTTCACTGGCCTGAAACCAAGGCGTTGGTGGCATTGCATTCCTTTTGGAGGCCCTAGTGGAAAACACTTTTTCTCACCTTTTCCGTCATCTCGAGGCCACCTGTATCCCTTTCTATGTTCAAAGCCAGCAATGACCAGTTTAGATTTCTCAGGTTGAATTTCTACAATGCTGTCTGCCTCTCCCACAATTAAGGTCCCTTATGGTTACATTGGACCCAGTTAGATAATCCAGAATAATCTACCTGTTTTAAGGTTGGTTAATAACGTTAATTCCATTTGTTACCTTAATTCCCTTTTGCCATGCAACACAACATATTCACAGGTTATGTACACATCTTTGAGATCTTTGTTTTGTTTACCACAACTATTAGCCATTGGTTTTATGCTATCTACCCAAGGAACCATTTGGTCTATTTTGATATAGCTTTTCTTGTAATTAAATTTATATCTGCATTGTTAATTAATGTTTTAATACCTTAAATATATACATCAAGTTTTGCTAAATTCTTGCAGCAGATAATTTGAAAATTTTGACTTTTTGTTTGTTATTTACATTTGTCTTATAAATCTAGCCTCACCAACCTAATATAGAGTTGCCTGTCAAAATACAGAACACCTATTTAAATTTTAATTTCAGATAAACAACAAAAAATACTTGGGGATGTCATAAATATTGTACAAAATAATTATTCAGTGTTTATCTGAAATTCAAATTAAACTGAACATCTGTACTTTTTAGTTAATAAATCTAGCAAAACTAACCTAATATCATTTTAAAAAAATAAGTTTCATAAATGATGATAATACATACTGAGCTGAGAGTTAAAATGGAATAGAAATTTTTTTTATCAGCATTCCATACAGAAGCAGGATACTTTAATATTGTAAATACTAATAATTTCTCTTCACATTAATAATTCCAAATTTGCTTTACTATTCAAAGGCCTTAAGATTTCAGAATATTATAATAAAACTATATTTTAAAATATAGTTTATTGTTTTGATGTTATGTTATATGCAGTACTTCATTTCAATAATGGGAGAAATGACTTGAAATGGACCAACTATTTCAAAATAAAATACTGGAAATGTGGAATAAGATATAAAAAAGGGAATCTAAGCTATCGAGAAAAATGTGTCATTGAGTTTGTTTGTAAGCTGCTCTTCACTAAAATGATAGAGGAAACTGAATATTGTTCCTCTAGAGAACTGACAGAAAGAATTTGTGGGATCATCTGGTAAGATCCCTTAGAGAAAACTAAGATCCAAATATAAATGCCATTGATGATGTTGGAATAATTTCAAACAGAAATTGAAATCTATTCAGGCTGTTAAATGATTGAAAACAAATATTTGCTTGTCAGGATTCAGAAGGAAGCTGCTGTTATGGCACATGAGACCACACTAAACAAGTATTCATGGCTTCTTGCTAGAGTACAAAGCTCATAGAGAAGTGGCAAAAAAGAGCACTCTCTGGTAAAATAAAATCACATCGAACAGCTTTAAATTATTGTAATATTCTGAAAAAAGAATATGTGAAGCAATTTGAAAAAGAAGCTATGCTTTAGAAATTTATATGAGGGGTTCAAACTGAAAAATGTAACATATACTTTATCTAAGAAATGTTCTAGAAATTGTATCAAAGTAAAGTTAGCTATGTAGAAATATATTTTATTATTGATAGATATAATTTGAGGTCATTTTCTTCCAGAAAATATATGCTTTTTAATCATGTTACAAACAGCAATCTTTTAAAAATCATAGGGTTAAAGATTATTTCCTTTATTACAGTGTGAGGAATAGGAAAAAAATAGGCAAACTTTTAAAAGTCCTCTTTTATTTAAAATCATATTATAGTCATAAAAATAGTTGTAAATATAATTTTACTTTAAACACAAAATCATGTCATAATTGATATTAAATAAGTTGACTCTATCAAACCAGTTGAAAATGTGAAATATTCAGTGTATGTTTAGAGCGAGGTCTATACTGAAAGAATAGGGTGCTATGGTTAGGGCAGATCTACATAACAAAAACATAAACATAAAATGTCTCGAGTACCCAAATGTATCAGTACAGAAAGTAGGGAACAAAGAAGGTGGAGAATGTCAAAGTGATTTAGGTTGGTAGGCTACCAAAGATAAAGGATATCTATATCATCATCATCACTATTACCAACACTGAAATAGCAAGGAGTAATCTAACCAATCTTGTCTGCTAAATACTGTTGTTATCCCCATTTTACAGATGAAAGCTGAGGCTTTACGCATGTGGCACATCACACACAGATGCAGTGCATAACACACAGTAAATGGATAAATCAAGATTTGTATCCTGGCAGCCAGGCTAGATATCCATGTTTGTAACCACTGCTTGTGACAATCCTGCCTCCATGCAATTAGGCTGAATACGATTTCATTGTTCAGGGTTTTAGTTTAAATAATGTGCAATTTATAACTTTTGTACATTGTAGTCAGAATTGACTCTAAAATATCCTATATTAGAAATGTGTTCTTTATTTTTCAAAATAAATATCTATTTATCTGTTTGCCCTATAAGGTTCACAACCAGCAAGAAGAAAACTCAGGTTATCTACTATGTTTTCATACTTGAATTAGGTTTTACACTATCATGAATTTCTTTTCAAGAAGAGCTTTTATTTTTTCTTACTACAAAAGGATTTTAAAAATAGCAGCTTTCTCACAGAGTCTACAGGATGAGTAAAATAAAAAAAAAATCAAATGAGAGAAAAATTCAAAGGTATAGAAGGGAACTTAACTGATTCTTGCTATCAACACTTATAATTTGTCAAGAGAGGGCTGCCTAGTAAATATAATTTCCTTCTTTCTTCCTAAGGCATTGTGGCAGAACAATTTATGATACTACATTAACTGGAAGTACAAGGAAAATGTGGTAGAAGGGGATAAGGAACTCACTAATGTGAGGTGAAATCAAAATCAGTCTCTAACAAGAGAATACTTTCCCCATTAACTTCTCTGGGATCACATCAGAGTCTTCCAGCCAGTGGCTCATGTCTTTCTAGCAGGGATAAATAATTTGAATGATAAACAAGAAGTAATGATGAGTAGAATGTACCAAAGAAAAGCTAGGTAATTCTAAAATAACAAAATTTGATGAACTAGATATCTACTGTCAGCTATAGTTTATAGCTCACTTTTATTTGTTTATTCATGTTTTCCACCAAGAGCAAAGAAACACAAAAATTAATGTAGAGTTTTGAATATCTTTTTCATTTTCCTGCCTCAGATATCTTAGTAAAACTGAAAGAAACATATGGTGTGAGTACATGCCCCATAGGGCTTTTTGGAAAAGTAATTCAGACTCTAGATCATATGTTTGTATCATGCTATGTGGTTGTGAATGCACTTGATTAAGGTTTATGAGACTGATGACTGCCTCAAGCACATTTATCTTCTCAAATGCTTTATGCATTCATTTGCATCCTTTACTACAAATAATCTTCATGTGTATTTATTTAAGAATTAGGTCATGCCTCTGAGTGTTTGACCATCTCCTATGTAACTGACAATTTTCTCTGCAATAAGAGCATCTTAGAATTAGACAGGGCCTTAAAGAAACGGTGAGGAAATGACACATCCTGGGGGCAATGACATTTCGTAGGCTCTCACATCCCAAGAGAGGCTGGAAGAGAGACAACATAGTCAAGTCCTCATTTTACAAATAAGGAGACAAACTGAGAGAAGGTAACTTGCTTTCTCAAGCCCACGGAAATGTTAATGAGACAAGAAGCATTCAGGCCAAATGTTTTCCCCAGTTTCCATGTCCTGGCACATACTGACTCAGAATCTGGCTTGAAATTATGTATCACTTTCTTGTTTATCTGACTCAACCGCAACTTTTCAGTTGAAAACTCTTTGCATTTTACTTTGACAGACATTGCAGGACTAGAAAGAAGTGAGAGTCAGGAAGAAAATTAAAGAATTATACTTATCTCTTTCTGAAGAGTTTCAGAATGAGGAAACTACCATATATACAACTACAGATGCATAGATTCATAAACGCCTCACGAATACCAGAGAACACATATCTGGAAATGTAAAATAATGGATGTCTGGATAGAGTACATATATGTTTAGAATCTGTGATGTTTTATAAATTAGAGAAGAATTCATGGGTTGGTTGATTTGGTAAGAAAACAGGGTTTATTGAAATGAAGTACAGTAAGTAGTAAAAAGACAAAATTTGAAAAGTTTAGGTTTGAGCTAATGTTCAACAAGAAACAATTTTAGTCTAAAAAGCCTTCAAAGCATCTTCAATAACACCTATAAACATTTTATTAAGTGATTATTCTGGAAGAATCAGTTTTAAATCAGTCTCTTCTACTAGAATTCAAGCTCTATGACGTAATTTGTTGAGAGTATAGATAAGGGCAAAAGGGAAGAGGCAGTGAGTATTAATTCTTAAGTTTGGATCTCTGAAAAACAGAGATAATGGTGAAAGAAAGAGGAATTAAAATAAATATTAAGTATAATGGAGAAATATAAAGTAGCAGCTAAAGGCATAGGCCTGTAGTCAAACAGAATATGGTCAGCCCCAGGTATACCTCATAGTTAACAGTATAAATGTAAAAATTCTTGACTTAACTTCCCTACATCTGCAAAATTCACCTCTTAAAGATGAAAGGAGATCATTTATATACAAAAAGCTCAGCCTAGTTTTTGGCACATGTGAGGCATTCAATAAATAGTCTATTTCAAATATGATATATTTTGATTTCAGATATCTTACTTTTACGATTTGGGTTTTGGCTCGCTATCAGATGTTGGTTTCAGATTGTTTAATCTCACATTTTTGTACGTGTGAAAGAGCAGGGGTTAAGAAAGCAGCTCGAAAAGCACGATTGTTGCTTTTATAGCAGAAGCCATATGAATGATGAATGCGTCAAGGGATTGGTGCCCGGGAGAAAGGCCAAAATCAGGGGAAGATGAGAAGTTGAACAGAAGGAAGATGCGATCAAGGAAGCAAAGAAACCAAAAGAGATTCACAGCAGTATGGTTTCCCAGAGTGTAGGGGTGGGGGAAATATAAGATGGGGGTATTATTAGCCATCGCAAATTCATGCATGTTCTGTATATAAAGAGCACTACAAAGAAGTGAGGTAGAAATAAATAATCTGAGAGTCTTCTTTGGAGGCACGTTCTTCCTAATCTTATGGTACTGGCTACCTTTACCTTCTTGTCACCTGCAACACATGTTTCATTTCAAATGGAGTTATTTATTTCATGCTTGTCATTGTCAGTTCCTAACAATAAGCGGGCAGTCCAATCAAATGTGCAATAAATTGTGGTTTGATTGAGTACTTTAGCATGGGGAAAGTGTTTTGTTGGAAAGGGCCGTGCTACAGTGATAGGCTGCCTGCTGCCTTATGGTTTCATGACAGGCTCACAGTCTACCAATATGATTCTCAGTTCAATTTGTGTGGATGAGGACTTAAAAAAACAGCTCACAGGAGAAACATGACATTTAATCTTGTCTGAGAATATGAGATCATCTACAGAAGCTGTACGTATGTGTGTGTGAAATGAGTGTATGCTCAGGGAGGTCATATAGGGAGTTGTATTCCACAGGATCTGGGCCAATAGACAGCAGAAAATGCCACATTCCTTGGTATTTTTTCTGCAAATACCCTTGACTGAACAAATAGAGTCTAAAATTCTGATGAACATATTCAACTGATTATCATTTCTGGACTGAAAAGACTTTTTGAAAATGAGAATAACCTCATCATCCTTTTAAAAATAAACACAAACATGAAGCCTACAATTAGTATTGTGGCTCTTGATTTTGAAGAGAAACAACAATGTAATTGAATATTGATTGATTCATATTTAATATGTAAGGTGCCCAAAGTTATGCCAAAATGAACTATGTAGAAAGAAAAAAAATTGAACAAATTTGGCCACAATCATGATAAGCAGTGAAATTCAAAAACATCTCAAAATTTTCCCAAGATTACTAGAATATAAAATCCATTTAACATCCAAATTTACATAATGGCAATTGTAATTCTATATTTAAATTGGGGTCATAATCATTTAGAAATTATTTGATTTTATTTCCAAAGAGTTTGCCTTTTTATTTCAACTATTGAAATTCATTTGAGTATCATTTGGGAGATGTGTTTACTAAAAATGATAATCCATTGTGTATTCTTGTCCTCGTATCCTTCCCTTTGCTTTTATCTACGCAAACTGATTTTTACCCAGCTTCACTGTTTGGGGGCCCCCAAATCCATCTCCATACTTAGCTAGCTGTAGTCATCAGCCATTAATTATTTTTTTCTTTCTCTCCTTTAGCCCAGACCAGAGGGAAAGCCACAGGCTCTTTCTTGAAGCCTAGTTAGATAGAGTCACTGTGGCAGCCACAGAGAAGGTTCAGAATCACACACCCTACCACACACTCTCCAGTGCAAGCGCCTCACCTCCCACTCTGTTCCCGATTCAACTGGAAACGAGTTTTTACTTTCCACTTCCACTGTCACATGTCAAGCCCCCAATACTTCTGAATTGATTCAGTAATTTTTTTTTTACCATCTTTTCTTATCCCTGCACACTGCAATTCATCTGATTTATCACTGGCAAAAAAACAAACAAACAAAAAAAAAACAACTCACAAAATGTCAGTGTATTGAGAACAGGGCCATGCTCAGATTCAAATATGCTCATGTCTCTACGAGATGAAGTACAAACTTAGCATAAGTTTTACCTCACAACGGCTGCCAATTATCCGTCTAGCTTTATGTGGTGGGTGACCCTATAATTTATTGCCTGCACTAGGAAATACATTTTTCAGAATAAAAGGAATGCTAGTAAGAACAGGGCAAATCAGAGCATATGGTCACTCAGCTTTCCTTGTGAATAAGCTAAACTCAAAGCAGTTCTGCACTCACAGGTTTTACACACAAGGCCCTGATGAAGCCTGCTTTCATCTATTCCTTTCTACCTTCAAGTCTGTTTAATTCCCACCTTCTTCATGGAGACTTCCTTGATCCCTCAAAAGACATGCTCCCTGCCTCCTTCGGCCATCACTGGCACTTCACCTCCACACTATTACTCTGCCTTGTACTGGTCACCTGTGTGCTTTGTTTGGCAGCCCAGCTACTTGACCCTAAATAACTCAGTAGCAAACTTCTTCCTAATCATTGCATTTTCTTAAAAATCAATGCTCACATATAGAGAACATTTAATACATATTTCTGATGATATGTCATCAGCAGCTGTCAGCTGATACTTATATATGGCCCTTAAAAATATTTATTTAGTGATGACATTAACTCTAAAAAAAGAAAATTCGTAAACCTTTTGTGGCGATCAAAGATCTTGATCACTATGCCAATTCAAAATCACTCACCCTTTTATGCATCTAAAAGATTTTCTCAAAATATATATTAGATGTCAAAAGTCCCTAAATATGAAAATGTGCATTTGTGTTGTCTAAGAAAAGTTTTTTTTGAGACTTTCACTTAAATCTTTGTGTGTAATGATTTCTATTTTTATTCTGTAGATTTTTATTTATTAAATAAAATAAAGTCTAAGCACTTATTAAATAAAAGTAAAGCCCTTCACCACCCACTTCCCATATCCTGATGCTGTTGTATAGAATTAATACATCTGAACAGGTTTTTGTTTTCTTTTTTGCTGTTCTTTCAATAATACACATATCTCTTGAATTAGCAATTTTAGATTCCATCCGCTGACTATTTACAGTAAAAGGTAAATGCTTTAGTGTGCTTGTACAACTTCCCTCTCTTTTACTCCTTTTTAGGTACCTCTGATATTTTAAAGTTATATTATTATTAATTCAGCAGTGTTTATAACATTTAATTCAGTAAATAACACGTCTGTTTTGTTTCTAAATTCCTTCTGACAATGTCAGACCAATACAAAATCAATTGCTGGACTATTGCTAAAAAATGTAATACTCCCTTAATATTCATCAAAGTAGCATGACTGGACTCACAGAGAAGGAAATTTATGATTATTAAAACCTCACATGGTCTTAATGGCACTTGGTTTCTTATACATTCTCTTAAAATTCCTTTTTAAATGTCTTTGTTTCTTCTGAGTCATAAGTAATTGCTGCTGTTATTCTTCTCTTGTTAGATATGTTTTTGGTTTTATTTTGTTGGATTACAGGCAGAATAATTCATACATTCGTTATGGAGGCATCAGATTTACTGAGTCATGTACATTTTTAGTCTCACAGTGATTGAAAGTTTGGCTGGCTACACAATTGTAAGTTTAAAATACTTTTGCCTTAGAAAGTCTTTGCTCATTGCCTTCTAGAATTCAGGGCTGATTTTTATTCCTCTTTCCCTCTAAAAGACCTTAGAATTTTCTCCTAATTAGTGAAATTTTACTGAAGTGTGTGGCCCTTTCAATTTTAAGAATTGTCTTCAGTCTGTGAATTTTTCTTTTGTTTTCTTTTTTTTTATTAACCATTTATTTTCTTTCTTTTTCTCTGCTTCTTCATCTTGGATGTTTATTGGATATACATTGGGATCCAGCATCTATGCTCAACAAGTTCTAATATTTCCTCATATCTTCCTTTACTCATTTTTCTCCTTTTCTTTTTTTTTGGTTCTACTATTCATTTTACCCATCCCTTACTCTGCTCTTTAACCTCACCCATCCCATGTTTCAGTTCATCAGTTCAGCTTTTCACTTTCACATTCAAATTTTAATTTCCAGGATTTTTCTTTCTCTTTGATTGCTCTTTTCCATAGCAACCTGTGCAACTGTCTAGGTTGTATGTTCAATATTTACTTGATTCTCTCTTGGAATGCTAGTTTGTTTAAAAATTCTCATATTCTCTGAATTACCTCTGGTTTTGTTTTGTGTGTGTGTGTGTGTGTGTGTGTGTGTGTATGTGTGTGTTTTTGGGGGGGTCTTTTTAAAATTATGCTACTTGTCTTCTTCAGTTATCATGACTTCCTTAGTTGTTGTGATTGAAGGGCTAGGTTTATTGTTAAGAATTACTAGTGAGGTTCATTTTCCTTGGACAGGTCAGACTACAGACCTGCGTTAAATCAGTGATTGTTTACTTGACTTGCTTCTTTTGTATGGTTACAGGCAAGCAATAGACTAGGCACCCACCCTCAGAGGAACTTAGTCTAAAAGTTGATAAATTTATCATATTTCTACCATGTATAGAAGTTGCATTTCCTATTTCCTACCTGTCCTTGTCTGAGTGGAATAAAATTACTTGGAATTCTGCTCTGTTTCTCTCTCAATGCCTCATTAGGAGCATAAGATAATTCTACCTTCAGATATTTCCATTCTTTAGAGTAGACTTTAATTTAATCTGTATTCTTTCTGCAGGCAAGGTTAGAGCAGAAAGAAGTGAGGGACTCAACTGGCCCAGATATTCTGAAATGCAGTTCTTGAAATAATTTTTCTTGTGGTCACTTCAATGCCCGCTTCAGGTCTTTATGTTGCCTTTAGGTTTGGAAATTATTGGGGACTTCCACGGTAAGAGCTACTTATGTCTCTTGGGCTGTGCTTTCCCACTTTCAATATCCTCATAAATTAGACCCATCTGACTTTTATTTTTCAGAATTTTCTCAAATTGTTTTACCTAATGTTGGCTCTAAAAATATTATGGCCTCCACTCTCTTTCTCTCTCTCTCTCACTCTTGCTGTCTCTTCCCCATCCATCTTTTCTTTCATTTTTTTCTTTTTATTTCCTTCCTTTTTCTTTATTTTTATTTTCATTTCACTGTTACCTTAGAGGGAAGGGATATATATGTTTGTGCCAGCCCATATCTTGAACCAGAAGCCAGTGTTTCTTTTTATATATTTCTTTTCATGATACAAATAAATATGCCATATTTATTTTAAATAGCCTAGAATTTATGCTAATTTTGGTTAAATATTTTTCTACATGTTGGGGTGGGTGGTACTAACCCACATGATACTGCATTGAGAGAATTAAAAAATTTTCCAACATAAAATGTGTATATGATTACAGCCAAAAGGAACTATTTGCCTGCAATCTGCTCTTGCTGGCACCCTGTATGCTCTATGACATGTAAAAATCTAGTGAATTATAGAAAATTCAACTTGAAGTTATGTAAAGTAAATTAGTCACTGCATTCTGTGCAATCAACAATTTGGGGTATCAAAAGAGTTTTGCCTATATAGGAAAAAAAAATAACTATGTGTGTGACATTTCCCTAAACACTTTGAAATAAAGTCAAGGTCACTATCACTAAAAATATGCATGTTTACATTTAATTGAATCTAATGTTCTAATAATTTCAATCATATTAGGAAAACTAAGCCAACATGATTAGGTTGTCTAAGCTCTATGACTTAGTTCCCAGGTTGATTAATTGTCTGGGTGATTAAATTACTATCATTTGGGCATAGAAGATTCAAACCCCGTTAACTAAATTCCAATTTTTTTAAAAAAAATATGAATGTGTAAATGCCACAATCTCTCTCCCAACCAAATGTTTCATTTAAGTAGTCCCCAAAATGAAGGATCAGGGAATCTAAGCTAGGTTTGTTGGACAAATATTTCTTTATTCTGTCAAATAAGATAAGCATCCCTCTAAAGAATTACCCTAAATGTATGAGTTGGTAATTTCCTGCAGTGGTAATACGTAGCAGAACCAGAAACAAAGTAATAACCCCAGTTAAAGCAGCATTGCAAAGGATAGCTACTTAACATGCTTGCCTATCCCGTGCTGTACAATTTCATTTCACTCTTGTCTTCTACATCTTCACAAGCGTAGTGTTCTGAGTGCATAAATGAGATGGTTTTTCCTTTCCAGAGTTGGTTGCAACAGTCTGGTATGACCAATCTTACCCAGACACAATCTACCCCAATACCTAAGATAGTTCTCTAACTATAGTGGTCCAATGGGACACCTTCACCTTTCAAATGACTGCAGCCTGACAATGAAAGAAAATGTCACACAGTTTAGAACAATTACAAGCACACAAGATGGATACTGACAACCATTTCTACTTCCCACCATTCTAAGAAAAGAGAAAAAGGTTAGGAGATGGGTGTGGATTACGAACTACCTCTGGTCTGATCTATTCTGAAAATTACTTCCATTGTTGTCTCGGTTATATTGACACTCTTAGTCCAATTTCTCAGGCTGTTCCTTTCTTAGCTGAGCTATTCCTTAAAGCAGGAGTTTTATTTGTTTTCAGAACTACCTCTTACAACTCTAATTAGAGTTATTATTCACTTTTTAAATTTAAACATAAATATTTCAGCAACTATTTTGTCATGACACTGAGTTATTCCAGCTTCTGCTGAATATATGAAGGCAGTTATATATTGCCTCAGGAAGGAGTCTCTTTTCTCTTTCTTCTACTGCTACAGATTCTCATCCCCCTCTTTGACTGCTGGTATCTGAGTGATCTACACCCTCAAAAAAGCCTTGTAGTTTGCAAAAACACTTCCAGTTGGGGTGCTGCACAGACATGGTCTAAATGACTGAAGAAACTGAGGCAATTATCCAGATAGATTCAAATGTATTTGGTCATTAAAAATTTTTTTTGAGGACCCATTCTGGCCTGGTTTAATGCTGAGTGCCAAGGATAAAATGGTGAGCAAACCAAATAAGATCCCTGCCCTTGTGAAATATAGTCAACATTTATTAATTGCTTCTCCTGTGCTTAACAGGTCTCACATCTCACGTCATCATATAAAACTACCACGAGGTCTCTTATACACCATAATGAAACAAGAGGTTTCTCTTTTTCCTTAAATTTAAAGTAATCATCTTGTTGCCCTCTCCTAGATGACATGAACTCAAATCTTCTCTGGTTTGAAAATAGGGCTGAGCACAGATGGCAGGAAATTGCTTTACATTGCCTACATTTTTTCAGCTGGTTTAGCAGAGTCAGGATTTAAACCCAAGTGCTCCCACTCCAGAGCTCGTGTTCTCCCTTACTCCACTTGGCCACCATGGATCCCTACACTTTTTTGCCTTTCAACTAAAAGTGTAGTGAAAGAACATGGGAGGGAAGACATCGCAGAAGGATCTAGGCTATTGCATTAATTCTCCTTTGTTTTGTGTATATTAGATAGAACTAAAAACAAATATAATAATTCCTTTTTGTATTTCTCCTCAAATATTTAGCAGCCCTATTTCAGAATGAGTGATGACAAAAATTTTAAATAAGTGTTTATGGCCCCTCATTTAAATGAGATAACTTATTTTTCAGAAAAGAAAAGTTGTAATGGGTATCACAATAAGATTATATATATATATATCCTTTATGTCATGGTCTAACTTAAATCATAAATAAGCATTTATATTATTATAGTATATCACTATTGTACAAGCCACTCCATTTAATCATTCAATAGGTATTTGAGGGTGTAGTAACATGAAAGTCTCTATGCTAAGAAATGTATTTATTCAGATATACATCAGACAGACACTGCTTACCCTCTATGATTTTTAAAAAGATAACATTTAAGGATGATAGGAAAAAATAAAGGGCAAGAGTAGAGAGAGATGTCTAAGATGGCTCCTGGGTTTCTAACTTGAGCTACTAAAAGAATGCTGCACTACACATCCAGGGTGTGAAGGAAGAAAGGCTAGTTTGGAACATATTGGGACTCTGACACTTCTGAGTTTTGTTTTCTTTTTCATTTTGAGGGCGTTTTGTTTTGTTTCCATCCACTGCTCCTATTGAAGTACTGCATTCATTGGAGCTTGGTGTCGTAACCCTTGTCTGATTATCTTGGTTTTATGAGACCAATTACAGATGGGAAAATATGTATTTAAGAGACTTTTGACATCCTAACAGTTCTTAACTATCCCAGAGGATTCTTTCACTATTATATTGATTATATTTTCATCTTCTGTCTTTTCATCAAAATTATGAGAGTTTGTGTCAGTCCTTGTCCATGCCTTGGAGTGTTCACCTTTCTTTCACACCACTTTTCTATAAGAAAATAAATTCATTTATATTATGACTTAGTAGATTGCAGCAGTACGCACAAAGCTAATAAATGATGTCATTAAAATCTGTTGGCATAAACAATTAACCTTGACTTCAAAGTCTGAAAAAAAGAGGAATGTATGGAAATTAAAAGGTGTTCTTTGTCATGGAATGAAGACCTGCAGAGCGGTCTGTCTTCATTAATGTTACTAATGTCTCTTTATGATTTGATTTCACTCAGAGGTTTTCTGAAACATTCGTGAAAATTATTTAATTAATTTTACTTTATTCTTCTCTTGTAATTTCAGAGAGATCTGTGTGGTTAGATGAGTTTTCTTCTATAGACCTTATTCTAAGAAACATAATTCAATGTATGCTGGAAGAAATGTTGCTATTCTGTATGATAAATTCTATGTCACTGATGGATAGTTACAGGATGCATAACTCTCATTTTTACTTTCTCATCTCAGATCTGACTCCTCACCATCTTCCCTTGCCCTTGAGCCTGATCGTCTTTTGTATTGAGCTTGGCACCTCGCTGGTGCTGGCAGGCGTCAGGCAGCAGCGGCTGGGAGCCAGACTGAGCTTTATAAGAAAAGCTCAGGGAAGCAGACTGACATGGGCTCAATAATTAGCACAATGCTGAACACAATGCCCAGTAAGGATCTGCTGAATTAATGGATGTGTGGGCTGCCTAACTGTTGTAAATACTTCAAGGTGATAATAGTGATGCTAATTGGCTGAGCATTATAAATAAGAATGGAAGACTGACCAGCTCTTTGCTCTTCTGAAGTCGATAAAACTTATTAAAAACCTTCTTATAGAAATATAAAAGTTTTATTCACTTTTAATATCTGTCAATAATTTTAGCAATGTGAAAAAATAAATATTCTCAAACATTTTGTGTATGGTTTTGAATAATAAAGGACACTTTGATGGAGAATAGCAGGTAATAAATGTGAAGTGTTAGGATAACACATAAATGTATTATATAAAGTACAAAATCTTAGCTACTTATAATAGTTCTTAGTGTAGAGCTGGTCTAAATTTAACAACTCTGAGACTAAATAATTTTAGGGCTATAGTGTTTTGAAAAATCTCTAGAATTAGTTTTTTTTATTGATTTCTTTAATCTTTTTCACATTCAATCATATCAAAATAACTTCCAATTAACATCATTTTATAACTTGCCTTACAATGTGCTTCTTTGACTTATTTTGATTTCACAAAGCTAAGAAAGGTAAAGGAATTTTGTCTTGCCACATTCTGTCTTATCTCTATAGGCATAGATTTTCTCCACATATTAATATATACATTAAATGCCAGGTTTTCAGAGGATGTACAGCTCCTACAAGCTCGGCAGCACTGGGCAGCCTGGCATCTTCATGGGTCCATTTTATCCTAAAACTCTGACTCTCTCCACCACTGCTCCTCAGGGCACAGCTGTAACTCTGCAGAGTTTTTGTTCTGAGACAGTGGTTATTATTTTTTTTCAATTACTTTAAAAAACTTATTAGAATGATGAATGTTTGAACTATACTGATTATATCCAATAGCTTGATGTAGGACTATGATTTTATTTATTCTAAAAATATAGGCATTAGAAGTCTTGATAAGAAAAAATATCTTATTAGCATTGTGTTTGCACCTTCTCACACGCTTGTAAGTCACAGTATAAAAAGTGAAAGCAGGTTGTAATTTATAAAATGTAAAGGAAGAGAAAGAAAAGTTAAATGTCAGAACTCAGGAGATTTTGCTTGGTTAAATATTTATTGTCCACAAGGAAGCAAAATAAACTACTCATGGCCCTCTCCAGATAAAACAGTGTATAAAAAAGGCAGTTCTAGGTTTAAATATAAATACAAATACAAATACCACTTAAGGTGATATTATTAATAATTCATATATATGGAAACTTCTAGACTCTGGAAAACATTGTTTTGCCCTGACTAGTTCAACTAACCACATTAAAAAAAAAAGATTTTGAGAAATTTATCTTACAGCTCACACCTTCTTTTCTTTCCTAAGTTAAATTTTCAAGTTTCATCCTAATAAAATTCCCATTCACATATATCAAAATATAATGTTTTCTAGTTATTAGGTTTAGAGCCCCAAACTGTCTTACTTTATCTTCCAGGCATGTGCTCGGTCCTATATAAAATATTTATGGGCTTCTATCTGGTTATGCAAGTCATGAAAGGTCACAGGTCTGGAACCCACAGCAAGTTTGCTCTATTCAGCAACAAGTTTGCTGAAGTAGGTTTTTATTCAAACTTCACTGAAGGCCACGTTGATCTAGTAAGGGATGAAAGCTCATATTAACGAGTCTCCATGCCCTCACTGAGCACTTTTTCTTCTGAATTAGTTGGGATTTTGAGAGTTATGCATGACCTCGCCTGGAATGTTAGAGACTAGGGAATGTAATTGCCCCAGGATGTTCGATTTCCTCATGACTTCTGATGATGGAAGATTAAACCATTTTTAAGTCTTCATTCTGAGAGAGGAACTTTCTCATACGCACGTTGATCTGAAGGGCTACCCATTACAGAAAGATAACGTTTGCATGTGTCTTTGCTTTACAAGCTGTCTTGTTTCTATCGTATTACCCAAACCTTGAATTCTGTGGTTCATATTAGTTCTCTGCTTTTCTGTACAGAGAACCGCATACATCCACTTAAACACACACATTCTCTTACATGTATAGACATTCTTTACTTACCGTGTTTCATGTGGAAAATGTTAATAGGAGATAAGTAATAGAAGAAAATTATTTTGGGAAATTTGATCTTCACCTTATAAAAAATTATAAACTGCTTTGTGTAACTGCCCATTGCTGTCTTTGATACCTCACCAACACCTTCCACCTATGGAAAAGTCATACAAATGGGGGCTGAGGAGAAATAATAAAATGATTCAGATTGAACTAAGCCATTTCAGTTTCTTTTTGTTATTGTTTTACTATACACCCTGCTTCCATGACTAAAACCATCATATTCATTAAGGAATAGCTGTAAGCCAGACTCACATTAGAACCAGAAGTAGAGTCATTTGTCATGCACTGGGATATCTCTGGGACAGCTCACCTCTGTGAATCATGTCTGTCCTTTCTTCTTTCCTCTTTTAATTAACATTTGGAAAAGAACAGTTATGTTAATATATAACGAAGCTGGGAAGAGAGATTCAGAAAGTGAAGTGAGCTTTTTCAATCTTCGACCTTGCTGAGGAGGACACAGTAAAGTTTTTTCACTGAAAATTGGACTAGGTCAACACATATTCAAAGCAAAGTGACCTTAAGGGAAGTGTGTGTGTGTGTGTGTGTGTGTGTGTGTATTTCTAAATAAGAATAACACAGACTGAATCATCTTGAGAGAATATAAGTCAATCAAAAAGAAAGGCAGAAAGCATCCTAAAGAAAAAATGTCAATCCAGGAAGAGTTGACAAATGCATTTCTTGCACTTACCTTTTCTGCTGACTGGGCTGTACCAAAAAAGATGGGAATGAAGGCTAACCAAATGATGCAGGTGGTATACATGGTAAATCCGATAGGTTTGGCTTCGTTGAAAGTCTCTGGAACACCTCTCGTTTTAATGGCATAAACAGTACAAGTGACCATTAAGAGGATACTGTACCCCAGGGAACAAATGAGTGAGAGGTCAGAAATGTCACACTTGAGCACTCCCCTGGCGTTCTCCGGGTCTAGAGTCCGCTGTTCTCCATAGTCAATGATGATGTGTGGAGGGTCCACAACAAACCAGACACACACTCCCAGCAGCTGGATGGAGATGAGGCTGAAGGTGATCACCAGCTGGGATGCTGGGCTAATAAACTTGGGTGCCGTGACCGATTTCTTCCCCTGCTCAAATATTCGGTGGATTCGGTTTGTTTTGGTGAGAAGAGCTGCATAACTGAAACACATGCCCAGGCCCAGGAAGACCCGTCGGAAAGAGCATATGATTGTATCTGGAGCCGCAATCATTAAAAAGGTGATGGAATAACAGAGGAAAATCCCTGTTAGGAGCACATAACTAAGTTCTCGGCCTGAAGCCCTCACAATAGGTGTGTCATTATTGCGGACAAAGGTCACGATCACAAAGGTGGTGGCGATGATGCCCAAAATTGCAACGAATACAGGCACCACAGCCCAAGGAGAATGCCACTCCAGTTTGATGATGGGGATAAGCTGGCAGCCTGTGCGGTTGATGTTTGGTCTCTGATCCAAAGGGCAAAGCTCACAGGAGAACTCATCCACCTGGTAGTTGTAACCTTCACAGCGCTCACAGTGCCAGCAGCAAGGCACTCCCTTCACCATTTTCTTCCTCTCCCCAGGCTTACATGGCAGGCTGCAGACAGACGCGGGTTGAGTGTGTTCTTTATTAGCCCACTGCATGTCTTCCACCTGTGGGTATAAAAAATTAATGAGCCTTCCATTTTCCCCCCATTTATAATATCCTAATCCTAGACACAGATTTGTAATAAATCACCGAGTGTTGACAGTACAAATACAGTTTACTCTAATAACAGCCCAGTTTCTTTCCCTGATATTGACTTCATGAACGTGTTAAATGAGTGGGTCCAGTAAATCATTCACATCATCAACTTGATGAGTGTCATTAGTTTCTATTTACCTCCGTGATGTTGACCAATCTGACGTTTGAAGAAAGATTGATTGGCCCAAACAGTTTTAAATCTAAAAATTAAAAAAAAAGCCCATGGAAAGATGATATCTGTGGCCAAGTTGTTATATTTGTGGAAATTCAAATCATACTAGATCAGTTTTGAAAGGAAATGGCAAAACTAGCAACTTTAATCTCTGACACTCCTCATGCATTTATTTATGGTGATAAATATATTAGTGTTTTTATTATTTTTCTTTGCCTTTCTTTAAGCTTGAAATACATTTTTGTCTCAGTCTTGCATTTGTACATTATGAGAAAGCTCATGCTGAATAAGATAGCTAGATGAAACTGTTTTCCATTGAACAAGAGTAGTCGTATAGGTGGCTTAAGCAGTGAGTTTTAAGTGAGTTTCCCACACCACCAAGCAATTCTCGGACACCAGTCAACCATCATAGAAGTCAGCTCAAGTCAGACTCTATCCACATGGAAATAGCATTAGATCCCACAGGTTCAGGGCTCAGGCCTACAATACTGTACCCCTCCCCACTGCAGACGTTAGTTGTGAGTCCAAGTTGTCACCTATGCTTCTGACTAATGGGCTATTGATTGGAGGCTCCAACAACCCCCACCTTGGGTTTGATCAGTTTGCTACAGCAGCTCACAGAATTTGGAGAAACATTTTACTCACTAGATTACTAGTTTATTATAAAAGGATATAACTCAGGCACTGCCAGATAGAAGCAATGCATAGGGGAAGGGCATAGATCTTCCATGATCGCTGAGTGTGAAACTGTCCCCCAAACTCCACCAGTTCACCAACTCAGAAGCTCTCCCAACCCTGTAACTTGGGGTTTTTATGGAGGCTTCTTACATATTAATTAATGATTCGTTAAGTCATTGCCCAGTGGTGATTGATCCAACCTTCAGTCTCTCTCCTCTTCCTGGGGTCTGGAGTGGGACTGTAAGTTCCAATCCTCTAATCACATGGCTGGACCCCCCTAGAAACCTAAGGCCCCCAGCCTTAGATTTCTAGGAGGCTTCCAAAAGTCATCTTATTAACATAACAAAAGACACCTTTAATGCTCTTATGATAGTCCAAGCATTTTAGGAGCTCTGCAATACAAATGAGGTCAAAAACCAAATACATATTTCTTAATAAAAATCACAAAATCACATCTACCTAATTAGATACTCAGTAATTTTAGCAGAATGCTAATAGGACAATAATTGAAATTATGGATCAGAAGAAGGAAACTTATAAAAAGCAGCTACTATAAAAGGTAAGCTCTGTGAAGGGAGTAATTCTTTTCACTGACATGAACACTGATTGACATACAATTTACTCCCAAATATTTATTGAATTTATGAGGAAAGATGGGGAGTTCTCCTAGCAGAGCCCTGAGGAATAAAGAGCCAAATTGAAAATACTGGGATCTGTGAATAGAGGGTTCCCCAAAGATGCACAGAAACAGGAACTGAAGGAATGTTTAAAAAACAAAACAACAGTAACAACAAAATAACTGATTTTCCCAAGACCAGTTTTATTAACGATCCCAGTGAGTAATCACCAAACTCTGTTGGCAGTCTCACTCTAAGGCGACCTCCAATAACCTCACTTCCTGGAGTTCCTGCACTCACACTGTCTGTCCTCTCCTAACTTGATTAGAGGTGATTAATGTAAACAATCGTATATTCTGGAAATGTTTGTATGTGATATCTGAGGCTATGTCACAAAAGACATTTGGTTTCTGCCTTGCTCTCTCTTGGATCACTCATTCCCTGAGAATGCTCAAAGAGTCCTATGGAAAGGACCTAAGGCCTCCTGCCAACAACCAGCACCAACCAGCCATGTAAGTGAGGAAGCCACCTAGAAAGTGGGTTGTCTGACCGCAGTCAAGCCTTCAGATTATGTGGCCCCAGCTGACACCTTGACTGCAACCTCGTGTGAGACTCTGAGCCAGGACAACCCAGTTAAGCTGCTCCTGAATTTCTGATCTACAGTAACTGTGTGAGATTAAAAAAAAAAAAGTTTCATTGTTTTAAGCTGCTAAATTTTGAAGCTACGTGTTATGCAGCAATCAAAAGCAAATAAAGTTAAAGGTAAGTTCACCAACTCTGCGACCACCACCGGTGTAGTAATCTATTGGGAATCTACCGAGAAGGCACACCCAGTGACAGCCATCAGATACTCCCCCCCAAAAGTGCCTAGATTTGACGTATCTTTTCATTACTTTTAAGGTCGCCTCTTCTTTGAGAACTATGTAACTGACGTTGTTCTCATGAGCAGATCTAAAAGAATGTTCTCCTTTCTTAAACATGAAGTCAATGCTTCAGGGCAGAGAATTATAGCCCCCAAACTCAATACTTGCAGCAGGCTGTCAAATCTCCCCAAAGCAGGGTAGAGAATTCATACATGTGTAATTTCAAACATTCTCTCTTGGAAAAGCAGATGCTACTTCATGTGTCAGAAGAATACTCAAGACTATTAGCTCTACCCTGTCTGTTCACAAAGGAAAAGCCATCTACCATAACACTGCTAATTTCCTATTAGGTTTTAATGATTTACAAAGTTATTTTATTTACTTATAAGATTCAATTAGCAACGAAGTTAAATTAGAAACATATAGTGGCTTTTCTCAAAAAATACTGAGAAAAACAGAATGCTACACAGAGTGGCTAAAGTATTGATTTATACCATAATGGACTCGTAAGATAACATAATGCTTTTCGTGAAGGTCATGTTTCAAAGCTAATTATTGTAAAACTAAAATTGCATTTTGTTTGGGGCTTGAATAGATTTATAATGTTACTGTAAAGAAAAAGGTATCAAAAATATCTCAGAAATATTAAACTTTAAGTATAGTAGAGATGTTAAAGTTCAGCTTGTCTAACCACATGTCTAATTCTTTCATTAACAACACATTTTATTTTCCAGAAGGAAATAAGACTTGTTGACAAAGAAATATAGCTATACCATGTAAGCCCTATTACATAAGATAAATAGTGATTGAAATCTAATATTAAATTTTCCTTTTCCAATTTTCTATGTATTGAACTAAAGAAAAAATATTGTTTTATAAATAAAAAATAAAGTTATAAAATAATGGAAAATACCACAATTTTTTAATAGCTGCAAATTTTCTTTAAGTAAAAGTGATATATTCAACTAATACATGTGGTTTTTTAATATAATGGAAAAACACTAAGCATGTTTTTGCAAAAATGTTAAATATTCATAACTTCATTTTCATTAAGGAATCTATTTATGTATAACTATACTGTATTTTCTGGGAACCAATTCATATCCACCTCAAAGAAAAACAAATAGAAAGTGCTTGAATCAGGATCTTGTCAACACTTTAATATTTGGGACAAATAATTTATCTTATACATATTGTTAAAAGGTGATTAGAGCAATACTACTTGAGAGTAAATTAAACTGTCTAATTTTGACAACTGTGCTACAGAGCATAAACAAGGATCATTTAATGCTTTTGCATTGCTATATTAACAAATTATATCATTTTTCATAAAAAGAAGCCTTATTCATGCTTTTTAAAATTTTTTAACTTATTATGGGAAATGTCAAATGTGGATAAAAGTAGAGAAAATACAATGAAACCTCATGTACCCAGGATCCATGTCAACATTTATCAATTTATGACTGATCTTGTTTCATCTTCTTTGGTATTATTTTGAAGAAAGTTCCAGACATTATATAATTTATCCATTCATAGGTCAATTTGTATCTCTGAAAGATAAGTACTCATAATTAAAATTTTAATAACACTTTCATAATCTCATCAAATATTTAAAACCTACCATCCTAGCCTTTGACATTACTCTGAATAGAATGTTTTCTGTTTAAAATATATAGTTTAACAAATGAATGATTGTAATATAGATAGATCTTCCAGGGACAAAACCATAGCTCATTCCTGTCTTGACAATATTCACCAACAGTGATTCATTCTGTAGGCTCCAATCCAATACATTTAATAGGGTATAAGCCTTTAACTGATTTCTGTTGTCAAATTCTGTTATTACTGCAGACACATATATACCAACAACCACAAAACAAAAAATTCTGATTATGTTTAAATTTTTTAATCTTTATTTTTTCCAGACCAATCAAACTATGTAATGCTTCATAAATTCTTTAAATGGGTATTATTTTTATATAACAATTCTTGTCTGTGTAGCTTTAATAACTCCTGAAAAAAAAACTACAAGACTACTTCCCAATTAAAAGCCCTATTACATTACTCACTTCCAGTATTCTTTAAAAAATTCTCATTCAATATAATACCTTATTACAGTGTTTTTCCCACATATTAATGTGATTCATTAATGTGATTTTTATATATGTGGGAAATTTTTAAAATATAATACAGATAATTAATATCTATTTATACCATTCTTAATTAGTTCTTTTCATCTTGCTCTATAAATAAGCATAGTATTAATAACCATTCTGGTGACTAGTTTGCCACCCCAATATTCCAAACCCAGCTCTTCATTTAACTTATGTAATGGCACATTGCATATGCAACATTTAGAGTGAAACTGGATATTTTTTTATAGATCTCATAAACATTAAAAAGATAATAATAGGATACTATAAACAACTCTGTGGTACCAATTTGATTACCTAGATGAAATTAATTAATTCTCTGAAAGACACCACGTGACAATACTCACACTAGGAAACATAAACAATCTAAATAGGCCTATATCTATTAAGGAAATTAAATCAATAATTGATAACCATCTGAAACGGAAAGCACCAGGACCACAGGTGTTTATTATGATTTCTTCCAAACATTTTAGGAAGAATCTACTTGAGAGTATAGAAGCAGAGAGAATACTCCCTAATTCATTATATGAGCCCAAATTACTCTAATGCCAAAACCAGATGAGAAATTAGAAGAAAACTATAGACAAATATCTGTCATGAACATGGATATGAAAATTCTCAACAAAATATTAACCAAAAGGTGCAAAGTAGCCAACACAATATTGAAGGAGAACAGAATTAGAGAACTGACACGACCTGCCTTTAAGACTCACAGTAATCAAGACAAGGTGATACTGGTGAAAGAACAGATAAATAGATGAACGAAACAGAATAGCTCAGCAATAGACTCAGATAAATACAGTCAACTTTTCTTAGACAAAGAGGAAAAGGCAACACATTGGAGCAAAGCTATTTTTAAAAAAATAGGGTTGAAACGATTAGACATCCACATGAAAAAGAAAGTGAATCTAGACACACCTCCTAAAAAATTGGATCATCTTCACTCAAATAGTTCATAGACCTAAACATAAAATGCAAAACTATAAAACTTCTAGAGTGAATAATCTGTACTTAATAAAAATTTTAAAAATCTGCTTTGTGAAAGACATTACCGATAGAATGAGAAGACAAGCCACAGACTGAGAGAAAATATTTGCAAATTATACATCTAATAAAGGATTAATATCAAAAATATACAAAGAACTCTTAAAACTCAATAAAAAGTAAGCAAAAAATTCAATTAAGAAATGTGCCAGAGACCTTATGGACACCTCACCAAAGCAGATACACACATGGCAAATAAGTATATAAAGATATTCTCCACATCACATGTCATCAGGGAAATGCAAATTAAAACAATGAGCAGATGCCTCTACACACCTACTAGAATGGCCAGAATCTGGAATACTAACAGCAGATGCCAGAGGGGATGTGGAGCCACAGGAACTTTCAATCAGTACTGCTGGGACTGCAAAATGATACAGCCATTTTTAAGGACAGTTGGGTATCTTTCTTTTACAAAACTGAACATATTCATACCATATGATCCAACAACTGCACTCCTTGGTTTTTACCCAAAGGAGTTGAAAATTTATGTCCACACAGAAACTTGCACATGAATGTTTATAGCAGCTTTTTCATAATTTGGGAGCAATCAAGATGTCCTTCAATAGATAATGGCCAAATAAACTGTGGTAAATCCAGACAATGGAATATTATTCAGCATGAAAAAGAAATGAGCTATGAAATCATGAAAAGGCATGGAGGTATCTTAAATGCAAATTACTAAGTGAAAGAATGTCATATGTTTGTCCAAACTTATAGAATGAGTAACAACAAGAGTGAACTTTAAGGTAAACTATGATCTTTCAGTGATTATGACATGTCAATGTAGATTCATCAATAATAACAAGTGTTCCACTCTGGTGGGGGTCTTGATAACGGTAGAGACTATGCATGTGTGGGTGGAGGGATATGTGGAAATGTCTATATCTAACCATCTAAAAACGTCTTTAATGTACGAGCTTAAAATTATCTAATCTAAATCTCAATTTTTATAGGCACTAGGAAATAAAAGTATAAATTTAATGAAGCAAATTTGATTTGTACATCGGTCCTCCAAAATCCAAGTCTGTATATTTTTTCTTCATTCTACAGACTTTCTAGGCTGCACTATCCATTTAACCTCCCTTTGAAATGAAACAGAAAATGTATAATGACAACATTTCTGAGTACTTACTATATGTCAGGTGTTCAAACCATTTTCGCTGATTGCATGCATTTAAAATGGTTATATATGTTATTGGTTTGGTCTACATTTAAATATGAAAATGTACCTATTTTCTATGTCACTATAATTTTCTAGTTTTCAGTAACAAAATCATCCTACATAGCTTAAAAGCCATATTTTACTTGGGCATTCTGAAAATTTCCATCTTTAAATCAACATTAGGTTTTGAAATCAGATCAGAATTTAAATCTGTTTTATTAAACACATTTCTCTGAGCTTAATTTTCCCCATCTGTAAAAATGGGTCAGTAATACCTTACTTCAAATGATTTTTTGACTATTGAATGGATGAATCCATACTCAAATGCTGGAACAGGGCAAGTCTACCAGGCACAGAAAGCATCATTATCAGCTGCCAGCACCAATTCCCCCTCCTCTTCAAGAATCTACTTGCTCTGCCTGTCATTGTGGCTGCTATTATTCTTCTCCCCAAAACATATTCGACATCTCCCCTATTTTCTGCATGAAACAAAAAGCAGACTTCATCCCCCTCCTCACTGAGTATTGCAGCATATGAAGTGTGTCCCTTTGCCATCCTACCTGTGACATCACTTGGACCTACAACAAGAAAAGATTATGAGACCAAGCAAGAGGTCATCTTCATTGTGCCCTCAAGTGATGACTGAGTCCAGGGTTGATCAAAGACTCCAGTTATAACATTCACATCATCCTGAGAACTGTGAGGTGGGAGTCTTATTTTTGTTCATTTGATTTCATTTTTGAGTGCAGAGTTTAGGGGGATTTTTGTTTCCATGATTAATATGATTTTCCAGGTTGTTGCATCCAGGACATAACAGTGGCCTCAGCCTTAAACTTTTTGGTTTTTACTCCCACCCCCAGAAATCCAGGCAGATGGGGAGGGTTTGGCCACCCCTGCCCAGCCTTGAGCCAGGCACCACCAGCATTGTAAGGAAACACATTTAGAAAATCAACTATTAGGATTAGGGTTAAATATGCTATTTTCTATTTCCCAGTCTAAAATAACTATAATGAACAACAGATAAATTATTTGAAAAAACCTCAAATGTTTTATTCTCTGTATAAAATTTATTCCAGAAAATACATAGCTCTAGTATGTCATTGCTATAGTCTCATTATTATGATTGATATAGTGTATGTGCTATTTTCTTTTTGGTGATATTAAATAAGCACGATATTTCTAATTAGTGATGTCAACTGACTTTTGTTATTCAGAGATTCTGCACACCTGTTCAGTTGGTGATGCAGCTCTAAAAATATCCTTTTTGTTATTTCAGAAATGGATACGTAATATTAAAATGCCAGCTTTGCTGCCTTGTGTTTCTTGACACAATATTTTGTTTGACCAAAAGCGATTCTGCAAAGTGAATTTATCATATGAATGAATGAATCTCAATGCAACACTTTGTTTTCACACAGATTAGAATGTGTCTCTGTCTCCCAAACCATGACATGAACTCTCTAATACATCCAATCCAGCCTCATAATCTGAACTAAGACTCACAGTAAGTAATTGGAGATTAACCCACTCATATCAATTACAATATGAAATATGACTCAGTTGCATTCCAGCACACAAGCTTGTTTTACTGTCTCCAGAGGTTCAGTAGGTGATAATGTTCATGAAAATTGCATACATGTAACTATGAATGTAGCTGGAAAGCAAATCAGTGATAGCTTATCAATCAAGCTATAAGAGTACACACGAACTCAAGATAAAAGCTGAATATATTTTTCATTGTCAAGGCAGGGCAGTTAGTTTCATAACTCATCAGACTATAGATGATGTGACAAAAGCATTACCTCTTTACTTCTAAGTCTTAGTACATTTTTGTTATTGATTTTTTTTCTAATGTCAAAGCCTATCTTCCACAAGCACATATATAATAATTTATCAATGTTTTATATTTTTAGAGGAATGCTATATATCAAGTCTTTTCTCAACTAAATAAGCTTTAGAGTGAGTTGACGTAAATAGAGCTTTCTAAAAATGTTTAAGTTTTTGGTTTCAGTTTGAAGAAATAGAGAGTTGAATTCTCTAATCAGTAAATATATGACTACAGACAAAATTTTGTAGATAAAAATGAAAACATGGAAAGTTAAGTTCTGGAGAAACCACTAAAGAATAAATCAAACAAAAAGAGTGGCATGGAAGAAAAGAACAAGAAAAAAAAAAACAAGAGTATATTGGTATAACATAAACAAGAAATAAATAAATAAAATTAAAATTCTTTTATGTATTTAAAAGTAGTCTTTCATTTCTTTTCAGATGTTTCATTTTCCTCTTTATTGTTATATAGCTTATTTTTTAAGGTACTTATTATATAACTTTAAACATTGTAAGAATATCACATGGTTAATGTTTTACATTTTCAAAGGATTTTCTATTTTCTATTTGAGAAATAATAAAACAAGTGCGAGAAGAAAATAGTCGATTGGAATTTGAGATTCCAGTTCGTGGACATAGATGACTTTTATTTACAGAATAATATCATGGAATTGAAGAATGTGTTGCCTATAACTCAAAACGAAAGGGATGAGAGCAGTTAGAATAAATTACAATCTCAAAACTCAAGAAAACACAAATAAAACAAATGTAAAGAGCTTAAATAAAATTATTTAGAACAGAAACCCCAATAGAATAAAATAGATGTAATTTATCCTCTCAATAGATTCATTGGAAGCTTAACCTGGTCCATGTGAACAGAGCAGAATAAGGAATAATTTATAGCCTAATCCCAAGACACTGTGTGCTAAATCGCAAACAGGATTTCAACAGCAAGATGTGAAGAGGCAAAGTATGCAAATGATGAAAGGAGCCTCAGATGAATTGCTCAGGCCAAGAGACTATCTTCATAGTCCAAGTTAAGAGCTGGACAAAATCCATCAGGGTCTGGCTAGATTTATGTCACTTCACTAGGACCAGCTTTCACGATGCTGGAAGCAGCTATGAACCAGAGTGTTGCCTTGTCACACATAGACCGTTCTGTAGGACTATATCCATTAATTATTAGAAATGAATAATTACCCAAAACATCAGTATTGACTGTATTTGTTACTTTCTATATTCTTATCAGTTGTTCAAATTATCAATGTATTAGTTTATAATTGTTTGTCTAATTATAATTATAATTGATTATTACATTATGTTGAAGACAAATCATTTATTCTGAGAGTTTCTGATATTTCACACTTCAAATCACTAATGGAAAACCCTACTAGCATTGTGCTACTGTTGTTCAGCTTTTATAGCTTTGGTTTGTTTTCACATTTGATGTTTGTTTATTTGCATAGCTACAAATTCCTAGATACTTTAATTCTCCTAGAATAAAATGATAGAATATAAATGCTCCTAGAATTAATTCCACTTTGAACACTACATTTGAGTGCTCGGTGCTTAAAAGTTGGTAACGCCCATGAAAAGCAATTTGATTTGCTATAAAAGGACACGCCAAGGAAGTCATATCTCAGAATGCTAAAATAAAGTTCAATGGCTCCGACTATAAAGCATCAAACATATCCAGTTGAAAATTGAACATACTCTCATCTCTGAAATGCCAAGTAAAAAAATTGGAGTGTTGTTTTACCCCTGCTTTCCCAAATAATACATTATTTGGGGGTTAAACACATAAATTGGAGATATATCCCCTTTTGTCTAAAGTTACTTGAATGAGAAGCATCCATGAAATAAAATTAATCATGAGAGCAGATGCATGTTTGAATAATTTAAGTTCTCAAAGTGAGGCAAATAGTTAAAAACAAACATTGTTTTGTAGTTTTTGTTCAGATTGGCACCTATATTGTAAATCTTCAAAATGGGACTCAGGGATGACAGTGTCACTAGTTACACTGGAGAAGCAGTCTTCTTTTAAAAAAAGAAAAGTATGTGCTTTTATAAATTTTAGTTAGAAACCTTTCCTCACTTTTGGAAGGAACTTCCAGTCTTGCAAACATCAATCACGGTTGAGACTATTGAAAAACAAAGATACAAAGAAAAGACTCAAAATGTAATGTTTTCTGTTCCAAAAAAGGATTTTGCCTCTAAAGAGTGTTGGTTTCATAGTATTGTCCTTTGTTTCTTTCTCTAATCAGCTATAAATGGCAAGGCTTCTTCACTGGTGTCTTTAATTTTATTGAGAATCCATAAAGATATATAAAAAAAATGGATATAACCATAAGTATTGTTTTGAAGAGAGGGGTTAGGGGACAGCATAAATAAGAAATACAAAGAAAAAGAGAAAATAAAGCCCTGTTCTTGCCCTGATAAATGAGCTACCTGCAGGATGGCTGCTCCCTACAGGGATGAGAGATCTGTGACATCCACTGGAGCACTGTGTCTCAACAGACTGGCAAGCACGACAGACTGGCAAGCACAGCAGACCTCAGCGGTGCCTTTCTGGTAATTTCCTCCTTGTTAGGATATTTTTAAGAAGAAAACTTTGAACTTTTAAGACAGAGCCAAGGCACCTGTATCAGGGTGATACTGAATAATGTTCAGGATGCAGTACCACAAGGATGGCAAGGACAAAGAAAATTCAGCACTCACCTGTGACAAAGCCAGGGTCAGATGCCCTGTTGCCACCTTAGCGAAGAGGGACTGGTACTGATGCAAGGCACCCTTAGATGTAGATGCACTGCCAGAGCAAACCATGGTGTGTAAGTGGTGTGAATGATGTGCACAAAGAAATGGGCTGCAGAAAGCTGGGAAGGCAAAGTCAGTCCAGCACTGGTCTTGAAGGAAGTGTCAGCTAAAAGACATTTCAACAGCAGTTGAAGAGTTTCAGCTTTAGCAAGCTTGAAACCCCAACTCCATTACTGTCTTGCTGGATAATTCTTGAATGGATCAAATAATCTCGTTGTGCCTCAATGCCATTTAAGTTCCTTGTAAAATGTCACTTACATGGCTTAACGACTTATAATGAGACACAACTAGGGGCAATGTGTTTAGAATCAGAACTAAAAAAAAAAAGTGCCCAATGAGTTGGTGAGCTCTCCCAACTGTACAAGAATATCTGAGGATGAGTTTCAGGGCCTCACACAGTATGAATATAATCCATTATTTTAAATTGGAACTGAAAACTGCAATATTATTTTTTCTGCTGTTTAGGCTCAGTATAAGACGAGTGAGTTTAATGCTTCTGAAAGTGACATCTGCCTCCATTTGCAACTAGATATATTATATTTATCCTTTGAAATTCTCTTCAATCACTCTCCAGTCTTGAATAGCAGTATCAGTAATTGTGTCAACAGACACAATCATTTTATAATCTGAGAAAGCTGGAGCGACGAATGAATTGCCACTTGAAATCTTACCTAAAGACAGAAAGCTGAATTGTCAGAGGAGAAGGCTAATCTGTACTTAAATATCAGCAACAACACACATCCTGCGCCGTCTTTGCTTCATCTTTTAAAGGTGTGACTGAACTTCTCCTTCAGATGAAAGAACATAAAAATGTTGGGCAGCGAAGTTTCAAACCCATTTAATTTTTCGTCTACATTAGTGATTATATAAGTCATTGATTTTGAACTAGAAGTCGAGTTGGTAGGAAGGCTTCTAATTATAATGAATTGCTAATATTCCATCTAGTTTAAATAATCCCAAAATAATGTCGATCTATTTAGTAGTATGGTAGAAAGGAATAAAGAAAAAAATATATAATACATCTCAAGACTTCAAAGAGCAGGGGGACGTGCTTTAAGTTAGCCTTCTATTGACTTAAAATGAATCGATAAATGCCAAAAAGTGCAGTGTTAAAAATAAACCACAGATTAAGATGTACTGGTCAAAATTCATCCTTATTTGGATGAGGACATGGCATGATGAGTAGCTAAATCTTACATAGAAAACAGATTACTCTCTATAACAGTTTTCTTCATAGAGGCCAAACATGCTATAAAGAACTACTGCAACAATTCTATAAATATCATTTTGAAGAAACAGCATCCCATTTTGAAGACAGGATTAAACAATTCTGGGGTTGATGGGATTTAGGAATAGGGTGAAGATCTTACGGTCATTCGATGAATATGGATAAAATGTATAATGACCAAGGAATTTTAACAAATACATCAATGAATGACCATCTTATGTTTAATTATTACAGTGGCCTGTGACATTATGTGACCTTCCCAAGTTCTCTCCCAAATGTGTTTATTATAAGAAAATGGAGGTTCAATACTAGAAATCAGCTTTATCTAAAACTTTATTAGTCAACTGTTCCTCTCTGTGATACTCACTACATGAGGTATTGATCCCAATAGCTGTCCATACACTGGAATATATATTCTATTTCATCCAGCCCACCATAATTACTATTATAGACACCTTCCATTTGGTAGCTTTTTAGGAAAAAAAATTACAAAGCAGTAAAACAAAAACCAATTCAGATGTTTCCATATTATTGTCGAGATGATAATATAGTGCTCTAATCAAAAAGCATGGTCTGTAGAGTGTCCTCATCTACCCGTGGGGTTTTCTTTTCTTGTACTTCAAAATGGGTTTGTCAAGTATAAGACATTTTCTTTTATACTTTATAATGATATATCCAATTGATTCAGCTTTACAAAAAAAAAAAAAAGGTATTTTCCATAGCCCTGAAATTTGGCCATATGACCTGGAGAGTACATAGATAAAAAAAAGTCAGAGGTGATAAAATCATAAACTGCCAAGCCAGATGGGTCATTAAAAGGACTGAACTATGGTTGACAGAGATAAAGTGTCTTGCTGTCCAAAGCTTTATATAGGAGTATTTGGGGTAAAAGTCTTGGTAAAAAGAAATGAGAAAAAGATTCTATTTGTGTCTAAGGCATGGCCAAAATCCTATCATTTTCTTGTGGTAAAAGAAATGTGTTCATCCCCAACTACTTACCATGCATGACTGGTAATGACTGGTTAACCTTCTAATCAGTCTTTGAGTCTTAATTGACCAGGGTGTCCTGAAATAAGGGATATTTACTATATTGAGTTTTGTCCAAAAGCTTTAAATGAGATCTCAATGTCAAAAAAATGAATAAAAGAATTACTAAAGAAATGTATGGTTAAGTGGCTAAAAAATATTTTTCAAAAAAATCTTTCTATATTTTCCATTGCTCAATATGTGGATATGATGTTTTTAAACTTAAAACCCATTTGTTTGAATGTGGAAATCCAATAGCCCTCTTGGCACTTATGTGTACTTCCCCTGTTATGTGGCATTTAGTAAGGCATTTGGCTCTGCAGCAGACACAGTCATTACACTTCACCCTCAGTTAATTATAATATTAATGGTATTTTTAAAGTCTTGATATTTTGAATCATTCTTCTTAAGTCCCCTATTGATAATAACAAAACTTCTACTTGTCCTATGAAGATAAAAGAAGTATATTTAACAAGCAATATTTATTATCTCTCATGCCACCACTGCAAATACTAAGAAGTCATAGTAAAACAGAATGATGAGTGGGACTTTATTTTTTTACCCCATAAATCGAAGTGGCACCAAGCTGAAAAGCCTAAGAAAAGCTTCCCCCAAACTGCCTTTGATTTATGTTCTAAAGGAATCAAGGCCAAACAAGATGCTCCTGAAGCACCCCACTTCAAGGCTAGATCTCCCACCTAACCCTACTCCTTATCTCTCATCTCTATAAAGAAATAATTGTTGAGGAGGAGCATCCATCTCAAGGTATCTATCTGGGGCTCACAGGTCTTGAGAAAAGTACAGTATTCAAGGTAGAGACCACTGGCTCCCTTCCTCAGAACGAGGGTTCTACAGCCAAACCACTTTCAGAGACTACTAGTAACTGCATGAAAAGATGTTCTAGGTGGGTGGATGTTTTCTCAGCAGCAGAACCTACAGGAACTTTTGGGGCTATTACTAAAGAGAGGTATGGTGAGATAGTTTTTTAGAATCTCTTGATCTATGTCCTAACATATATAAGGCTGTATATCAAGAGAGAAATTACTAGAGTGTTCTAAAGCCTGGAGACTTGCTGGAGGAGCCTGAACCAATGGGATGAAACATGATGATAACAGAGTGTCTCATCTAGTCCAGAGGGAAAACTTAAACTGATAGTTATGATATATTTAGAGGTAGTGGGTGGCTTCCAGGATATGGGGAAGAGAATTTAGTAGTTCAAGAGGCTCCACCTTTATGTGAAAAAATATTGAAGTTTGATAATGGTCAACTTCTACAGCCTTTTCCAGCAGCCTCTGAGTCAATCAATGAGATGTCTCTTCCAGTCAAAGAGTTCTAATTGGAGGTTTTGATCAATAGCAAGGGTCAAGGGATTTTATGGATGCTTTTTTTTCCAAAGTGTTCCTCTTCAAAGATGTGGAGTTGAAGCTGAATTTAACTCAAGGAAATCACACAGGCTACTTATTTGGAAACTACCTGTCAGCCATGGTCACCTGTGGATGAAACCAGATGGAACCAGAGGTACAAGATATGTCCCCACTACTACAAGCATTCCAGGTAGATAAGATGAACTTATTTTCACCTATTGTCCCTCTGTGTCCCCAGCAATGTGTAGAGAGAGGAAAACAGATGTCCAAAAAAAGAACACCAATCCTGGAAACAACCACCTCATCCTCTCACCATCCCTGCTCACAACCCCGCACTCACACTTCAGTTGGCCAAAATAACACCTCTAACTTACACTGTGGACATAAGAACTAGAGTTTTGAATAAGATATAAGACTGCCATGTCCTAATAATGCTGAATTAATTTTGATATCCAAAACTAATCATAAAGCCACGAAATCTGCACTCAATTGTTTTAAAGGACAGGGAAAAAAGAATTAAAAATGTTCTATTTATATCCCCAATAAATGGAAGTTATTTCATAAACGAGTCATAACAGCAACAAAAGAAGATATTTGGCTGCTGTTTTATATCAGTTTGAGAGTCTTAAAGTTGGAATGAAGAACAGAACAGAGATGAGCGAGAAGGCAAAAAAGGAAGGAAGCCTCCAAACTCGGATCTCCTCTTGACTCAGACCTTTCCAACATGAATTCATTGCTGTTAAAAGTTCTGCGAGTTTTCATGACATCAGATATACTCAGATTTACACTAACGGTAACAACAACACAAAAAAGTTACATTTTAAAAACTAAATTATTTCTAAATGATTCATTTTCTTAATTTAAAAATGTTTTCTATTAACATAAGTGAGTCAGAGCTGATGTCAAATTTAAGAACTAAATACTTTAGAGTTATCTATTTAGCATATAAAACATATGGTTCTGGTCTGTATTTTTCCTCAAAAACTGCGTGGCTTTCTCTGTGTCTCTTGTTCCTCTGTGGACTATTATTTCAACTTCATAGAATTGTAGATTTTACAAGATGAAAATAAATAACTGACTTTTGGATAAGTAATTATACTTTTAAATTTATGTGTATTATCAATCTGTTGTCTGTTGGAAAATATTATAAAAATGTACAATGCTTCCCTTTATTTCAGTTAATAATGTCCATGATAAAGTTTAAAATGTCAGTAAGGTTAAAAAATAAATGGAACTATGTTTCCATAGGGTTTTTATAACATTATAATTAGATTTTTTAAAAGGTGATGCTAAATCCTATCTGATAGCTTCAGTATTATGACAATGCAGTTCCTTAATCAGTTCCAAATCATGACAAAGGGGTTTGGATTTAGCTATACTACAACATGCTAAAAATATAAAATCATTACTGAGGTTGATAACATTAAAAGGGAAATCAAGGAGAAGTAAGAGCAAATCAAGACATGTAATTCCTAAAATAAACCAGAGAAGTTTATCTCTGCAAATTGATGGCTAAATAGCAATAATTCAGCCCCATACTCATAATTCTTTAAAATCTACTGTTATACTTCTTAAAAATATTATTTTTAAATTTATGCCCCAAAATGCAACTGCTCCAAATGAACACACAAAAGGTTCACAAGTATCTAATAAGGAAAATGTTGTTTCTTTTCTCAAAACAGTGAGCCATTTAAAAACTGAATGGTTTCTTAATCTAATTTTGTTTTGTGTTTTACATAATGCAGCCACAAGCCAATGTTTTCCTAATTTGCTTCCTACAATAAATCTGGCAAAAGTGCCAAGTTAACTATTGTTTACAAAGAAGTACTGTCCAACTTGGGTATTTAGCAATTGTGAAAGGCTCCATGTAACAAAATTTTGTTCCCCCAAGGTATACTGAACTTAAACAAGAAACAAAAATGCTAAGACTGAATTGTATTTTTAATTTTATTCTACTGCACAAAGAAGAGAACACTAGTATTCAGATCAGAGCTGCCAGTCAAATACTGACAGGCCAATACTTCCCAGGCAGTGTTAACATGTCATCACTAAAATCTGAATGAAACCAGGTGGAGAACTTTCAAGGAGGAAGCTCTCCTTAGCCAGCTTCTGTCAGTATTGCCGTGATAATGAAATGGGTCCAGGTAGTTTCTCCCAGTTAGATGAGGTACAGTGTATCTTCTCCTTCTCCCTTTGATAACAAAAATAATCCAAAAGTGCAGTCTCTTCCATTTAGAAAGGAAAATATTCTCTGTTATTGGCTGTAAAGTAGCAGGACACTAAGCTGAATGGCAGGAAGACAAAGCACAGGCACCCAAGTTGATCCCACGTCTGCCAGTTTTTCAGATCTAAACAATATCAGTCTTAGAAATTATACTTTTTTGAATTCCAATCCTTAAAATTGCTTAGTTTTCAATCAAGACTCCAAAAACACCTTAAGATGAAATTTCTCTCTCAACAGTTACCTGCAATGTGAGTTTATTGCTCATTTACTTGAATTTCATGACCAGAACATTCTGATTTGCCTCACAACTCTTCCCTGGCTCCAGACTTCATCACATTTTCCCAGTCTCTTTGATTCCTAAAGTTAACTTGATATTCTATTGTTTTTCCCCCCAGCTTCTTCTCATCTCGTTTCTTCTTAATCGGTACCTTGCCACTTGCCTATTCTCTACATTACATATTCATATTTTCTGTCCTTCTGTCATTTTATATTCGATTTTCATTCACCTGCACTCCCCCACTGGGAGACAGTATAGAATAGAGTTGCATGAAAAATTTATCAGTGAGCATGGAGTAGGATATGAGTCCCAGTCATCTGTCAGGTAGGATATTTCTTAAATGATAAATTTATGGACCAAAGTAGTAAGTCACTCTGGCTGCAATAGCCAACTTCTTTGTATAAATATAAAATACACTAGAAACTATAAACTCCAACTATCACCTATACTCCTAGGAAATAACCTGCCCACTGTCAAGGACTAGAAGTCTCTAAAGATATATTTTTTTGTAAGCGGTAACAATGACTAATTTAGTTTAGCACCATTTCTATTTATTGGAAGGTTGAAGAGCTCATGAAAAATTCCTTCCTTTACGTAAATGCCACAGATATTAAATTATAAAACTATTAAAAACTTCATGAGCATTTTCTGACATTCTTCCAACAGCCCCATCCAAAAGAGTTACATGAGAACACATCTTCTGGCTACTTCATTCTAGGGAAATCAGAGAGGAAGAAGAAAAAACACAATCCAGAACTCATTTTGGAAAGTATGAGTCCAGTTAATTCACATATCAATTCATAAATATTGGCCTTAATGTCAGTAGCATAAGCTATGACTAGTTCCAAATATTCCTGTGATGTTTTTTTCTTAATCTAATAATCTACATTATTAATAAGCAACTACCCTCTTCACAAGTAAAACTACATTTCTTGAAGTTACTTTCAAAACCAGGGTGAAGTGGGTAAAGGGGTACAAATATATAGTAGCTGAAGGAAACTGGACTTTGGGTGGTAATCACACAATAGAATACATAGATGTCAAATTATAATGTACACCTGAAAAATATAGAATTATGTTAACCAATGTTATCCCAATAAACAATAAAAAAAATTAACACTGATGATCTAGAATGGAGACTGGGCTCATTAATTTGCTGTTCATCATTCCAGAACTCCTGTGCAGCAAAAGTCTAGATGTGCAAGAAAGAATAAAACCATTAGAGACTGTGTAATTCAAGGAACTTGTCACCAACTGAGATTTTTAATAAATATCAGAAATACAGAATGTGAAGGCTCATAGGTTGATGGTTAAATATAAGTGGAACATTCATAACCAAAAATATGCTGCTAGGGGACTTCAAAAGAAACCAGTTTGCCCAAAGGGAACCCTAGGAAGACATAACACCTAGAGACAGAAAGTAATTTGAATATTATGAGATTCAAATGATATTAAAATGCTGGGCTGAAAATAGTCTATTTGCAGAATCACTGATGGTCCGTATTGTAGGACTAGGTGGCTACGACATTCATTCAATTCAGTTGGCATTTACCTGTAGGCAAGAAACCAGAGGTCTCTTCTAAGTGAACAAAATCTGGGAACACTGGCTTCTAGTGTGTGTGCTGGCCCTTCCCAAGAGTAAAAATATCCCCTTCACCTGCCAATAGATATGCCAACCCTCCTCTCACCCAGACAGAGATTATGGTCTGACTTCCCCTTTATATCAGAGATTCAGGAGAAAAAAGTCAATCATCTCTTGTAGCAGCAGAAGAAACTCATTCCAACTATTCAGGAATTTCTTAAACCAAATATCACCAAACAGTAGCAAATAGAAAGAATTGCAGATAAACTAAAAACTTTCTGATCTTGCAGAAACCTGAGGTATTTCACAGAATAAAAAAGATGTCTATAAATTATAAATAATATATTTATAGAGATTCAAGAAAAAAATATACCCATAAATACAAAGTAAGATTATTAAAAGTTGAAAAGATTGGAAAATAAAATTGAAGACATGTAAAATGTGTAAAGCAAAATATAAATATAAGAGAAAATGTAAAGGACATAAAGAATTATCTCACAGAATATGATATTTTATTAATATAATTCCAAAAAGAAAAATCAGAGAAGAGTGAAATGTTCCACTGCTTAGAACATAAGTTTTCACATTGGAAGGGCCCACTGAGTCCCCTGTACAAGAAATGACACCAAATCCTGCCTAGTTTCTTAGAAAGGAATCTCTTATTAGCAGTACTAGATATTAGAAACAACCATTATAATCCTTTAAAAATTCTGATGGAAAATAAGTTTCTATCAATGTTTCCAAATCAAGACAAACTATCCATTAAGTGTATGCCAGCATAAAGCTATTTTTAGAACTTTACTGAGATAGTTTTTCTTCTTAGAACCCTAGCATGGAAATCTATTTCAGGGTGTGTTTCAAAAATGTAGAAAGTAAAAAACGTGGAATTCATGCAATGATGTTTCATCCCAGAAAGAAATTCAGGGGAGGGCACTTGTGTGACAAATTTAGAATCAACCAGGAAAGCTGAGGGTAGGAAAACAGAGAGGTATGGAAGGAAAATCTTCAACAGGTTTGAAGGAAGACCCTTGAAGATAATGGAGAGAGAGAGAAAGAGAGGAAGAGAGGAAAGGAGAGAGAACAGGAAGGAGGGGGGAATGACAAACTAACAAATATGCAAGGACAAGCACACAGAATGGCAACTGGAAACATCAAGATAGATCTTTTTAAGTCTAAATATAAAGTAGATAAAAATGCTTTAGAATGTTAAGCAATAGACTGAATATTAGAAAAGAGAATCTATGTGAACTTGATGCCAACACACCCTCCTTTGGTTGGCCCAGGTTTATGGTATCAAATCTTTTGGAGCAGGGATAGAGTCTCAACACAGAACTTAAAAAATGTTCACATAGTCACAATAACGTAAATGTTTATTTGTTTTCTACTTTTAAAGTCAACCCAAGGAAAAAAAGGAAACACACTGTTGTCCTTACAGGACAGAATGTCAAAGTTAAAAACATGATGATCTAAGGATGAAAGTCTGACTCCAAAAAAATGGGTTGTCTCTACAGGAAGAAAGAGCATAACAAAGTATATACATTTTAATATATTTTTCCTATAAAATAGAGAGTTGAGATATAAGTCATAAGGTATACGTCGATAGGTTGGAGCTAGAAACAGAGGTTTAAATATATACTTTCCATGGTCACATAATTTCCATAGAAGGAAAACCAGAATTTCAAAACAACACCATAAAAAATAAACGCTGGTAGAAGAAGAGAGAGTAAACAATAGCAATAGTGAACTAAGTCATTATCTTTTTTATCTCAGTGTCAGTAAGTAACCTGATAAATGAAAAATTCAGTATATATAAATAATATCTGCAGTTCACACCAAAACACCTCATGAACAAACAACTAAAAGAGATTGCCTCTCTACACTGGGCCCAAGGGACTAGAGATATGGGATTAGATTTTCCTACTTTCCATTTCAAGCTATTTTTCAAAGTAAAAACTTCCAAATAAATTATAATGTAAGACTTAAAACACCATTTTAAAAGGCATGCTACCATCACCAATTAATCTGGGGACTATATTGTTTCTGGGCTCAGTCAATAATGCTATTCAACGTGCTAACACTGACCTGTTAGCGATTGGTTTAATAAATAAACCATTACCTCAAAAACATTTCTGTTGTTACTGGCACAATATTAAAATCCTCATTATTGCAGGAGATAGGCAAATTTACTGATTTCAGCTGGATCATAATAGCTCTTTACCAGATAATCACAGACTGCATGAAGCCTTAAAAAGCAGGCAAAAAAAAAAAAAAAAATCTGAGCAGAGGCTGAGAGAAAGTAAGAAAAAGATGAGTGGAATTTGGAAAACTGCACTTTCACTGTGAACTCATTCTGATGATGGAGGTAAAAGTGTCTTTTCTTATGAACTAAGGTTTCCCCACCTCTCATATGGTCAATGATAAAGCTCCACCTTCAGGAATGTCCTTTGAAATCTTAACTGTCTGAATCTCAGGTGTGTTTTCCAAGTTTGTTTTTCCTTTCCTTTCTTTCTACAAAGTTAAGTCTTTAAGTGCTTCGGGATCTGAAATCCTCCAGGACAACAATAGTTCCATTTTCTTTTCTTTTTTCCTCATTTTTCTTCTTCTTCTTTTTTTTTTTTTTTTAAAAAAATTTAATTAGACACAAAGTGTAGTGCACTATTTTTTTTCTAACAGACTCTTTTTTTTCCTTTGGACTATTCTGCAGGCTGGTCCAGAGACCACAGCTTTGTCTGGTGCTATCGATTGACTGGAAATTGGCACTTTCTGTGTAGAGATTCCCTGATGAATACTGACTCTGTTACACAAGGATAGCATGACATGACTCAGTCTTCTGTCAACCCTATTGAATTCCAAGCTCTGTCTCCAGCCTGGTTCACTTGCTATCCACTTAAATTCTTTGTTAGTTCTTTTTCTCCCAGGTAGCTTTGAACTATACCATACACTGTAAGAGTAGACAATGGATTCTTTAGGGAGTGAAATAAAATCTGCTTCTTGACCCATGAGTCCTGTGCTCAATCCTGAGTTAAGAAAGAAAATATTAAGTGAACTGCCATAACTGAATAAAAAGATGTCCACGTGGAACTCAGCAACATTATAGTCAATGTGTCATGTAATTGGGTCCAATATTTTATAATATTTAAAAACTAAATTCCCACTAAAATTTTGGAAAATGATTCAAATATTTATTGATGTCACTAAAAACACCAAGGGAGGACTCAATTAATAGCACAGAGGAAAATTTATAAAAGTCATCTTTCCCTTTTTTAATGTCTCTGATACTTGCAACTATCTCTAGGTATCTTCCTTTTTAAAAAAAATCTACAGAAATTTATCTAAAATCAGCCCACACTCTACAGCCATGCCACCCTGAACAAGCCCAATTTCATCTCTTAAAATCAGCCCACATTGTATCTTGTCTTTTTTTTTTTCTCCTATGGTTTTGATATTTTTATTTTCTATTCTACAAAAACTCAAGTGAAGAATCTGACTGCACAGGCCCAAGATATAAATTCCCTTCAATCTGAATTCAGTAGATACTTCTTTCCTTACTCTAAAAACCTAATTATAGATTAAACTTGCACTCCTGGCCTTTGTCGACTCTGCAGTTCCATTTCTAGGTCAGCGAGGCAGTCTTCTTCAGAAGCAAAGTTTGTGCAGTCTCTGAACCCAGAAAACACCCTAGAGCCCAATCCTGCAGTCACTGATCCGTGGCCTCCAAGGCTTATCAGAGCTGTCCTATTTCAGCAGGAAAACCTCTTAGGCCTATTTGTCTGTGCTTGGCCATCAATTCCTTTTTTTCTAGTATCCCTGTTGGGTTCCAAGTGTAACCCCCAAGAGTAGAGTCTCTGCCAGTGGAACAGGGCTTTAAGCCAGAAATCAATCCAGGTTTGGGTGCCCTACCTCCTTCTTCCACTATGAGTTATCCCTCATCTCATAAGATATTTGATATCTTAGGAGGTAAGATTTAAAAAGCGAATTCCCAATCTGCAGTTCCCTAAGGGAACATCAGGCTGTCTCAATTTAGTGAATTCACTTAATACTAAATTTTTAAAAAGTAATCCATAACAAATAGTAGATTATCACCCCCAAAGCATTATTTCAATCTCAGAATAGTAAAGTTTCCCTCCAGGTGGAGTACAGTATTCCCAGGACAACCACAGACAGCGTCTAAAAATTTCTATAAAATTTCAAAGCTGTAAAACAATGAAATTACACTCTAATCTATGGTCTAGGTGATGATTTGCTCCAAAACAAATAAACAAACAAAGAACGAGGTATGACATTTTACATTCAAATACCCTAAGCACAGAAAACTCAGCTGCTTCTTGCACTAGAGCATAGTATCTAAATACCCCAAAATAATTTGTGAGCAACTTAAATGTTCATTGACATTTCCTAGCAGTTCCAAAAGAAGAGCCTCTCTGTAACCCCTCTAACCAAGCCCAGTGTTTTAAAATCTCTTTTGCAAGGTCATGCCTGGGTTAGTACTTGGATGGGAGACTACCTAGAAAGACCAGGTGCTATAGGCCTAAATAAATGAGAGATGATAGATAGATAGATAGATAGATAGATAGATAGATAGATGATAGATAGATAGATAGATAGATAGATAGATAGATAGATAGATAGATAGATAGATGATAGAGAGAGAGAGAAAGAGAGAGAAAATCCCTTTTGCATCTCTCTGGAGCATGTTTTCTTCCATGGAATGCCTCCTGATCTCAAGCATTCTCTCTTTCTCTCTCTGTTTCTCTACCTCTGTCTCTAGCTCTTTCTTTCTGTATAGACATCTTTCATATTTGCATCTGCCCGAAAGACAATTCTTCCTTAACTCTCAAAATCCCCCACCAGGTCAGCCCACTCTTCTCTGTTCTGCTGGCTCACGTCTTCTTAAAATATTAATTTCTTTCTCTGAACTACTCAGTGCAAATCAATCAAGCTTATTTCTGTGGTTCCCAATTCTCCCCTTCTTCATAGACTCAATTATGGACAGCAAAAGTGTTTCTCCTTAAAAAAAAACTCTTAATAGTCTCATATTTATATCATTTCTATTGCATATAAAAAATATCATCATAGGGGTTGATTTGAAGCTAAATGAAATGTTTTACACATATTCCTGACATAGATTTTTTTTTTAATTTTGGTTACAGAAATAAAAATAGTAATATGAGAAGCAAGACAGTTTGGCCAGAATCTTGCACCTCTCTGGGACCAGCTTCTCAGTCGCCCTAGCCCATTCTACTTAAGAAAGAATGTGAATAAGAGAAAAAAGAAAGATAAAGCATGGCAGAAAAAAAAATAGTGGTTTGTGTGAAGAATGAGCAACCGGTGTGGAGAGGAACACAGCTTGGCTTAGTGTGTCTGCTGCTTCAGGATCCAAGCTGTATATTTGCCAGGTGGTGAGAAAGGCAGAGGCAGCCACAAAGCTCCAGAACAGCTGCTTCCTTCTCTCCTTCCACTCAACATCTAGAGAATCTGGGCAGTTTAGGGGCAACCACGAGGGAGCAGCAGCAGATGGCTGCCATGCTCCAGAGTTTATGTACTCAATGGTGAGGGCTTCAGTTACCAAAAGCAGCTACCTTTTATACGCCAATAAATATGATCTCCCAAAAAGCTCTAAGAGAGCACACTCATGGAAAATAACCATTTTAATTCTGATCTTTAGTTCTCTAATTATGGTAGTATTTATTTTATATATCAGCTATAAGAAAATTATTAAAGAAAAATAAAAAATTAAAAAAAAAAACATTTTCTCTTTCCATCTGGCCTTACACAGAGGAAGTCAGAGAGAAATGGTTGAGTGCCACATGTACGAGGAGATTTTTCAGCTTCAACTCATGTTACTGAGCACCTACTCTGTGTGCCAATTATAGTACAAGCATTTTCCATAGGCATTATCTTATGTGAGGTAGGTATAAAAAATAAAAAAATATTTTCTAAATAAGAGTAAAAGATTCCACTACACACACACACACACACACACACACACACACAGAGAGAGAGAGAGAGAGAGAGAGAGAGAGAGAGAGAGAGAGAAATTAGAGGAAACAAATGAAATATTAAAAGTTTAGTTTTTTCAAAATGTCAGCAAATCCAATTCTGATCTCAAAACATGTCAAAAATAATTCAAAAGTAAGTCCCATTTAATGTGGCTTTCTGTACCTATTACTCTATACAAAACAATTACAGCCCTCGCAAACATCAGCTAGCAATTGCATAGTGTTTTGAAGTTTACAAAGTATTTTCACCTTCAAAACCCTTTGATCTTTAAGAATATCCTATAAAATCGAAACCTCTATATAACAAAAATCTTCAGATCCTAGATGAGCAAAGATTTCAGAGCTGCAGTGTGCTGACTAGAGTCATCTTCTGTCTTAGAGCAGGGACATTTTAATAAGCTTATGGCCGATGGTGGACATTACAAGTAGGCTGTGCTCTCATGCTGGTAGAATATGTCACCATTGGCCAACTAGTTCTATAGATTTTTATGGAAAGGGAAAAAGCAGTTGGTATTCTAGGAAAAGTTTACTTCACTGTTCTCTGGGATGTACCAAGAATGTCCTCTGTTTGTCAACTGAACTAAAGCTCAACACAGATGTATCCTGAATTTGTCCACTAAATCATTCACTTACTTAAAATTCTGGCATTCAAGGGATTACTAAAGATTAATTTAAACTGTAAGATATCTAGTTGGTATTCTGTTCTTAACCAGTGTTATAAAAATGGTTAATTAATAAATTTGACTTGCTGTTATTCTACTTCAAGAGTCTCTATATTCCTTAAAATGAGATCAGGTAAAGGTTAAGTCCAAAACATACTAGGAAACAGGCTGAGATGTTTTGTAAAAAGAAAAAAATTGCTTGTCTCACTTAAAAAACTAAGAAAAGGTTGTTATAAGGATAAAAGATAATTTCTTGTTTTTTTAAGTAAATAACCCAAAAATTAAAGGCATGCCTATTCACTAATAATTTAAGTGGCTAAGTAGCCATGTTAAATTATGATAATTTTCTGAAAGCCATCTTTTTTATAGATTGATGGCAGTTAATCTTCCGAATGCCAACTCGTCAACAGGCTGTTTATTCACAGTGATTGACAATGGTTATAGGATGATGTCCACACTCAAAGCTGAGATTCAAATTCTAAAGTTCACTTTTTAAAAAGACCTTCTATGATTCCCTTCCTATTCCCTACGTTCTTCCTAAAAATTCTGCGACTGCTTCTCATTGGCTCTACACTATCTACTCCTTTTGTATGCCCTGCCTTCATGTCTCTGGTCTAGAAATTTCAAGGTCCATCTGGCTTAAACATGACTTCCTTCTTGAAGTTTTCTCTTATAGCAATCTTTTCCCTAAAATCTCTCTCTCCTGAGTTCTCATCTATTTAGGAGTCATCGTGAGTTCTGCCTTTTCTTGTTTCCCATATCCAATCATTCACCAACTTCTTGATTCTATTTCTTCAATATTCCTGAAAGCATGTACACTGGAGTTAGATATACACGCCCATGAATTTCTTCTGTTTCCACTAACTGAATGAATTTATATATGAAACCTATTGTTAATCTCAGTTTTTTCTTCTGTAAAATTGACATTCTAAGACTGTCTAACTCACAAGGTTATGATCATGATTAAATGAGCTAATAAACATAAAATTCAACTTAGGTAGAAAATTCGACTTAAGGCAACATTTCTCAAAGTGAGTTTTAAGGAATATTAGTTCCACAAAAGGTCCTTTAATAAAAGGGATTCATGGTTAAATCAGTTTATTAAACAGAATAACCAAAGCTCACTTCTCAGTCAGCTTTGATATACATTAACACATTCAAGTCTCTACAAAGTCTTGCAGGAAAACAAGACAAAACAAAAACAGTTGCCCTAACATTCCCTAAACTGATTTGACTAGAGAGTCTTTGAATGCACATATAGGAGCTATTTAAAACCTGCAGAACCAGTGTTCTAAGGGAGGTGATTCAAAATGCTGACTCGGACAAGAACCAGTTGTCATTCTGGAAGTTACTTCAGCTCAGGTTTTCAACAGTTTTCGGAAACATTTATTTATTTGTTTGTTTGTTTGTTTATTGAAAATGACTACTCTCCCTAATGTTCAGAGCCATGACAAATTCTCAAAAAAAAGAAGCCAAATTGTCCTGGGGGGAACTTGTGTCATGATGGTGGTAGAATGCTATTAACCTCCTAAGGCCAATTATTTCTTAACAACCTCTTCAAGGTTATGAAAAAATTCTATTTTTCACGTGAGCTCAGTAATTGCTTATCCAGACAGAAGCAGATGCGAAACTTCATCTCAGGAGGAAAGTTTAACAAACCAATATGTGCAAATCTGATAAAGAGTAGAAAGAACTCGGGGGAGATTCAGGAAGTGGATAAGCCCATGCCTGTGATGAACACAGGGTCAACATGTGCCCCCTAAACATCTACCTCCAAATATAAAACTGTGTATAAAGTTAAAGAGAAATTAAAACTTGTCTCAGTGTCACAAGCTGAAGGCCACCAAATTTTAGATGGCACAAGTGGGAATTTTGCAATCATTTTTTCTTTTTTTATGGGAGCAAAAATAAACCTGGTTCCCATTTATTGCTCATGTGTGGCCTGTTTTTCTCTACCATGACATCCCTAATTCTTCGCAAATATAGAACCTAGCTCTCCTTTTATCTTCATCAAAAAGTGCTTTTCGAATAAAGTAGCATTCCTCAAATCACATTAGTCATTTCTACTCAGCCATGTTTGAAGTCAGTCTCTCTAACAGAATAAACTTAGGTTCCCTACAGCGAAGTTCAATTTTTTAAAACATATTATAAACATGCTGCTGTGAAAGCTAAAGAAAACTAATGCCATAGTCATTTTTAACAATATTTACAATTTTAATTATACAAAGGTAAGCAAAATAACCAAGTTGTCAATAGTAAACTCTCCCATTTTAGTTTTATTTTTATAGGCTATAAACAGCTATGCTTCTTTAAAATAAATAACCCAATTTAATAACCAAAATTTAAAATAAGATGCATTATGAATCACATAAGAAAGACTTCTGAATTTTTAAATATCAGTGAAGTTTATCTGTAGCATTACTTCTGTAGAGATGAATGATCGAGGCCTTAAACTTATTAGAGTACCTTTAAATCTAAAAACAATAGGTAAACAAATAGGAAAACACATTCTAACATAACTTTGACTAACGTCTGGAGTTAAGAGAATAATAGATCTGGAAGTAATTTTAGTGAACAACTATATTAAATTCCTAATTTTATAAACGTGGAAATTGAAGCCCCAAATATTAAATAATAAAACACAAGTTTATCTGAGGATTAGTGAGATCTCAGGCTAAAATGACATTTCCTAATTTGTAATTATGCTTTACCACATCATCACAGAGCTTTCTAGGGTCTGTCTTGTAAGTCTATTTGTTTCTTAAACACATGAAAGTATACCCTTATAAATATTTTATAAAGATCATTTATAAAAATCATTTGATTCTTTGATAAATTAAGGATAGGATAATTGCTCAAGTATAAGGAATTTAATTCACAGTTGCCAAGCTGAAAGTACGTTCTTTTTAGGAGATTTATATAGCATATGCCAACCACAGTGGCCCTTTAGATTCTCTTTAGACAAATTTTACAAAGAGGTTAGAACATTAGTCTCAAAGATCGTTTAGAAGTCATGGAATTTAAAGTTATGGAATTTAAAGAAATGGCCCAACTGCAGAAAAATGCATATACCAACAGAACTGACAGCTATCAAAGCAGTCAAATGAAAACTAATTAAAACAAAGCCTAGCAGACTGTCAGGAAAAACTTAATGAATCTGGGTCAAGGACAGCTTTGAGGAAGTCTAAGAAACTCACCAAGAGTTGGGTTTTAGTGCTGCAGACAGCAACCGTACTGTAACCTGGATAGAAGAGATGGAGAGGTAAAGCACTAGAAGAAAAAATGTAGGTCTGTTATCACAGACTGAAGTTGAAAGGACCTAGACCCATGCGGTGTCACTTTTAAGTGAGAACTTTATCTCTCGGATACCTTCGCTGCAACAGGAGTAAGTGATGGGTAAAGGATCCACGGTGTGCACTACAGAAACACGTTTCCCTTTCTCATTTTCTAAAAACATCCCATAGGAAATGAGTTAAATGTAACTTCTAAAACTGTCATATAAAAATTAGTTTAGTTTTGAGACGTCACTCTTCCCTGCTGCTTATCTCTACATGCAATTCAACAAATGCACCTACTCATAAAAGGTTTATTCATAATTATTTTGCAGGTGTATTTCAAAAAGTGAATGGTTAAGCAAACTTCATTTTATTCCATATCTTGGAATAATATTCAGAAATTAAAGGAATGCAGTAATTTGGATAAATTTTGAGGAAATTATGCTAAGTAAAGTTTAAGTTTAAAGATGTTATACTGAGGAGAAATGGTGTAATGGGGACAAGGAATCTTTATTATCTTTTACAACTGCATGTGAACCTGCTACTATTTCAAAATAATAAGTTTAATTAAAAATAATTGTAAAACGAATAAAAGCAAACAAATACCAGTAAAATTTAGTACTTTTCTGTGTCCTTGTTATATGCCTCTGTCATTTATTTATGGATTTAAAGAAAAACACATTATTTTATATCTCAACCTCTAAGTTTACAGAAAATTGCAAATTTCTGCAGTTTTATTTGGAGATGAGGATACATAATCTCGGTATAAAATCTTGGAGAGGATTCCAGCTTCTGGCTTTATTTTCTTTCCTTAAATAATGAAAAGTTTGAGGAAAGATGGCATGTTAAACTTTGATTCAGTCAACAGATATATTAATTTTATTCATTTTAGTTCCACTCTCTTATCAGCTGACCTCTATCTATAGCTGGGGGCTACTTATTTTATTCATACATAAATACTTTTCAGTCTTCCTATAATTGTCCTGTACATTGTAGATTTTACACAATGCTGATATGTTCAGTAAGCTCTTTTAAAGTACCCTAGGATACAAGGTACACACATATTTTAGTAAATTACCATAAGAAAGTGATCTTTTTTATGTTATTCTTTTATTCTAGATTACAATTTTATTTTTATAACTTTATTGTAATCTTACTTATTCTACTTATCATGTTAAAATTGCACTTACTTTGTTCCTCCTAAGGTTAAATAAGGATTAAAATACATTTATAATCGTTTTTATAATTTTATTACCCCCACAAAAATCTAGGGTCACCATCTTTCTTTTCCCTTCTTTGGTATTCACATAAAGAGCTCTTTTCTACTTTATGCTATGACCTTTTTAAAGTTGCATCATATTCTTTGATTTGTATATTTTATTATTTTTTAGCTTTTTCCCTTATTATTTATTGAAATAACTAATTAAGCACTTGTGACTTTTCCAAATTTTCATTAATAATGATAGATTTTTTAATGTCCTATTTATATTTCCTCTGATAAACTACTAGATTCTCTGATACTATTAAATTACCCCAAGAATCTGCCCCAGATAGATCCCAATAAACGAATACTGCTTCTCAGGTCCTAATCAGATTAAATCATATTTTATGTGGCATAATTTTATATGTTCTTGAAATATAGCATGATTTTTTTCTTACTCTATTGAACAACCTGGATTAATCTATTGGCTAATTATTAATGGGAAAATTGAACTTGACTACTAACTAAAATTTATTAACTCTATTCTTTTTCCCTAATTTCTGCTCCTATTTTTTTTTACTTTGGTTATTCTACTTTGATAAATATATCTTCATAAGTTCTTTTAAATATCTTATAGAAATAAGGCACAAACTAAGCAGATGGACCGATAAAGCAGAGAGAATCTGTCAGACAATTAGATAAAATAGGAAAGAAATCAATTCTTAATTATAGTTTCTACTAAGTAATGGAATAACTTTCTCTGTAGCCAATCTACACTTTGCTGCCAAAGACATTTCCTTAGAGTTTAAAGCCGAGTAGATCGGAAAATGCACTGTAGCCTAAAGAGTACCAATGTGTGTCATAGTATTTGAGATCCTATAAAATTTAGCTTCATGCCACCTTTCTTCATTCCCCAAAATATACTTTGCTCGATTGCCTTTTCTTCTGGCAGCTCAAGATCACACTCAGTTCCCTAAATAAACTGTGCCCTTTTCTTCCTCCCTGTGAAAACAGGTAACAGCCCTCATCTTCATTAATGCACTTACAGTTGGAATTATGAAGTCCTTGCGTAGGCAGGGTAGGCCTGCCCATCCAATAGTAGACACCAGTGACTACTTGATAACTATAAAGTCCTTCAGAGTGTAGGAAGTTCTGCATATGGCAAGAGCAAGGATATGAATGGTAGGAGACCTTCAAATGTCAGACTTTTCCCCTAAGGCCATCCAAATATTAGATTCTTCCAAACCTATCTCCTTGGAATATTATAAACCCGTTAGATCAAAATGATTCCCAGATTCTGCAGCCTCCAGATCAAGATAAAATACGCTTCCTTGGAAACACTGATCTTACTCTGCTAATAAGTATGTGCATTTAATATTGACAAGAATAAAGGAACACAACTGGGTGCATTAAGGACTCATGAAAGAGGCATATCCTTGGATTTTGCTCCTGCACAGTGCTACTAATTCAGGAGTGACACTAGGGATTAAATCTAAAAGACCTCTAAATCATTCCAGCATCTAGCACAGCAATGGCATATTAGAGGCACTTTACTATGAAAAGTGAATAGACGGATGGATGGATAATTTTTCCATGGCCTATACACTCTTCCAATCCCTTCTGGACACAAAAGTAATTTAAAATTCAGTTTGAATTTCACCTACCAAGAAACCTTATACAGTCTCCCCAGCTGGAGGTAACCACTACATCTTCTGAATTCATAGCTTATTCTTTAATTTGCACATGTTTAATTATGCTTTTATTGCAGTTAAATTCAAGTATAGTGTTGCTTTTAATGGATTGTAAATCCTTTGACATCTGGAATTTTACTTTATTGAATCTTGTACTCTTCAAAGGCTTAGCATCCTGTCTGGCAGGGAGCAGTCACTGAATAAATAATCTTTGTGCAAGTTCACTTTCTAATCAATAATCTTGGATCATTGCTCCACATTCAGTCAGTATTTAGAAAATAGCATATTATTCATGACATGTTCAACAAATACTTATTGAACACCTATTCTTGGCAAGAACGTAGTTAAAATTTAATTACCTTGACATTTGCTCAATGTGTCAAAAACATGAGTTTATCAAATGCTTGTTTTCTCATGAACAGAGTTAAAACTACTAAAGCAAAAATGACATGTTTGAAAACAATAAATTTCCATCTAATAAACAAAAACATGTTCCCAAATCATTTTATAACAAGGAAGGGAAACAGAACAAAGTATTTTCAGAATAAAGTATAAAGACAGGAACCAGAGGGACATTGAAAGTTCTCTTGGGTCGTAGTAGAAGATCTCAGGGAACTGACTTCACACTTGTGATTAGCAGGAAAGTGGGTGTTTTATGTAATGCGAATCTCATAGGGTTAACTATCTTATCTGTGCACTGAAATTAATAGGAAAGAACATTTCAAATGCAGACAACTTTGCAAATGGGGAAACAGAAGCAAAGAGAAAATGTATGACTCCTAAGAATCAAAGCAAAGAAAGGGTCAAGTCTCCACTCAAGCTCTACTTCAACTCCACTCAATCCATTCCTACTTCACGACTATTTCAATATTCTTCATTATGGAAAGGCTGTATCTCTATGAAATTAGTAAATCTAATAAGTTTGGTTAAACACTTTTGATGTTTATCCAAAACAGTAAACCCATGAGGCAAATGAGAAGACTCAGAAACTCTTCCTTTCTGTATTCTAGGAAAGTTGAGGGACCCCCAATAGAAAATGTATTTGACTGGCCATTTATAGGTAAACATATATATTCAATTAAAATGTCATGTTATACATACTATACTATAGGTACATAAAATTTAATGAAGCATATAAATTCTGCTAAAAATTTTGCTCGTTTCTTGTTATATTCAAAGAATTGGCATCATGGAGCCCATTTTTTATACCAAATTAAACATTTGGAGTTTATTTTATAGGCACAAACAAGTTGTCCTGCTGTATGTACCTCTCTTTACAGTTAGTTACTCCCTCCTCAAAGATCAAAATAAAGGCAGAAAAGATTTTGCACATATGGAATTTCAGATTGAAATACCCATTATAAGTCCTCTACAGTAGGCTGGTTATACTGACAAAACATCACAACAAAACTATTATAACTATATTTATTTAACACTGAATATGTGTCAGGCAGTGTTCTAGAATTTTGCATATGCAAGTTCCTTTAATTATCCCCAAACTCCATGAAGTAGTTATGATTATTTCCATGCAGGTGAAGAACTCGATATTGGGAAAGGCAAAACAACATGCCCACGGCTATAAGACTCAGGAGTGGAGAGGTAGAATTCAAACACCTATTCTTTCTGGCTTTGAGGTTTTGTTCTTGGCCACTCTATTAAAATGTACTTAATCTTCAAAGTAAGCCCATTTATTATCCCCATTTAACAGATGAGAAAACTGAGCCTCAGGATTCAGTAATTGTTAAGAGTTACACTTGTCTACAGAGTGGCTCACTCGAAATAATTAGCCCTTCTCCTTCAAATCACCTTTCACCCCCAGTGGACACCATGCCACTGTCTACTGTGGTTGGGGCACTTTTATGAAGTCATTATCCTTTACAATTTTTATTTTCAAATTATTTACCTGAAGAAAAAGAGAAGAAAACAAAGCAAGCAAATCCTGTCTCATTCCTATAGTAATGCAAACAAGTGGCTTTGGTTGTAAGAATAAAAACATGAGCCCTGAGTTGTTTCAGGCCCATCCAGTAACCTCAATACTCCCCTTCCCTGTGGACTCAGGGCAGCATATGGCTGTGCCTTGGCAGTTCAGGCTCTGCTGTTTACTCGGAGCCTCTAGGTTACAATGCATTTTGTAATCACTAATAAGGACCACCTGTCTCTTGAGAAAATCAGCCCAACAAAATGGAGAGACCTAATTGTTCAAATTCATTCTCAGGTAGACAATATGCCCTTCAAGTGTGGACTGAGATTACTGAATAGAAAACCTAAATCAAAATAAACAATTATATTCACTGATTGTAATTGCTAAATTGAGAACATATGTTAGTTCCATAAAAAGAAAAAAAAACAATAATATTAGGAATAATAAAGACAATGCTTTTGAGGAAATAAAACACCTCATAATTTTCCAGGAAAAAGAAAAGAATACCTTCCTTGTTTTAAAAAATTCTTTGATTAAAATATACATAGGCAAAATTTGTTGCATTTATATATGCTTAATTATACACTCCCTGTGTATAAATTATCCTATAGTTGTATCCAGCCAGGAAAAAAAACCTGGCTCTTTGAAAAAGCAGAATTTAGTCCAATAACTGGCTGATAAACATTCACCATTGAGAGTGTAAAATCTGTTGCTAAACAGAATAAGGAAAGATGGAGTATGGGGAAGGGTACCCTCCCCCATCCTTCACATGACCCACACCTATGGTCAGGTCACATCAGAAACATCTCTCTAAACCATTGCAAAATCAGTGCACCTGCCTCATGGCACTAGCATTACTGGTCTGAGTGTCTGTCCATCTTTCCAGACTGACAGAAGGGACCACACATTCACATTGGTCCCAACACTTAGCAAAGAATATTTACACGAAATGAACTTACCAAATGTATTCAAAATTACCTGCCTAGGTGACAATAACTAGTCACAGGCTATTATAGGAAAGTATGTTTTTACCTTATGTAAAGTTTACTTTTTAAGTACAGATAGATTTTCTAAAGTATGAAGGCCAAACTAGGCAGAAACACTGAGCTGTGAGTATAAATGGTCAGCATTTCGAACGTGGAGATTCTCTCTGGACTTTCTAAAGCCAACTCTCTAAGAGCAAGTGCCTCTCCTAACAAGGACCTTCACATCGCTGCTCACCATATTTATTATCAGACCTCCTGCTGACGATACAGAACCATGATACCGAATTAATAACAGGCGATGTTTAAGATTTCTTTTATTTCAGGCCCTGGACTAAATGTTTTATTTTATTATTTTATTTAATTCTTATTAGAACCAAATAACTAGGCGCTACTCATGTTACATTTTAAAAATGATGAAACTGAGGCAAAGAATGTGTTTGGTGCCTTGCCTAATTTCTAAGCAGAATTTTAATAGATTGGTCCTTTTCTAAGCACCCCTACTCCCCCTTCAAGAAGGTGACTGACTCAGTTCCACAGGAAAAACAGTCATTTAGTTTGTCCTGATAAATTCCAGATCCGACCCTTGACATAACATTCCCACAGTCTAATTCACTCTCTTCACAGACTTGCATTCCTCCTGTTTCAGTAAAACAACCACTGTAAGCTACTTATAAATGATCATATCATACACTAGAAATAATTCTTATAAGTTGTTTTGATGTATTTATGAATGATAACACAATAATAAACATAAAATTTTCATGTACCATTAAAGGTACCTAAAAAAATTGCTTGAGAGTCAATATAAAGTTTTACAATAAATGTGTCACATACAGAGATGTGTGTGTGTTTGTAAATATAATTACTTTAGTTATCAAGGTATTATATATCAGTACACATATTGTCAACCATTTATTTTTGTTATGTAAGTCCTTAATCATAAAAGTACAATAAGCAGTTTGGCATTAATAAAGTCAGATAAAAAGTAGCTTCCCATTTTAGCCCTTATCAAATTTTCTTTGTCATGGCTATTTAACTTCACATAAGTCCACTTTCAAAGGGACTTTTGCCAAAAAACAACAACAACAACAAAAACTATTGGTTTTCAGATTGATACCAATAACCTGTAGAGTTATCAAATCTATGTTTGGGTAGATGTCAATTTGGTTTTCAGATCAACAGATAAGATTTTATCAGGCCACTACATGTAGTAAACCATAGATATATGGTCCTTCATTGTACAGTGATGGTTGAAATTTAAGCTTTCTTTGTGCTTTATTGAATGTCAACTGTGATAATTATTAGGAAGTCATTTCAGAGACAATAAATCACAAATACCCTAACTTCGTTATTTCTCATCATCTCCTTTTCTGAGAATTTTGGTGACTGATGCTGCATAAACATACTACTTCAGATGCTATATTTGGACATACAAAAGTGAAAATTATTAAAAATACCCAATTGATGTCTTTTGAGTGGATTAAACATGCGAAAGCACATGTGCACACACTCACAGAGACAAGGATGACCTCTCTCCTCGCCTTCAGGAAGGTCATAAGCTTTCTACCTTTTAGCTAAGATAAGCTGTAGCTAGGAAATGAACTTTATTATTGATTTAGGAAATGAACTCAATTCTCACAGTGTTATGGTAGCTTTGAGAATCAAGAAGAGGAGATACTTTCATTAGAGGAAAGGGTAAAATACACATTAGGACAATAGAACAATAGAATATGTTTCTAGTTTATTTAAAGCCTTTTTAAAAAGCATCTTACTGTCTTCAGAGGGAATACTTCTGTTGTAACAATTCCTTGGCCACTCAGTTCCTACAAATAGTTCTATATTACAGATGTAGAGGAGATGCTGTATTAATGAACTCCCATCCTTACCTGACACTACAGGGCAGCTCCCTATTTTATACCAAAGAAGCTGGTATGGTGCCATGGGCTGTTCGAATGTGAAATAATTTCTTACCCAGTGGTAAACGGATGCTGCTCCAACCACCCCTCCACCCTCGCCACGCTGTCACTGCCAGCCCTGCAACTTCCAGGGCCTCCCTTACTGTCAAGTTCAGGTTGGCTTCCTGCCCCAGGCCCCTTATGACAGTGGATGCCAGTATGAGGCAGCTCTCTCCAAAGTTGCCAAAGATCCCTTCCCTAGCAGAGTCCTGTGGAGGGATTCCCACCAGTCAGACACATTTGATGAGGCTCCTCCTTCTGCCACCACTCTGCATGCCACCCCCACCTGGCCCTGCCAGGCCACTGCAGGAAAGACAAAGTCCCCCATGGCAGGGTGGTGCAGGGGCAGGCAAATATCCAACTGTCTTTGGCACCTCCCCCAGGCCTTAGGACCCTGTTTCGGACTGGGCTCTTCAAGTTGTCCTCACATGGCCTCGGGCCTTGAAAGCACCAGAGGTAAAGCAGTGACAGCAGGCAGCTCTAAAAGCTATTAAATAATAAACATCACTTTGGGGTACATTTTCTCTGGTGCTGTGATTGAAAGAGGTAATGTCAATATAAATTATGATTCATTTCTATCAATCAAATGGAGCCGAAAGGTCTCATTTTATGATGTGGCAAAGGTGAAATGCAATTATTTTTAAGCCCAAACTTTATCATTCATGGCATACTCTCCTACCAAGCCTCCCCACTTCTCACCCCCTCCCCCCACACACACAGTGTACAAAGACTTGAACAAGGGAGTCTTTCAGAAGAGGGCAAAAGTCCCCTAAGTGCAGATACAGTCAATTAAAAGGAAATTAAATCTTTCATTAAGTCCCTACAGATATCAGATTTCTCTATAGCCATTTAAGACTTTTCATAATATTTTAAGTTGAAAAAAGGATCAAAACATATTTTCTTAAAATTTATTTATGAGAAAATCTATTCTAAAAAAATTTATATTGTAGTCTTAAAAATAAAGCATTCCTCCTTGAGAACAATATACATTGATGAACATTTATATTGATACTTGCTTTTATATGGAGCTGATTGGTCCAATGCCCAATGACTTTGTATTCTGGACTTTTGTTGGTTATTTGATACTGGAAGATGTCATAGCGGCCAGGAGCATCTCCGTTTTCATTAAAAACGACGGGTGTCCCAGCACTACCTACAAATGTTTAGGAAACAATGTTAATTAGTAAAATAGCCCAGTGAGCTCATTTTTCTCTAAGAAATAATGGCAGATAAAATATATTGTGCTTAGTAAGAGATATGAAGATTGTAATCTGTATAAGGTCATTCTTGATAGTATAATATCTTTAACACAAAATGAGGCCCAGACTTACGTACAGGAAGAAGACATGCTTTACTGTGCACATTAGAAAGTAAATGATGACTATCTGAGTTAGGCGTAACAGTTAAATAAATACAAATTGATAGGCTGAATATTCAGTATTGGCTACAGAGAATGTCAGTTAATAGAGAAGAGTGTAAATGTCTCGAAGCATAGCAGCTATTGAACAATATGAACAACAAACGGCAACTCAAAATGTGGCAGAAGAATGACCCGGCCAGATCCCCCAGAATTTTACTTTATTCTGAGTTGAGCTTCTCCACTCTGAAGCAGTTGCCCTATCCAATTTCTCTTCCAAGCCTCCCCTTTTGCTACCTCTGCCCAAGAATATATCAATGTGGGCAGCTGGTAGGAGCCTCTCAGCAGGCGAGGAAGTGATTGCTGGGAAGTCCTAACTCTGCTCAGATAATAAAAGTTCTTTCAGTTCATTGTGATGAGAATAACAGTGGCAGGCAGCAGGACACAAGAAATGTAGTATTTCCTAAACTCCATTTCTCTTGGAAGCATTTATCGTCTCTCTTAATAGCTTCTGCTCCAATTAACTTTTCCTCTTATTAACTTTTATATAATCACAGGTTTAAGGATGGAAAGGGATCACTACCCCCAATGTTTTCCTATTCCATCAAGCCTCACTGTATAAACCTTCCTTTTCTCTAACAGCCTTCGGAACCCCTCCCATGGTTCATCTTCATGGACTACTCTTTGATATCTGGACAAAATCCCTTTTCTTTATGTCTATTTTCTCTCTGTAGGCCTTCTTCCCTGAATTTCTTCTCACAGCATATCGAATTTAATTTCTATACCGGACTGGAAGGTGTCCCCTTCCTACTATCTCTGTTCCATATTATACTCTCCAAAAAATATATACCAGTAATAGTTATTTATGCCAACTCTCTATATTTCCATTTTAGAATGAGTCTCTTACTCTACCTGTAGAGTTTTCAACTAAAACCAACAATCACAAAATTCTAAAACATTTAACTTATCAAACAAAATGGATTACTTAAGACAGTAGCTTGAACATGGCAGCAATTAAGGTACTTCCTTTGTACCTGGAGAAATGCCTCTATTCCCTGGAATCTTTCTAAAATTAGAACAGTGTGAATTCTGATGAGACCACAGATACCTGATATCAGCAAAATCTGCTAATTCCACAGAGATTGTATGGCATGGAGGAAAGTCTGGGGGTCAAGAGTGGCCATCTAACACCACTACTCCACTGACTTTCGCAACTTGTGTCTGTCTCTTTTCTTCACTCGTCACATAGGGGCTTAACAATGAATATGAACCTATTTTGAAGGCCAAAAAGAACTATATGCATTTAAATTATGATTATTAGTAATAGTTCCATGGGAAATGACTTTATATATAAATTAAGAAAGAAATGAGAAATTGGGAGATTTAATAAGAGCTTAATAGGAGCTTAGCTACTCATTAGATACTCAAGTAGAAATCCATCTGCCTTATCTGTCAAAACCCTTTTCTAAGTCTTGGTAATGTGCAGCAGGTTAACCCTTAAATCCTAAAACTGTGATGAAAAATAGAGTTGCTATGAAAATTAAATGAGCAAATACTTGTCAAGTACACAGAACATGGGTAATTAAGTATTATTATGATGATCATTATTCGTACCATATGTATGTTTAGGACACAACAATTCAGAGTAATAGATGAAAGTTCTAACATGATATCTAAACAAAATAGTATGGAAATTCAAATGGGAAAGAAATTCCTGAATGGAAAAACACATAGTGGTTATGAATTTCACATTAACATCAACAATTTCTGAAATTCATATACTTCTTTGAAAAATTCTGATGTCATATTCTCCATGAATAAAGGAAGATATAATTTTCTCTAACTAAAATCCCCGAAGTTGTCACATCCTTTACTGAATGACTCCTTATCTCCTACAACAACAGTCTCAGCCTTTTTTACCCTAATGATACCCAAGATAGTAGAATTAAATGTAGTCTGAGTTTCATATATAATTCCTAATGTGCCAGCTGCTTCTATATATCTTTTCTCAAACTCGAAAAATCATATTGGAAAGTAAGTGAATGAGAGCTGTATTATCACAAAAAAAAATAATGGTCCAACTTAGATACTTCAAATATCATTATTAACAGCAACTTAAACTAAATTTGACATTTCATTAAGAGGCAATACACTAAAGTGGTTAGAAGTGTGGTTTTGGAGGCAGATCATTGAGTTCTAACCCCAGCTTTATCACTTATGAGAGGTATGGTCTTGGGTAAATTACTTAATTTCACTGTATTTAACATTTCCAGTCTTTATAATGGGCTAATAGCAATTCCCATCTTAGAGGGATATGTGATAATTAAATGAATATATGTATAGTATATACAAATTTAGTATATAGTAAGCATTATGTAAATATTAACTATTATTCCTCCTATTTTATGGCAAGGCTGCATTTGAGATCCAGTGTCTATATGAGAGTGTAAGAATATCCCAGTGAGCATTTATGGCTTTCCTAAAGCTACCTTTACTAATCTCGGTTCTCTTTCAGCACAATGCCACATATGCCTAAAATCCACTTCTCTTTCTCACCATCCTATCTTCACACATGACATTTTCTGTGAGTCCCACCCTCCTTTCTCGTACTCTTCTCCTCTACATAATTCTTTCAGAATGTGGCTGTAAGATCACACTTATGTAAATTTGATCTTCTCAACTTTGAGCAGGGGCCCAAGTGCCTCTTCATGTCCTGTTCTGATTGATGACAGCATTCGCTGCACTCTGCGTACTTCTATTATTCATCTCCATTACCTGATCAAAACATTTATTCCACAGATATTTACTGTGAACCTATTACAAACTCACCACTGGGTGGATCCTTGACCTTTCTCAAAAACTGTGGTCGCCTTAGTAGAGGCAGAGTGTACCTCATGTCTTTGTAGTCACTGCACTGAAGACAGTCCTTGACACTAAGCGAGTAATTGATAAATTACAGTAAAGCATGAAAGACACACCTACTAATGATGGCAAGAAAATCCATACATCCCCTCTTCATAACATTATGAAATTAATTTATATCACCTCTCATCTTCTATATTCACAAATGAACAAAGCAATTCAGTCCCTTTCACACTGTTAGCAGTGTGATGTTAAAAACCACCCTTGCAATTGTTTTACTAATCTGATTTCTGAACTCGGGCAAGCCTTGCAGTTGAACCACTTGGATGCTATCTCATGAAAACTGACTCCATTGCACATCACAGCTCATTTCAGATGACTGCCCTGGTACTGCAAACTGTGTAACAAAGAACACCCTTGAGCAGCCATGAGGGGTCATGCTGTTTACTATGTCTACAAGTACAAATTTAAAAGGTCATCCTTTGTACTGAATCCAGTTGTCTCAAAAGCAGAATTAAGTGAAATTTTGTTCAGAAAAAAAGATGTCAAATGACAAATGTCCCAAAATAGTCATCACTTTGTTGTGGTTTACTAACAACACATGTAAGGATATAACTATATTTGGTTAGGCCAAACTTTTTTTTTTACATATATAAAATATGTTATGCTCTAACATACCTTCTTGTTCTGTTTTTTTCCATCCTAGACTTTAGTTATTTCAGAAATTTCGAAGTGAATTTATTTTTTTTAAATCATTTTTAATCAATGTGCACTAGTGGAGAAACAGAAACAAACAACATGGAGTTATGAGGTAACTTTCGCTAGTCAGCTACCACCTCCAGAGTCTATACATCTTGAATATTTTCTGTTCAATAAGAAATGTGTGGAAAAGCTATATTTTGATTACTAGGCACATCAAGCACTTTAACATACTTTTGAAAGAAATGTGGTACATCCAGTGAAGAGTTTTATCTGAAAATGTTGGCTCTGTTGAATATTACCCAGGGGAAGTGTATGTGTGGGCTTGGGATGTAGGGACTAGAGTTTGATGTCCAGCTCTGCCAATTACCTCCATGACCTGGGCAAGTTAACCTTACTAAACCTATTTTCTCAATTGTCAAGAGAACATACTACCCCCAGCCTCCCTGGGTTATCACAAGGGTTACATGAGATGATACATGTAGAGTACTTGGTTCAGGACTGGCACATGACAGGTATGCAATAAATGAAAACTATTATCATCATTATCCACTTCTTGCTTATACTTATGCAATCTTGATCTACATTTTCTAGTTTCTGCAACGCAAAAAAATGCAAGAAAAATTAATTCACCTTTCTGTGGAAATATTATAAATACATTTATAAGTGTAAGCCACTCAGTTTGTCAAGCTTATTGCTTTCCTTATTCCCTCTTGCTATAAAACATTATCGACTTTCCTTCTCATAACTACCTATGATATTGGGTAAGCAGAAAAAAATAAGAAAGCTAAATATTAAACCACTTAATTTAGTAATTTTAGTGCCCTTACAAGAAAAATGAATATATGAGATTTAAGTCATCAACCAAAATGCCATAAGAAATGGAAATTTTCAACAGAATTTCAATTATTCATGCTCTTCCTTTCCTTATCCAATTTATTTTATCAAGTATTTATTACAATCAATAAACAGAACTACATATGTGAATTAGAATCATATTATAGTTGAATTATTTAGGAATCAGTAAGAATACTTTTGCGTACATCAATTACTCAGCTTTTGTTCATTGAAGATTTTAGCATTTGGCTCCCTGTATTCAACTCTATCCATATTCCTGTGATCACTTCTGGTGGCCTCATCATCCACTCGGATGACTCAACATCCTGGCCTCAGCACCAGCTGACGTCCTCACTTCCCATTATCATTCTTTTCATGCATCTCATCGCCCACCATTACAGTTACAATCTAAAAGTCTCATCTAATAACCATATCATCTCCCAAATTTTCTCTCTAGATATTATCTTCCACTCCCACTGCAATAATTCATAAGCTCTTATATACACTGATTCATTTATCTGCCCAATTTGTCATTATACTCCACCCCCATGTAGTTTTTCTTCCCTCCTATATTTGCATAGGTTCTATGATCTTCCTGTTCTATTGCACTTCTCCTTCTGTCCAGTTCTATTCTTCTGCCAAATCACAATCATGATTAAACTCAGTTGTATACTTCTTTGCCTACACTCAAGCAGCTCAATATTGTTTGAGAAAATCATAAACCTTTACTGTCTGGCAAGGCCAGGAATAGCCTTAGGCACATCATGAGTCTGAGAGTGAGTACCTCCCTAAATTCTGCATGTTAGGTCCCCCAGTTGTTCCACTTAGTCCTGATTCTGCTGCCTACTTACTTTAAATTTATGACCTCAGATTTCAAATGTGTAGTCAACATTGCTCTGCAATCCTATCTCACTTTCCGCATTAGTCCATTCCTCCTGCCCCACCACTCACTTCTGGAAGAAGACTAATTGTTTCATGCCTCACATATCCAACACGTTCCTCCCTCCATCACTTCAACTTGTTTCATGCTTTCTCCTTGAGGAAAAGCAGCAATAACACATCATTCCACCATAAAACCTCAACCTACATGCATTTGTACTCGCTATCTTTTTCCTCTTATTAAAACGCATGTCCCTGTCCCAGTCAAAGTCATATCTCTCCCCTAGTGCAAGGTTCCCATTCACTCTCACTCTCTATGCACTTTCAATTTCATAGTTATCTTTTCTTTCTTTTGCATCAACAAACTTAGATGGCTACAGTATTCCCTTCAGCTTACAAAGGAGATCTAATAGCTTTCACCTTTGGAAAAAAAATAAAATGAGCCAACAAATCCCATTACTAACCTTATTGCCTCTTTATCCACTTTCTTTAAGAATAAAACAAAAATTTGGAGCTGTCCTCACTCTCTCCATTTTTTAATTTTCCATTATCTCTTCACACAATTTTAATTTGAAATTTAACCTCATATCTCAACTGATGAGTCTGAATTTAAACATATAGCCCTGAGTGCAGACTTATTCAATTACCTGTATCTCCACTGAGATGTTTGATAATCATTTTAAACTTTATGTATTCAGACATAACACTAGATTCGTTTTTATTTCCAAACACACTCCATAGTCTTTTCCCTCTATGTAAGCAGCTGAGGACTGCTCATCTATTCAATCAAGTCAAATCTAAGTTAAAACCCATCTAACTGTATGTAAAATACAAAGTGAATGTAAACTATGGACATGGTTAATAACACTGTATAAATATTGGTTCATTAATTGTAACAAATGCATTACAGTAATACACAAAATGTTAATAATTAGAAAAACTGTAGGGAGGGGGAAATATGGGAACTGTCTGTACTATCTGCTCAATTTTTCTGTACATCTAAAGCTGCTCTTTAAAAGAAGTTTTAAAAAAAGGAAAAGAAAAAAGATGAAATTATTTTCAGTAATACATTTTGTGTAAACCAATATATGCAACATATTATGTCAAAATGCAACCAATATAAAAATATTTATTAACATATTTTATACTTTTTCATATATAAGTCTTCAACATGCTGTGTATCCTTTATACTTAACATATCATTGCAATTCAGACTATGATATTTCAAGTGCTCAAGAGCTGTCTGTATCAAATAGCAAAGGTCTAAAAGACAAATCATTCGGCAGCCATTGTTCCAACATTTCACTCATTGGGGAAGAAGTCCAAGGCTAAGCCCTTCTGACCTGGCCTTCCCTTCAAGTTCACCTGGACTGAATCTTCTTCACTAATTTCTTTCCTAAAAAAAGTATATCCACCCAAGTTTGACCCAGAGCTCAGCTGATGTCAGTTCTGGAGATAAGATCCTAAAATAAGACCCAAATTGCTCCAGTGGTAAAAACAAACAAAAGCCCACACTTAAGGCATTAATAGGTTTTATCTCCAAAACATACCCAGAATTTTCTTTCTCTCCAACTCCTCTTCCTCTATGTTAATCCAAGCTGCTGTGATGTCTCCTGAACTGTTAGCCAACACCCTGTATTCACAGCAAGCTACAACAATCCACTTTGTGCCCTGCAGACAGATACTTTAAAATATAAATCATATGGATCTTCTCTCTAAAATTATTCAGTGGCTTCCTACTTCATTTAGAATAAAACACATAATGTTTATTAAAGCCTTTACGGTCTTGTGATTGCTTTAATCATGCTCATTTCTATACTCCATCCACTCTGAGCTTTTTCCTGTTCTTCAAACACATGAAATTTGCTCTATTTCAGGACTTTGTGTTTCTCTTTCTCTTTCTCTCTCTCTCCCCAATGTTCTTTCATTTGGATCTTTGCATGACTAGCTCCTTTTCATCATTTATATCCCAACTCAAATATCAGAGAGAGGTTGGTTCAGGTCACCATATTCAAATTGGCCAATTTTCTCTCACTATCACTTACTCTTACACATATTATTTATTTCCTTCATAGCACTTATAAGTATCTAAAAATATGTGTTTTTTTAACTGGTTGCTATATGTTGTTAGATTATCAACTTCATTATTGTAGGGCATTTTCCATTATATTCACCACTATATGTATAGCACAGAGTGTTATACATACATTCTTTTTCCTGGGCATATAGTTAGGCTACATTTCCAGTCTTCTCTTTAGTTAGTTGTGGCCAAATAATTTGCTCTAGCCAACAGAATGTGGACAGAAGTGCTATGTCCTACTTCTGAGCCTTATTCACTAAAAACCTCATAAGTGGTCTTCCATAATCTTTTTCTTCTGGATGGTTAGAATGGAAATGACACACTGGGCAACTGGAGAAGCTTCACATCAAATATGAAAGAGCATGCATCAATCTGGATTCCTATGTGAGTCCCTGGAGGTCAGTGTTGATTCACCCATCTCTCCATCTAATACTATTATCTGAGTGTAAAAAAAAAAACCAAAAACCAAAACAAAAACAAAACTCTATCCTTTTTGAGCTATTACAAATGTTAGTCTCCTTCTTAGAGACAATCATAATAAACCAGTATCTAGGAATGTAGGTTATCAATGAATGAATAGCTAAAATTGTATTAAGTGTGGAAATAAATTCTTCACCTCATATCACAGCATAAAACTTTAAAAATAATGTAGAGTTTTATAACTGAGTACCAAAAATATTAGCATGAATCAATAACTGCTTGATTCTCCTTTAAAGTTAATACTGACGAAGGCAATGTGAATATCTGTAGTACAAAGGTGGAATCCAGAATGTGTGACCACTCTCTGGAATTCTACTACATAGTCTCCATGCTCATTTGCCTTGGCTAAGTACTCACTCAACTGGTTATTTTTATAAAGACTAAATATAAAAGTATTAAAAATATGTCTACTTTCAGGAATTGGGGTTGAAAATGGTTTTCTTTAACTTATTATTTTGGTGTATAAAATAAATGAGATGAGGAATGTAGTCAAAAGGCATTTCTAATTCTCTCAGCCAACCTTCCTTAGTTTTTCCTGCAAGAAACTGAGCCAACAATAGTCCTTTCTCTTGTGGAAATGTCATTATGTTCCTTGCAATTAGGGTGATTTAAGAATGAAAAGTATCATTATCATTAATAAACAATACTCCTTGAGAAGTAGAAATGCAACCTATAATGGCACTGATAGCACAGTAAGTAGCTCCTCCTTATTCACAGGAGACACATTTCAAGATCCCCAGTGAATGTTTAAACCATGAATAATAATGAACCCTATACATACTATGATTTTTTTCCTATATATGCATACCTATGATAAAGTTCAATTTAGAAATTAGACACAATAAGAGGTTACGAATAATATATAAAAATAAAATTAAAAATTATGAGATGCTATAATAAAAGTTAAATGGCCATGGTCTCTCTCTTTCTCTCCCTCTTTTTCAAAATATCTTATTGTATTGTACTCACCCTTCTTCTCATGATGATGTAGGTAATACAGTGCCTTTTGGTGAAATGAGATGAACAATGTAGTCATGGTGACATAGCATTAGGTTATTATCAACCTTCTGATGATAGGTCAGAAGGAGGGTCATCTGCTTTGAGTGATCCTAAATCACTGAGCCCTGATTATGTCAATGGTTGGATGTCAGCAGTGGAGGATGCTGATGGTTGGGATCATAGATATCTGAAGGTTTTATTGCTGAAAAATTTTGAAAGAATATTATAATTGGAAGTTCCTGTTTCTTATCAAAGTGTTGCTGCAGAGGCTGTAATCCTTCAGTGTCAGATGGGTGACTTCAATGTTGTGTTCCATCCAAGGACCATATTCCAAAGTTTTGTCCTTTAATGTCTGCTGATTCAAATGTCAATTTGAAACACTTCAGCAAATTTCAGTAATGTCCACATTACCAAATGTGACATTCGGTCTCTTCTTTGTCTTCTTCTTCCTCTGTAGATGACTTGACAAGTTCTTCCACTTCCTCATTTATTAACACTTCTCAACATGCCTTCAGTATGTTCTTCAATTTCTTTGTCAAGCATGTTGGCAAACTCTTCTCCACCAACTTGTCTTGCTACATGAATGATTTTCCTAACTTTTTCATTAATTCCTAGGAAGCCTTTACAATCACTTACAGCTTCACTCCATAAATTCTTCGAGCAGGCATTTATAGTTTCTGATTTTCCTTTGTTCATTGCAGCTTTGATGAATGCGTCAACAATAGTGAATGATTTCCAGCACTACCTTATGTCCAGATTAAAGTCAGCACCAATTACTGATCAAATGTGACCAGATAATAGGTGGATATGTGTGGCTTTGACATGTCTTCCACCCACAAATTTAATGCCTTTACCATCTTAACTGAGCACTTACCATGCCCTGTGGCCATAACTTTTGTAGTTTGAGGTTCAACAGCAAAATGAGAGCAAATTTATTTTTCCTTCACAATTTCACAGACAAAAGGTTTATTCTTACCATTGACCTGACCAACCTCAGCTTATGATTTTTTCCCTTTTTTCTCATTAAGTTGAAAACTTTCACCTTAAAGGACGCATTTTATGGCTCTTCTTTGGCATGTCTGAATTGCCAGCATCACTACTCTTGCACTTTGGGACCACTGATAAGTCAAATAAGGGGCACACAAACAGTGCAATACCATGACAGTTGAGATAGCTACTGGGTGACTAATGGGAAGGTAGCGCATAATGTATGGATACTCTAGACAAAGGAATAGTTTATATCTTGGGCAGGATGGAGCAGGACAGTGTGAGAGTTCATCATGAGACTTAGAATGCTGTATAATTTAAAACTTATGAATTGATTATTTCTGAAATTTTCCATTTAATATTTTCAGGTCATGATTGACTGTAGGTAACTGAAACTACAGAAAGCAAAACCACAAATAAGGAGAAGCCTCTCTACTCAAATAAGTTGATTGAACTTTTAAAATAAGAAAAGATCTATTACTTAGTGATACACATCTCAGGGGAGCAGATGATTTTAAGGGTTTGAATAAAAGCTCTTATAAGAAAAATGACCAGTAAGAATGTTAAAATATCAAACATTTGGTTAAAGAAAAGAAATGGAAAAAATAAGTAATAATTAGACAACATACATTTTAAGAGGGATTTGGGAACAAACCAAAGTGTGTTGCAATACTCTAAATTCAGTACATTTTTATTCTGTAATGAAAAATCTTTTTCTTTTGGGGGGTATTTAATATTATTTATTTATTTGTTTGTTTATACACCTTTCATTATAAATTATTAATTATTTATTATATCTCTAATAGTGAAGAGTACTTGTATAAAAGAGTGTGTGTTTGTGGGTGTGTTTTTGTGTACATATATTCCTGCTTTTTCAAATTTGCTGTACTAGGAGGAGGTTTCCGACTATCCAATCCAATGTGTTGGTGGGAAAAAAATGCTTTTACCATCTGGATTTAAAGTCATCAAATTTATTGGGTTTTTATAATGAATGCTTACTAAGAACTTTTAAAGTTTGCTTTTGACATTTGCATTTTTAATCTACTCATAGTTGATTTATAGTGTAAGGTTGGGACATAATTAATTTTTTTTTCCTATATTGTTATCATTTTTTTAAGCAACCATCTCCCCTCCTTTTCAATTAACTGGAGAGGTGCTTCCCTTTTATTTATATCTAAGTTACATAGAGAAATGGATCATGTTCTGAGCTTCCTCTCCTTTTCTGTTAATTCATTTGTTTCTCTGTGAGCCAAAATTATACCATATAAATTACTTCAAAGTTTTGTAATAAGACATTCTGGTGTGGCAAGTTTCTACTCTCTATTTTTCTTTCTCAGATGTGTTCAGACTTCTCTTGGCTTTATACTCTTCTGTATATAATGTATAAGCACCATTTAAGTTCTATGACAGTTTTGTTTAGATTTTGATTGGGAAATATATGGAATCTATGTTATCGAGGAAGATTTGATACGTGTACAATATCTTTCTATCCATGAGAATGAGCTGCCTCTGAGTTGTTTAAATCTTCTTATCTAAATCTTAATTTTCTTTTCACAGCACTCCTAGTGTCAATTCACTCCTAGGTAATTAATACTCTCTGATGCTATTTTAAATGATGTCTTATATTATTTACTACTTAACTGATAGTATATAGAATGAAGCTGACTTTTTTCTGTATTCATCTTATATCTAGCCCAGAGATTCTCGACTGGAAATGATTCTGTCCACCAGGAGATATTTTGCAATGTCTGGAGACATTTTTGATTGTTGCAGTTGGGAGAGTGGTATCCTGGTTGACTAATGGAAGTGGTCAGGAATAGTATTAAATATCTTACAATGCATAGGACAGCCTCCTACAATAAAGAATTATTCAGTTCAAAATATCAATAGTTTTGAGGTTGAAAATCACTTTACAAAACTCTTATTATACTTGAGCATTTATCTATAAATTTTAAAATTTCTAATATAAAGAATCTTGTTATCTGTAAATAATTATAATTCCATTTCCTCTTAACTATGCTTATTCCCCCAATCTCTTTTTCTCTTTTTCTAGGACCTTCAACACAATTTTGATATGAAGTGGTGGCAGTGAACATCCTTATACTTCTCCTATCTTTAAAAGAATATTTCTCATATTTGCAAATTAAGGTTATATTTAATCTAGGTATTTTATAGGTGCTTCTTTCATTCTAAATGTACTAATATTTTTATTATTAATACATTTTTAAATGTTAGCAATGTCTTTTATGCATCTTTTGAGATAATTTTTTTATTTAATCTGTTACTGTAATAAGTGATATTTATACATTGTCAAATATTATGTATCTAACCTTATTTCAATTTTTTTTTGCATGATTGGATTCAGTCAAATAATATTTTGTTTAGAATCTTTACACTTGTACTCATGAGTGACATGGATCTGTAATTTATCTTTCTTAAAATGTCCTTTTTGTGTTACTTTCAAGGCCACATAAAATAAATTGGAAAAATTTTACTCTTTATTCATTCTCTGCAAAAGTTGGTATAAAACTGTAATAATATCTTCCTTGAAATTTTTATAGAACTCACCTGAAATAATCTCAGACAACCCTAAAAGAGTGAATAAATTAATTGTGCTTATGTAATATTCACATAATAGAACATTACACTGTAATCAAAACAAGTGAATACAGAGACAGCCATAAATATGAATGACTCTTAGCCATATAAGATTAAGTGGAAAAAAAACATTTTACAAAGCTATAAATGATTAAAAGTTTTAAAAATTGCATTTTGAGAATGTATATGCAAGAAAAAAATATAGGAATGTTGACTGTTCAGGAGGGATGTAGGTTGGTGATGGGAATATAGTCATATTTTAGAAATATTGCAGATTCAGTTTCAGACCACCACTGTAAAGCCAATATAACAATAAAGCAAGTAGTGTAAATTTTTTTGATTCCCAATGCTTGTAAAAGTTATGTTTACACTATAGTGTGGTCTATTAAGTGTTTAAAAACATTATGTCTAAATAAAACAATGTATATACCTTCATTAAATAAATACTGTGTTGCAAGAAAAAAAGGATAACCATCATCTGAGCCTGTTAGAGAAATTGCACTAACAGGGTTGCTTGAAGAAGGGTTGCTACAAACATTCAATTTGTAAAACATACAATAGAGCAAAGTGTGATCAAATGAGGTATATCTTTGTGTTTTGATACAGCTTTTTGTCAAAATCCTAGTCTTTGAGGACAGAAGAGTATTTTCATGATTGCTCATTACATTCTTTGAAATATAAACAAATTAATTAATTAAATCAATCAACAAATAATAAATGAAAGTGGACCTTGCAAAGATCAATGGCAAGCATGTGTTATAAGCCAAGAAGTCAAGAGGAAGAAAAAGAAAAAGAGATATGGAAAGAAGGGCAAATGGAGGAAGAAAGGGAGTAAGGGAACAGAATGAAGAAAATGTAGAAATAATGAATAAAAAAATGAAAGAAAAGAGAGATCCACATTAAAAACTATAAAAAAGGAAGGGTATATTGAAAGACAGCACTTTAACTATTGTGTAATTCTGTGAATTAACTGAATGCTATACTTAGCCTTGATATTATACCCTTGGAGAATATGAATCCTCCCTGTAGGTCTATGAACCCAAACAAAATAGGTCACATACAGAACTTGCCTTCACCCAATTTTCTAAAGCAGCTTTTCTGTGTATTTTTAGATTTTATGTTAGTCAACCTTCTGTCAGAATTCCCAATTTATAAAATATAACTGTCTGGGTTGAGAATCACATTATGTTTTTAAGCCAAAAAATTTAATTCACTTTTCATTATAAAGATTTTTCTGAAAAATAAAATAAGGCTACAATTCACTCTTTATCAGTTGAGTCATTATTTTGTTTCTTGCCAAATGTCAAATTGTTCTTTCCTCTTGGGTGTGCATGACTTTGTAATAATTCATTGTTTGAAATATCATTAAGGTACAGTCTTTCAATGTATTTCATAATTAATATTTTGTTAATATTTCCAGAATTATTATGAGCCAATCAAATACAGATAACTCTATAGAAACAGATTCCAAAGTGCCTAAAAATGAATAAAATATCAAATTAGGAGAAGTCTACTCATTTCTGACAATAATTAATGTACTAAATTCATAAAAATGATATCAAATAATTTATCTATAATGACCTTAATTTTCTATAATTACACAAACTTTCAATGTGTATTAAGTCACTGTGATAAATGTGAATTGTCTCTGTTACCATGGTGACTTGAGGTGTTTATATTTGATGCTGCATGCAAAACAATTTGGACCATAATTAAAAGAAACAGTGAAATATAGAAGTAAATAACTGTCAAAAAAGTTCAAAATTAAAAGTATACTCTGACTTTCACATATCCCTCTCAGAAGCTGACCTGTCAGACAGATGAAAACAATACTTATTAAATAATATATGTTGTTTTCAAATACATATGAAACATTCATAAAAAATTATATTCAGTCAGAAATATTAATGATTATCAAAAAATAAAAATCTGATTCATATTCTCTGACCATTATTCAATAAAATTTGACATTTTTAATGAAAGCTTTAAAAAGATTGAAAGTTAAAACAATATAAATTTAGATTAAAAAATGAAAACACCTAAAGATTTAGAAAAAAACAATTAAGCTCTCATGTTAATTAATGCTTTAGTGAAAGAGAAAACTAAAGCTAAAATTATACAGTACTACTTAACAGATAACAGTGTATTTCAAAACCTAAAGAATATGGCCATAGCTGTCCTCAGAGGAAAATTTAGAGAATTAAAATTTGCTATTGTTACACAAATCCTAAATGTATTTATAAACTATATTTTTATAATCTTGAAATAATAGGTGGCTTTCAAAGTATAATATCACATAAAAATATTTTTTAAATAATTGATAATTTTAACAATATAAAAATTAAAATCTCTGAATTTCAAGAAACAATTTAAAAATATAAAGAATCTATCTGTAAAAATGTAAAAAGGGATTAATATTTGTAAAATTCAAGGAGCTCTTGCAATTAATAAGGAAAAATATAATACTCTAGCATAACAGGGGAAAATGAACAGAAAATTTTGAAAATAAAATATAACCAATTACAATAAGCATTTATGCAATATTATATCTAACTAATAATTAAAAAAATCAATGAGCTATGAATATTCACGTCTGATTCAAAAATAAATATTACAGATGAATAGGGGGTAAAATTAACCTTTCCGTATTGTGCTGATAAAAATTTAAATTAACACAAGATTTAAAACACCCTTATTATTAGATCTAATAATAGAATTTATTCTATAAAAAACGAGCAGGTCTTTTATACAAAGACATATGTATAAAGATGTTAATTGTACTATCATTTCCATATTAGGATAATGGAAAAAAGTCAATAATTTAAATGTATACAGATGTACAACTCTTTAGTCCAGTGTTCTTTACTACAAAGAAAATAGAATCAATATAAACATATCAATCAGGGCATGGATAAATAATGACACGTCCATAAAATGAAATACAATATAGCCATTAAAATTTTAGTATAGGATCTTCTAGTCAAGATGGTGGAGTAGAAAGTGCTATGCTTGCCTCTTCTCATTATCACATCAAAATTACAACTAAACTATAGAGCAACCATCATTGAGAATCACCTGTGGTCTAGATGAACAGAAGTCCTATAACTAGGGATATGCAGAAGAAGCTGCATCGAGACTGGTAAGAGAAGCAGAGATGCAGAACTCCCTGGTCCCATACCAGTGTGTGGTGGTTAAATTTAGGAAGAGTATCTCGACTGCAGAGGTTTCCCCTGAGGAAGGAGGGGTCCCAACCCCATACCAGGTTCTCCAGCTCAGCATTCCAGTGCCAGAAAACGAAGTCCCCAGAAATACTGGCTGTGAAAACCAGCAGAGATTGCAGTTGAGTTAGATGGAGGGTGGCTGGAGTACCAGGTGTTCTTCTTAAAGGGCACACACATGGACTTCTCAATGACAGACTCACTCACTCTGAACTCCAGCACTAGGGCAGCAGCATAAAAGGTACCAGGGACATATACGGAGGAATTGAATTGTCTGGATTGAGGGCTGAAGGGGGAGCTTTCTTCCAGACAGAAATGCTGGCAGCACTGTTCCTTTACTGAGCCCTCTCCCACTAAAGTGTGAAGACTCCTGAGTCTCCATCAAACACTATTTGCCCTGCCATAGTGACATCCTGAGACTCTGCCCCAACCAACTTGAGGTCCCAACCAAGCTGCTCCCAGTGGCTTTTCCATATAAATGTCCTGTCTTGGCTCATATTGCCGACTTTCCAAAAATTTCTCAAAGGTTCACAAACCTCAAACAAGCAGCATCTGGCCTCCATGTGTCCTGTACCTCTCTTGCTAAGCAGTCACAAGCCCAGTACTAACGGCAGCCAGCCTCGGTTTGTGGCTTAGCATTTATAAGGCACCTCCAAACAAAGCACAAGTGGGAACTATCTGCAGATTACTTTGTAGCTCATATCAAATGGCTCCAGAAAGGGCAAAGGCAGTGGCTGATCTATGCCTACAAAAGAACCCCTCTTAAGAGGTTCTAGAACCAACACACTTTGTTGGTTCAAAAGACACCAAAAACTATCCAACCACCTCCACAAATGACACATCAGAGCAGGCACCAGAGCTCTGCTAAAGCAAATACTGCTCATTAGGGTTAGCCTCTTCACAGTAGCTCCTCCACTGTAGTTATGGGCAGCTGAGGGTCAATCCTTCCCATTGATGTGCCAATAACAACCATGACTCAATTACAACAGGAAAGTATTCACAACCTACACAAGGGACACATCTAGAGCACCTGCTCAGGTGATCAGGGAGATGGTGCCTCTGGGCCCACAGCAACACACTATATAAGGCCACTCTACTAAGACCGGGAGACATAGCAGCTCTACCTAATATAGAGAAACAAACACAGGGAGTCAGCCAAAATGAGGAGACAAAGAAACATGTCCCAAATAAAAGAACAGAACAAAGCTTCAGAAAAAGACCTCAACAAAATGGAGACAAGCAGTCTACTGGATGCAGAGTTGATAACATTGGTTATAAAGATGCTCAATGACCTCAATGAGAACTTCAGCAAATAGATAAGAAACATAAAAATGTAAATAGAAAACATTTAAAAAGAACCAGTCAGAAATGAAGAATATAATAACTGAAATAGAGAATACATTAGAGGCAATCAACAGTAGATTAGATGAAGCAGAGGACTGAATCAATGATTTGAAAGAGAAAGTGCAGAAAACATCCAATTAGAATAACAAAAAGAAAAAAGAGTGGAAAAACTGAGGATAGTTTAAAAGGCTTCTGGAACATCAAGCATAACAGCATTCACTTCGTAGGAGTACTAGAAAGAGAAGAGAGAGAGCAAAGACTTTAAAATTCTTTGAAGAAATAATAATGGAAAACTTCCTTAACCTGGCAATTAAAATAGACATACAAGCCCAGGAAGCACAGAAAGTCCCAAAAGAGATGAACCCAAAAAAACCCACACCAAGACACATCCTAATTAAAATAACAAAGCTTAAAGACAGAGAGAATCTAAAAGCAGCAAGAAGAAAGTAGTTGATTGCCTACAAGGGGTCTCTCATAAGACTGTCAAGCTAATTTCTCAATAGAAATATTGCAGATGAAAAGGGATTGGCATAAAAGATCCGAAGTGATAAAAAGCAAGGACTTACAACCAAGATTAGTCTACTTAACAAAGCTATTATTTAGAATTGAAGGACAGATAAAGAGCTTCTCAGACAAGAAAAAGCTAAAAGAGTTCACCAACGTCATACTAGTATTATAGAATATGTTGGAGGGACTTAAGAAAAGGAAAAAGATCAGAAATATAAATAATAAAATGGCAACAACTACATATTTATTGACAATTACTTTAGGTATAAATAGATTAAATGCATCTATCAAAAGACATAGTGTGGCTGAATGGATAAGTAAAAAGACTCTTACATTTGCTGCCTACAAGAGACTCAGTTCAGATTGAAAGACACACACAGATGAAAAGTAAAGGGATGGAAAAAGATATCTCATGAAAATGAAAATGGAAAAAAATGGCTGGGCTAGCAATACTTAAACTAGAAAAAATAGACTTTAAAACAAACCTACAACAAGAGAAAAAGGACCTAATATCCCTAAATCTGGGTACTTATCTGAAGAAACCAAAAACACTTCTTTGAAGGAATACTTAAATCCATATGTTCATTGCAGTATTATTTACAATAGCCAAGTTATGGAGGCAACCTGGGTATCCCTCAATGAATGAATAAAGCCATAAAAAATAATTAAATCTTGCCATTTGCAACAACATAAATGGACCTAGAGGGTATCCTGCTGAGTGAAATAAATCAGACAGAGAAAGACAAATGCCATACGATTTCACTTATATGTAGAATCTAAAGAACAAAATTAAAAAAAAAAAAAGAAGTAGATTCACAGATACAGAGAATATCTTGACAATTGCCAGATGGAAGAGCAGTAAAGGGTGGGTGTAAAGGGAAATAATTAAGAAGGAGAAGTTGATAGTTACAAAATAGTCATGGAGAATAAAGTACAGCATAAGGAATATAGTCAGTGATATTGTAATAACCATGTATAGTGCCAGATGGACACTACATTTATTGGGGTGATCACTTTGTAGGTTTCATAAATGTCTAATCACAATGTTGTACATTTGAAACTAATACAATATTGTATGTCAACTATAATTGAAGAATAAAAAATTATTAAAAAGAAAATCATAAAATTATAATATAAATATATAAATATGTATTATTAACATGGAGAGGCTTCGGGGTATAATTTTTTCCAGCTTTATTAAAATCTAATAGACAATTAATTGTTCATATTTACATTGTAGAATTCAATGAGTTTTTTTCAATTATAGTTGCATACAATAATAGAACAGTTTCAGTTGTACAGCATAGTGATCAGAGAGCCGCATAACTCACAAAGCAGTCACTGCACTAAATCTACAAGTTTAGACTACAAGTTTAAATGTAACTTTTAAAATTGAACCAAACCCCTGTCAACCTTGGCCTTCCTTCCCTTCCAGGGAGATTGCACATAATCCTCATGTCTACTGACATCATCACCAACTTTATCAAACCAGTGTTAAGTCATTATTTGCTGGACATTGTGGATATCCACAAATATAAGGCTATCCTTTACTTAAGATGATCCATGAGTTCTTGTGAGTTCTTGGTGATTTTATCTTTGAAGCAGTGATGTTAATGTTGACTCTCAATGATGAAATGCTAAATGATGAACATGAGGGTCACAACCAGACAGATTCAAAGGGAGAAGAGTCTAGCAGTTGAATGAGCAAAGGCTTTGAGGGGATCAGAACTGTCATAGCTGTTAGATCTTCTAGAAACTATTACTATGCATGTTCTCTCTTCTGAATGAGGTGAATATCACCTACATCATAAGGTGGTTGGGGGATTAAAAGACGTAACATTTGAAAAACATAATATATTGTCAATAACTGTTACAGTCTCCATCCCTCAGTGTCATGTCTATGAATGTAAAATAAACCAATAATTTTGTTTAGCCAAAATAACTAATTAACTTTAAAAAAATCATTTTCCCAATAATTTAATTAAGGATGCAAGAAAAAAATTAGCAAGTTGACATTTCATTTTCGTCAACATAAATTCCCATTTGAAAAGAGTTAATGCCTTAGTTATTTATGTTCATATTGGTGATTAATATCAAATTTCTGCATTTCACTCTATATTTAACTAATTGAGAAATTCATCTGTTGAATCCCATCAAATTTAAGAAAACATAATAATGAAAAGCATTAAACCCACCTGACCCTTTACTTCAAGTCTTATTGCTTTCTGAGGCCCAAGTTTAATATAAGCTTAATGCATTTATTTGTTCCTGTGGATAAAACTAAAATTTCAGTACCTTATGAATTATATCCTTTCAAAAATAGAAAGAATTTTTACAGCACAAACTCTGAGGAGTTTATTTCTTTATTTCCTGTTATAAATCTCACATTTTAAAAATATATCTACCTAAGAACTCTGGCATACTAATTAGAATGAGCACAGTTAGTAAAGCAGCATCTCCAAATGCACAATACGTGTGATGTTTCTGTTCATCACTTCACATACAGAGAGAACACCTGACCCTTTGCATTGCATTGGCTAACACTGGGATCATGGGTGCACCTGTTAGAGGATAAGTCTAATGTCAGAACAACATCATTCAGCTCAACCATGAGTTAGTTGTTCACTCACTGTAAAAATAAGATGACAAAATAATTTATTTACTGTGCTATTGCAATATTAGATTTCCTAAATACACATAAGCATTTATATATTACAAACTCATAAAGCCAGAGTTAGATGGTGGTTATTAGGGGTTGAGGGAAGGAAGAAATTGGGAGATATTGCTCAAAGGGTACAACATTTCAGTGATGCAAGATAAATACATTCTATACATCTACTGTATATGTGGCCTGTATTTCATAACACTGCACTGTATACCTAAGATTCTGCTAGGATGCTAGCTCTTATAAGTACACTTAACACAAAATTAAAAAAAAAACATTTTAAGAAAAGAAAATAATAAATAAGAGGGTCAAGAGGAAAAATTTGGAGGCGATAGATAAGTTTATGGCCTTGATTGTGGTGATGGTTTCACTAGTATATACTCATCTCGAAACGATTTATCAAGTTGTATACATCAAATCCATACTGTTTTTCTAAAGTAGTTTCAAAAACTCAGTACAAAAACCAGAAACATTCTTTTTTTAGAAAGTTAATTTCATAAGTTAATGGTGACAGCATTCCAAAATTTTTTTAACTAATAAGGTGAAATTCTATATGTTCCAAAACAAATATCTGAGAATAAGAACAAAAGTATTTCTTGGAATTTTTATGAAGCTCTGTTTTTCTTCCTCTGAAATTACTAACTACTTTATGCTTTCTGATTTAATGTCTTTTGAAACTGAGCTCTTAGAAGTTGATGGAACCACTTAACTTTATGACTAAAAAACCCTCAGAAACTTATGTAAAATATTTTGTAATTTTGAATCCTGAGACTAGCTTAGAAGAATATTACAATATATATATATACTAGACAGCAAGAATCTGCAAGTCCCTTTTATCTTTAGAAAAACAAAATCAGAGGCTATACTCCTGTTTATTTTCTGTCATCTGAAAGCTTGTGGAAATTCTATCTATATCTGTTATATTTCATAATTAATTAATTTGTTCTTATACCTTAATTGAATTCAAACACGAAATGTAAAGTTAGAAAAAATAACGAAAGCATGACAATTGAAAGTAACTTTAAAAAAATTGGATGTCTTATGGCTTATCTTTCAACAATATTTTTTGTAACTTTTTTTTAATTCATTTTCTAGTACATTTAATGTTTGTCATACGAATTTCTGTGGTTCCTTATTAGCAATGCAGGCCTGAAGAGGCCAAGCACTACTGTGTTTTTCAAATTGGGATATCAGTTCTATTGGAATACCAGAATTTTTGATTTACCTTCCTGAAAGAAACACATTCTGAATGTAAAGCCTATTTTTGAAACCATCACAAAATTTGAAAGGGAAAAATTGTGATAACAAAAACAAAAGGAGAAAGAAAAATAAATCCATAATTCTTTGAGTATACATAATCATGTAAAGAAAAATAACTATGGAACAAAAAAATGACTCTTCTGGAGATAGATAGTTATGATGGTCACACAACTATGCAAATGTACTTATTGCCACTTTTCACTTAAAATGATTAAAATGGTAAATTTTGTTAAATTTTATTATGTATATGTTATTGTAATTTTAAACAAATAAACAAGTAAGCAAATAAATGAATAACAAAAACAGATGATAGATTAGATAGATAGATAGATGGATGGATGATAGATAGATAGATAGATAGATAGATAGATAGATAGATAGATAGATAGATGATAGATAGATAGATGATAGATAGATAGATAGATAGATAGATAGATAGATAGATAGATAGATAGATGGTAGATAGATAGATGATAGTAGATAGATATAGAAAGATAGATAGGAAGAGAGAGAAAGAGAGATAAGGACTCTGGACATTTCCAGATACTAAACAACCTAAAAGCAAATAGAATAATAGCTTAGAAACTGCTGCTTTGCTCAAAATGGCCTGTTTTTTCTTTATAGAAAATTACAATGTAGAACATTAAAGCTTCCCTGCAACTGAAATGTGTGGCTAGAAAAAAAGCATTAGCCTGTTGTTCAGTCCAAATTTGATTTGGGTAATTGTGTCCTAGTTGCCTTGAAGTCCCCTAAAGTCTTTCATAATCTGTGTCACATCCACACTTAATCTGTTTACGACAGTCTATATTCTTTGAAGTGCTCATTACCATCTGCCCCTAAAATGGCTGCATTTCAGCAGGAGGGGTCATGATTTCCATATTCAGAAGTATCCAACATAAACTATTATTCCCCTGAAGGTTGATGACGCAAATTTACCTAGAAGCACCTGAGAAAAAAATGGAAAATCTTCCAGGATAGATCATTGATATCAGCTGTAATATTACCCCGCTATAAAAATGTCCCCAATGTCAACTTAAGTTTGGTATAATCAACACTTTTCCCTGATGGAAGTATACTCTGAAAAAAATAAAAGCAATTTTCCATAAATGAGTGTGTTTAAAATTGCATTTTTAAAGAAAAATATATTTTAGCACTTGATAAAAGTATATTTTCGAAATGTAAATCCGTTATTTATTTAAAAATATAAAACACACTCATGTTATGGAAAAGTGGAACAAAATGCTTTTAGTTTGAAAACACACTTTTACAAAGTGTTAAGTGTATTTTTGGTTTTATAATTGCGGATTACCCAAATATCATCGTTTGATTTTAGTAATACTTCCCTTCCTCCCAGTTATGTTTCTATAATGAATACAGTCCATCCACAAGCAGAAGAGACATACCTTATAAAAATCTCTAGACAGCTTCTTTCTGCTCCAGCATAAAACAGAGAATTATCACTATTAGCATAACTATTTGGATTAAGCAGAAGGTTAAGTGTGAAATGCAGCAAGAATGCTCTGAGAGGTTAACCCACTAACTTATTACTAAATATGCACAGATAACTTTATCTGTTCATTAGCTCAGTGAAGGATTCTGATGGTGTGGTAAATATGAATAAGTATGTTTCTTTAGACCAAAGATAGTTTAGAGGATTGGAAGGCAAGTCTGGGTGGGCAAGTATGGATGGACAGTTAGAAGGCACTATAGAACAATATGGGAGACCCATAAATAGAGCCAGCAGTATCCAAGAGCAATCGTCAGATATTGATCACTAACCTGTGTCTAAGATGCCGTTTACCAGCTTGGTAATTTAGTCTGCCTTATTTCTCTGCCATTGGTTGAACTTCATTTCTACTACAGAATAAGTCAGCAGCATCCCAGTCCAGACACTCTGGAGTTGCTCTCCTTCTTCCTCTGAACATCCATCTGAGTTTCCTTACCAAGTTTGATAGCTTCAACTTCTGAAAACTCTCCCATATATCTTTCCTTCTCTCCAGTCCTGCAGAGCCCTTGATAGCTGGTCTAGCACATGAGCTTTCTAATTGGTCTCTGTGGTCCTCCTTCGACCAGAGTGTTGGCTCTGAAACATTAGTCAAATCACATTAGACCAGAAAAAAAAAGAAAACCCTCTGATGTCTACCTAGTGCTAATAGGATAAAGGCCACTTTTGTCTAGCTGGCCTTGTAAGCACCCCCACACCCAACTTTGCACTCTGGTCTGGCCAATCTGCCTTTTCTACTTCACTTGTCATCGCATCTCACTACACATTTGTACCCTGGCCACACTGTCCAAGAGAGCCACAAATTAGATTCCCCAGACACAGCAGCCAATCTCCCAAAATTGCGAGAACTCTTTAAACTGCCCCAAATGCATGTCTGTCTTTTCTTCTATCAAACTCCTAATTCCTCTTAGTTCTTGTCCAAATAACACCTCCTCAGTGCTTTCTTTTCTTCCTGCCATTGGAAATAACTTTAGCACTTTATTTGCATGTTATTACTGCATCTACATTATTTGGGGGCAAGCACATGTACTGACTGTGTAATACGTCTACTGTCTCACACATTACGAACTATATGAAGGAAGGATATATCCTCTTGTCACATAGCATAGTGCCTTAACACAAAGCAGATGCTTAATAGCCGTTTATTGAACTCATTTCCAGCAGTGTAGCATCCAAATACCCAGATAAAAGTAATCTGACCAGAGTAAAGGGACAAATAGAAGGGACTTGGAGATAGTGTGTCACAGGTATTATAGTAGGCTTATCTCTTGGCCACATTGTATCTTCCATGATAGTTTTCTAAATAGCCTCATTATGTTAGTAGGGTGTCCATAAACCTTCTGGAAATCAGTCTCCAGAAGGACTTACTCATTTTGGAGTTATAGCTAAGTGAGAAGTAGTACTGGCAGGGACAAGGGGTGGGGGGCGGGGTGGCCTTCTTGTCCTTCCAAGCCTAGGAAGAAAAGCATTCCAAAATCAAAAGGTAGAGCTGGTCTCAATTAAAGCAGCACTACCAGGCACAAACAGGAGGCAATGATATTAATACCAATCATAATAAAATGAAGACTATGGCAATACCTAGATTTTCATTAGTTATTACAGGTCCTACAGCAATAACTGTGTTGAGGAGGCTCAGGAGCTGTGATATGCATGCTAACAACCTTCAGGAGCCCAGCGCTCTCTGGTTGGGATGACATGAAGGATCATTAACCACGTCTTGCTGAAGAACATTAGAGGTTATAAAAATGTCATCTAGACCATGCCGACAAGCCCATCTATATTTAAGGCTGAATCTCTTTGAGATAAAAGCACTCCATGTGGCTCAAATGGGGCTGTGATTTCAGATGTCAGAAAATTATTAACACATAACCAGAGCCCACGAGCAGTAATAGAGTAGCTGAAGGAATATGGCATATGAAATTGTCACAATTGCCTCACTTAGGGCCTAAGTACTCATCAAAAGAGTACATCTTAGATACACACACACACACACACACACACACACACACACACACACCAGAAAAACCTTTTAAAAAATTTCAAAACATATCAATAAAATTAATCAAAACATAAGATAACCTTTTGTGCAATTAATGGCCTAGAAGGAGAGGTGAAGGTATTTCTGACTGTGTTGGAGTCCATCTGCCATGGGGGGAAAAGGATTTTGTGAGAATTAACCAGGATAACTAAAAAGAAAATATTATTTCAAAATGGGACCAAACCAAGCTAATGTGTTTCTTAAAATCCCATCAATCGGCTGGATTGATGTCTGAGAGGAAATGAACTATTCTAATATCTACACATATCAACTTACGTAGAAAGTTGTATATTTATGTGGCATGTCTCTCAGTGTGCACATACAGGAATATGTACTAAGATGTCCATACATATATTTTCTGTAGTTTTAGATTCTAGAGGAAATCACCAGTAAACTTCTCAGATATGACCTCTCTCCAGTGTGTCAACCCCGTCTTATCACCCTCCTTATGATCCCTGTCATCTTTTGAAACTGGGGAGCTGTTATGCAACAACCTTCCTACATGTCTCTCCTTCTTCCTTTTTATTCTTCTCTCTCCTCCTCCTACCATCCTTATTTCAGGGGTATACAGGTGGGAAGGCTACTCAGGAAAAGAGAGGCCCTAAGTTATGTTTTTGCTCCTTCTTATACCATGTCAACCTCATAATAACTAGAATACACTACTGGGGAATGTCATCACAAAGTTTAATTACTTCTCACCAAGAGGGTTTTTCACTCTCTAGTGTGAATCAGTATATCCCATGATTATTATTCTTAGTAATTTTAAAAGAAAATTGGTCTAAATGCACCATAAAATGTCTTATCAACTGCTTTATTCCTTATGACTTCTGTCACTGCAAAAAGACTGTAGAGTCAACATCAACTGACGTTTGATTTTAATCATACCATTACAGTGCTCTCTTAGCAATGGAAATTCTTTGCTTTATCAGTTTCTCTCGCTTAGATCTAGTTGCTTTCTCTTTGTCCTTAGTGCAATGAACTGTGACTAGTCAATAAAACCTTTTAAACTGACCATCTACTATTATGAATTCCAAACAAAAAAAAAAAATAGGCCTGCAAATCAGTGAAATTCAGTTTGGCTTAAACTCTAAAATTTTATGTGTGTGTGTGTGTGTGTGTGTGTGTGTGTGTGTGATTATGTATACTTGTGTATACATACATGCACATAGCACATATAATTGAATACATTGCTACTATTTTGAACAAAGTTAAACACTTAGATTAAGAATAAGAAAAATACAAGTTGTTATTTGGCCTTCACACATTCCATCTTTAATTATCTTCCTGTCTTTCTGCAGATAGTTTCTGACAAATATTATTTTTCTTCTTTCTAAAAAACTTTTCAACATTGCTTGCAAGCCTAGCCTACTAGCAACACATTGCTTTAAATTTTTGTTTGTCTGAGAAAGTCTTCATTTCTCCTTCCCTTTTGAAGGATAATTTCTCAGAGAACAGAATTCTAGGTTGGGAAGCACAGGTTTGTTTTTCTCTCAATATTTTAAATATTCTACTCCTCTTTCTCTTGACATGCATTTCTGAGAGGCTGCATGTAATTGTTATCTTTGTTTCACTATAGGTAAGGTGTATTTTCTCTGGCTTTTTTAGGATTTTTAATGTAACTTTAATTTTCTGTAGTTTTAAAATTTGTTTAAGAGTAGTTTTTTGTTGTTTGTTTTTTGCTTTCTGGGTTTTTTTGTTTTGTTTTGTTTTTTATTTTGTTTTATTTTGCTTTTTTTAGCATTTGTAATGCTTGGTATTCTAGGAGTTTCCTGGATCTATGATTGATAGTCTGACATTAATTTGGGGAAATTTACCATCATTATTCATCTAAATATTTGTCCTGTTTCTCTCTTTCTTGTTCTGATATTCCCATTAAGCGTGTATCACACCTTTTGTATTTTCACACAGTCCTTGGATATTCTGCTCTGTTTCCTCAGTGTTTGTTCCTTTGCTTTTCAGTTTTGAATGTATATTGATATATTTGCTACTCAAAGATTCTTTCCTCCACTGTCTCCAGTCTACTAATGAATCTATCAAAGGCATTATTTGTTTCTGTTACAGTGTTTTTTATTACTTTGAGCATTTCTTTTTGGTCATTTGCTAAGATTTCTTACACACTTTCTATCTGTCCTTATATTAGAGCTTTTAGCATATTAAAATTCTCAGTCTTATAATTACAAAATTCCTGCCATGCCTGGTTCTGATACTTGTTCTGTCTCTTCTAATTGTTTTTTGCCTTTAGTATGCCTTATAATTTTTTCTCAATAGCTGGACATCATATTCTGGGTTAAAAAAAAACCTGCTATAAATAGTCCTTTAGTGATGTGGTAGTGGCTAGTGTGATATGCGGTCAGGGAAGAGTTCGGTAATCCTATGATTAGGTCTCAGTTTTTTTTATTGAGCCTATTACTCTGGATTATGACCTTCATGGATGTTTCTTAGGTTTTTTCTTCTTCTTTGGGTGAAACGAGATGACTTGACCAGCTGGGGCTCTGTTGCCCAGGTCAGTTATGTTCTGATAATGCCCCAACAGGTCAGGCTAACTAGTTTTCCCTCAGGGCCAGCCTTATTAAGGACAAAGTGCTCTGGTGTATTTCAAAATGGTTCCTTTTCCTCTCCCTATCCTGAACTCACAAGGGATTTTTCTCTAATATTTACTATGGGAACCTGGTTGAGTTCTTGGAGGTTAATCTCATAAAATTGTGGGGCCTTCCCTATGACTGGCTTCTCCAGGAACTTTTAACTCTCAGAGTTTTCACACTGAGCCTCCAGCAATTCATCAAACAGTCCAGGCTTTTCTGCCCCGGCACTGGTCTCTGTGGAAGTTTCACTCTCAAGTTTCTGCTCCTTTAAGCCATGACTCCCTTGTATTTGTCTGTCTGTCTCTCCAATCTTGGTGGCCACAGTTTGCCCTATGCCCCCCGCTCTCTTATGGATTGTAGAAACATTGCTGATTTTTTATTCTTTAAGCTTCTTGCTTGTTGTTAGGGCTGAGTGCTGACTTCCAAGCTCATTATCTATAGAACTAGAAGCCAGAAGTCTCACAACACATATTTTTAGTCCAATAAAAACACAAAATACTATGAGCAAGGGCCTGTGGCTTCAAGAAGCATCCTGTATTTGGTAAAGAAGACATAGAGACTATTAATCAGAATAAATAAAATATACTAAGAGACATGGAATAAGCATGGCACAGAGTAGCCCTCAGGGAGAAAGAGCAAGATCATATGTGCTGAGACATGGGACATCATCTTCGAGAAGCTGCTATTTTGTGCAAGGTACCATGTGAGGCAGTTTTCATATATTATTCCATTTAATTCTCACATCCCTGACAAGTAGGTAGTTTTAATCTCTATCTTGCTGATGGGAGGGGGGATAAAACTTAGCAAGATTAATTCATTTAGCCAAAGCACTCATGAACATTTGTTCACCAGGCTTCTTTCCACTACAACCTGGCTGAGGCTGAAAGATTGATGGGATTAGGAAAGGTGAGATGAATAAAATGTACAGCATGAGCTGAGGCCCAAAGGCAAGAGGATCCAAGACATGTTTAAGGAACTAGAATATATGCCTCTGGTGGCAAAATTGTTCCTTTTTATATGGAGAAAAAAATCTTCCCAGACCATAATCGCCTTACTCCCAGCTGTACCTCATCCTCCAGAATTGTTACAGGACCACACCCTTAGCTGGAGTTTGGATGAGCAGGTTGCTACCTCAAAAGTGAGCTAGATTGTATAAAAATGCACATGATAGCTGGCACTGGGTATGCACTAGCATTATCTGCCACACATGGAAAGCACTGAATAAATGGTAGCTCTTAATGATTGCTACTGTGTTTTATTTGATCTAAGACACACATTTCCCATGTAGTAACATTTCTTAAATAAGTATATGTTCTGTAGTTAGTTTTAGGAGAAACTGGCACAACTCGTCTTTGTGTTGAAGGTATTTGATGCTCATTCATGAGTCACCACAGAGAAGGTGTTTTCACCATTAGCACCACACATGATTGAACTTTAATTTAAATTTTTATTTCTAATTGTGATTTTAAATGTCAACAAAAAGATAATGTCACGATATAGCATTTAAACAAAGGACTGCTATAGTGAATGGGATAGTAATAGAGTTAAAGGAAGTAAATAAAACAGGTAGTGAAGAATACAGGCTCTGGAATCAGAAGCTTGTTCAGGTTCTACCACTTAGGAGCTGCGTGACGTTGGGGGAATTATTTTATATCCTGTAGCTCGTCCGTATATGGGATGACAGGAAGGTCAGTGCAAGGATTTGATGAGTTAATGCTGATTAGAGTGTTAAGGATAACATCTGGTATATAATAAGTGCTTGATAAATGTTAGCGGTCATTATTACCATTATTGTTTGAAGCAATGAATCACTGTAGGGGAATAAATGCATTTTCATATTATCTTTTAAGTCTAAAATCAAGAGCTAAGAAAAAAGATACACACATGTAAATAAATTGTGTATATATGTATGTTTATGTATATATAATATATATTTATTTAATTAAAAATCACTTAATACACATGTGTATTATTAACACCCATAATAAAGGTAATTGAAATTGTCAAATATCTTGGAATATATCATAGGATTTAAAAAACTAAGAGAAGTTCCAGGCAGCCATAGAGTTTCATTAGAGACCAAAACTCAGTAACTGTCAAAAGCTTCCAGATGATATTCAGGAGAAACTGTTTAATATCCAGCAATACATACTTTTATTATAGAAAAATTGAAACACTAAATTTAACCAAACGAAATGCAAACAAAACCTCGTGTTTTTAGATATGCTTCAAAGTTATTCTGTCAATCTGAAGGCAAGCAAGAGGTCAAGACGAAAAGCAAGGGTTTGGAAAGTAGTTCTGGACTGCGTTGTTGAAGGTCAAAGTTCATGCAGAATTTTCGGAACATTAATATGGTGACAGCTTAGGCTCAAATGTTGATTGTGATATAGAAGAATCAATTCAAATGCAATCATTGTAGTGAATGTATGGAAAAGTGATATTGGTTAAAAAATATAACGTACATTTACATAACGTAGTGTTATTTCTTTTCCAGAAAAATGCCATTAAGTCTACTGTGAATTTTACATTAGATGGTGTCTTGGAATAACGTTCTAATTCTGAAATTTGTCCGTAGGAGAATGTTGCCTGAATCTTCCTATTCTGCAGCCCTGCATATCTACAAGTATTATATGTTACAGTAATGGTCCAAGTGCCTCTACTTTTCAGACTGTGGAAAGAAAAACTGATAGCAAAGTGAATTATTTTAGTTTAATGTTCAGTTCTGAAGACGAACTACTGGTTCTTAAAGGCAAGCATTATGCACTGATGATCATTAGTAAAGGCAAAAGTAAACAGATTTCACAAATCTTTTCAGTTTCAAAGGCATTTTCTAAGTATTCTTTTCTGATGCTGAACACTTAAATCAAGGCAAAATGTCTTGTTTAATTATCCTCAGGAAAGGAAAAATAACATAATGGAAATGTTTACTTATTTTTCTTATTCTTCCTTCTCTAATGATATTAGCTGGCATTATTTATTTAAACATATGTTCACATTACTTTGAGTACCAAGTACTTAATGTACCTTTGAAATATACCTCTATATATTCAAAGTGAACAAATTCCACAAAGTGAAGCAGGAACTAGCCTGGATGATTAGCTAATGGGTATACTTCAGTAGATGGATGATGAAGTCAATGAGGGGAGAACTTCAGAAAGAAAGCTCACCCAGCCCTCTCCAGCGAGACACATTTCTTTTATTACACTATAATTACCTGAGTACATTTCTGTTTTTGCCATTTAACTAGGAGAACCTATCTCACTGCCTGAATCATCTGCTCTGTACAATGATAGCCGTGACCAGGGTCAACAGGACCACACCCAACAATGTCATCATAGATAACCACTTTCCCAAAAGAAAGAAAGAGTCTCTGTGAGGATGCTGATGTCTCTCTTTTGTGACCCTTATTCAGTCCCCAATCCATTCTCCACACTCTACCCAGCATTAGAGTTTTAAAATGTCTTTTTGGGGGAGTGAAGGGGTAACACAACCTTTCTGATTAGTATTTATTCCATGATCATTAATATTGAAAAGACTTCATCACACTCCCTGGAAATCTCACAATAGTCCTCTGTCAGCTGGATCTCTCTTATTTGTGTTCAACAAATATTCTTCTCTCTACGAAATCTCCAACTATCCCCTTGCCTCATCTGATAATCCTATCTTATATTTCACTAGAAAAAAATAGAAGTCATGAAGCATAGCTCCTACTTTTATTCCACAACAAAAATTTCAAGGTTTTTACCCACCCCCTCCTTCTCTGTCTCTCTAGCTAAAATAAAAAAGTGTCTTTTTCAAAAAAGGTCAAACCCACTCTACCTAGTCTGATCATAAACCCCCCACATGCTCAGGAGCCCTCTTCATGGATTATTGCATCTCTTACTGCTTCCTTACCCTCTTCTTCATTACCAAGACCTACCTGTCAGCATTCAAATGTACATTAGTTTATTTTATAATTGGGAGAAGGAAGAGATAATGAGGAAGGGAAGTGCTATTTGTGCTATTTGAACTGTAAGCCCAGGACTTTGGCCATAGATAGAAGCATCGCTGTCTCCTAGATAACTTCTTGGGGGTGATTTTGGGGTCTGTTCACACTGGTAATCCTGTAAAATCTGTGAACTTCCCCAAATACTTTGTTAAATATTTTTTGAGGGTAAGTTGAATTATTTATTTCAGCTTTAATTCTTGCAACCAAATAACCTGATAAAATAGTCAAATTTATAATTCGGCTTATTCTTCTCTTCAAATTTCAGATTTGTATATTTGACTATGCCCTTGATGTTTCCACTCAAACACTTCATGGCCATCTCAAACTTATCATGTATGGAACGGAACTATTGTTCTCCCTCTCTCCCACCCCCAACTGCTTGCATCTTAGCATATGGCAATACCATCCATAGTTGCTTACATCAAAAACCTGTCATTGAATCCTCTCTTTGTTACCTCCCACGTTTTCCAAGTGGTCAGTTTTGCCTGCAAAATACATCTTTAATTTGTCTGCTTTACCTCTATTTGTTACCACACTAAATCAAATCATCATTATCTCACGAATAAATCAGCACATCTGATTCTAAAATCCCTTGCTTTTTTCCCACTTTGCTCTCTTCCAATGCATTTCTTCTCACATCAGAGTAAGTTTCTCAAAACAAAAAAATTATGTTAGTCCTTTCCTGAATATTGGTCAATGGTGTCTCATTGCTTGCACATGGGAAAAAAATTCAAAATCCTCACTATCACTCCCAGAGCCCTGAACAGTATGGATTCTGGCTACCTCTGTAGTTGTATCATATAACCACCCTGTCATTTATATCACCAGGATCCTACCTCCCTGATTTCAACTCTTCAAAACAGATGGGCTCTTCTGTTTTAGGACCTGCCCACGAAGCCTGATCTCATGCCAAACTTCAAAGAGACTTTCTTATCCCACCAATGGCAGTGAAGTGTTCTTACTATATTGGTTTGAGTCATGCTCCACTTTTCCTTCATGGCACTTATCATACTTGGAAATGACTTATGTCTTGATAGGATTGTTTATTATCTATCTTCCTTGTTTGTCTGATTTGTATAAGGATAACTGGTCTGTTTTGTTAGCTCTAATACTTCATGCCTAGCACACTGCCAGACACTGAGTTGCTGTTCAACAATATCGTCCAATTAATCTGAATTAATCTATTCCAATGGTCATACTCTTCAATTGCTCTGCAGTCTGTGGTGTCTCCTTTATGGATTCCTGTTGCAGCTTTAAATCAAAGGGTGGGAATGATGGGACTGTCTCACAAGACAGACTCAAAATCTCAATCCTGCAAACCAAAAGCCCAACCTGGCAACTTTCTCAAATGACTGTATACAATTATGCTTCTGGATCAGAGATAAATCTGTTTGATGGATACCAACAAGTTGGGTATTTTGAAACTCCACTCTTTTAAACATATAAAAAACATCTTAAACAGAAATAAAATTATTATGATTTAAACAATTTTAACAAATGCTGAACAATGACTGTGATCTTCAAAACCTGATTATTACAATGATGTAATCCTTAGAAGGAAAATGCAGGGAAATACTGTATTTTCACCATAGTTACTGGAGTAGTAATCTTTATTCCTGTGTTATCCCTACAGTGACAATATAATTTGGGGACTTCATTTGAAAATTACTTACAAAATGGTTGTGGGAGGACAGCCTCAAGGTGATAGATTCAAGCTTTTAGAAGCTATGTAAGCTTGGTGCATTTTTTTTTTAATTTAAGTAAAGCATACTGTCTTCATTTATATATAAAAATATGAATCCCGAAAGTGAAGACCTAGCTAGGATGACAGAGACAAAAGAGGAAGAACCACTTAACAAGGGTTTATAGTCTTTATCCTACAGATTTAACATTAATTCTATGTACTCTTTCTAATGTACTCTTTCTAATGTCAGGAGTCACTTTAGCTGAAGAGCAGATTCCTTTGGTGACACATGCATCTTGGCTAGTGATTAGACACAGGAACGCTGACCTCACCCCTTAGGGAACCTGAAAGACTGATGACAACAACTTCCCGAGCAACAGAGAGTTGTGAATTTTAGGGAAAATTCTCTAAAATGTATAAGGATCAAAAGAGTTCAAAAGTGGTGAAGAAAGATATGGTTTAATATATATTTCTTTATTTCAATCCCTTGCAATCACTCACAAAAGGGCTGCATGTGGGAGGTGGAGGGGTGAACCCCACCAAAACAGGTAAGTCAAGCAGGGTGAAAGTCATTCGATTCACTTATTACTAAATTACTAAAATGAATAAGTGGTCTTGTCAAATAAAGAGACAAAACTCTTTTAACTGCATTGAAATAATTTTAGCTTAAATTATATAAAAATAAGATAACTCCAAAAGAAATAAGGAGACAATTACATTGAAAATCTAGACAAGAATTATAGTATGTAAGGCATTAAATCTTACCATAAAATATAGGTAAATAGTGGTTCACTTTTAAGTTGCCTCCGTAGCTTACAATAATAATAATAATAAAGATTTTAAAACATAGGGAAACCTCAAAAACCACAAAGCCAAATAAGAATTTGTCCAGGATAAATAGTCTCTATAAAGAATACCCTGGAATGTTCTTGGTGTTTATTCTAACAAAGCTCAGTTAAATAGGGCTGTTTGCTTTCTAATCAAAGAGCAATCTATATTTCTATTTATCTTCCTCAGAAGTAGTAGCAGAGCTTATCTTGGTAATAGCCATTGTGGGGAAGAAGGAAATTACTTATAATTGGATCCAGGGCTATCTGGGATGATGCAAAACATATCCTTTGATAATTCTCAGTAGATCTTAAAACACAGGCTATTAAAAACCTCTGAATTTAAAAGTCACAATGGCATAGTCTTAGAGTTCATATAGCAAGATTATAAGAGGGTTACAGCTTTCCCTAAAGTCAAGAGAAAATGCCACCCTTCAAAATTAAAGTGAATTCTCTCTACAACCATTTACAGCCCTAAACAGGTACATGTGTATTCTAATATTCCTTTACATCTGGAGTTTTCAGACAAAATGGCACAAATATGTTATGGTTATAGTGAACACCCTATAATTGGTGTGAGGACAGACCCCCTAACAGCCAACTCCCTGGGTTCTGGTCTGGCTTTGCTACTCCAGTTCTGCAAATTTAATCCAACTTCTATAAGTTGAAGAAAAATGAAATACTTTACCCTTACAATCAACTTCGAGTTCCAAATTCTTAATCAGAAAAAATATTGCAGGTTTAAGAAAATAATTAATGGTCTACAGAATTAAAATCAAAGAGACTTGCTGAGGTAAGCAACAAAATTTGCGAAGGACAATGTAAGGTTAATTTTCTTCTAGACTGAGTGAACTTGTACCTAGTATTTATGTGGACTTGAAAACTTTAAGTGTTTTTAATAAATTAAACCTAAAATGAAGGCATTTAAAATTATTAGCTGCTTATCAGCATGAAACACAAAGAACAGTGAAGCGTGAGATTTTTCCAGTGAAACTTTTTTATTGAACTTTCACTAGCAATGCCATAATTTCTTTCCCCCTCTGTGACCACACTATCTCCCAGGCACAATTTTAGGTTTAACAGTCTGAAAACTAGGCAAGACTAGGAAAGCTGAGGAGGCAAATCAAATAAAATAATTAAGTTTAAAAAAATTACAGGTATTTAAGCCTTGGGAAAGCTTAATTAAAGTTAATGAAGAATTTAAAACAGTAGTGAAAATTAAAGCAATAAGAAATGTTAAAGAAAAATTACTATTCAGTTGAAAATAAATCTGAGAAGAGCCAAAGGGACCTGAGGCTAATTATCAACGATTAGAGAAACTGGTTCTGGCAAATGCAGGGAGCGACCCAAAGAAATAGAACTGAGGAAATGTGGGCAGAAAAAGAAAAGTAAAGGAGATATGTCAAATGGAGGTGCAAGCTAGAGTTTATTTTTCAGGCAGAATAGTGATTCTGCTGAAATGTGTTTTTCTCAACTTTTGTATTTTCAAAAAGATAATCAGACTATCCTCAGCTCTTCTATTCATTTACTCATTTATTCAGTATTGTGTTTGGAGCTCAGTTATCAGAACATCTGGATGAGTTCTGTACCACTAAATACAATCCCCACCTATGATAGGAGAATAAATCTCGATTGTGTCCCATAATCTTTTGAAATAAAGTGTAAAATTTAAATCAACTCATCCTTCTTGGTCCCAATTACTGGTTACTCATCTTGAACCAGGCTTATCCCTGACTGACACTATCTATAAATGAACACATAATATAACCTTTTCTGAAATATCTTATTGCAAACATGAATTTGGCATTTGCATCAGGGGCGTTATTTCAATTTAGCCGATGATACCTAAAAGGTAGAGATCATAGAAACTAAGTAGCTGGTCCAAATCTAAAGAAGGTGCTTTCTTTTTGCTCAATCACAAGAGGAATTAAAACAACCACATATGTGGTTTAACTGAATCCCAAGAAAGAGATATTTACAAACCATGGCACATGGGAGAAATACAGCATTAAAATCACTTCACGGGGTAAATATTTACAGAAATGCACAGAAAATGGGCTAACCTTGGCACTCTATTATCGAAAATAAATATTATGTTAAGCTGTTTCCTCCTGATTGGCAATATAACATAAATAATAAAAGCTTTCTCTTATAGTCTACTAGTTATCAAAGTCAAGGAAGTGATCACTAAAATTTTAGTACTCGCTTTCTTTTTTAAGAGGAATGTGAAGGTTACAATATATAAACTAGAAATAATAACCATAAAAAAATACCAAGTGGAATTAAATGTCAACATTTTGGGGGTTTGGAGAATGATATAAGGGCTAATAATGGCCATGGTAATCAGAAGGAGTTGCCAAGGGATGATGTCCCCATACCTTGTTGTCTTCTGACAGTCAAAACTGTGAGGAATAGGAAGAATGGGCAGAGTCAAAGGCAAGCCCTGATGTCCTGGGGTGTGCCAACAGTGAGAGACTTAGTAACTGTGACCCCTCCTCACAGGACCATTTTGGAAGCAACAGCACCAAGAAAACGGCAGCCATGAGAAGGGGGCACAGTTAACAGGCAGGACTGAGAGGGAAGAGCTTTGGTTGTTAGAGGTGCTTGCCTGCAGAAACACTGTGTTTGCTATTAAAAATAAAAAATAAAATAAAATATCTCTTTCTCCTCTGTAGGCATCGCTTTTGAAGGCAGTATGTACCTAGAGAGACAAAGTCATCCATATGTGACATCAATTGCAGGGTCTGGCCATTGGCAACAGAGTAATGCATTAGCGAGGAACCCACATGAAAAGTGCTGATGCACACAGTGCAGTGGCTATCATTCAGTAATGTTCACACAGCAATTTATATTTACCAAGTGCTAGAATGGTTTCTATTATTTATTCTTCAAGACAGATCCATGCAGGGTCTCCATTTTGGTAGGTTAGGAAAATAAGGCATCGAATAGTTAATGTGGAATCATAGAGATGGAATCAGGCTATGTCTATACATATGCAAACAAAATACACCCTTTTAGAAAATAAAAATGTCCCTAAAATGCTTGTTTAACATTAAATAGACCCATGGCATTGAAATATTTTCTTAGCTGTGAAACTCCACTTTTTTTTTTTTTCAAAATATGTTATAGACAATTCCAATTTATAAACACGGTAACTACATTGTATTAGTAGAAATTTTAAGTATACATTTCCAACATTTACTAATAATTAGGGAAATTAATGTTTTTATGAATATACAGTTTAACATCAGAGAGCATGGATAATGGTTCCAGGCTTCTATCACCCTCAGCATCTGTAAATTCCAGAACTCCAGGACTCCAGAGATAGTAAGACCACCTGCTCTTAGGGGGAAGGTTTGTTTAACCTGACAGTGAAAGATCATAAATTCAATAAAACTCATATGCATGTATGAACCTAATGCCATAGTGTCTGATCTGCGAATGCATTGGAACCTTTTAATTTAGTCATCTAATTAGTGAACCTTCTAAGCTGGGGTGAGGTGAGATGGGGAGAACTGACTGCAGAGGCACCTGCACAGGGGGATTGAAAGGGTACAGTAAACAAAGGCCTGTGGTCTGAGGGTAAAAATTTCCTCCCTAGTCCTGATTATAAATCTGTCCTCTCTCAGGCAGGAAATAAAAGACTACAATTAAGTAAAGAGAGGCTAATGGTTATATTAATTTTTTAAGAAGAAACAAGGGCCTGAAACTGATGACCCAAAGGCTAGACTTGCCTCAGTCAGCTGAGAAAGAACTAGAGCTTTTAAGGGTCATTTGAGTTCAAAAGGAAAAAAGGGGGCAGGGAGAGAAGCAGGCAGAAGAAAGAGGGGAGATTCAGCTCAGTGGAATTGATGGCATAATTTGTGCTGAGACCACACAGTTTCTGAGGAGGACAGTTCGAGAACTGTGGACTATTATGACTCACCAAGTGGTAGAAGGCAGTTCTCAATGGAAGCTAAATGTGGCAAACCCAGATTCCAGAAAGGATAAGGCCATGTCTCTCCAGGGACCAAAGAGAATACAGAAGAATGTCCAAGTCTTGGATAGGAGGGAGGAAGTAAAATGAATTAGAAAGAAGCACAGGAGCTATGACTGAAACCAACGTGCTGGCCTGGATGAGCAGAGAACAGGGTCTGAAACTGTGAGACGTGGAAGGGACCTGAGAGCATATCATCTAATCCGAGAAGTTTCAGGATGGCACATGGGAGGCACACACATCATCTGTTTGCTCTGTCCAGTCTATTCACTGCTTCAGACCTGGGCCACGGAGAATAAGGTGACAGTGTTACTGTGTCAGTTTGTATGAAAGTCGCCTCCTGATAAACCATAGTAAAATATTTGGGTTCTTTACAAAAGGGGAGCCATGGGTGGCATGCTCTGATGAAGTGGAAGGGAGGAATACATTTTAAATCATGAAGGAAGACAAGAAATTCCAACAATGGGTTCTTTGTAAAAGAATTCTCTTATTCCCCAAATCTGTAAAATATAAAATTAAGTTATTATAGTGGAAGCAGGAATATACTTCGGGTAGCATTTCTGTCAAATGAAAAAGTGTATGTGATTGAACTTTGTAAACTAAAAATAACTAGAAAAGGGACTTAATGCTCTGAAGTGGCTCTAGGTTTGAGTCTTTATTTCAAAGTGTGTGTGTACGTGTGTGTGTGTGTGTGTGTGTGTGTGTGTGTGTGTGTGTGTTTCTTGTATATAAATGTGACAGATATAAAATTTTGGGAAATTATACAGTATTTGGAAAATGGGGGAGATAAAAAAAGAAAAATATTCAACCTTAAACCTTACAGTTAGAGATAGCCACTATTAGCAGTTTTGTGCATTACATACCAGGCTTTATTCATATGTACATCTGCATCTTCATAAAATAAAATTTAGACTTTAATACTTTCTTTTCACTTGTCAGTATACTGTGTACTTTGCCATTTTATTGTAATCTTAAAACTTATTTTTCAGGCTATATGAAATTCTATTACTTTTAACAAATTCCCTAAAGTTAAAAAGTTAGGTCTTCAAATTACCACTATTTCAAATAAAGCTGTGGATTAATGTCTTTGGTTTTACCTGCATTTATTTTGTTACTGGTAAGATTGATCATTTTTCATGTTTCGGGTTATTTGCATTTCTTTCGTGTATTGCCCTAAGTCTACTGTATTTTTCTGCTGACATATTAAGCTTTTTAAAAGAGCACTCTATATACTAAGTATATTAATCCATCCTCTGTAGTACATATTTAAAATGTCATTGATTTGTCATTTCATTTATGGCATTTTCTTACATATAAGAGGCTTTACTTTATATTTTTATGAAGTTAAATATTTTCCATCATAGTTTTCATTTTGGGGTGTCAACTTTTGAAAGATCTCCTCTATACTACAACCACACATAATATTCACCAATAGTCTGTTCTAGTTCTTTCAAGGCATAATGAGTTTGATGCTTAGAAGTTGAAAGTCATTCTTAATGCTCACCTGAACTGTGGGCTCTATTCTGCCTCCACTGACGAGAGGGTTACTTTGTTCCATGCTTTAATTTCTCCATCATAAAATATGATTAATATTAGTATCTACCTCCTGGGATAGTTAAAAGTAATAAATGTAACAATCCATGTAAAGTACATGCCATAGTACCTGGCATATAATAAATACTCAATAATACTTAGAGATTACTTAAATCCCTGCTACAAACTAACATTATTTTGTTGAATATGATAAAAACAAATTTAATTTTTCCAAATTTTTTCCAACACTATATTTTGAATAATACATATTGTGTTTCACTAATTTGAAATCCCACCACTGTTATACACTAAAGACTACAGGTGTTTGGATATGTTTCTAGACTTTTATCAAAATCTATTGATCTGCCGGGCTAGTAGTGCAACACTGCTACAATATTAAAATCGGTATGGCCAAATAACTTTTAAATTACTTTTAGTGCAATTATCCCTCTAAAATGATTCTTTTTTAGAAAATGCCCTTGACTAATTAAGCTGCCAAAACTCTGGTTAAAGCTTTAAGAGGGAATTAACAAAAGTATATGAAAACTTTAGTCGTCTAAAGAGCACTCTCCATGTGCTCCCTCTAAATATTTGTTGGAAAAGTCCAAGGTGAACTTTTCTCTCCAAACCCTACCTAGTTAACTACTCCTTAAGATCTGTCCAGTAATGTTTAAGTGTATAAAAGTCAACACCAACTGTCCCCCCTGCCAAAAAAAAATCAGGTTTTTAAAGCTTCCTTGTAAACAAAGAGCAAGATGAAGAATACATTGAGCCTTCCCAAATCATTTCCTAAACCTAGCTCCTGTAAGTCACAGGGCCCTGATTCATCACAGGATGATTACTGGCCAGCCTAAGCAGTCCCATTTCATTCATTACTACAAAGAGGAAGAGGCCAAACACTTGCAAAGCCTGAGAATGGGTAGTTAAAAGGCCAGCTCTTCCTCTTGGTGTCTCTGTCCCACAGCAATTGGCTTGGTGGCTGTAGGGCTCTTACGGGCCTCATTTGTTTGGTCAGTCATCATTCCTGTTGAGAAGGAAGTTAATGATAGTGGGAAGACAGAGACACCAGAAGTGTCACTGTCATACTGCTCCTTCTAAGAGAGTAGATTTTAAATCCCGTCATAGAAATATAAGAAGAATAGAAAGAAGAGAAAGAAAAGTAAAAGAAGAAAAGAAAAAAAGAAAAGAAAAAAGAAAAGAAAAGAAAAGAAAAGAAAAGAAAAGAAAAGAAAAGAAAGAAAAGAAAAGAAAAGAAAAGAAAAAAATAGAAAAAGAGCTCCTTAACAACTGGTTTCAAATCAATACCTGCCACTTTAATGAGAGGAAGTTCTGTCTGCCCAGTGGCCTCACTTCTGTCACATCTCCTATTTAACAATTACAGGGTTCTGTGTGCAAAGCATACATTTTGATAGATCACCAGAAAGGCCTTGTCATTGTTATGATGCCACGTCGACATTCCTGCTCTACTTGGTTTTTATTTCACAATGCTCTAAATTTACATTTTATAACGGGTTCTTTGTGTTCTTTTACTTTCTCCAGGGATTGGGAGACTTAAAGGAAAATAAATCAGAAAGGGCCCGCTTAATAGAAATGTGTAAATTATGCTGAAGAGAGAATAAGCAATAAAGAAAACTGCTTTTTTTCAAATTAAGTCTGACCATCAAGTAAATTGGGAATGTGAAAATGACAAAAACCATAGGAAAAAGTGTGGCATCTTAAGGCTCAGTGAGCTAGTGAGAGGAATGTTAAGTTTAATCAGATGTGCAGAAGTCAGAAAGGGAAGCTTCAAAAGAGTCTTGATAAAGGACGGATAAAACCAAGACTGAGATTCTGGAAAGGAGGAAATCTCAAGAGTCTTATTAGGCTATTCAGGAAGATATTTCGGTTTTTATTCTGCTATTAATTCAGAAAACAAAGAAAAGGGCAGCAAGCGTATCTAAAGAGATCAACAGGGATCTGCAATGATCTCAGATTTTATGATAGCAGGACCAATAGTAAAGAGGAGACTATTTGTAAGATATAGAGTCAGGAAAGCTAAAGCACATGATAAGCTAAGGCTTGAAAAGCTATACATGGCAGGAAATATATTCTCCTTCTGATCTACACACCCCCTCCCTCCTTAAAGTGCTATTCTGTTCAAGAAAGGCTAGAAAGGCAAATGTCATTTTTCACAGAGGGAATATTTAATAGATGTTTGAAAGTGGAGAGTGGAGTGCTGCTCTATTTCTCATTCTCTTCTGGCGTGGACAACTGTGGGTTACACGTGGTTAGGGCATGAAGCTAGCCAAGTGATGGGGGAGATTGTAAAAGGCACTTTCTAACTGAATGAATTGAAGACTCTCAGCCATGTTCACATATGGGTGACCATCAATCCAGTTTGCCTATGATAGTCCCATTTATGCCTGCCTTTCTAGCATACATATTAACAGACTCCCTTTCCCTTTAAAAAATACCTTTATCTAGATGATAAATTAAATGGTTACCTCTAATGTATATTAGAATCCCAAAGGTATTTTGGATTTACTTGTTTTCAATGATTTTTGAGAATCTATGGAGAACAGAAGTGGTTCTCTGAAAGTTGAGATGAGCAAATGTCTGTTTTGTAAAAGTAAAAAGAAGAATATGTTATTAAACCTAGACTAAAGAATATAGACTCGATGATGTGAGGGACAGATTATCATACAGATTTTTGTGATGACAGAGAGAAAAAGCAACTACTAAGAGGGAACATGGTTTTATAAAGAGTAAATTAGGCTAGATCCAGCTTAATTCCTTCTTTATTCAGGCTACTGTAGTACCTACCATGGGAATTCTGTAGACAGGTTGAGAGTGGATTTTAACAAGACCTCAGACAAAGTTCTTCTTGATATTCTCAGAAACAAAGATAGAAATATAGATTGTCATACAACTGGATAAATTTTAATTGGTTGAATGACTATTCCAAATAGTTTTGACTAATGTTCACTAATGAGCAATATTAACTCTGCCCTTGGCAACGTCCTTTTCAATATTTTTCTCACCAAATTGGATTAAGACATGCTGATCAAAGTTACATCTGATGCATGGCAATAGCAGATACCAAGATGACAGAATCAGGATCCAAAATTATCTCATCAGACTGGGAAAATGAGCCAAGATATAAAAATTAAATTTCATAGGGAGAAACAATTTCATAGGCAGAAATTTGTTTTCCAAAATCCAATTGCATTAAAACAATAAGAGGACATGAGATTATATAGTAGCACACATGAAAAAAAAAAGGTTTGTTGACTGACTGTAAATTGTTGTGTGGTGAGGTGGCCACAAAAATCATTAACATCAACAGCAAGAAGGGGGAGATATCCATTCTACTTCAAGCACAGCATGTCACACCCACAATAACATGTTCCACTCTGGGAATCTCAAGCTCAAGCAAGATAGTGGCAAACTGGGAACCATGCAAAGAAGAAGAATAAAGTGTAACAGTCCTTTTATAAAAAATAGCAAATAAGATAGTAATAATAATATAATAAAACAGATTTGCGATCCTTTATCTACAGTTCTGCAATCCAAAAAATTAGAAAACCAAAAGATGTTTAACCCAATTGTTGCCAAATCCTGACTTCAATTGAGGAGAGAGAGAGGCCATCTATAGCCTTTACTATTGTAGCTTAGTATACCTATTCTTATGTTTACTTGCAGAAATATTAATGTACTTGATGATGAGATTTTGCCCTATACCCGACTGGGGATGTTATTTAATATCCTCATTTGTCTCCATATTGCCTTTTAAATAAAAATCCAATAATAAAAATTTCAAAATACATTTGGGCTCAAGGGTTTAGGGTAAAGGATTGTGAACTGATAATAAAAACAAAAGTGATAATAATTTTGAGATAATTATTATATCAACATATAATGCAATAACATACAATATAATAACATAGTAGCCTTAAAATAATAATGATCACAATAACAATAATAACACCTAACATGTACATAGTGCTATGTACCACTTCTGGGGTCACAGCATCCAGGCCAGCAAGGGCATCACCACGACAGAGGTCAGGACCCAAGAGCAACATGTGGCCATGAGAAACAAAAAAAGACTGTCACGTCACCTGCTGTTAGAAGCAGAATGCATGCTCTCTGTGGACTGAGTTCACCCCCAACATACTTGGACAATTTAGGGAAGAGACCTCAAATGGGCGATAATGGAGTCATGGGACATTCAAGAGTGTCTTGCAGTGTGGATCCCTTTCAGGTAGTTATGGAGAGTGTCTGTAGGCAAAAGCCTCTGAAATTTGAAGAAACAGGGTTAGATAAAGGTACTCAGGTGGGAAGCTTTAAAAGAATGATTCACAGAGTTTCAGACAAAGCCATTTCTGAATGTAATGCTTCATTGGATACCTACCCTCCCCAATCATGAGTCAATTTTGAAAAATTCTCTCTCTTCTTGAAATTGAGATACTATGTGCAACCACAGCCACAACCTGGGTTTCAGTCAAAAAGAAAGCAACAGCAAACATACTAAAGATGCATGAAGTTTTCCAGGCAGCTAAGTATCTCTCAAAGGAAGCTTGTTTACAAAATAAAAGGATTTTGTTGGTGTGTGTGTGTGTGTGTGAGACAGAACACTTTGAAGGAGTGTTCTTAGTTTATTAGAAAGAGAATCACTGCTTTAAAAGTGTTCTAAGACGCTCAGATAAAGATATTTCCCTTTTACTATCTTATTATTTTTCCTTACCTTGCCCAGATAATCTTTCAGAACCAATACATCTTACTCTTAACTTCACACAAATATAACGCTCAGTGGCTCTTTATGTATGAAAAGCTTGAGCTACTAGACAGTTATAAGAGGAGCAAAGATACTTCAATGCAAATTCTGCCACAATATTATTTTATTATTTTTCTTGGCTTAAGGACACTGATCTATATCTCCTTATTAACATATAGATATGGTTTGAATATGAAAAGCAAAATATAAAGAGACAAAATAAATCTCTTTTTTAGATGTATGTAAATCCTAAGCCCAGAAGCACTTTTCAAAGAGAAATTATCAAATCACAATGTTAAATATCAAATCTTAGTGTTGCTCATGTTTAGGTTTCATCACTGTTGTTGCCTCAAACCAATGACACCCATTGATATCTTTATTATGGAGAAAATAAATCAGTGAATCAATTTACTAGTTCAATTTTAATTATTTCTAAACTCCCATGGCTTTATTCTTTCAGTGCTTCCCACTTCCCACATTCATGTCATGGCATCATATAAAATGATGACACTTATATGACCCACAGGGAGTAGGGGTGGGGGAAGAGGCTATGTGAGCCTAAGGTGATTGGCCCTGAAGTTCCATTTCTCTCCTGGCACCACAGCCCTGAAGGCTTGACCCACATCGATCTATGCATTTATAGCACATCAATGAGTTTGAGGCCTCTGCCTAGAAATGTGACCAAAACTGATTCATTTATTCGCTTTTTAAAAAAAAAAAATTTATTTTTCCCCACCCAGGTTTTGTGCTCAGGTATGAACAAATCTAATGGCAATTGCTAGAATGCCTTCACCTACGTAATTTGGGCAGCCATTCTCGTTGCCATGGTAACTTGCTCAGAACAAATGATGTTTCCTCATGTTTAGGGGTCACATGACCTTCCTGGGATAGCCAATTGCACCTCTCTTCTTTATTACACTTATTACACTAAATTATAGCTATTTTTAATTTTTACATTGTGAGTTCTTCAGGGCCATGAACTGCATCTGTTTTGTTAGCGTCTAGCACAATGCATAGCACTTGGTCAGTTTCCTAGAAATCCAAGTTTTCCTAATCAGCAGTTTGGTTGAACATAACTAAAGTGAAGCTGGCACCATAGAGATGGTTTGAATATAGATACAAACTTAATGAGCGTTTCTATAGAGACAAATTTGTGGGTGTGAGCTCCCACCACAGGAAGACAATGCACCCCCTTATTTAAGAGAGAAAGAATCCCAAATAAGCTATGGAAAACAGTGTCGCCTGCATTTAAGGATCATGGCTAGGTAGAAACACACTACCTTTTATAGAACTCAGTGGTTATGACGCAGACAACTATAAATCTACTCTGGTGCTATTTGGGGATTATCAAATCTCTGATAAGCAGTGCAGTAGAGCTCAAATATGTATTTTGTTTTGTCTGAAGCATGAGTAGGGAAGGAAATAAATGGGAAGAGGCTGGCGGTTGAAAGATAGAATAAGAACCAGAAGAGATTGAATTCTGGTGTTTGAATTAGGTGGAAATGATGTTCAACCTGAGTACAGTTTATATTGCACTGAATCGGTTAATAGAACCGAGGACAGCAGTCTATATTGATACATCTAAGCTCTCTATTCACTGCGCTGTATCAGTGACGAAGGCTAATCGGATGCCAACTAAGATTAGGGGAAATATTAATAATGCGCATTACTTCCCCAGAGCATCTCATAAAACCAAAGACTCTCGGAGTTGGAAAGTATCTTAGAGGTCACACACTCTACTTGTTCCACTAATGTTTCTTCAGACTTTTATGTTCAAAACACAATTCTGAATGTTAGAGTTTAGAGGGGCACATTGGGAGGGATTAAACCCCCCCCTCACAATAACAACTAATAAGTTAGCAGTTATTAAAATTCAGTATCTACCATGACAAATTCGACAAGCATGGGCTTGCCCTTTAAAAGGAAGAGGAAATAACCCACACTGTACCTAGCAGCCCATTCTGGCCCCACACACCTCTCTACAAAGAGGGTGGGAGAACGGCAGAGCCCCATGTTCTCCTTTTGTTGATCTTTGTAAGCTTCCCCTTTCTCTGGTAAAGCCTACTTCTTGTTTGACATCGTAGAGTGTTGATTCCTCTTTATAATATCAGTTTATCCTTATTAATGCCTACAAACACACACACACAGACAAACACACACACGCACACACACACATATGCATCAAATCACACTACCATCTTCCCTCTTGTCCCTGTCTGGTTGCTTTAGATAAGAAAAGGATTTAGTTATTTTAAGAATTTAACAAGAAGTGATTCTGGCACTTCTAAATAAGTACTTTAGAAAACATTTGAAAGAACAGCAAGCAGGTAGAGAAAAATAAATGTTTGGGCAGCCAGTTCTTTGACTCTTTCATCCCTATATTTATCATTCTGTAGAGCAGGCAGCTCCCAACAAATCCCACCCCATTATTTTAGGATTCCCCTACAAGAACCTCATTATTTCACAAAAGCTGTTCTCTACAGCTGTATGGCAGCAGCCTTGCCTTCTTCATCAGCTGTGGGCCCCTTCAGAGAACTTTCCCTCTTCTGTGTCCACACACCACTGACAGCTGATCACCACTTGCAGTTATCCTGCCCATCCTGAGAGCTGAATCTACTAAGGGAAGTGTTCTCCTGATGAGTCCAAAGTTATAGGTGCTGCTCCCCAACAATGATGTTAACAGAACATTGCAAACGAGACAGAAAGTACCTGAATACGTTTTATCCCAGCTCATATTTCTTATCAAGGAAATACCAGACTGAAACACAAAGATTTGGAGATTTGAGTTTCCTCCAAACTAAACCCATCACCTGTGACAGATCAGAGACCTTGTCTCACTCTTAAGTATACAGACTTCCAGGCATCATGCTGACTTGTACCTCCTTTCAGCCTCTAGATACGTATTTTTAGAAACAAATATAGAAAGTTTCCTCTCAGATGGTAAGTTCACGGATATATTAGCTTGAATAATCATTCTTTCTCCAAATCTATATTTCTAATAGAAAATTATTATATATATTATAAAATTATTATAACCAGGCAGGTATTGCACAAGGAGAGATTACTTTCTTACCTTTCTCTTTTTTCCACTGTATTCATTATTTTAGTCAATTCTTATGGATACTCCACCTCCACTTTTTGAATGTATTTTACTTGGATTTTATGAGCTATCCCAAATTTAATATGTAGAAATAAATTAGCAATTGCTCTAACTATAAAAAGCATCATTCAAAGCCAGGAAGTTTTAAGACTAAACTAGATATACCCTTACTCTTTCCCAAAACATTTTTGAGTTATGGCTTCTTTCTTAGCATTAATCTCTTTACTCTATAAATACTCTATAAATACAAATCGGGCAGTTTTGAGTAATTTTTATAAAAGGTCCAATTTAATTTTTGTGACACTATAAAGCAGGCATTATTATCCCCAATTGGCAGATGAGAAAACTGTTGCTTAGAGAGATTAGTGACTTGGCAAGGGTTATAAATCTCGTAAATGACAGTTCTAATTTGAACTCAAGGTTCTATTTTACAGCCCGTCGTCTTATCCACTAAGATAGAGGTCAGCAGAGTATGGTCTCCACTCCTTTCTCCTACCATCGTTTTAGCAAATAAAATTTGTTTCAATAGCCTCATCCGTTAATTTACATATTGTCTCTGACTACTTCGAGGCTACATATCCAAATTATGACTTCATTTTTTTCTATTGGTTTGTCCGCCTTTTTCTCATACACATATATCCTGTCCCATTTCATGGCTTGCCTCTTTATTCTCTGAGTGCCCTAAATCCAATAGGAAGAGACATATATTAAATAAATCCTTCCTGGAAGAGTCTCTGATAGACATATATTTAGAATACTATTGAATACACAGAAGTAGTTGTCAGTAAAACCTAGGAGGAATGAGAACTCAAAAAAGGTCCTATAAAGGTAAATCTTGAAAACATATATTCATAGTTCCTGGGAAATTAATGAGATTTCCATAAAGAGATAGAAATGAGAATAAAGCTCAAGAGAACCCAAGCTAAGCTTTACAGGTATTTTAGGAGCAAATGAGATTGTGAAGAAAGAATGGGTACTAGAAAAGCAAAGGATCAAAACTTGATAGTCGTATTCAGAGTTGTCTAAAAAAACAGAACAGTGAGACAAGAAAGTTGAAACATGGTCCCTGAATCAGGAAGAAAATCAGGTCGAGGATGTCACCAACAATCTCAACAGCAGACTCATACCAGATGAAACGTTTCGTTTCATGTGTCAACTAGGACATCCTATGGCATCCGATTGTTTGGTCACACACCAGTCTCAATGCTGCTGTGAGACACTTTTTAGTTGTGATTAACATTTAAATCAGTAGATTATGTGGGTGGGCTTCATACAATCAGTTGAAGTTTTTTACAAGAAACACTGAGATCCCCAGAGAAGGAAAGAATCCTGAGTCTGGCTGGCTTCAAACTTCAGACCACGTCAATTCTTCCTAGCCCACCCGGCCTCCTGCTTGCTGGCCTCCCTGCAGATTTTGTGTTTGCCAACTCCTGCAACCATGTGAGCCACTTTCTTCAAATAAATCTCTCTTTCAAATTTATACGTTTTCCTGGTTCTGTTTCTCTTAAGAAACCTGACAAATACAGTGGATAACCCAGAGGTCCTAAATATAGCATTGCAGATGTGTGGTTGAAAAGAGTGGAAGCAAGGGTTATTGGGATTAAGAAAATTGAGGCCGTATGATACCCAAATTAATTTCACAACCAACGAGGATAACTGGAGAAAACATCTGTTTAGCATTAAAGTTATTGTGGAAAATAAGTATTCTAAGTGGGAATAAATTATTCCAAAAAGAACTGTGGGAGGGTGGTATATAAGGATAGTGAGGACTTTCAAGGAAGTGTAATTGTTAAGTGACGATGGTGGAACAGGGGTTTCAATGCAGCCAAGTGGTATGAATTTTCTCTCTCATCCTATTGATGCAGCTGACAGCAATATTTTTGGCTAAAGGAAGGTTTTTGAGGATAGTCACTACTGCTCAGTGATCAATAAAACCCTACCTACAATTAAAGAAAGGTAAAAGGAGTCTCTAAGATTTAGAAACATTAATTTTACTTAAATATTCCCCGTGCTTGAAGAAGAAGTGTAAGAACAGAAGTGTGATTGTCCTACACTGAAGTAGAGCTGAGCTGGATGGCAAGGAAAGTGAGTTTGGAAGTTGTGAAGAGAAAAGAAAGAAAGAAAATTTTGACAGGCATTGTAGGCGATCAACTTTGGAGTCACAGTGGTCTAGGTTTAAATTCTGTACTTCCACCTTGCCACATCACACACACACACACACACACACACACACCCTGCGCAACTACAGTGTGTGAAGCAGAACTTTCCAAGAGACCTTAAATGATCTCTCAGTCCCAGGAACAATAAAATAGCTGTGGTTGGGAGACCTCACTTTTTGCTTTTTTCCAGGGATGGGACTGCAGTGTTCCCCCCTCCCCCAAAAGAGAGACTGCATCTTCCACTGGGTTCCAAGATCCCCAGATTCTGAGCAACTGGCCTTCTCATATAACCACGGTAAACAGCTGACTACCAAATGCAGACTTCATGTAATTCAAAAAATTTGCTTTCACTGTCTTGATGGGTTGCTCATTCCCTTGCCCCTTAAGAAGAGTAGTTAAGAGCAATATCCTCCACTGGAACATAAACCCACTATGTATCTGGTAGGGGTCTGATCCGGATCCACCTCTCTGCAGAATGTTGAGAAGCTCCAGAAATGTGTTCCTCTCTTACTGAAATCAGCTTGTAAGATTTCCCAGTAAAGCCTGTTCCATGACCATGGGATTCTACAGAATTCATCTTGAACCCTATTGCACAACAGTGACCTGAGACCAGTGACAACCATCCTTAGTTTTGGCATCCTATCTCTAAAATAGAAATTATGCCGACTAGAATGATGGGTTAATGTGAAGACTGAGCAAGATAATGTGTTTAAGACACTTAGCACAGGGCCCATTTTATCAGGCTAATAGAAGAAATTTAGTTATGGCTAAAATAATTAAACTCATGTAGCCTCAATTTCCCAATTAAATGATCATGATTCTGGCCTCAACAAAATCACTCTCTAGATAATTGAAAAAGAGTGCTAATAGAATGTGGGGGGTGGGAGGATGTAACTGGGGGTAGAGTGGCTGCGAAGGATATTTGCAAAAAGGGAAGGACTGGGCAGAAGCAGATCTACCTCTGCAAATGTACCCTGCTATATAGATTGCATTTTCACTTGTAATAATGATCTATAACTACTTGCTTCATATTTGTCTATATACATACTATTTATGTGCTTATCAGATACATCAGTTGAAGTCTCTGAATGATCATGAGTAAATCTGTTGCTATTGGACAACTCTGAGAGGATGTATATGTCTATAACAGTTGTACTGATTAAATAGCATTGGGGGCACAGTGTTTTCCTCTGTCTAAGGTGACATGGACAAAGAGCTAGGGGATAGGAGATTCTCCATCAAGGTTGTTATATGAAAGATGGCCAGAGGAAAATATGAAAGATAAGCTCTAATTGTGTAAATAAAGTAGTCAAAGCAAAGATAAATTCTAGGCCTCAACTTCTTGGGTTGGAGCTGCTTCTGAATTTATTGCTCTTGCTACCAGGGCTGGCCAGAGGACCAAACTCCAGATATAAGGGAAGACAATATTGAAGTAGTGAGACTCCACTTGGGCCCACTGAGATACCACCTGTGCATCTGAAGGGATGAAACTGGGGCCCAGGAAAGAGAAAGTGAGCATGCAGGCAGGAGAGTAAGAATGGAGCAGATTGGCTTCTTCAAAAGCTGCCCTTCTTCAAGAACAGAGTTGTCTGGGTAGAAATAAGACGCACTAACCCCCAAAACACTCCCTACAGATTTGATGACTCAAGAAATCCTCCTTAAACAGAATTTAATCCTGTAGATGACTCAGATCTTTCAGGGCTTTTAAATGTAAATGGAACCAAGAAGAATGAAAATCTTTTTTTTTTTTTAATTAACTGTTTGGTCTGCATGTAAAGGAGTATAGGAGGCTTCTCAATGGCAGTTGTCAGATAGGATGGAAAGAAGACCAGAGCTCTGGAATTCTGAAGGAGGGAGAAACAGGCCAGGAAGGGAGGCAACTGGAGGAGAAAGGAGGAAACAGAAAAGACAGTATTGCCTGAGCCCAACATGGACTCAGGCTTTTCCCGTGAGGAGGATGTTGATACAGGAGTGGGAAGGCAACAAGCAGTCTCTGAATGTCAGTCAGTCCTCCTGTGTGTCATTAAAGTCATACAAACACCCTGAATACCGGAATTATCATTTTCACGTTGCAATTGCTGAAGTTCTGCTGTAATTACGTTAAACTCTGAAGTAATGATGGATAGAAAGACATGCTATAGAATGAGAGGTAGAAAGAATGGTAAGGAAATGCCTTGTTGTGGAGGCCCAGGGGCTTCTAGTTTGTCACCCACCGAGGCTACTCTCTATGTCCTTGCTGTCAACAGGTGACGTGTGCTGACACTGTTCAGAAGGAAGGTATCTGTCTTCAGGACAAAGCATCATCCTCTACTTGGAAGGTGTGTTTAATATGCCATCCTGGGAAGATCGAACTCTTCCAGTGGCACTTGATGGGAAAATATTATAGCACTGAGCAATAAACCCAGAATATTTTAGAATATCGACGACGACTACACCCAACATTGCTTCTCTTAACTCCAGAATATAGAAGTTTACCCTGTTTACACTGTTCTAACTGTGAAAACCAAAAACAAACAAACAACCAAACAAAAACTGGCATTTCTATCTTCTCTACCACGAAAGACTTTCTTACTTTGAATTTAGTTAAGGATACTTTAACTAAGTGATTCTTTCAGGAGTTGATTCTCACTAAATGTCAAATCCTGAAAAAGCAAAATAATCACCTTCCAAATATCAATCTTGTAAAATAGATGTAAGATCAGAAAATTAGTAGGTCATGCTTTATGAGCAAATTCTTTTCACAGCTTAATTCTTTATCTGACCTCATTAAATTATTTTAGCACAAAAAATGGAATTTCCCTTCCCCTGCTTGACCACACATAAACCTTCAACAGAAAAGAGTTGGCTGAAAAATTAAATAACTTAATAGTAGTCTCAAACTTCACTAATGTTAATTAGACATCCCATTTCCGCTGAAGATCACAGTAGCCATTACTGAAATAACAAACGACAAGACAGGAAACCAAATTGTCAACATGGGGACAAAAAAATCTGCTAATTTATTGGAGGTTGGTGGATAATAGGAAGTGCTAGATTAACATTACTCCTCTGTGACCCATTTTCAACCAAATTCTTTTATTAACAATGTTTATTTTTCTGATTTTGAAAGGAATAAATACCCCTTATGGAAAATCAAGGAAATAGAGAAAAATACAAAAACAAAAACGAAAAGAAACAATAAAAGTATCAATAAAGCTGCCAATCATGTATATTCATTGTAATGAATCAGTGTTCATCTTTCAGTCCTTTGGTGTATATAAGTGATGTACATCACACCGTGCGTGTGTGTGTGAGTGTGAGTGTGTGTGTGTGTGTGTGTGTTTAAGCTTTGCATTTTATACTTATAAAACATTTTTATTAAATTATTATGCTCTTACTGACTATATTAAATTATATGTTATTGACATCCACATATCCTTTTTAACATAAAAAGCTTTAATAAAAATCTTTATATACAATACTTTTTAATTTCATATTATTGTTAAAGTAAAATTCTTGGAAGCAGTATTTCTGAATCAAAAGATAAGAAGGGAATAACTAACAAATTATTTTCCAGCAATCTTTTTTGTTTATTTTATAACCTATTTAATCTTTTGCTACCCATATAAAAAACACTCTCATCAACCAAAATATTTCTTCTGAATATATTTTCTAATCCAATAAGTGAAAAATGATGTTTCAAGCTATAACATTGCATCGATTACTTCTAGAGTTTAATAGTTTTCATAAACAGTCAAGTGTAGTTTCTTTTATGAATTGTTTGAATACATTTTTGTTGATTGATACTTTAGGAATTTTAGGTAGGTTGTTAAACATTTGTATGACTATTGTAAACATTTAATATATTCATATTTTTATATATGATGCAAATATTTCAGCTATTTTTTAATTCTATTCATGGTGTTTAAGCTTTTTATTTAGTTAAATCTATTTTTATTTCTCTATGTATATTTTTCCAGTTCCTTTAAGTTTAGAAAAAATACCTATTTCTACAGATTATATATGCATTATCTATATTTTTTTAAATTGCCTTTTATTCCCAGAAATTCAATTATAGTATATTCCAGGTTATAGTTCTGTATAATCCAGTTTGGTTTTATTTTTAATATGGCCCTACAGATTTTTTTAAAGAAAAATTAGTACTTGTTTTTTAATTGTTATTGTTAAAATCAAATTAAATGAAAACTTGTTAATGAAATTAGCTAACAAAATTTTCTACTGCTGGCCAATATTATAAAAAACATTGAACTTATCATGTTTAATGGTGCATAGATTTTTTCCAAGCTAGATAACTGTGAATGAAATAGAGTGTAACCAATGATTTGAGTGCAACTGTGATTAAACTTTCCAATGTTGGAAGACACTTTTAATGGAAGCTATTATCTATATTTATTGCAGTTTAATTTTTTACTTCATCTGTTTGTTATTCAGTTTTTCCTCCTTTTTTGCAATTGATTTGCAAAGTACTTCGTTAAATTGCCTCATAACTGTCATATCTATGGAAAATTCTTAGCATGCTTTAAAGTGATCAAAAAAGCCCTTGAGTGTTGAAATATACTAAGTCTTATTTTAGATCTGTTTCTCATCCAGATTCTGCCTAAGCAAAGCTATTAGATTTAATAATGCTGTCAGGCATTTACTATTACATTAGTCTTAGTCAGACCTATGAGAGATATTTGCCCTTTAGCTTCCTTGACTGAACTAGATGTCCATGCAATTCTTGTCCAGCTCCAAAGTCCAAAAGGAGGCATTTAATCTGGCCAAAAAATATGATGTATCTTGGAGGTCTAAGAATGGGGTGTGGTCCTCCCTGATGAACTCTATCTAGCCTTTACCTGCATCTTTGGTTTTTCCTTATGATCTCCTATGGAAAATGTCCTGTTTTTTAAAGATCTGACTCTGTTCCTGCCAGGATTGAGATGTCTCTGTTTAAAAATAACAATCTCTAGATAGACTGACACATCATGATCCATCAAAACACTAGATTAGTAATATATAAAAATATCTTTAAAGAAATTCTGTTTTCATCATAACTAGAATGAGAAAAAAAATACAAACTAACGTTTTCTACAATTGGGGAAATACCTACTTTGTGCCAAGAACTTTATTATGTACTAGAGACAAAGGGCTAAAAGATAAAGTCCCTGTTACTGACCAACTCATAGCATGGTGAGCAGACTGACTAGGAGACGGTATAAGAGCTATGAGAGGGAAGCACTGAATGAATGATAGGGAGCAGATGGAATGGATGTCTGGCTCAGACTGTAAATAGCTGGGAGAATTTCTAGAGAATGTAACCTATGATCTGAATTTTAAAGGAAGAGAATTTCAGGCAGATGAAATAACACACTAGAAAGCTCAAAGCTTTTTTAAAAAAAGAAAATAGCCCTTGGAGGCCCTGAAAGTATTTCAGTGAAGGTCTTAGTTGGTCAGTAGCAAAAGATGAAAATGAAGAACTTAACAAGCCAAATGGTTAATTTTCTTATATGTCTTGCTAAAGATTTTGGATTCTGTTCTAATCCAACGGGTACATATTGAAGGATTTTATGTAGTCAAAGGGTGTGATCAGAATTGCATTTTAGAAAATTTCTCTGGCTGCAGCTATGTGATTATAGAAGGATGGGGGGACACACCAGTGCAAAAACAATCGAGGACCAATCTAGCAATTCAGAAAAGAAATTATAAGAAATTATCTTATTCTGACGAAAGAGATTAAAGAGCTAAAGGAAGCAAAGTAGATTGTTGATTCTATAGCTGAAGAGACTGGGATAAGAGAAAGAGTAAAGGAATGTCTAGGATGTCCCAAGTTTCTGGCTTTGGCTACCAGGTAAGAGGCAATGCCATTCACAGAAAGAGGGAATAAAGGTAGATGCAGTTATCTTCATTTACCTACAAAATGTGCAAGCAGACATTCAGGTCCACTCGTCACCTAGGGTGAGGTTGTCAGCTGAGCAAGGCACTCAATTAGATGCAAATTTTAAGGGGCAAAAACCCTCAGTCACGAGGATGCATACTACTTTAACAACAAAAAAAATTAAGAACCATAATTAAGACCGAAATTCTTAAACAAAATATCAAAAACATTAAATAAAGGTAGTGATAGTGACATGCTACCATATTAAGCCACATTGGAGCAAAAGGAAAATGAGGAATACCTGTTCTGGCACACGATGCAGTGGTGACAGCAGGAAGCCCCCATGCCTTAAAGGACTCTGACTGAGAGACCAGATAGTACCAGCCAGTCAGGAGATGGAAGGAGGCTGCTCGTGTGTGTGTGTGTGTGTGTGTGTGTGTGTGTGTGTGTGTGTGTGTGTGTGGCCTTACTGAGGTATAACTGAGAAATAAAAGTATAAGATTTAAAGTGTACATGGTGATGATTTTATTACATATACATTGTGAAAGGATTCCTCCCATCTGGTGAATTCACACAAGGAAGGCGCTTTGGCTTCTTTCTTTTCACTTTTATGAGAGAAGAAAGTTGAGCATGTATATATATTTCTGAGGTTAAAAAGGGCCGGTGATGGAGGAAGAGTATTGGGAGCAAGAAGTCAGAGGAAAACAGAGAGAGAAAAGGGCTAAAAGGAAGGAGGTGAAGATGGTGACAGATGGACATAAATTAGTGAATAAAGGTTCAAAATTAAGGAATTTTCCACTTAGGAATTGAGAGTGAAGGAAAGTGCTTCTATTATCTGAATAACACATCAGCACGTCCCCACTCTGCAGGTCATTCTTTTCTTCTTTAGACATGTTATAACATTTACTCACAGCATCTTTTTGCATTTCTCCCAATCAATCCCCAAATGGAGACAAATTAGTATGCAATACTTATCTTCCTATAATTCCCCACTCATATGACTACAATCGCAGTTTCTAATGGGAAGCTTAACAAGGCAAGAACAAAGAAGCAGTAAAACACTGTTTGATGGAAATAATAGAAGTGGTGCTCGAGTGCTACTCTTATCACTTCAAAAATGCTCTTACTAGACCTTTAGGTGGAAATTATACTCAGGGTTGCAATGGCTGGTCTCCAAATTCACCACAGTCCGTCCCTTAATTTTTTTTGTAGAAAACAGATCTTGTATTTTAGTAATAAAATATCTACCAAAAAGGTGAAAGATGATACAAGCAGATGCAGTAAATGTTTGTTATTCAGGAAAGTGTGTATTCCTTTGTGCACCTCTGTTGTTGGAGCTAAGTTCCCGAGGTTTATACTAATGGAATAGATCACAGGACAAACCTGGAGAACGCCTCAAACATGCTAAGAATTCAGGCTGTCAAATTAAAGGAATTTCAAGGAGTCTGGTACTTCTTTAGTCATCTTTAATTAAGCAATACTCTGGTGAAAACCTCACAGTTAATCTTGAGAGCTGTTTTTCTCTTATAGTAAATGAAAGGGGAATTTTAAAGTGTTGTAGGGCCTTGCTCTTTGTTATAATTTTAGAGAAGTGTGTTAGAATTGAAATAAAACAAAATTTTCTTCCATTTAAGGAAAACTAAGGAAACTAACATAAATTTATGGAAAAAATAAGGTAAGGGATGCTTATCTTTTATAACAGAAAAATGTTTTATCAATATTTAACTTACATTAAGGTTATTTCTCAGTTGAGTCATGTCACAAAACACTCCAGACATATCAGCATAGTATTTGCTATTCCCTAAATATGAATTATGTCTTTCGACCTCTGCGATTTATTTGAGACAGGGAGTTCATTTGCTTTCTGTACCTGGAATGAACCAGATTTCTCTGCCTATTAACACACTATCCATCTGATGCTATCTACATCAAACCTTTTCTAATCAAGTAATTTTTTCATTAACTTAAATAATTATTGACTATCATAAATCAATGAATAAAACAATGAAGCAATAAATTCATTGATCAATGTGGGCAAATTCTATGAGCTTCACATCTCTGCAACTCCAATAGAGCCTATTGTAGTGCCTGAAACGTTTGCAGGTCAAATACATAAATACTGAATTCTTAATTACATGTGTCTTATACAAATTAAAAAACATTTATATTTACTTCAGGTAACTCTCCCTAAATTACAATTTTAGCTTCTGAGGAGAAAAGCATATAATTCTAGCAATCCAATCTTTAAAATCTTCGTAGGCACTTTCTCCTCAAAGGTAAATAACTTCCTTTTGCATGTGGTCGAAGAAGCTGGTAGGTGATTGCTGATGTCTGGCTTTCTAATGAGGTGGGTCGCTGTCCTCAATTCAGAAATCACTAGAGCCAGAGGGACTTTTATCTAATCTTAACCTTGCACCTGACTGCCAAGCTGAGCTAATCACTTAACTTCAGTAAGTTAATGGATTCACCTGTAAAACACGATTGCCATCAAAGGTCTTGAGAGGAAAAGACTAATGACAGAATGACTGGAATGAGGGTAGACTGAAAGACTCAACAATGCTATCGAAATTCATGACAAAGCCACTTTCCATACTTCCCTTAATCGTAACTGTGCTGCTTTCATGAGGATAGAATTCCATAAGAATAAGCTTATAAAAGCTCTGTAGTGCTATTTCGTATCTACAAGATTGATACCAAAGGTAAATCCCCTTGCTTTCAAAAACGTAAAATGTAAAACTTTGAAAATTCATGATGTTTTCATTAGACGCCCAAGGACTCTCAACTCTGATAGGAAAAAACACACCTCCCATGATTTCGGTAAGACTTCTAAATAAAAAAGCAATCTGTACATTCCTTTTTATCACCTTCTTCATTTTCTATTTCCTCTTTCATTTTTTATTACATTGTGAATTTGACTTTTATGTTTCTGCATCTTTGCGTTTTTCTCCCCCAGAAGCACCTGAAAGGATTTTTTTGCAGGCTCCAGGGTGCCATTTTCAGTGTCTGATGAGGTTCTCCCTTCAGTGTGTGTCAAACGACTATTTCCAGGCTCCAGATAAAGAGCCAGAATGCCCCAGAAATGCCCTAAGCCTGCTGCAGTCTTGCTTACCTGAGCTGGCTGTATCTTTTAGCTTCAGTGAATAGTTTTGGGGGCCATGATAAACACTGGCATAAAGGAGACTGATGGAAAGTGTTCCTCAAACACATAAGACCTACATCTATTGAAAAACTGACGTTTTTTCCAGGCACTATAACATCTGTTCAGGGTAAGTAAACAGTGCTGCACAAGGGGATAGAGGCCATTAACTGAACTGGTGTTGGGTCCACAATGAGATAGAAAGAGCACACATTGTTCAGAGAGTTAATAGTGTTGTTTTAATCATCCACTTAACTTTACACAGAGGTTGTATTATATGGGAGGTTCATGTAGAGCAGAAAGAACTGGAGTTTCACAGTTTTTAATGAACATAAAAAAGCAGTTCCATGTGCCAGCAATGGAAAGACCTAAAGTAATCAAGAAATCAAGAACTTAATGAAAATAAGTCTGAAGACTGTAACAGAATTGAATATAGTATGTCCCTACATTCAAGCAATCAATGATTAAGTTTTAAGAAAACCTGTTTCTAGGATGATGCTGTTATCTTTTTAACATCTCAGTTTTAAATATTTCTTAGTATGTTCTCATTCACTTGATTCTCTTAACAATTCTATAATAAAAAAGTTATTATAATCTGCATTACAGAGTTTAAAACGTTGAGAGAAATAAATTATATAATTTGATAAAGGACAGTAAAGTGACCTCTGGAACTCCAGCCCCAATTTTGTTCACTATGTCTAAAGCCATTCTCACATGAATCTGTTACATCATTTGGTGAAATAAAAATGTCTATTAAATTTATTTTTAAGTAATGTTCAGTCAAAAAGCAGCTACCTAAAAGCTCTCAGATGTCTAAATAATAGTTAGATGAATTTTATTTTTTGACCAGTCATAAAACAGTGAAGGACATAATGTTGTCTTCTTCCCAAGAGAGTTTGTGTTTACATTTCTAAATTAAAATAGCTTTTGACCTAAGAAGAGCAAATTTGTTTCTATGCTATATATCCCACATTATCTCATTATCTCTATCATTACTTAATCCCTCCCTCCTCCTTCTCTCTCCTTTCTTGCCTCCCCTCTCCCTCCTTCCTTCTTCCCTTTTAATAAACATGTGTATATAACTAGTAATTAACAGACACTTACCATGCACTGGGCAGTGTGCTAGGCACTTCACTGCAGACATTTTAAAGTAGAATAAGAGAAATAAGAAGGAATGAAATAACTCATTTGATCCCAGCTGCAGACCCAGAATATGTGGGCCTCCTTATATTGCAAACATATGCCATGCAGACGTGCAGGAGCACAGCGGCCTGTCAACTCACACTGCGAGCTCATTATAGCTTTCACCTTAGATAATCCCAGTGATTATATATGTAAAAGGTACTTATTAATTTAATACTTGTACCAAATATGGAAGGAACCTCAGAGACTTTGAGTCTCATGGTTCTCGAAGCTAACCACGTGCTGGAGGCACAGGTAATTTTTACAAGGAATATATTCTTGACTTTTATCAAGGAAATTAGTGTGTCTAGAAAGTTTTTTTTAACTTTTTTTTTTTAAGAAACTTCCTTCCTAGTAAGTTCTCAGCGATTGCTGAGTAGCCTCTTTAAAATGGTATTGGAAAACCTTAGACTGCAACTCTGCTTTTGATTTTTATTGTTCCAAGAACTAGAAACAAGTCCAAATAGTCAGATTTTATGAGAAAATCTTTAGTCTTAGAAATACCACCAGAAGTAGAAAATTGCTCTCATAGTCCGATTAACCAAAACCCCTGCTCAGCCATTGAAAGATGGTAGAAGCGAAAAGAGTAGGCCAGGGTAGAGGCATCTAGATCCCTCTGAAGCAAGCTGTCAGTGAATAATGATTATCACAGGTAGGCTGACTGTGTGCCCTGCTTTGTTTGTGCAGTCTCACTCCTCATCCCCTGCTCATAGATACAGTGGTGCAACCCTGAAGCCAGCAGTTGGGACAGTGGCTTCTTGATTCCCAAGCCTCCTGATGAGGCCAGTTTGGGGGTGGTGTTCTTGGAGTCACTCTGGAAGGCCCAACCCAGAGTTATTCCAAGCCATCCCAAAAAAATTATAAATACTAATTTATGTTTTGCTAAAAATGGAGTGATGTTGTTGTCCATCAAAGAATGCTAAGTTTCAAGACCTGAAGATTGAAAAGGAGCCATGTGACAAATTAGGAAAAGAGTTCTAGGCAGAGAAAACAGCAGGTGCAAAAGGTAGAAAAGCTGGAAAAGGTCTTGGCATGTTCAAGGAACAAAAAGGTGATCGTTGCTGCAGGAGAGTGAACAGGTAGGAATGGGAAAGACAGGATACCGTGGGAGACAGATGCTAACTGAACATCCAAAGAATTAGGTCAAGGAGAGGCATAACTAGGAGTCTATAAATGATCAGCATTTCAGAGACCCTCATCTGAACCAGGTCGAACTGCTTTAGGACAAGAGTCATGAAAAAACCCTCTGAGCACAGTGCATCGAAGCAGCAACTTCTCATGGTGGCTATTATCAAACACCTTCGGCAGCTCCACTCCTTAACCCTAAAACCAAGCCCCTGTGCTTTCCCCCAAACTCACGAACACTTCCTCAGACTCCGTAAGATCTGGACCTCTCCTGCCTACCCACCACCGAGTAAATAAATAAGACTGTCTAGTCATGTACAAGCTTCTTACTGTGTGTTTACTTCACACCTCCAACCCAGACCCATAGTCTTGACCATAACCTCCAGCCTCAGTGCCTTGTATAATAACTACCTAGAGAAGCTGGCTAGTTCTTTTTCATAAACACATTGACATCACTAGACACCTTGGGCCACGAAGCCAATCTCCTCGTTGGTGTGTTATTTTGCCAAGCCCATCCATATACAAGTTTTTCATTATGATCATTGACATCATCGTGACAGTGTTTTTATGATTGCTACATATTGAAAATTGGCTGCATCTGTCATCACTGGAACATATTCTTTATCTCTACCTAAATATATCCATATGCCTGAAATCTTACAGAGAATATACATGGAAATATTTATTGACACGCCTATCCCTATATTTATATGCACACACATAGATATTTGTGCACATGCCTAGAGAAATATATGTGTGTGTATGTGTGCATATATTTTAAATGTTAAAATAATATTTGATCATGAATCACTACTTTAATTCATAGTCATTGAAACATGAAAAACTTTTAAGATTTTACTATCTGAAAATACTAAAGAGCCTCAAAATATTTTTTCTATGCTAGGCACTAGGGTCTCAAGACATAAAAGGCACAGCCCCTGACCTTATGGAGCCCAGAAACTAGCAGAAGTGAATTCGATAGGGACAGTACCCCCCTACAGAGTTCCAGCTTCATGCTGGCCATTGTACTCAGCTTGTTACATATAGGAAATCCTTTAATTCTCACAATAACCCTATCAATAGGTAGGTTCTCTCATGATCTCCATCTTACATATGAAAAACCTAAGGAACAGAAAAGTTGAATAATTTTCTCAAAGTCACTCACTTAGTGGTGAAAGCAGGCTTTAAACCCCAGACTCTGCCCCTACAGCCCCTGCTTGTGATCATGAAATTCTACTGTGAAATATACTAAAGAAAGGTTTGCCCAGAAGCATGTGGGAGCCTCAATAAAGAACATTCCCAGAAGTGACTTTAAGGAAAAGACAACTCCCCTCTTTTTAAAATATTTGTCTCCATCCTTATCTCCCTAAAATTAATATTCAAACTTAATTAGGCTGGCTCCTATCCATATTTCCACAGCTAAGTTTGCTCGCCCAAGCTGAGATAGACTAGTTTATCTCTCTTCTAACACTCTCTCTATCCCCTCCATTGCCTTTTCTACTCATTTCCTTTCCAGATAATTCCAGTCAACATTGATTTTCTCTTTTCTGACCATCCTTACAGGTTGCTAACTGAGCATAAATTTTCACAGTTGGTTAGACTTCAACTTTGTTCTCTAATTCTTCTGACTCACAAACCCTATCCCTTTGTCATCAATATATTTGCATTCCTAAACTAAGTAGATATATAGCAGGTATTTGATAATAATCTATTGGATATGATTTAACTGGATCAGGAAACATTTAAATGCACATTGAATAAACATATTAATTTTACTTTTCTAAAAGACTAGCCTGACTTTCAAATCAGGTTTTTATCCCCTTCCTATGTGTAATCAGTCTTACACCCTCTGACTTTGAAGGTATAGATCCCTTAAAATCATGCTGGAAGCAACATTTTCTATAACTGTCTGGAGCTATGAAGCAGTTAGCCAGGGAAATGCATTTGACAGCTAAGTTATTTATCTACAAAATGCACTGAAATTTAGAAAGAGATCAGAAAGGCTTGTAATAGCTGCTGTTTTTGTGTAACACCCTGTGTTCCCCATGGCATCTGCTTATGTCATTCTGCCAGAACACCAAAGACGGGTGCTACTAGAAAGTATGACTTCATGAGGCATCATGCCCAAAAATCCAGTAATCCTTTCCTAAATGCCCCCATGGATTGTCAGTTCTCACCTTTCCCCTCCAGTCACACACTCGCCTTTGTCCAAAACTTCTGCTACATTTCCTATTCCGTGTGTGCCTGTGCCCAGAAAATTCAAGAGCCAAGCACCTTCATTTTTCCTGAGGGTATTTTAAGGATCACTCTACTCCCATGCATAGAGAGAATATTTGAGAATGTTTTGGGGCAGAAGATAAAGTATCAGTGAAGAGGGAGAGACTGAAGAAACAGGAGCAATTGAGAGAGGAAAGCATGAAATAGAAGAGGAAGGCTCATACTCACAAGTGGAGAGGTTATCCTTGAAACAAGGCTTGCGGGCTTGTTCCTCCATCATTAAAGAAGAATGGTAAACATGTCAATGGGAGCAGAAAGAGGATAAGAGTTTCTTAAAAATTATTTTGAGGTGGAGAAAAGTAACCATATAAAACCCTAGAGAGTCTAAATACTTTCCTTAAAGAAGTAGAAAATAAGATCATTTGCTTGTGAAGTGAGGCAGATTATGAAAAGGACTTGAGGCCACCTTCCTGAGAAATGTCTCTGGGTGTCTATAAAAAGTTAATCACTGTGGTGACAGCTTAAATGAAAGAGGACAGCCCGAGTGTCTAGCAGCATAGTCACTGGAACTCTGTAGCTCTGAGGCAATTCTTCACAGGGAAGAGGCAGAAAGCATGAACAGCCAGGCTGATTCAGAAAGCAAGTAGTTCTAGAGACCAGAAGTGGAAAGCACTGGCACGTCTCACTGAGAGGTCCAGGCTTGATGGGATGGAGGGAAAAGAAGAGGCTTTCAGCCTGCACACAGCATGTACGTGAACCATCCAGGGACCAGAGAGGTGGGAGTGACAGAGCTCAGCAGGCACAGCCATCTACTGCCCTCCTTTATGCTAGGACAGCAGGTCAAAGTTGGCTGAGACAGGCAACTACAACCAAGCTTCCCCCAAAAAAGACAATTAAGAAAATAAAGCAGGTCAACCGCCATGCTTTCTCTACACACAAATTCAGTGTAGGCTTTACTTCCACTTTTGAAAGAATTGTGATATCAAATATTCAAAACTACTTATAGCTCATTACGTGTTACCAATTTACATCTCTGTAAAAATAAAACAAAGCAACCATTTATTCAAAATAATAGGAGAGCTTAAGTTCCCAGTTCTTTTGGTCAGTACCTGAATAATTTTATGGAAAAATCTATTTACTTAGAGACCATGCTGAGAATATAAATTTAAGATTATTAAACTATTTTTGATTTCTAGAAGTCACTCACAAGAACATAGTTGAGTCGATCCCTTAATTTGAACAGTGATGCCTTTCAGAGTTTTAGTGAGTTATTTCTAGTTTCTCATTTTTCCAGAGAGAAGGCTGAACTTGCTCCACCACTGGGAAGTTAAAAAAAAATACATTCTTTAGGACCAATTGTGTTTCTACCTGGCTATTTAAGATTTGATCCACAGAGGTTTTAGTTTTCCATTCAGAAATTCTCAGCCCTGGGTGAGGCGGGTAAAGGGATTAGTGGTGATGGGCTTTGCTTCTGGGCTGGTGAGGTCCAGTGTGGCTTTGAGGTGGAGGCCAGGACTGTCAGGGTGGTGTCTACACTGGCTACATTGCACAGGAATCATGGCCCAGTGAGAATCGGAGGTAGATGTAACGATACAAACTTCAGACTTCCTCTTTGCTTTCTGTTTCCAGTCTTCAGAATGATTTGCTTCTGGGATCAGCTTTGTTGCTCATGCTTTCTACCTCCGCCCTGACCAGAAGTGCCTAAGAGCTAAGGAGTTGCAGTGACTACGCTGTTCTGTCCTCATGCCGTCCTTTCATTAGGGCTGTCACTGCAGTGATCAACTTTTTATAGATGCCCAGAGACATTTCTCATGTCTTTTTCATAATGTGCTGCATTTCCCAAGCATATCCCAAGCAGATGATCATACTGTCTCCTTTTTTAAGGGAAATGTCTAGGCTCTCTGGGGTCACTTCTCACGTACTTATTTTTCTCCACCTCAAAAGAAAATTAATGTGTAGTCAATATTATACATTGTGAGAGAATGGAAATACCTGGCTTTCGGAGTCAAACAGATGTGAATTCAATACCTAGATTAGCCACTTAAGAGGCAGGGGGTTTTAAAAACGTTATTTAACATCTGCGAATCTCAAATGTTTTCCCCATAAAATGGGCAGTATGTGCTTTACAAAGTTATTGTGAATAATAAATCAATAAATGAGAATATATTTAAGCCTTTTGCATAATTCTTGGCACATGATCAATAAACTGTCCCAGTATGCATTACTCATTTTTAACTTATTCAGTCCTTGCAATATAGAAGCATATTTTGAAAGTAATTGTTTTTAATATAAAGCAGATATATAAATTTATTTTCTAAACTTCATTAAGTGGTCAAAGTTGAAATGTTTACTCAATAAAGTATTCCTCGGGATGAATAGCTTTAAACCTGTAGCAATTCTGCTGCAATTAAACACCAGGACCCCAGGAAGCATAGTTTAGATACTGTGATAAAAGGAGTAATAAAATAGATTGTAAATGATTTTGTCAGGTCTTCAGTGCCTTCCCATGGAAGTACGCCATTGTAGCCTATGACGGTCAACATGTGTGGAAGATGACAACGCTGGGCCTTGGAACCACTGAGACACCTTACAGAGCTGTATTATTGGAAAGCCTGGTGATAGCTAAAGTTTAGCCAGGCTGTCATCTACTACAGTTCTTAGCTGGGCAATCTTTCTCTGGAAAAATGCCACACAATTCACCAAGCCTCCAGGGAGCTGGGAAATTACAAATAGAGACGTAAGGAGTGGGCGGATTTTTTTTCTTCAAAGCAGCAGCTGTTAGCATAAAAGGCAATCTTGAGTCTTTAAAAAAGAAATCAAGAAATCCAAGGTGTTTACTGATTTCTATAGTTAGTTCTATTTTTCTCTTCCTTTATTTCTTCTCTCTGAATTCCAATGTTATATTTTTTAAAGCAACACTCATAATTTTTTCATCTAATTTATAATGCCCCTAGAAAAGAAGTAGTTAAGTCTATCATCATAAATATACCCTTCTTTACATTGTCCTCCCTCCCTCTTCTTCTCTCCCTCTCTTCTGTCTTTTTTTCCTTTTTTCCCTCCCTTTCCTTCCTCCCTTACATCTATTTAACTCATTGGATTCTCAAACGTTATTTCTGAAATAAGTGGGTGGATATTAGAGCAGTCATTCTTATGATAAATTATTTTCCTGACAAGGGCACTACTATACATGAATGTAAAGAAAGCAGAATTTGATTTTTATGTGAAACTGTCACTATATCATTATTTGAAAGAGACAATGTGCAAAGACTAACTAAATGGGTTCCAAACCCCTGACCATCTTTAAAATTTTAATATTTTATAATTCTAATCATAAGGAATATAATGATAAAATATGAATCTTTTAATGAATATGAAATAAGTTAGGAAAACATACTATGGGTATCATATAAAACTAAATTTAACATTATATAGTAATACTTTCTTGAATAAATGCATTTCTTTATAATTTTTGACTTAAATTTCAAAGGAGATAATAGAAGACTTTCACGGGATGGGGATGGCAGCTTCATTGGCATCTCTGAGAAGAATTTGACTCTGAGCTTAGGGATGGCTTTTGGGTAAACTGCTTTGTGAGTGTTTGTTTTGCTGTCTTCCTTCACTTTTTCCTCTGGCAAACACAGAAATTAAAGATCAGTGTGTTGGTCATTCTACTGTCATCAAAACATAAAATGTTTTCTGCTCTCTTGAGCTGCCATCTCATCAGCACTAACAGTTTGACCTCATACCCCAGTGGTATATAAGATATACCTGCTTTTAAAATGTGTGGACCGAATTTCATCTGCAGTGATTTTTCTTTTTATCCTTTGATCTGTCACTATTTCTTCACAATGTCAAAAGCCTCAGAGCTTGGCTTGAATGGCGATCAAACTCAAAGGCACACAATTTGGGGTCTGATCCTGAATCTACACAATCAAAAATCTTTTCAATTCTGACTCAAACCCTGCACTTTGTCTTACAATAGTGAAGTGCAGCCATCGCTAAAGCATTCCATTCTCCCTTAAGCTTTTTAAAAATGAACATAATGAGGTCATAAAGAAATGAAACAGATTTCTTGTGCCAATTATGCTATAATGCATATATCTAAAGAAACATGTCCTTTTGTGACCCTTGGAAGTTTAGATACTTTCTCTGCTGTTGTCATTTCCCAGAACACATATTTTAGAATTCTCCTCTGGAACTGACTTAAAAGATAGCTTCCTAGGTCCATCAGAAAATCAACATTGTCAATTTATTTTCACAGGACATTCAATTAGCATAATATATTTTCTTCCTCTCACTTTCTTTTTCAGTGTCTCTCTACTTGGACTTGTCCCCTCATGTACTCCTTGCCCATTGATTCATTTTTATTTAAAGGACATCCATTTAGAGATAAGCTCTGTCTGTGAACAGGGCTTCCCTACACCCATGTTAAACTGCACTGTCAAAAATTCCCTCTTTCTCCCTCTATCCCATTCTCCAGCTTCTAAAGGGGAAATACTGGTAATGAAGCATCTTTTCTATGCCTAAGCCTCACCTTATTTTGTAGATCTTAATGTTGTCTTGATTTTTTTTTATTGTTTGCTTTTTTAAAGAAGTGGGCTAAGCCCAAACCTCTATAATCCTAGATTTGAAAGTCTGAGTTGTACCAATGGATTCCTTAGAAGTGTCATAGAAGGTGAGTTATTGATACATGTGTATATGACAACATTATGCCCCTGACTGGGTCTTACAAACTATCAGAAGGCACCAGACCATCAACTCTGCATTTAAACCATCTTTATTTAACTTTGCTTCTGAGTACCATGCTTGTTTATCTTATGTCTAACCAGACCTCTACCTGAATGCCCCATGGAGAATTCAACCCAACACAGCCCAAACTAAGCAGATTTTCTCTCTGAAGATTGGCTATTCCTCTTATATTTATTTTAATTATAAAACTTCCATCACCTAAAAAAGATGAGCTCTCCTAGACCCTATTATATGTCTCCTTCCTCTAGCCAAGCATTACCAAGTGCCGTAAAATCTATCTTCTGTATCATTCTTAAACATGCCCAAGGCTCTGTCTCTACTGCAGCTGCTCTCATCATCGCTCTTTGGATGTCTGTCATGGCATTTTAGATCTTCTTATTTTCAGGCTTCTCTCTCTCTAATCAATCCTCCATGGGGCCATGAGGATAATCCTTCTAAAAGACAAACTATTTATGTCATGTAAAGTCTAAAAAGTCTTTGTTGCTTCTTATGACCTTTGAGATAATTTTCAATCTCTTTGTCATTGCTTATACTTAGGTACTCATACCTGTTCTCACTGAATCAACTAAGCTCAACTAATAATGCACCCATGATATATCTTCTTTTTTCCTTCACACTGTCTTGAGAAGTCTTCTGATGTATTACAACAATAATTTGTGATTTATCTCTATCACAGCATTATCACTCTATAAATATTCCCTTGATAGGACTTTACTTCCTTTGGGATAGAACATCACCCAACTTTTGGCACAGTGCTTGGAATAGGCAGAATAATGCCCCCTCCCAAGAATATCCAGTTCCAAACCCTCAGACAATGAATGTACTACATAACATGGCAAATGACAATCAATTAAGGTAGCAGATGGAATTAAGGTTGCTAATCAACTGACCTTAAAATAGAGAGATTATGTTGGAATAGCCATGTGAACCAAAAGTTATTACAGGGTACTTAAAATGTGAAGAGGGGGGCAGAAGATGCAATCAGAGTGATTCAGTGTGAAAGGTACTCTGTTGTTGCTGGCTTTGAAGACAGAAGAAGAGGGCCTTGAGCCAAGGAATGTGCATTGCTTCTAAGAAATGTGTAAAACGCAAGAAAACAGAATTTTTCATAAAACCTCCTGAAAGAGGCTCCTAAAGACCTTGACCTTAGTTCATTGAGACTCATTTTGGACTTCAGACCTCAGAAACCATAAGCTAATTAATTTGTGTTATTTTAGCCACTAAGTGTGTGGTACTTTGTTACAGAAGGCCTAGAAAACAAATACAGTGCTTATTCAACTACCCTACTGGTTCAGAAAGTACTATGTGATTAATATTAATTAATAAATAATATTAATATACTTTAAATATATATGCAACTATTATACATTTTCATATGAATAACATTTTTTTTTATTTTACTTTGCTCATCTTGAAAATTTTAGGTTAACAAAATACATGAGAGATAAGATATATAGATATAGCATTCAAGAGTAAAAACCATTCTAAATACATTTTCCAACAATATTTTTAAAGCTATAAGTAGATAGCCATACTGTTTGGGCAACAAAAAAGAAAACACAAAGAAAGAATAAACAGTGGCATAAAAATAAATCACAAGTTATCTGTCTACTCATTCATTTCAATTCCTAAGAAGAAGTTCCATTATAGGCTTGAAGCCCATCCAAGACAAGATTGAACCAAGGTTCCCTTGACTGGTTAGTTCTACAAGAAAGAACTTTAACATTCTCTGATATCAAAATCACCTTTCTAAGCCCAATCCAATCCCTCTGACTAGTTAAGATAAGCTAGACTGATGAAAAAATAGAGCCCTAAATTCTTTTGTCTTAAAAAAGCAACAATAAAATATTTTTCTCATCTAATAGTTCAGGGCTAGTGTTTAGGGCAATGAAACAACTCTCCTCCATACAGTCATTCAGGGAACCAAAATGATGATTCTTTGCCTTCTTCAGTAAGGGGCCCCAAGGTCATTCTGAGATTGCACATATCAGGCAACCAGAAAGAGAAAAAACATGAGAAAGTGCATGGGAGAAGTTTTTATGCTAGACTTCAAATGGCATATACTCACTTCTAAATAAGGGAACTTGAGGCATAGACACACAAGGGAAGCTGGGGGACAGAGTTAAGCCTGTGCCTATGAAGAAGAAAACACAGACTCAAAGCATGAAAAAAAACAGGTTAATGACTGGGACTGGTGGGGAGAGATGAGGGTCGAAAGAAATTATAAAGAAGTTTGACTAATCATCTCTGACATCTGCCCGAGGATCCCTGGAGCATTTAGGAGCAGGACTTCCTCCATTTCCTAGCCAAAGGTTGTAATATCCTAAATGTGTGGAGTCAGGTCTCCTTCTCACAAGGATACCTCCCCTGGATGTGGAACTAAAATTGAGATGACATATGGGTGAGTGAAGTAGGTCAGGCTGTTCATCTTGCAGGCCCTCCTTTAAGGGCATTTGTCCCCTTATTAAAATAACTGATTCCTCTGTTTCCTCAGAAAGAGGCAGCAATTGAAGGGCTAAATAAGAATTCTCCTTTCTGCGTTCCCTTTTCTAGGGCTTAGATAATTGACAGATAAAAGCAGATCTAATGCCGCTCATGGTAGTCAAGAATATGGTGTGAAGGAGTGTGAGAAAGATCTGCACAATTATGCCTCCTTCATGAAATCTCCTACATTTCTTCATTTCAGGTATTTTTAAGACTGTGTCAATTTTTTTAATCTTTTCAAATAATCAGCTTTTCGTGGCATTAAATTTTTCTATTGTCTTTTTGTTCTCTACTTAATTCAGATCTAATTTATTTATTTCCTTCCTTCTGTGGATTTGGGGCTTTATTTGTTCTTTTTCTAGTTCTTTAAGATGTAATGTTAGGTAGACAAACGAACAAAAACTCATAGACACAGACAACAGTTTGGAGGTTACCAGAGGGAAGAGAGGATGGGGGGAGGTGGAAAAGGATAAAGAGGGTCAAACATACGGTAACAAGAGGAGATTTGACTTTGGGTAATGAACACACAGTATAATATACAGACGATATATTATAAAATTGTACCCTTGAAACCTATATAATTTCATTAACCAATGTCACCCCAATACATGTAATGAAACAATAAACAAACTCTATCAATTGATCATTCCCTTTTACTGTTAACTGTCGGGTTCAATTGAAAAGTTTCTCCACATCTGGACAGGCAGCCAATGGAGTAGGCTGGGGGTGGAAAATGGAGCACTCAAAACTGATCGGGGTTAAAGAATGAGTAAGTCAAGCATTAAATAGCCCCATGAATACTAGAAATCAGATTCCCACAGAGCCAGAACAATAAATCTGTGTTGTGTTAACAACCACACTTTGGGCAGCTTTGGACTCACAGGCGTGGGCCACTGAGAGTGTGGTTATGCTGAAAACAGTGGTCTGCAGAGGCACTTTAAACATGTCTGAATAAGGAGAAAGAATGTGAATGTCAGGGGATTTTACATTTGAGAGTTTAAGAGAAGATTACAATTAACTATATCGTAGTCTGAATCATCTAACCAAATTGCTTTTCTCTTAACATTTACCTAAGTTCAGCCACCCTAGGCAGCAGGTAAAAAGTGAGATCATTGAAGAAATTGAGATTAAGGTAAAATCACAATGATTGGAAATAGTATGAGAAAAAAAGAAGACTGTTGATTTTACTGCTACAGATAAGATACTACCTTGGCCACCAGGAGTTCACACTCACATGGAAGGAACATACATAAAATAGGTGTCTCTGAGAACTGATTAGGTAAATATGTTCTATGTTTCCTCTCTCAGGGATGTCCTCCATTCACTAGAGACCTACTCTCAGGGGTTAGAGGACAAACAGGAACCAACTCACCCACTGGAGTGAGCTCTATTCAAAGGGACATGTCAGACCAGCTTATTATTTAATAAACTGAATCTCTTTTCCTCCCAGGTGGCAGCAAATTTTTCCAGGCATCCTTTGCAATTAGGAGTGGCCATGACTGAGTTCTGGTCAATGAATGTGAACAGAAGTATTACATGACCCTTCCAGGCCTGTCTTTGAAAGACACCCTGCTGGATCTCCCATGCATTCTCCCTGCTCTTATTGACTGGCCAGGGACAAAGGTCCCCTAGGGAATTGTGAGGCCCTGATGGATGGCAAAGCCACTGTGTAAAAGGAAACTGAGTTCTTGAAAACAGCATGGGGCAAAGTGCCCAACGGTCAGCCTCACTAACCTGCACTGGACTGTGACATTTTTAAAGAAATCAACCTTTATCATATCAATCCACTGAGACTCTGGCATTGGTTATTATAACAATCAGTTATTCTGACAAATATGTGTATCTTAGGGTATCCATCATGATAATGCACTTATGATCCCTCCTTTATGAGTGTGTCTATAACTTACAGACATGTTTGCTTAAAGCATATTATAAAATATGTTCCTGAAAAGAGGAAGCTGGATATACATACTTCTACATAATAAGCTTCTGTTTTAGCAAAATATGATTTGGGATTTTGATTGTTTTAATATATCTTCTGTAATAATATTTAAAAGTGATTTTAAGTAGTGCTTAAAAAAAAGTCAATGGCAGATTATACAAGGGATTGGGGAAGGGAAGAAAATAAAATAAAAAGATGTCCAAAGTTGTTTAAGTTGATGTATATCTTATATGGAGATAGAAATGGGTAGTACCTCATGTCAGCCTTTATAATCTATGGGTTCTCATAGAAGGGGCGCTTGCAGTGAAAAAGAATTGCAAAGGGAACGACAAGAGCAGATGTTTGCTCAAGACAACTAGAGATTTTCTGAAAGTATCAAAGCACACAGTCTATGAGCTCTCAACAGCCAGGCAGATTGTAGCAAGTCACAAACCTTTAGATTTGCATCTTCAACAAAGCTGGCCTCTCCAGGAGTGATCTCGTTATACTCAATAATGAAAGAAAGCAATCTGTGCCACCTTTAACTTAGATTGTAAATAATCACATGCAAAAATACATGTGTTGCATGCATAGTTCAATCCAGGGCAATTTTCTTTACAAATTGGGGTACAAAGCTATGCAATAGTCAGGTCCCTGAATGTGATGCTCAAGACCTCACAAAAGGCAGCAGAAGGCCCTGTCTGTCTAAGCTCCCACTCCTGTCAAAGGTCCGTGATTCCTATGCTGCTTAATAATGTGGCTAGGAGAAAGGGGTAGACAGAAGAATTCAAAGGATTTTCTCCTTGTTTAATGCACTGACTGCAGCAGAAGCTCCACTGGCTTTTGAATAAAGACAAAGAATGACTTAGAAGCACGAGGAGGTGACATGGGTAAGGACGTAAACTCATCCAATTACCTTTGGGACATTTAAATGTACCTCCTTCTGTGCCTCAGTTTCTTTCCCTTTTAAATCAAAAATAATAATACTTTTCCATAGTATTTTTGTGAAAAGTATTTAATATTAATGAATAGTAAACACTCTTAAAAGAATGTCTGGTATATAGTAATCTGTGCCAGCCGCTATTCTCCTCCTCCTCCTCCTCCTCATCATCATCATCATCATCATCTACATCATCATCATCGGTGAATCATGCCAAAAAAAAAAAAAGGAGGAAAGGAGAAGGTAGGCCAGTCCCTAATTTCATTGGCAATCACAGATCTTACTCTGTGGTTCTCTGAGGGCAGGCGGGCATTCACTTCAGTGGCTTGCCTGCTAGATTGGCCAGGACACCCAGACCCTTCCACAGCATATGGATCCAGGCTCCAAATAGCATGCTGCCTCTCTCCACGTGTGTAGATGGTAGTTCTCTGCTGTGACCACCATTCTTTGAGCTGTACGGCTTTTCCCAGGCACTTACTTCCCCTTCTTGCCCAGAACCAAGTTGGGCCCTGGCCCTACTGTCCTGTTGCTGTGATCTTCCTAGAAACTCTTTCCAAGAATTGATTGTCCTTCCAGCCCACTGGGCCTGAGTCTATTCTAATTCAGAACACAGAGGAGTTAGAAACGATCTTCCCCCACCTCCTAGGAAAACTGTCAGGTTTTTATGGATGTCAATATATCCCATTGCAGAGCTATACAAAGATAAAATAAGTTGAAACAAATTATAAGTGTAAGCTAGGCAAACTTCCCACTCTGAACAAAATTCTGAGGAAACTAAGACTAGCCTCCCAAGATTTGCTTCAGGGGGCTAGAAATGTTTCTAGCTTATATGGGTAATATTTCACCACTCATAATAAATATTGTCAAGCACTTAAAATATAAATTTATATGTTCTCTAAACATCATTTTCCCTCTTTAACAAAATGAAATATCCCCAAAGTATATCACAGTATTAAGTTAGCTATGTTCTAATTACTATATAATATAAAATCTATAAAACAGTGTTTTAAATATTATATATACCATTAGTACATATACATTTACATATATTAGATATTTTATTTAATAACCTAACTATATAAATATTTACATACATATAATTATTGAATCACAAAAATTAAATAATTTTAGCTAGTGTCTACATGTATTCAAGTAAAACATTTAAATAGTTTAATATTACCATATATATTTATTTATATATTAATAAATATAGATATATAAGTCCAATAATACAATATCTAAAATATTCTATAAATTTCTGTGGTTTTGATATGAAGTATGTGAGTATATTAAGAACATACTTTTTAAAAAAGTCTAACCTAACCATTGATATTTATAAGTTAATATGTGAGCTATATAAATACAGAAGTATCTGATTCATAATTTTATTGCCTCAGAATAACATATATTTTTAATATAATATATAACATATATTATATAATATATAATAAAATACTTTAAATATAGTTTTGAACTTAAAGCAATTTAAATTAAAAATCTAGCTTGATTCAATTGGTATAATAAAGTAAAAAATAATAAACAAAATGAATAAACATCAGTAGATGCCTCAGATACAGTCTTTTTCAATTTCCCACTAAAATAACTATGGACATTAAGAAAAAATGAAAAACAAATATAGCAACTAAAAAAAAGTCCTAAAAGTAAGCCTAATCTCCAGGATTTGGAGAGATTTTTAAATGGCTTAAAGTGGATTTAAAAGCATAGCTGGTGAAGAGTCCAGGAAAGAGAACACCTACTCAACTGAAATGATGCCAAAATGCCAATAGGTCCTCCCTTCGCTGTTTGCTTTCCTAGACCCCATATCCACTGCCCCCGCCACCACACAAACCCCTTAAGACGTGACAGATTTTTGACAACCTGAAAACTGCGTAGCCGGGCCTTGCATCAGCTGTGAGGTGTGTAGCGAGTACTTTCTTACTAATATCATTTATATACACTTGAAAACAAATTCATCTAAGATTGCATTTGTTCTTGCATTCAGATTTACTAAATCAGAAAAAAAGGGTGGAGTTATCCCTAGCATCTTAGGAATTGCACAAACCCCTGCAGATGCACGGGGAAGGGGGTTGTGCATGAATACATCATTTTGAGGAATGCCAGGTAGAAAATGATTGTTGAGAAGCTGCGTGTGGCACAGCCACGGCTTTTTTGAGGCAGCAAGAGTAATCAAGTCCGCAGTTACTGTCCTGCTTTCCCACCCCCAAACCCACTCCCACCATCAGCATTCCTCTCCACAGACCAAGTGCTCTGACACACAATTCCTCCTGTCTGCGCCCTTGCGGGCAGCACAGCTCAGGACGCTGTCTGTGTATAACCACTGATGTCCCTTTACTTCCTTAAGAAACATGGAGCCCAGCTGGCTGGCTCACAGTGGGAATAGAAGAAAAGTCCCATCGTGGAGCAGTAATGTTGCAGATAAAGAAAGCTTTCCAGATACTAGGCATCAGGCTTGAAGATTTGTGCATCCCCCTTCTGTCTTCTCAGTCTGTGAAAAACCAAACAAGGAACAGATTGGGAAGCACAGAGAAGCTGCACACCCACATCAGTTCAGGGGAGGCTCCCATTACACCAAGGAACAAAGGAGAAAATAAAAATACATAGTGCCTCTGGAAAACACTCCAAAACAAGGAAAAAGAACTTGATATTGACGTCATAGGAGGAGAAGACCTTTCAAGACATTTCAATAGAGAAACTAGATGAACATCTTAGAAAACTGATGCAGGAAAGAAGGAACAGCATAAATGATGTAGGAGCCTACAACGCAAAGAGTGTTCTTACAGGGCTTCTGGGGGCTGTGTGAGATGGCCGCTGGCTGCCTGCCTGTCATTCATCCCTTCATTTATCCTGCTCCAGCCACCCTGATCTCCTTGCTGCACCTTCAACAAGTCACTCTGCAACCTGGATGGTTCTTTCCTGAGGTCATCCTTAAGCCTACCTCCTCACTTCATTCAGGTCAGGTCTCTGTTCACAGATGCCCTTTTCAAAAAGCCCTTTCCTAGTAAACAGAAGCTTCTTCTTTATTTCCTTTCCCTGCTTTAAAGTAGGTAGAGTCTTCACAGCACTTGAGTATAAAAGTGTAGTGATTAAGGGCCTGAGTTCAAATCCTGAATCTAACCACTTCCTGACTGTGCAAATTTAACCAAGTTACTTAGCCTCTGTTTGCTTTATTTTTCTCATTTATTGGTGCCTTGGAATTCCCCATGCTTGTGCCCTCAGAACGGCTTCACACCAAAACACCTACAGTCTTTAGCCAGAAAGCATCCTCTGGCCCAGTGAGCATGTTCAACCTGTGTGGGGGACAGGTGAGAAGTACCAAGCAGTTCCACACTGTGAGGAACAAAATTCTGAAAGTAAATAGCTTCTTCCCTTCCTTCCTTGGGTGAAATGATTGAAGCCAGCTCTATATCAGAGGCCTGCAGCTGAACCGAGCCCCTGTGCCCACAGCCCCCACACCCTGGAATGACTCCCTTCTCCTCCTCCCCTTCCCTAAGTTTCCCACTCTCTTGCCAGTCCTTCCTAAGATCCCTCCCCACTTAAACTGTCTTCACTCAAACGCTCTTCTCGTGGTTTGCCTCTGAGGGAACCCACCACATGAAACCTACTTATAGGGTAATTGGGTGGATTAAGAGTAAGCATTCAGAAAGTATTAATTGTATTATTCATGATTATCTCAGTGTCTAGAACAACACTTGATAGAAGGTACATGCTTAACAAATACTTTGAGGAATGAATAAAAATAAAAGGATAAAAGGGTAATGGGATGAGAGAAAAGGAAGAGAAAAAAAATCATAAGAAAAAAATTTTCTGGTAACTCTATTATAATTCAAATTAAAGAATAGTAAGGCCTGAAATGACATGAAGAACAATCACGTTAGGAATTTAGAAGCAGACTTGAGAAGATATTCCAGAATATGAAGAAAAGAGACAAAGAGGTGAAAGTGACCAGAATGATTATGATGAATAGGAAGGACAAAAAACAGAAATCAAAGCTAAAAATTAAAGGAGTTCCTGAGAAAGAAATCTAAAGATCTCTTTAGGGATGGTAATAATAACCAATGAAAGAATAGGCTCAATATTTAAAAAGCTGGGAGGAGTAGAAGGGCCTGAGTATGCAGAGTTAATCCCACTTTCTCTATCTACTTCATTCCATAGCGCTTCACAAAAAGGCAAGCAGTCATCTGTTTGGATGGAGCCCAAGACATTCAATGGCCACATTTTACTAATGGGAGCGAGGAAGCTTGTCTGGATGCTCATCCCCCACGTAGTAAGGTACCCCTGGAGCTTGAAACTCTGAGTAAACTGCCATAATTTGTGCAGCTAGCTGGATATGTGGGCTCTAGGAAGCAGATAGAATAAGGTGTGTTTTCCAGTTTAGAAATCCCCTTTGGGAGATATGAGTGCTGGACTAGCCCTAAATAAAGTGGTATATCCCTTTACATGTGATTACCTTGTTTCATTGATGGCTGTTCCTCATCCAAGATCTCAGAGAAAAGAATTCAAACCCTGAAATCCCACTGAATCCCTAACGACTCACACTTAAACGACTCACACTCTGGAAATTATTTTTGAAATTACATGGATAAGGAGGTAAATGTCTCTCAAGCCTTAAGTAAAACAAATGACCTTAACTAAAGAATTAACATTAAGAAAATCAGACTGTTACAGAAGACAATATAACAAATTTAAACAATTCTGGAGCTAAGGTCCAAGACCCAACAGTTTATATCCACTAAGCTAAGGGAACTGAACGGAACAGAAACAGTCACAGATATACAAGACCATCTGTCTACTGAAAAGTTCAGTCAGAGAGCAAATAACACTTCTGATAAAGGGCTAATATTTAAAATATATAAAGAATTCATACAAGTCACCAACAACAATAAAAAAAATCCAATTAAAAAGGGCAGAGGACCTGAACAGACACTTCTCCCAGCAAGACATACAAATGGATGACAGACATATAAAAAGATTCTCAACTTCATCAGCTATTAGGGATATACAAACCAAAACCACAATGAGATGTCCCCTCACACCTGTTAAAATGGCTGTTGTCAACAAGACAAATAACAATTGTTGGAGATTGTGGGGGAAAGGAATCCTCATACACTGCTGGTAAGAATTTAAATTGGCACAGCCACTATGGAAAACAGTATGGCAGTTCCTCAAAAAATTAATTATCATATGACCTGGCAATCCCTCTTCTGGTTACCTACCTAAAAAAATTTGAAAACATTTATCTGTAAAGATAGATGCATCCCGATGTCCACTGCAGCATTATTCACAGTGGCCAAGACATAGAAACAACCAGTGTCCTTCAATAGATGACTGGATAAAGATGACGTGGTGCATATATACAATGGAATATTACTCAGCCATAAGAAAAGATGAAATACTGCCATTTGTAACCACATGGATGAGTCTTAAGATTTATCATGCTAAGCAGAATAAATCAGACAGAAAAAGCTAAGAACAATATGATTTCACTCCTATGTAGGATAGAAAACAAAAGGCAACAAATAAGACAAACAAACAAAAACTCCTAGAAACAGACAATAGCTTAGTAGTTATTAGAGGGGAAGAGAGGAGGGGACAGTAGAAAAGGGTAAAAGGGGTCAAATGTATGGTGTTAGAAGGAGATCTGACTTTGGTTGGTGAACACTTGAAACCTATATAATTTTATTAACCAAAGTCACCTCCAATAAATTAAATTTTTAAAAGTTCAATAACAAAACAAAACAAAACATATAAGCCAAGTGAGAGCTGAATCAAAAGTAAAAGATTACAAATAAGAAAGTAGTAATGTAAAAGTAATGTGTGAGTCTCTTCTGTTCAGTTCAGAGCATGATCTAAGGCTTATGGAATTAGTAGAGATGATTAGGAATAGACCCACACATAAACCATATATGTGTCAAAAAAATTACATAGGCAATGCACTAATTTAGAAACAGGAGGAACTGGGGATCATAAAAAAGGCTATGTAGCTTGAGCAGAGATTTGAAAAAGAAAAAGAAGAAGACTTGCATGGATAAAGAATACCAAATGAGGGCACTTTTGAAGTTGGAAATGCCTGAGCAAAGATCAAAGATATTGAATATATAAGGTTAATTTGTGCAACCACAAATATACACCTTGAATTGAAAATGTAAGAATCACTCACTTTAAGGATATTAGAAAATAAATTTGGAAAAAGTGAATTTTGAGTAGATTATGGAAGACCCTTGATGTCAGTCCAAGAAATTTATAAATCTTTTTGTAAACAAGACAGAACTGTTAAAAAGTTTTGAGTATCAAAAATAAATTAGCTAACGGGCATAAACCTGCAAGAGGGAGGCAGGACAGAAAGCAATCACTATAGTTTTAAATAATGAGAAAGGAAAATGAAAGAAATAGTGTTATGGAGAAAACAATAGTTGGTAACTGATTAAATGTGAGGTTCAATATGAAGGAAGATGAAGTATCAAAATAGGATAATGTTGAGGATAATTAAATTATAATATTAAAGAAATAGAAGTATTTTAGCTACAGAGCACAGATATAATGATATTATCCATCAATTCTGTATATTTGGGGTAGTAACTATCTCATCGATTTAGTTATCAAATTCACCTTTTGATAATTATGTGTAATATCTCTTGCATTGACTATTATCATTTGATAAACACTAATACTTTATAAATGAACATGATTAAAGTTAAATTTTAATTAAATTATGCATCTATGCTTATTTTTTTGAGAATTCTTTTGCGAATATAATTATTTGCTTAAAGAGACCTCCTAAAATAGAGGTTTTAGAATCATTTCTCTCCCAATGTCCTGATGGTAAGTCTTAATATTGATTAACTACATTGAGATCACATTTGATTAGGTCTGATACCTTGGCAGTTATCAGTAGGATGTGAAAGAATCACCAATATCCTGAGAATTTATATAACTAAGTTAAGTATAGACCCAGATTTGAGCTAAATATTTACCCTTGGGCTTGATTCATCTCAGAATTTTGAAAAATCTCTTTACGGGTTTTCTAAATTCTATTTTTGCCTGCTACCTTTCCAGTATTTCTTTAATCTTTAATTTCTAAACTTTTTATAAGAAGAAATTGAAGGAATATTGCCTCCGATATTTCTAAAAGTAATAAACAGAAGAGAAACAAAGTCCATTCCAGAAATTGCTCACTTGAACTTATGTATTCTCTGACATTTTATTATCAAAAGACACTATTTCAAGGCATCCCAAATCTTCTACATAAGATTTCTTCATTTAATAAATTTTATGCCAGTAAAGTCATAAAAAGCAAACATTCAAATTTAGATTAATGTGTTTTACTAGTATATGCACTATCATTATAATAATCATGTTATTATGATAAATGAATACATATTCATGTAAATTTTGAATACAAATGTTTCCCAGAAACAAGAATACATCTTTTTCATCTTCTCTGTCTAATAAATATCAATACCTAGAAAATAACTCCAAATTAACCAATTCGGTATATCATTTGTATTATTAAGAATAGAGTGTTTATTATTTTTTTACATGATGTTTTCTTAGTGCAGTATTCAGTGCTGTAAAGGCTTTCTCTAAATAAGAGATAATATACATTTCCTATTTGGAACCTAACTTCATTCGCTATTAGGAGAATTGCCATAGGGCATAATATCTAGGGAAGATACCATAATGACTATGTCTCAGAATAAAAGTACTACTGAAACCGTAATTACTTAAATGTGTCAACAGTTATTTCTTTTATGCAGTCATTAAGCGAATTTAGTCTGTAGCCAGAATACCATAATGTGTTTGTCACCATATTAGATGTTTAATAAAATTTTAAATAAACTAATTTTAAATCTAACTGAAAAACTGCAGGCAGGTTATTAAGGAATATAAAAGACCAGTTGTAAAAGAACAACTGTTGTAAAAATTAAAAGCCCCATTAAGAAACCTAAGAAATTATATCTATATAGAGCAAAAGCACCTATCTGTAAGTTACCTAAGAAAAATTCAGAGTCTCCAATGAACAAATTCGTTTTATTTTCTTGAATTTTGTATCTTATGAGTTTCACTTTGAAAGATGGCAAAACCTACCCATATCCTAATTTAAAGGAAAATATATTAGTGAAGTTATCCTTTCTAGCTAGCAACAATGACATAAATTATGAAAGAAAACATTTTCCTTTATTTCATCAAAAATATTTATATAGCATGTAGACAGCTTTATAAAATATATTTTAAAAATTTACACATCCTGCTTTGTACAGTTATTTCTGCTTAGTTGAAAGAGTGATGAATTATAACATACCTACACATTAAAAGTAGTGGTATAAGAAAATTACCTTCTTTTAGCTTTGTAATGGTTAATTTTTTAAATGATAAATTGTTGGTTTTTCACATAGCAGCTTTCTACTTTCCATTGACTCACTGGCTGATTTATTCTAATGGTAGTTGTAATAAAAGAAAGATTAGCAAAGCACAAATTTTTCTTGCTTTTACTTTATTAAAGTATTTTTTCACTTTATTATATGTAATACACATGAAACTGACCTCATATTATAACAATGTGTTATGATGTCAGGCTGTGTATTTGGCAATGCACAGTGTTTTATTCTTCCTAATTAAAAAAGTGACTTGCTAAGAAAAAGATAAAAAGCTAAAGCCCTAAACTAAACCTCATTTATTAATATGAATGCAAAAATTTCTCAATAAAATACTAAATGTTAAATAATACTAGATCTAGAAGTATGTTAAAAGAGCAATACACCATATCCTATTACACAGGTTAAAATGATTATTAGACATTAGGAAAACAATTACTCTAATAAATTCATTAATAAATTAAAGGAAAAATATATTATCAACAGGTGATAAAAAGGGCATTTCACAAAATTCATATTGGATCACATTTTTAGAAGAACTTAGAAATAGTTTCTAGCATCATCAACAAAAACTATCAGAGATCAACAATAAGCTTTAAGTCTCACAAAAAGGGTAATATTAGAGGCATTCTCATAATGTCAGAATCAAAAAACAAAGATGCCCTGTATTATAATCAGTATCACATGTCATTGTGGATGTCCTAACCAATGCAATAAGACAAGTAAAAAATAATAATAATAAGAGACACATGTGGAAGGAAGAAACTATTCTTACTTTTAGATATAAATGTTTACTTGGAAAAAAATTAAATAATCTGAAATACATTAGAAGCATTTAGATAGGAAATAAAAGTGCTGCTTAAAAACATCCTTATTTTAAAAACATTAATAACTTTCTAGTACACCTACAATAATCACCTTAAAATATTGCGAGGAAAAGATCCTATTTACATTAACATCAGAAAATAAAATGCTCATAAACTTAATGAGAATTTTTCAAAACTGTATTTAAAAACTGTCACTATATAACCGAGAGCCACAAGTTGAATGAAAAATGTTATGTCACTGCCCAGTATATATACAGTGTTTCCTCTAAGTCAATGTGTAAATTCAGTCTATTTTTTAAAAATGCCAATTCAATTATCAGAAGGAATTTTATGATATGTACCTAAATGTAAAAAAATAAAGCCAAAAAATTTTCGAAAACCATACTAATGGTAGTGACTTGTTCTACCAGACATTAACATATTTTATACAACTACAATATCTAAAACAGTGTTGTAAAGGCACTAAAAAATGAATAGTCAGATCAGTGAAATAGAAACTTTAATTTCAGAAAATGGGATAATGGAACATATCATTAAAATGGCATTTTAAGTCACCGAAAAAAAACTGATGGCTTTTTCGAGAGGAGGAAAAGAATGGCGACCAAATCAAAATCAAAGTGAGGCCGGAAACCAGGAGCAGCAGCAAGGGAAAATCACCTGGGATCTAGAGGAACAAGCCATAAAACTAGGGAGAAATCCAAGAAATCACCCTGCAACGGCAGAAGGTGGGATGGGGCGAGGGCGCAGGCTGCCCGGTCCCCAGCAGCTGAGCACTGGAGGCTGCGGCAGGGCAGACCCTCTTAAAGGGGCCGCGTCCAAGTGCGGATTTTCGCAGTTACCCACCTGCTCAGTCTGAGCACCAGTGCCCATTCGGCTGCGCTCAGGGGGCACCAGGGACTTAGAGGGAGACATTGTCGGAGTAAGGGCCGCGGAGAGACTTGCTCAGTACAGAAGTGCCGGAGATATCCATTGTTTCCTATTGAGCCCTTCCCCACACCAGTGCTGGGACGTAGTGCCACCAGAGCTGTGACTCATTAAAGTAGATAACAGAGGTCACCCCGCCCAGGGGATTTTATGAAACTCTGCCTACCCCAACTCGGGCCTCATCCAAGCCACTTCCAGGTGTATCCTCAGCAAGTCAGATGCTCCTTGCTGAGACTCACACTGGTTAAGGCAGCTGGCCTCGGTTTCTGGTGTGGCCTTTTGAGGCAACTGTAAGCACAGCATCTGTGGATTGCTGGCTGTATCTTAACAGGTGGCCCCAGAGGGGTAGAGGCTAGGGCTAAATGTGGCCTCTAGCTGGACCCCTCTCAAGACTATGACACTTGATACCTACTTCACAAATCCACACTAACAAGATCAGGGGACTTAGGAACTCTGCTTAGTACATAGAAACTGACACGGAAAGGCAGCCAAAATGGGAAGACAAAGAAGCAGAAACCATATGAGAGAACAGAACAGAGATCCAGATATAATCGAGTCATATAATCTAACAGATGCAGAGTTCAAAACACTATTTATAAAGATACTCTATGAACTTTTGGGAAGTGTAGAGAACTCCAACAAAGAGATAAAAATGGAAATAGAAATTATAAAAGGGAACCAGTATGAGAACAGATTATCTGATATGAGAACTATGTTAAATTCAATAAACAAAGGAATAAACAAAGTGAATAAAGAAGAGGATAAAATGCCTTATTTAGAGGACAGGGAAGCCAATCAAGACACTCAATCAGAATGGCAAGAAAAAAAGTGTCAAGACTATAAATATAATTTAAGGAGCATATGGAACACTATTAAGGCTTCAAATATTCATCTGATCGGCATAACAAGAAAATCAAGATGTTGAACAGCTGTTTGAACAAATAATGATGGAAAACTTCCCTAACTTAATGAAGGAAATGGACATAAAAGCTCAGAGAACTCCAAAAATAAGGGATCCAAAGAGGCCTACACCAAGACACATCATAATTAAAATGCCAAAATTTAAATACCAAGAAAGAATACTAAAAGCAGCACGAGAAAAAGAAATAATTGTTTATGAGGAAACACCCATAAGACTGGCAGCTTATTTCTCAAAAGAAACAATGCAGGACAGAAGGGTTTGGCAAAAAATAAAACTGGATGAAGACCCAGGATAGACAACCAAGAATAATTTATCCAGCAAAGCTATCATTTAGAGTTGAAGGACAGATAATGAGCTTCTCAGACAAAAATAAGCTGAAGGAATTTATCACCACTAAGCCAGTATTACAGGAAATGTTGGAGAAACTTCTTTAAGAAGAAAAAACATGTATCAACAACAGGAATAAAAAATGGTAACAGCTACATTCAAATCAATAAATACCTTAAATGGAAAAGAATTAAATGCTTCACCCAAAAGACAGATTGAAAGGATAAGAGAACAAGACCTCTACATATGAAAAGGAAGGGGATGGAAGAAGATATTTCTTTGATGGACCTAGAAGGTATTTAAGTCAGAGAAAGACAAACACTATGATTTCACTTATATACAGAATTTAAGGAATAAAAAGTACAAACTAATCAAAAACAGACTCACAAATATAGTGGATGATTTGGTGATGGAAGGAGGGGAGGGGGTTGTGGGGACTGGGAGAATGGGGTGAAGTGTTAAAGAAGTACAGATTAGTAGCTGATGAATAGTCACAGGGATGAGGAGCATGGCATAGAGAATGCCATTAGCATTAATACATTGGCTAGGAGGAGGGTCAGGGAAGAGAGAGAGCAATTGGAGGCATCATTTTACTGACTATCTAGATGTCTAACCAATGTACTGCATACCTGAAACTAAAAAAATTTTTTTAAATTATGGCTTTTTCTATAAATAATGGTGGTTATTTTATGTATATTGGCTATACATAAAATGTTAGAGGAACTTTGCATCTTACAATAAAAATAAAGATAAAATTGATATTTTATTATAAAAGAATAAAAAGCATGAACAAGCTACAAGAAAAATATTTTTTAATTCTGAAAGCATGGTATATGTGTTTTAGCTTAGTTTTAAAACTAATTTCCTAGTTGAAAGATCTCAGTGTGAACAGGACATAATGGAGAACATAAACTCATGAGATATGAGTAAAATAAAGGAGTTTTATTGACACCACACCCCTAGAGGCAGTGGGAAGAAAGGGGAAGGGTTTCTAACACCAGCAAAGAGAAAGGTTTTTGGTGCTCAGCCTCCAGGCAGTGATTGCTGTGTACGAGCTGGAGAATGTGGGGGGGGATAAACATGGCATGGAAGGGAATTGTCCATCTAGGAGGAAGGCTGGGTCCATCTGACTAGATCAGATGAGAAAGAGCATCCCCTAATAGTAATGGCAGGATTAGAATACTCGCACATGTGTGTGCATGGCTGCGGGTATTTTCTAGTTGTTCCAGAGTGAAGAACAGAGGACTGTCTTCCTGCTCCCGGAGTTAGCTGAGAGTAGCCATACTTCCTAGGAGTCATCAAACCTTCCCAGGCTAGTCCACATCTCAATGAGTGATACCCAATCTTCTGTAACTGCTTTACTAAAATCAAATCACATTCTTGTAATTCAAATATACCATTCACCTTAATTCAAACCATTGCACTATACTAAATTTGCATCATTTGACTTACAACTTGAAGCACTCAGATTCCAGATAATTTAGCTGAGTTTGGAATACAAAAAGAAAGACTCAGTGAAAGGTAATATTCTTGTAGAAACTGGGCCTTTCATAGGAAATTTTCCATGGGACTATCAACACGCAATGACAAAGTAGACAAAAAATTCTTGATGGATGCCACCTCATTGTTTAAATTACTATAGTGCAAGCAAAACTATATATGAAAGAATGGACTACTGAAATAAATTTGTAAACTATATGCCAAACAAAGGTTTAATGTACTTAGTCTAAAAGAGAGTCTTAAAAATCAATAGGGGAATATCTCAAAAGAAAAACAGGCAAAGTAATGAACCATCATCAATTTGCAAAAGAATTAATACCATTGGCTACGTAGTTTATAAAACCATTCAAGCTCATTAGGAATTGAAGACATGTAAACTAAAATAATAAAGTAAATTTTACCTCTGGCATTGATAATGATGAAAATAATAATAATATCCAGTTTTGGGAAGCATGTAAGAAGGTAAATAAACACATACTACTACTGTGTGTTTAACTATGAAAGGCGAGTTTATAATATCTATCAAGAAGGCAGCAATTTACACATTTAAAATTTTTTCCTAAGAAAATAATTGAACCAGTAAACAGATTGTTATCATTTTCTTCATATACTAAGGACACCACATTATTACCGAGATTCCGATGAATTATTTATTTTTTCATAATGGAAAGCTGCTTCGTATTGTAAAGACTGTCCTCACAGTATACTCGAATCAAGAAAACACAGAGCTTTTTTTTAGATGGCACCCACAATTCAAAGGTCTAATCACAAGAACAAAGAGAGACACAGAATAAAAGAGACAGATGGAGACAATGTTAGTCCCATTTGCGCACCTGCAGGAAAATGGGTTCTCTGGAACACTAAAGAGCTGGAGGCAGGCACAGGGACACCTGGGCACTAACTATCTTCCTTTCCCTGGACGAGAATGAAGGCTTTCTAATGCTAAATTCGATTCAAGAACCAGAAGAGCCCAATATTTATGCACAATACCTTAAACAGAAGCACAGATTGTTAATGTTAAGATTTCCAGAAGGCTGATGTAAGCTCTGGGTACAAAAGACTTGTGGCTCAGCACAAATTGAACATTTTCTCACATCGAGCACTCCTCTACTTAACATGGGCGATAGCTAAACAGCAATTCAGTGATCTGTTTGGGAACCAGGGGCCAGGAAGTCCTTCCCAAAATATCCTGTGTTAAATCGGAAACTTAACCCAATTTACAGCATGTGTGTGTGTGTGGACTCTTCTCACTAATCGGAAATGTGTGTCACCTTTAAACTTATGCACCTACTGAAATTCTAACTTGTTTCCAATTGCTTAAACTACGTGCAAACATAACCCCTCAAAATAGAGATCAAAAATGCACGAGACTTTGTAAACATAACCTGCTGAACCGAGCAGAAGTGTTTCCATTTGTCATGTTTGATGCTTTCAGTCCATCCTGTAATTTGGACAATTATGAGTCTAAAATTGCAATCTGAATGGTTTTGTGTCTCTCTCATTATATTTAGGGGATAAAGTACCTTAAATATTTCTAAACTTTGCTACCGCTTATTCTCTGAGGCTACATGATGGCAAAATATCTTCATAGATATGAAAAAAGTACAGTCTGTCACTACTCTAAATAGCTTTTCTAGATGTAACCAAATATGCTCATACTTCTAAATATCCAAAGATTTATCTGATTGTAAAATAGCATCATTAGAGCAATGCTGTCAAGTTTCTTAGAGATTCAGAAGTATGTCCTAACTTAGTACCATTTTAGTAAAATAGTCTTTCTGTTTTCTCTCTAAAGATAACTCTCACATAATATTAAACTCTTGGCTAAATATTCAGTTGCATGTAATTTTTTTATTCCCTTCTTAACCCATGGCCAGACTTACAAATGAGCCATTTCCAATGCCCATTAATTTCTTCATTCATTCGGCAAATATTTATTGAACTACTTAGCTGAAAACTAAAACAAGATAGAAGAACATGAAGTCAAAAAAGTCATGACTCCTGCTCTCAAGAAAATTATAGTCTAAGCAGAGGTGGACAAGTAAATTAGCAATTCTATTGCAGTATAGTGAGCGTTACCTAATGATTAAGGAGCATGAGGGAGGAGCATCAAAATCAGACCAATGCTAATAAGAATGAGCTCAAGGCAGGGAAGGCTTTCTAGAGATGACCCTTGAAGTGAATTTGGAAATATGAGGAGAAAAGGTGACTAGTCAAAGACAGGAAGGAGAATTCTCCAGAGAAAGAGAACATAATAACTCATATCATGTGACACATCATGATTCATTTACAGCATCACAAGTCCCACACAGCCAAAGTAAACGGCACATGTGGTAGGAAAAAAAGTCAGAATCTTTCAAGAACGATGTGAGCCAAGGGTTTGGGACATGATGCTGAAAGCTGCAAGGAGTCATTTCATGACTTTCTATGATGATAAATGTTTTGAAAACAAGCCCTCTTGCTGCTCTATGTAGAATACACTGAAAGAAAAGCCAACCAGAGAGGAAAAAAAATGAGATGCTACTATAAAAATCCAGGGAAGAAATTTTAATAGCTCCAATTAAGGTAGAAGAGATCTAGAGGAGAGGACAGAGCTGGAATATATTTCAGTATGATGAAATACTGTATTTAGAGAAAGGAGTCTAAATTGATTCTAAATTTCTGACTTGGAGGACTAGGTGATGCTGTGTAACTCACTAAGAAGAAAGATTCAAGGAAAGGAATAAGTTCAGAGTGAGAGATGATAAATTTAATTTTGAACTAGAGTTCAAGATCCAAAAGGATGAGTGTAGAATAGAGTTGGATGAGTGAAAGGTCTCAGTCAGAGACATGGGACTTAACTATATAAAAGAGGTAACTGAGCCATGGGAGTGGTCAAGGTTACGGGGAGAGGGGTGTATTATGCAGAAAGAACAGAGGCACCAGCTTGGAAACCTGGGAAACTTTAAAGTGAGTGGGCAGCAGTAAACAGACCACAAATAATTGTTAGAGGAGCAGACGAAGAGGAAGAAGAAGAAAAGAGATCCAAAGAGGCTGAAGAAGAAGAACTCTAAGAAGGTAAAGATGCTTCAAAGAGGTCATTTGAAGGTTTCAGATACTTCAAAGGAGTCATTTAGGATGAACAAGACGAATTATTAGAGCCTTTAGCAAAGTGAAAATCAAATCTGAAGGAAGCTAGGAGGAGGAGAAAGGAGAACTAACCATATTCCAGAAGGCCAAAGAGGGACATAGACAGTGAGGACATAGTCTAGGCCAATTTTTAAGGAGTTTACCAAAGGAAGGAAAGAAGGATGCAGATGTGCTCCTAATCAACTACTAATTTTTAAATGACTAATTATTATCATGTCTAATTCTTCCACAATGTATATTTGGTAATACCCTTTTCAGATAGAAATGAAGCCTTTTGGAAACAGTTTTAATAGAAGATAAACTATTAATGAAATAGCAGCAATAGCAGGAGCAGCAGTTTGGAATTAGAGTGAATCAGCTTGACGTTTCCTTACAAATTATTCAAAATTGTGTTTGTACACATACATGCCACTCACATTAAACATAATTTATCCTACTAGAATGTTAATAAATGCTAATATTGACTTTATTGCATCTTATATTTATTTTAAGACCATGGTGTCCTGTTTAGTAACCTAATATTTAACACTAATGTTTTAGATTTGCTCTTCCCAGGAGGTTTAAATTATTGCTTTCAATTTTCCTAGTGAAATCTCCTCTCATCATTCCTTTTTCAGACCGTTAATTCTTCTACTCCCCCTTTTTATAATTATTTTTAGTTCTTATATTTGTTTCTAATTTAATATCAGCTATACATTTTTAATAATTATGGTGACTTACATTGTTCACCCTGAGAGCTCCCAAAGCACCTTTTCTAACTACAGACCGCTCACTTACATAAATGCCAGGCAACATTAAGAAGGATGAAAACAACCAGTCACACAATTAACATGCTGCTTCCCTAGCTCCCAAACAATAAAGACGCTTCACGAGACTCAGCCAGTATCAATCACAGTAGATGCTCCACTGAGCACCATGCCACAAGCTGATATCATCTCCGACTATTAACATGGTCCATTTTTTTATTCACTAGGATATACGCCTCTCAAGTGAAATTGAATTAGTTTTGCCCAAAAGATCAATGGCTATTTTAAAATGCTTGAATAAAATGCAGGGGCTCAATCCATACTTAAAAAAAAATCTTTCTTTCTGAAACTAAGCTTTTACTGCTAAACAGGGAACTCTGTGCTAATAGCTTACACAAAAGGTGGCTCCCAAATCACAAATCTAGACTCAAACAAGCACTTCTTCTGTGACCTTGAACAAATCATTTATACGACCCTCCTCAGTTTCATAGGTTTAGAAAGAAAACTGTATTTCTCACTTGAACGCAGCAATTCTTTTTTTTTTATCTCAACAATTCTTGATTTGAAATTCTTGATAATAAAAATTAGCTGCAAGATTCCTCTAGCCACTGAAGATCATTGCAGAGAAGTGTTGTCTTGAAGCCTCAAATTATTTCAGGTATGTATGTCAACGAGCCATAATAGTTGGTAACTTCAACTGTCAAGAAAATACTAGAGCTAAACATTTACCACCCTGATTAATATCTTCCTGTGACAAAGTACATGAGATCTTAATAATTTTTACTATGCAAAGGGGAAGATGAAAGGAGGGGATGTAAGGAGTTTGTGTTAAATAAAACCAATAAGGGCAGCTGATTAATCTTTAAAATACAAAATCTGCAAGGAGCCATTCCATGGCTTTCCAAGATGAGATAAATGTTTTGAAAGCAAGCCCTCTGGCTGCTCTATATAAGATACACTGAAATAAAACTTGTACTTGCCTATATGGTAAAACTTTATCTGTACAGATTGAATTAAGAAATAATAATTATTATTACTAAGAACACAGTATATATTAAGCCATGTGTTAAATATGTATTTTTCTCATACAATCCTCATAACTACTTAAGAAGTAGTTAAAGTGCAGTCTTACATTTGTCAGTAACATATTCCAATATTTTTTGCAAATTGCTAAATATGTCTTTAAAACCACATTCATATTTAATTCAATTGTTCCCTGAGCATATCTTCACAGTGCAACCTACATTCCAATTTGCACTGAAACTTGATTTTCTTTGACTTGTTTTTCAAAATGACAGTATTTATTGAAACAGGTCCAAGAATCACTTTCTCTAGTTTCTACATTTAGAACTTATGTCAGAACTATCATAGTTTGTGTTTGAACAAGTACAGAATTTGACATTCCACTTTTTAATATATCCCAACATGCTATCTGCTGAGGCATCGCTTTTTTAGATTTTCTCTCATTTCTTTTCCATCATCATCACCAGCAGTTGACTTTATTTTCAAGTTTTTAAATAAAGAAATAGAGGTTTTTATAGCTTCAAAAAAAGTCTGCTTAGTCGATTATGCTCACTCATTAGCTGAGGAATTCACTGCGCAGAAGCACATGGTTTGCTTCACATTGTGGAACTTGGAAGATGCTCTCAGATCTAGAAACATCTGAGTGCTAACCCCGTGAATGACAAGGGTCAATTTTATTGTAATCTATATTTACAGGAAAAAGAAAACTTATTAGTAAAACTAAGTAATATGTTTAGCCACACATCCAGCAACTGAGAGAGCCTTTCATCTGAGGTCAGAAAACTAGTCTGTTCTCTGTCTTTTAAAACACAGCATCTCCCAGCCAGTCTGGCATAGCAAAGGGAACTCCTTCAGTGAAAACTAGTTTTACTACAGTTTTGATTACAACAAAAAATTTTAAAGTCTGACGCCTACTCTGATTTAGCAACTAACCAGCTGTGAGGTTTTTATTAGTCACCTTAACCTGGTATTCGATTTCTTCACCTAAAAAAATTAAAAACATCAGTTTTAACAAACTCCGAGATCCTGGTAGTCTCTGAAAGCATTGCTTACTAGATTCACTGCCAGAAAAAGTTGTGTGTGTAATTGTGTGCAACGATATGCGGCAAGGTAATTAAGAGTTGTTGCTGTTGTTGTTCTTGTTGTTTTTCATTTAATTAGATTAAATGCCCTTCATGCAACTGGATTATAATATTAATGTGCTTGCTAAGCACTTGTGATGTAACCGTTTTAAGAAGGAACTTCAGTTTATGCTACGTCTAAATCACACTGATTTTAATAGGTCTAAACTTTTTGTGTTTTACTATAATATTTGAACAACACACATTGTTCATTGCAGGATCCACAGTAGAATTGTCCTGAGTTTATTCGGTTGTAGTTATCTTTCTCTTCATATAGTTAGGGAAACAGTGCCTCAGATTCATGGAATTTTTTCACCCATGTCTTGGTATCTTTTTAAGTCAATTATCTTCTAGACCAGTGTTTCTCAAACCAGGCCGTACAGAATACCCACAGCATGTGGGAAACTCAAACAGAGATGATTAATTGAGGTATAGAGAGGCCACCTAACTTTCCAAAGTTATGTAGCTGGGAAGAAAGCCAATGAGAACTGGCTCCAGAGACCTAGCTTTTGGCCATTGCACTGTCTCTGCCAAGAAGCTTTTAGAAACAGATGACTGGGCACCACCTGATACTTGCTGAATCACAATCCCAGGAACATGTGTGTGTGTGTGTGTGTTCAATGGTCCCAATTTGATTCTAATGTGGCTGCTTCCAATGCATGGAAATCACTAAACTAGAATACCTGTAAAAACAAACAAAACAACAACAACAACAACATAAACCCTCTATATTTGCAAAGGAAAGAAATCAGTGTCCAAGCTTCAGGTCTTCTGTTAAGAGGGTTGTCACACATTAGCTTTGCTTAATTTAAAGATGCACTGAATACACCTGCAAGGGCACACAGTTTTGTAATCATCAATTGTCTTCCTTTTTTGCCTCCCCTTATAACAGGCCAGGATTTTTTCCCCTGTGACTCTAATCCGAAATGTGGGAGAATTGAATATCCTTAGCAAGTAAGACTAGTCTGATGCCAGCATGATGTCATGAAAAGAAGAAAGGCTTTGAGGGCACAGTAAATGTAAGATTTGCCATTTGTAAAAGCACACTACTACAGGAAAATTATTTAATGTCCCCGAGCCTTAGGTTCTTTATAAAGGACATAATAGCAGGAGCCACTTCCACAAGATTGTGTGAGGTAGTACAGCATGAGGGTTAAGAGTGACTTCAAACCCCGAACTCTGTCAGCTACTTCTCTAAAACTAGTTTCTCATCTGTAAAATGGGGTTCTAAGAACTTCAACCTGAGAGTTTGAGGAGTATTAAGACTGCTGCAATGATTTAATTAAACTTTGTAATGAAACTGGCCCAGTATAGAATTTTAAACATTACTTTCTCATTTTTTAACCTGTGCTCCAGGAATAAAGTCAGAAGAAACTATCCACACCAGATATGCTCAGAAACCCACACACCATTAGAGACTGAAAAAACAAGAATTACAGTTTAAAGACATGTCTTAGGACTGTAAAATTGTATCTTTTGGTTTCTCTTGATTTGGAATTTTAAAAAGACCTAGAAAGCAGTATAGAGATTTCTCAAAAAAATTAAAAACAGAAATACCAAATGGTCCATCAATTCCACTTCTGGATACATATCTAAAAGAAATGAAATATCTGTCTCAAAGAGCTACCTGCCCCTCTATGCTCATTGCAGCATTATTCACAATAGCCAAGACATGGAAACAATCTAAGTGTTCAGTGACAGATGAATGAGTGGAGAAAGTGTGACATGTATATGCAGTGGAATGTGATTCAGCTTTATAAAATGAGATCCTGCCATTTGCAACAACATAGATGAAGCCTGATACTAAGTAAAATAAGAAAGATGAACACTGCATGATCTCACTTGTATGTGAAATCTAAAAAACAAAAAACAAAAAAACAAAAAGAAGAACAAAACTCATAGAAACAGGGAGTAGAATGGTGGTTGTCAGCAGGTAGTGGGGGGAGCGGGTGAAGCTGGTCGTTGGGTACAAACTTCCAGTGACAAGAAGAGTGAGTCTTAGAGATGCAACAAACAGCAAGGTGACTCTAACAATTCTGAATTTTACATTTGAAAGTTGCTAGGAGTACATGCAGATCTTGAAAGTTCTCGACATGCACACATAACTGTATGAGGTGACAGATGTGTTAATCAACCTTATTGTGGTCATCATTTTGCAACACATACATAGATCATATCCTCACATTGCATACCTTAAACTTACACAATTATATCTCAATAAATCTATTTTAAAAAGCCCTATGGCAAGCATTCCAAAGGTTAACCTGTGCCCATTATGACAGCCCCAACCACTACCACATATGCTACTACTTAAAAGACCACCCTTCCCAGCTACCTCTCCCACTGTGTCCCGCTGCCAACTCAGCATTAATCAAACACACTGAATATTTTGCTCCTCATTGCCCTTACTCCTGCTTTCCCTTCTGCCTGAAATGCAAGCCACAAACTGCACCTTTGCCCAGCAAATTCTAATTTACTCCCAAAAGACCTGACCAAATTCTATTTCTCCTTTCCCTATGTTTCCCAGTCAGAATGCATCACTTCCCTAACTGGGCTCCAACAGAACAATTATACACGAATATCTCTATTATTAATTCGAGTCACAAATTCATTCTGAAATACCTTAATAATTGGCCATTTAGAGGACTTGGCTTTCCACTGGATTTAAAGTGTCCTGATGGAAAGGAACGTATCTTCATTTTGGCCCACAGAGGCTGCTATCTTGCATAATAGTAGGTATTCAACACAAATTTGCTGAAATAACACGTGTGCACTGCAACCTGTCATGGCCATGGATGGAACCCAAAGCAAAACTCACATCACTCATGTGGTACCTGCAATGCTACCTGTAACTCAGTGAATGGTGGCCAACAGGTGATAGCGAGCTCTGACAAATAAAGCTTAAAGTCTGTAACAGCTGAAAAGCTTAAAGTCTGTAACAGCTGAAAAACAAACTAGTGCAAAACTGAGCTTGGGGCATATATAGGAAGATTTCAGTGAAAGGATACAACCAACTGGCAGTATAAAAAGTCATTCTCCAATGTAAATAGTTTAATGCGCTGTAAAGCAGATCCAACAAAACCTCTATCATTTTCATTTTTAAATATTTGAAGACACACAGGGTAATGTCCCAGGAACAGAGATGAATTTTCAGTGCATATGCTATTAAAATTATCTACTTTTCATATCATACCCTACACTGACACTTTTGACAAGGTTTTAAAGCCATACTAAATTAGATTTCAATCATAATCTTATAGGAAAAAAAATAAAAGAAAGACAAGAATATGTAGCTGGAGTCGAAATGGAGAGAAAATCCAGCCATGAGGAAACATAACATTTTTTTATATTTTGGTATTCCTTAAAGAAGTTATTCTAAATAAGGGTGTTAAAATCTTCAAATAAAATACTATTTTAGCTGCTCCCCTAACAGCATAGTTTGCCTATATGTTTTTATGATAGTTTTTTTTTTTCTCCTTCATACACTAGTAATTATGGAGAGAGAGTATCTAGAAAAGTGGCTCTCAGGGTAGCCCACAGGCACCTGGGATGTCTCCTTTCAGGTGATCTGCCAGGTGAAAGCCATTTTCATAGTAATATTAAAATTATACTTGCCCCTTCCATTAGCTATTTGCAATGATGACGAAAAGAAAAATGAGGTTAGTGGTGATATCTTACCGTGAAGAAGGCGTGGAGCCAAACTATACTAGTTGTCAGTATATTATTCTTCACTGCTACCCCCTTGCAGTAAAAGAAGAATGGCTGGTTTCACTTAAAATTAGCCTTGATGAAACATTAAAATTTATGGATTTTAAAAATCTTGATTAGAGTAAAAATCTTCCTAATATCCTGTATGTTGAAATGTAAAGCACACATAAAGAAGGCACTTCTGTCACAGACTGAAAGATGACAATTGACTTGGAGTGGGGGTAGGGAGCGTGGCATTTAAACAGCTGTGAGCTGAACTAGCCACCTTTTAACGGCATGTCATTTTCACTTGAAAAAAACTACTGACAGATAAACCATAAATACTAAGAATTGGGTGTTTGGAAGATTCTTTTTCAAAAACGGACAAAGTGAACCTGTTAGCTCAAGAAAAACTGACAGAAATTTAATCAATGATAAAACTTGAGCTTTCGGATGAAAATTAATATTTTGGAAACTTGTATCCTTCACAGAGTTAAACAGACTTTTCTGATTAGACTTTTCTGATGATCGCATTGGTGGTGATCTTAACAAATGTAATGTCTTCTTATTAGATAATAAAATAGTTCAACATTTGAAAAATAAATATAACTCAATAAACCATTATTTATTATCCAAAAATTTCAAAATCTTCCAGTTAGAAGATCTATTCAAAGCACAACACAGTCCAATGGATTTTAAGTTTATTTTGACATAGTCTCAGATACTATATTGGAATTAACCTTTATGAAAAAAAAATAGTCAACAAGCTTTGGTACAGATAATGTGAAAAAATATATTAAAATATTCTTCTCTATCACTATGTGCAATAAGATTTTTTAAAAATATTTTTTACCTAGAACTTCATATTGGAACACATTGTCTACAAGAGAAGATATGCAGATTACCTTCTATTATTTTACACATAAAAGAGATTTGTAAAAAAGGAAAACAGTACCACTCTTCTCACAAAATGTTTTCTTACAGGATAGTTATTGCATTAAAATGTTATTTACATAAACATACAATTGGTATATTACTGTTATTTTTAAATGAGTTAAAAATATTTAAAATTTTATCACTTTTAATTTTATTTGGATGATTAATAGATACAATTCACAGAAACAAAACGTTAATAATTTTAGGTGTGAAAGGGTGCTGGGATCAAAATGTTTGAGAACTGCTGAATTAGAAAATATACATTGGGGATCTATATAATTTAACAGAAATAAAGCAATTCTTTGGAAACGCTACTTTCATTCTGTTGAGTTTGGAATCTTTTACTCTACAGACTGAATGATCTGTGTCTTTTATTCGACAACCATTGCTCAGTCCCTGCTAAAGGCCAGAGAAAACAGGGGAAACCAAAACGGAAGATGGGTCCCATCATCGGAATGCTTATAATTCTCATTGCTATCCATATGATGATGATATGTCCACATATTTATCCCTGTCTCTCCTCTGCATCAAAACCTGTTTGTGTCTCCATGTGTGTGTTCAGCTACCTCTTTACACTGATGTTCCACAGAAAGCTCTAATAGTTCCAAAACTGAAATCATTCATTCAATTGCATATGCTCAATTAACAGTTAATACATTCCTAATACCTTTTTCTCTCTAATATTAACACTAGGCTTAAAATGTGAAGAGCTTATCTTTTATTTTTGTGATGGTAAATCACAGCAGCAAAATTTCATTCCTTTCTAATCTGTTGCATATTACAATCTCTGCTTGTAGCTCTATTCTCCGTAGTTTATAATTATTGATTTTCTTTCTGCACACTGAATTTTCACAAGATTGTTCCTCTCATCCAGTGTTTCTCTCCATCCAAATAATAAATGTCAACCTCAAATTAAGTAGCAATTTAGAATATATTCTATATGTTCAGGATATATTCTATTTAACACTTTGTTTTAATTCATTAGCACTTCAGAAACTAATAGATAAAAAATTTACATAATCTAAAAATTCTTATTGATCTGTATACATTCATTTCCCTAAAGACAGCTAAGGGAGCACTGCTTATTAAAATGGCCAAGAGGCCCTTATCATAAAAATACTTTAATGTAGTTATTTAAAATAAATGAGATACATACATTTTTTAACTCACCATGAAAAAAAATCAAAAGGAAAATTTAGGAAAATTTATAAAAATTGAGTAATGTTGTTTTAAACATCATACTTCCTGTAAATTATACAAAAATAATAAAAATTAACCTTCAAAATATGACCATACCCATAGAAATATTTCCATGTTTTAGCATAGCATTCACATTACTAAAATTCTACTAATAAATTTAGAGGTATTGAATGCAGCCTAAGAGTGTACATTTTTCCAAAATGGAAGGCTATGGATCTATTAATAACAAGGAAATTCATTCACTTGAATAGTGAAATAAAATTTCTGATTTACATTATTATTACTTTATTAGGATTGCCATTATAACTACTGTCCTAAAAGTTTAAAATTTTATAATTAATAACAGAAAGCTAAATTAAAATTTTTGACATCTAAAATTATTCAACAAATATTAAATATATTGATAGTTTCCTTTCATAAAAGCAGATGCAATCTAAATTAGGCTTCTATTTTTCAGTTTTACTTTTCTACATATTTTTAAATGACAGAACATAAAAGAAATATAGAATACAGAGTAAACCATTGGGGGGTTATTGGGCCATTGGTGTTAATATTTTCATACTACTTTATTTACTTTGATATATATTAATGCATGTATCCTAACTCCTACACAAAATATAAATTTTTACAGGGCAATGTGTTTGTCAAATTATATCTTTGTTGTCTCTCAAGATCTTACATACTATTTTCCAAATAGTATACTTCAGTATAATTAGATGTCAAATCATACTTCAATCTACCTTGAAATGCTTAGTTCCCAGTCATATGTATTGATGTTACTTTTTCAGAGACAGATTTGTCTCCAGTTTGCTGCTGTTATTGTTTTTACTATAACTGCATCTGCAGGAATGTTTGCTGGGGCAAACAAAACACTTACATTTGAATTTTATAATATTGAAAGGCATGTGTTCCTACTAGTCCCAGATTGTTCCGTGGTCTCATATCCCACCAGTTTTACACATTTACATCACCAGTTTGACTGCTCCTAATAAGATGAAATTCTCTGGGTAAAGATTTAATCTATTTGATGGTAATTTACTAGAAATGTAGGCCTAGTAACACTGCAAGAAACTACGATAGCTCCCTTTGGCTTACATTATCAAATCTAAGTTATTCTACTTGGTTTTCAACAATATCAATATTCTGACTCCAATTTATTAACCAACCTTATTTCTCATTACTCACCAGAATATTTACAGTATTCAGTTTCTTTAAGCTTACATTTTTTATGATACTTATTAAAGACCTCTGAAGTTCTTCCTATTTTTCCACTTGTGTAAATACTGTTTATTCTCTTTCCTCCAGTTTTGTTTCACATAATAAAACCATACAAATACAACTGAAAAATTAGAAACCTTTTAAAATCCAATTCCTTTTCTTTCCTCCTTCTTTTTCCCCCAGAGATAGCCATTATTTTAAGGATTTATATCTATTGTGTTTTTATTTATTGTGTGTACATTTGTACCTATAAAAATACATAGTATGAATTAATGTTCATATAGTATTATATTTTATAATATTTTATTATATCATATGTTAGACTATTCTGCAGCTAGTTTATATGACTCATTTTTTTCTGGATTCATCCTTGTTGGTACATCATACTATACTTAAATTCATACATCTCTGTTGTCAAATGGTGTAATAACACACTTGCCTTCCCACATTGGACTGTTAGTGTTAATGAGAGAATATATATAAATATGAAAGTACTTTAAAATGAAAAGCAATAAGATGTCTGGCATTATTATTGTAATATAGTGAAATTCTAGATAATGAGCATTAAAAGACAATATGAATAAATTTAAATTTTGTCATCAAAAGAAATCTTTCAGTGCGGTACAAAATAAGAAAGTGTAAGGGATTATTATCAGGAGCTTATGATCTTTACACTTATGCATTTGTTTGAATATAAACCCCAAATGATAAGATTATTTTTCACCTGTAATACTAATTGAATTTTGACAATTCGAAGTTTAGAATGAGGACAGAAGGCAATATACAAAAGTTTTAAGCAATCTAATTATTTTTTCCTAAACTCTATAATTTTATTTGGCCCTTTTTATTCTACATTTCAAGTGTCCTGAATCTACTCTAGAATTATTTGTATTTGTGACACTATTGTCTTTGACAGGAAACCATGAAAAGTGTTTTTAATCACAGTAATTAAGGAATCATATTCCCTATCTACAAAGGGAAGTATTTAAAATTTTAAAGAACTGTCACTAGATAATGACATGGCATTTAACATTTTACAGTTAATTGAAACCAAATGATAGAGACAGATAAACTAAGCAGGTATTATTATTTCAAAGAACTCCTGAAACTCACAGAGCTAATTTTTATGTTAGGTTGAATCTCTAAGTACAGTTCCTTGTACTATCAAATGGGACCACAAATCACCTAAGCTCACTTCTGGGCCATTCAGAATAAAGTGTCTAAAACCTACAATAGATTGTTAAATTTTTTAATTACTGCATTATAATAATTTGTAACCACAGCATGCCTAAATTATATGCTCTAAAAATGAAATAAAGAAGATGGATGTTGATCACAAATCTCTGAACATCTCTGATTCTTCTTGTCAATTCTTAAAATTTAAAAATAATAATAATATAGGTAGTGAACTAGCTCTGGAAACATTTTCTGTAAATGCCAGCTAAAGTTAACACAAGCTCAAATGTCATTTGGTTTACCCAAGTCCCTGTTCTAAGATATGAAGCAATTCAAAAATTCTACTCTTAGCCAAACTCTCTGAAGTTAGAAAATTTATCTTGACATTGGCAAGAAAACACATTCTTTCTTTCTACTGTATCATTTTATCATTCTTTATTTCTGTATAAAGAAGTGTGTGTATGTGTGTGTGTATGTACATGCATATACATATGCACATGCTCTATTGTAAACTTACAAGCTTAAAAGAAATTCGCTTTTAGTTAGAGGCATAACAGTTGAAATCATCCTTGGGTTTGCTAAATGTGTTATTTTATTTTCATAAGCACTTTGAGTGTGGAGATTGCTAGAAAATTAATGGACTGGTTATTTACTGCTTCAACATCAGTGAAGCACATTGCTATCATGTTCAAAAGCCAAAAAAAGATGACTTCAAGTAATGTTAAAAAGAAAGAAAAATCCAACATGAAGTGGTATTTGTTCAATCATATATTAGCATATAATTGTCCAAAGTGATATCATTTAAATTTTGCATCTGCAGCCCACTTTAAAGGCTTAGATGGTTCGAACTGATGAAGCACACAACCTATAGGAGTATCACATAAAAGTGTTATGCAAATGTTGTAATAAAAATCTTATTTTTAAAAAATAATATCTCATAGTTTGTGCTTAAGCAGATAGACCATTTTTAAGAAGAAAAACTTTCTCATCCAAACTACTAATTATAGGCTTTAACAGATGGAGAAATGTCACTCCTGTCACTCACCCCAAACTAATTTCTGTGAATAAAAAGTGTCAATTTTCTTTTTGGGTTTGGTTGAAATATATTGAGTAGGCTCAAAAAGATATACCCAAAAATCTTATTTAAAATCTTGGAAAAGAACCTCTAAAATATCAATCTGAAGCTTTTTTTCAGAGGCCCACTATCATTTTAAAGGATAAACATGGGGATAGAAAAATCAGAGAGCACTTATTTTTGAAAATGGGTGCAATGTGAAATCAAGAATCCCATCAATTTTGTCAAATGCCTCTTAGTACTCTAGAATTTATTGATTCTAGAACAGGTGACTACTCTGACACACTGTCATTAATAGGTAAGGCACAGAAACCAAATGCATTCTTTTCCCTGGTAAAATAAAAGGATTACAAGCTAAAGAGAAAAAAAATAGCATTTTTTGCCAAGTCCTGATGTTTCAGATATTTTGGAATTATCTTAGAGAACTGGCTGAAAGAATATAATTTTCTTTTCTTCAGTGCTTAGTACACAGACTAGAAGAATTAGGCACTGAAAGAGTATTTTTTCATCACACTGATTAAAATCGAAACAGTCATGGGAATGTTGTTTCCTGGAAGGTGAAATATACTTCAGCAGTCATATCTAATGATGAAATGCGTTAATCAAGTGCCTAACATCTGGCCAGTGTATAAGTCTTATGCAGCAATATTTTACTGGGCAGTTTCTCAATTTGACCTTATTCATTTTATTTCTTTCATATTTTTTTAAAAATTATATTTATGCTCCTTCACCCTCAACAATTGCAAAAACAACCATAGAAGTGATAACACACACAATTATATTCTGGCTACAAAGATTATTTGAATTTACTTCTAATGACACTTAAATAATTGATTATCATTTTTAAAAAGTCCTTGAGGAGTTACCTGAAACTGTTTTCTATAACCATTTTCTAAGATTCATGAAAAATAACTCTCCCATTTACGATTGCATCAAAACAATAAAATACTTGGAAATCAAATTAACCAAGGAGGTAAAAGACCTGTCCTCAGAATATTATAAGTCATTGAAAAAAGAAATTGAAGAAGATACAAATGAATGGAAGCATATACCATGCTCATGGGTAGGAAGACATATCATTAAAATGGCCATACTACCCAAAGCAATCTATAGATTCAAAATAACAATAGCATTTTTCAAAGAGCTAGAACAAATATTCCTAAAATTTATAAAAGATCCCAAGTAGCCACAACAATCTTGAGAAAGAAGAACAAAGTTGGAGGTATCACACTATCTGATACCAAACTATACTACAGGCTATATTAATCAAAATAGCATAGTACTGGCATAAAAACAGATACATTTATCAATGGAACAGAGAAGAGAGCCCAGAAATAAATCCATGCCTATATGCTCATTTAATATATGACAAAGGAGGCAAGAATACACAATGGAGTAAAGACAGTCTCTTCAATAAATGGTGCTGCAAAAACTGGACAGATACATGCAAAAAAAAAGAAAAAAAGGTAAAAAAAAGAAACGGGACCACTTTCTTATACCATGCACAAGAATAAACTCAAAATGGATGAAAGACTTAAATGTAAGACCAAAAACCATTAAACTTCTAGAAGAAAATGTAGGTAGTAAACTCTCTGATATTGCTAACAGTAATATTTTTTTGGATAGATCTCTTCAGGATAGGGAAATAAAAGAACAAATAAACAAATGGGACTATATCAAACTAAAAGTTTTTGTACAGCAAAGGAAACCATCAACAAACAAAACAAAAAGACAACCAACTAAATGGGAGAAGATATATATTGAAGATATATATTGAAATATATATAAATAACTCATAGAACTCAACAACAACAAACTAACAAAAAAACACAAGCAATCCAATTTAAAAATGGGCAGAAGACCTGAACAGAATTTCTTCAAAGAGGATATACATATGGCCAATGGACTTATGAAAAGATGCTCTAAGCCATCAGAGAAATGCAAATGAGATATCACCTCACACCTGTCAGAATGGCTATCATCAATAGATCAAAGAGTGACAAGTGTTGGTGAGGATGTGGAGAAAAAGGAACTCTCATACGCTGTTGGTGAGATTGCAAACTGGTACAGCCGCTATGGAAAACGGTCTGAAGTTTTCTCCAAAAATTAAAAATGAATATACCTTTTGACCCTAGAATGGCACTTCTGGGTATTTATTTAAAGAAAATCAAAATAATAATTTGTAAAGATTTAGGCACCCCTATGTTCATGGCAGCACAATTTACAATAGCCAAGATATGGAAGCAAACTAAATGCCCCTCAACAGACAATTGAATAAAGAAGTTATGGTTCATATATACAATGGAACATTACTCAGCCATTAAAAAAATGAAATCTTACCATTTGCAATGACATGGATGGACCTAGAGGTTATTATGCTGAAATAAGTGAAATAAATCAGAGAAAGACAAATGTCAGATGAGTTCACTTCTATGAGAAATCTAAGGAACAAAAAGAACAAACTAATCAAAAACAGACTCACAAATAAAGAAGACAATTTGCTGATGGCCAAAGGGGGTGGAATTTGGGAGCTAGGAGAATGGGGTGAAGGGTTAAAGTACAAATTAATAGCTGATAGGTGGTCATGGGGATGGGGAGTAAGTACAGCATAGGGAATGCAGTTAGCATTAATGTAATGGCTAGATGGAGAGCCAGAGAAGAGGAAGAACAATTAAGAGGATCATTTTATAAACTATAACCAATGTACTATATCCTTGAAATTAGTAATAAAATAAAATTTAAAAAATAATAAAATTCTAGAACCTCCATTTTGGCTATTAGAATAGTCAGAATCTAAAACACTGAGAACAACAAATTGACAAGAATGTGAAGCAATAAGAACTCTCATTTGTTGCTGGAAGGAATAAAGCTTTATTCATAATTGCCAAAGCTTGGAATTAAAACCAAGAGATCCTTCAGTAGGTACACATATAAATACAGTGAAATATGTCCAGACAATGGGCTATTATTCAGTGCTAAAAAAAAATGAACTATCAAACAATAAATAGACAAGGAATAAGCTTAAGTGCATTTTACTAAGTGAAAGAAACCAATCTGAAAAGACTGTCGAATTCCACCTACATGATATTCTGGAAAGGCAAGACTATAGCAATAGTAAAAAGAACAGTGATTGCCATGGATTGGGAGAGAGAGAAGAATGAACAGAAAGAGCACAGAGGGTTTTTAGGGCCAAAAAAATATAATACTTTTTATATTATATTAGTGAATACATCTTATTGTATATTTGTCAAAACCCATAGTATGCACATCCAGAATGAACCTTATGGATGAAGAGCGATAATGATGTGTCCATGATCGTTGATTGACTGTAACAAATGTACCACTCTGATCTGGATAGTGTTAGTGGGAGAGGCTGTGTGTGTGAAGGCAGAAAGTAAAGGGGAATTCTCTGAGCTTTGTATTGAGTTTTGCTGTGAACCTGAAACTGCTCTAAAAATAAAATCTGTTATTTTAAAAATGATGAGAACATGACCAAGGTGAAAAGATTCTTGAAGGCAATGATTTCTTTCCTACTTTCTAAGGAATTGTAGGTATTGTTTTAAAATTTATTTCTTCACATATTTTAAACCTCGTTACAAATATTAAATTCTATTATTTATAAAATAATCTTTAAATTAAAAAATTAAATACTGAATATCTTACAAAGTAAATTAAAAATAATTGAATCGAATCTAATGTTAATGAAGAGAGATAATGGTGGGAATGTGCTTTACTTCCTCTTCATCAAAAATTGCAGTGAAATGTAGCCAGACATAAAAAAGTACAGATTACGTTATTTCATTCACATGAGTACAAAATCAGACAATCCTATACTCTTTGCTATTAGAAGTTAGGAAAATAACTTCCTAGAATGAAGTATAACAACTAGAAGAGAGAATAGAAAGGTTTCAAGGTGCCAATTGAAGGTTTGGGGGGTTGGTTGGCTATTCTAGATACGGAATTGGGTGTTTGCAGTCGGTGAAAATTTGTGGAGCCATAAACTTTTTTAGCTTTTCTGTGTGTATGTTATACTTTTTTAAAAGTTAAGAAAAAAAATCAGTTAAGCATCATTCTTCATTAATATTTGAATGATGCAAAGAGGGAACAAAGATAGGATATATAAATTTTTACTTAAGTCTATGGTTTATAAAAGGACAAAGAAGAAGAAGAGGAAGTGAACAGAATTTAAAAGAGGTGAGGATGGCCTTTTGAATATTTTTTTCAACCGATTAGAATTTCTCTGTTAGTCATGAGCTAGTATAATCATTGGGACCTCTGTATAACTTAAGCAGCTAACAAAGGAAAGCATAAGAAATAGGGAAAGTTAGAGCTATCTTAACAAGGATTACGAATAAATTAAAAATTATCTTTCTGAAAGACTTGTACCACATCCCTTTTATCTGCCAAAAAAGTATATCTTCATTTCTATGTGAGTTACTACATGGTAAAAAATGAATAGGGCTTATGACTTTTAACTAATTCTGTTATGTGGAGTCTACTCTGGTCTGTCCTTGGGCACAGACAACTGAATGGTTCTGTGCTGGTACAACAGTTTTCTCTAGCTGAGTTGGGTGCCACCTTTGACTCCTTCACACAGGGCATAGGTATCTCCTTCACAGCTCATCTATAGGTTTACAAAGTGTTTCTTCACATGGGAGGTGTATTCCAGTACTCATTCTCTGAACACTATTTCAAACAAAAGCCTCTATCTCTTTATCAAGCCGGTCACTTTACTAGAGGCAAAATAGATGAGTATGGACTTTATATTCTCTTATTTCCACACACCCCAAGAGGTTAATAAGAAATAGAGACTTCAGAAAGTGACAGCAGAAGAGAAAAAAATTGAACTTAAAAAGCCTAATCAACCTTGAAATGAATTAAGCCTTGAAGAAATAAAATATTAATTTCAGATAAAAGTGTTACTGATTATGAGAGATTTATCAGATGCTTTGAAATCTAAGGTGTGTAGGGGAATATGAACTGATGTCTATTTAGGGGTTGTTTATGGGTGTATATCTACAATTCAGTAAGCATAGACAGAAGCTTTATTTCTGTCGGGGGCAGAGGGACTTACTATTTATTTGCAAGGCATTGTGCTAAGTCCTGCAGCATGAATTATGTCATTAAATGCTAACTGTAACACTTCAAGGTAAGATAAGAATGCAGAGGGATACAAAATTTAAATGACTTATCCAAGGTCTCACAACCTAAGTGGGAAAGATATAATTTTAGTTCATCTCTGTCTCAACTTGAAAATTCAAACTCTCAGCCACTTATGCCATCTTGATTACTGAATGAACACAAGAGCAAATAGAAAAATTTGGGCAAGAAATGAGGACAAAAGGAGAGGAAAAGACGTTTAAGATCTAAAGGAAGATGAAGAAAAATAAGTGAGAAATGAAAGAGAGACAAAATACAAACAGTACGGTTAAGCACAAAAATAGATATTCAATAAATGCTTATTAAATAAAAGTGTATGACATATACAAATGCCATAAGACACACTCCTCAAGTTTTTTTAAAAGCTAAAATTTTATCATCATTCTCTTTGCCTAGCAGACAAAAGTATTTATACGGTTCAAAAGTAAAGTTATTTTATAGTCATGGTTTTTGAACACATTCAAAAGAAAACCAAAATTCAAGAAGTATAACAATTAGGCACTTGAATTAAAAGAATTTTCTCATTTATACCCCTCACTTTCAAAATAACTTTCTGATTAAGCATTAATGTAATTATAAGAGTTAAGAACCTTAAAGAGAAAAATAATCAAGTCTTCATTATAATTTTCAGGTAGATTCTTTCTGAATCAAAGTAACTCTAGACAATAATTACCCTTAAGAACATGGGAGCTATTCCATTACATTCTTTTCTTCATCTTTTTAAAGTACATAATTTTGAAGGAAATTTAAGAAATATTGAAAGTCTACTCTGGACTCATCACATGCCCCCGTTAGCAGTCCTGTACTTCCACATCGACTTTGAGAATATTATAAGAACATTCACATTTCTGTTCTTCTAAGAAGCTGACCCTGCTGGGAAAACCTTGTTGACTGGTATCATAGCAGAGGCATCCTTCCCAATTTCTGCCTTGATCTTTGTCCATAGTGCTGTTCATATCTGCACCTTTCTAAAGATTCTCATGTCTTCAACCGCACAATAGCCATCTCATCATCTTTATAAGATGACACAAGTACTAACTTCATTATGTCTCCATGGATAAAATATTCTCCACTATAACACAGTATGTCTATCTCTTCATTAAGCACTTTCTTTGTATTATCACCTTCCATTTCGATTTCACAGGAACCCTAAAATGGAATACTATTATCATCTTCATTTCATAGATGAAGAAACAAGAAGTTAAAGAGGTTTTGTTACTTGACCAAGATCCCAAAGTACTGAGCAAAGAAACTGGATTCAGACTCTGAATATAAACCTTGTGCTTCTGATCACTATGAGAAATACAAACTTAAATGTAAACTCCTTAAGAAACTCCCCACCAGCTCAAATCCTCTTTGCTCCTTTCTCTGTTTCCTCATCCTTCATTCAAAGTTCATTGCTGCTTCTTAATTTAGACCCAAAGCCAGCCCTCAACCCTCAGTTACTAAGCCCATGACATCCTATTTGTCATTTATTCTTAATTTTTTTTGACACATGATGAAGAAGTTCAGGAATTATAAGAATAAAGAATGAGTAAAAGAAGTCCAAAGCTGTGGGTGAATTGACTGGGACCCTAGAAAAAACTAAGGCAGCTTCACTGATTTGTCTCAAGCTTTTCTTCAGTGTTGGCTCCATCTTGGCCCACATATGTCATATATTAAAAGAGAAAATAAGAGTCATGTTCTTCATGACTATAGAAAAAATTAGACTTTAAAACCTCCACAGTTTATCGCTTAACTCAGTAGAAAACAGAGGAAGCTACGATGATGCTGCTAAATTTCATGATGACTTAATTTGTAAGATTAATATTTTATAACCAGCCTAAAGTTTTCTTAATCAGAAACTGAAAAATTACTTTATTTCAAATCAGCCTGTTTATTTATTTGTACATATTTAATATCACCTTATATGCCATTTACTTTTTTTAAATGTCTAAGTATTTCCAGGAATTACTTCGCAATCTACATACCTTTAGCTTCAAGAATAAATTATATAATGTACTTCCAGATTATTAATAATGTTTTTCTCAATTTTGTTTCAAATGATGTCACTATCAAAAAGAATATTTATATTTTAAATTAACAGATAATCACTTTATAACATTTGACTTTGCTTGATATCTATTTACTAAGCAAGTAATATTTAACTGCAAGGAAATTATGTATCATACCATCTAGAGATGACATTTTTGTCAGTTTTTTTCCATATTTTGACATTATATATTTCATTTTCTACTTATATGAGTAGATGAAACAGTGTCAAGCCAATTTCATCAATAGAATATGTACTAAACTATTGAATTAACTCTAATAATGCAGTTGTCACAAACAGTTACAAAGAAAGATAATTTGGGGAACCGAAGGTATTTCTCAAAACCTCTTGATTTTTGGTTAAAGCACAGTGACTAGAACAGAGTCAGCATTCAAATGATTCTGTGTTCCCTTTTCCCTCTTTCACTTGTTTCCATCACATTGGTACTTTCATTTTCCTGTTTCAGGTACTATTTTCTCTTGAGGACTATTGTAACTGTCTCTTAACTTGTCATCCATGCCTTTAATCTCATGTCCTCCAGTCTATATATTGCTGCCATAGTTATGTTTCTAAAACACAAATCCTAGCACTTCATTGCCCTGCTTAAAAAGCTTCAATTCCCTTATGCCTGCTGTGTCACATTCAAATACAAGAGTTTGGCAGGGATTTCTAACCAGACCCAAGCTCATTTTTCCATTCTCATCTCCTGGCTGCTCCCGGGTCACTCTAATTCTGACACTGTGGATGTTCAGCTTTCTCAGAATGCATGTTCTTCCCTGTCTTCCAGCTACTATTAAACTGCCTTATCTGCCATAAATACCTTATTTCTATCTTGTCAAACTGACAATGTCACTTTCCATCTGTAACTTAAGTCAGAGGTGACCTGCTCTGTTGTGTTCTTTGAGCCTCCTCATATGTAGTTTTCTAATTTCAGCCCTATATTGTGTTTGTACATGCCCGTGACTCTATCACATCACTTATCAAATTGAATTGTTGTTGGTAACATTTTTGTGTCCCTCTTCTGTTAAGCTATGATCTTTGAGAACTCATAGAACCACATTTAATTAATCTTTGTACTTAATGCCTAGCATAGTCATTTTATCAGATACTCTTTAAGATTCCCAATAAAAGTATATGGTATAAATGAATGCTTCGTAAAGATAAAAAATGAATATAAACAACTAAAAACAACAGTAAAAACACTGATAGGCATCTATATTTTGAAAATATACTTTTGCCTTTAAAAGACCTTGTACAGAATATAAATCTGGAAGAACCTCAGAGATCAGATTATTTTAGTACAGACCTTCTATATAAAAGATAAAGCTGAGAAGTAAAGATGACTCATGACACAGTGGAAAGTAGTGGCAGAGCTAGGATACAAGCCTAGGATTCCAAGACACAGTCAATTCAATCCACAATACAACATGTTGGTGGTGGATTTTTAATTAAAAACAGAACAAACTGATTTTAATTTCTTGGGTTTTTTTTAACAAATTTTTGTAAATACAATATTTTAAGTAACTTCCTTAGACTATATTCCTAGAAGTAATAATACATACTGAGCAAATATTCTTTAAAAGAATTACACCAATATCCACTCATACCAAGCATATTTAGAAGAATCCATATAATTACCTTTTAATAAATACTATTATGATTTTTAAGTCTTTGTTAATTTGATAGATGAAAAACAGTCTTTCATTGATTAAATGGACTTTCTCTGATTATTAATAAGGATTAACATTTTTTCAAACATTCACATTTACAAGTTTTGCTTATTGTTCTTTAGATATGTCATAATGTATAAAAAGTTAGCTGGCTCTTTTTATTTTTGAGTTATTATCCTTTGACACAATAGCCTAAATGTATCTCCTATTTTATATTCTGTTTTAAAATTGCTTGTGGTCATTTTAATATTTAAAAGTATTAAATTTTACTAAATTAAACGTGTCTATTTTTTCTATTTTTTACTGATTTTAAGCTTCCCTATTCAAATATATGTATGTACATACATATATATTCAAAAATGTATATACACACATGTATATATGTATAAACTGATTTGTTTATTATCATTGTTTATTTCTGGCTATGTCTATCTGGTTCCATTTACCATATATCTATTCTGATACTAGTTCCGTACTAGATTGATTATTGCAACTTAACATTACCCTTAACTGTTAAATGTTTGATAGAAATAATTTTTTCTTAAAAATCATTTTAGTTATTTTTACTCATTTATTATCACAATTAAAATGTAAAGTATTATTTCAAATTCCAAAAAAATGCTCTTTGGCAATTTTGGAGGAATTATATAAATTATACTCAATTTGAATGTAGATTTATTCAGAGAAGATTAACATTTTTATATAATGAGGTTTTTTGTCTATGAACAAGGAATGTCTGTTGATAAAATTGTCTTCATATAGATCTTTCATATTTTTAGTTCACTTTATTCTAAGATAATTTAAATATGTTTTGCAAAGGAAAGAGTTACATTTACTATATATTAGTCAATCATTTCTTGAGCATGAAAATGGTTAGACCACCACCTCACTACTGAGTTTAGAAAACTGCTCATTCCTCTTGGCATCAGAGAATGCAGTCACAATATGAAGGCTTGCATTAGATAATTCCAAAGCTGACCCCACTCAGATTCTCACAGGTTCTATTTCATTCTTCATTGTGTCTCCTCTAGCCTAACAGAAACTCACCCACCTAATTAATGAAGCAGAGATTCAAAGACTGTGGCTTCACACTTCTCTCAGGTGTTACCTTTCTGCTCACTTTGTATAAACTTTCTCCATAAATCACTTAGAGAAACTGCCTAAATGCCTCTTTAACCCACATGGTGTGCCCCCCATTACAGCTAAATTGTGCTACTTGCTCCTTGCCACTGATCATTTGGATGAGGTAGACATCCAACCTAAGTTGATAATAAGATTCAAGCTAATAAGCTAATAAGATTCAAGTTTCCAAGAAGTTGGAATAGGAACTTAAAAATACGTATGTTAATCTTAGCAGGTGCCTTGAACAAATAGTAGCTAAATACTGTAGATGGCCTGCTGCTACTACCCTGTGACCCTAGAATTATGGAAAACCGAAACAAAGAGAACCAAACAAAGCAGGCGGACAGAGATATCTTTGAACATCTGACAGGTTTTAGATATTATAACCAGTTCATTTCTTAAACCATTTTATAGTCTGCTATGGGGTTTCTTGACACAACTTCATAAATTCGTCCTTTAGCCTAAGCAAGCTTCAGTTAATTTCTGTTATTTGCAATTAAACAATCCTAATTAGTATGCTGTGGTGACTGTCCTGCCCCTGACATGAGCTCAGTTATAGAGAGAAATGGGGAGAGCTTTCTTGAATTCTATTCAACGTGTTTTTCTTTATGATAAAGAAGGTTCTCACGGCAGCAGAAAATCTTTGATTTCATACAAGATGTATGGTATTAATATTTGATTGCCTATAGACCAGACCAGAGTAAGGAATTGACATCATTGCTTACGTTCCTGAAAAATATAAATTCCTCTTCTTTATTTTGTTTTTCTGTTGATAAATCTTTTAATTTAAAAAATTTATAGAAATAGCGTTTTATTCAAATGGTAGCAATAAAAATAGTCTTAAAAGGCAAATCTTTGTTTCCTTCTGTCTCCCCAGGTAGAGAAGTGAGGTTGAGAAAAGGTATAAATAACACATGAATAATGCTGATATGCTATGATTCAGAATGTGCTCCAAATGCACATGCAGAATATGGTTCAGATAAATTTTTCCACTTATGAGAAAATATCAGTTTGAGTGAATAAATTCATTCAAAATGCCATTGTCACTTACATCGATGATACCAAATAGTATTTTGTAGTTTAATCATTTGACTAAGTGTTTAACTAGTTTTGTTATAGAATAATTCTGATTCAATACACTAATCATTCATCATTCTAAATTCTAATATAATCTCTATGTTGTCAATTAAACAATAAACTAGAAACATTACTTTTAAACAAAGTATCTTTAAACTGTCACTTAATTAGGTATACCCACACAAGGCTGCGATCTCATCAAGACTGAGTTTCAAACTTCTTTTTAATTTTATACCAAAGTCTGAGTGACATGCAGCTGCTCTGTTTCACCTCCTGCTCTTACAAACGGGAACAAGAGTCTCTGTCCACACCAATGACATGGTTTTACTATCTCAAACTAAAAAAGACCACAGAAAGCAATTTGTTCTGATATCTCATTAATGTCAAAGAAAAAGCTAGTTGAACAACAATTTTTTCTACACAGAAATTATGCTTTACAGCAGACACAACTAATATTTAAATGGGCATTACTAAATAATTCCATCCAATGGGTCAAATTTTTTTAATTACTTGGAAGTGCATTTTGTAGTTCACTGATCCTGACAGAAACTCTGTCAGGCTACACTGTAGGAGTTAAAAGTTGCCTTACAAAGCTCATTCTTTGACAACTGGTAATAGCTATATTAAGAAAAATTTTAGTATACAATAATTTTTCTTGTCATCTATAGTGAGCAATTCTGGGTCTAGTTGAGCACATTCTGGACAACTCAGGAGATTCAAAATTGGTCCTAAGGACACTATGGTTTGGCCAATGCCCCTCTCACACTTCCAGTTTTTGGGAAGTGGGTTGGCTTGGCTGTCTCACTAAGTGAGAACCTGGCCATCACCAAAACAACCTGCTCAACTAGTATGCAATTAATTACAAATAATAACTGTTGGCTAGGTTTTCAACAGAAAATACAAATTCCAGATGTCTATTTTAAGTTTCTGTGAAATCCCTGCAAAGAGCAAAGATATTTAAATCTGTGAATTTTATATGCACTTCATATAGCTATTGGGAACTTTCAAGTCACCTCTGGGACCAGCAAGTAGCACTAGGGGAAGTGAGGTGTCCAAGATTATGGGCACCCCTTAACCCAGCAGTTCTTATTTTAATTGACTGAAATATTAGATTTATATGCAGGATTCTTTTAAAGAAAGAATCTGAAAAGCAGAGAGATGCTCTTCATTTATTCTTAACAGAGTATGGTAACCCCCATGTCATCAGAGCTCAAAGGATTCCCAGGCTGATGTTCTCCCTCTCTAAAAACCCTTTAAATGAAATATCCTTCAGTGGTACGAGCATTCCAGTCTTAGCTTTGATTGCTGGTGTACATGCAAAACAGCCTAAGAGAAAGTTTCTGCTTTTTGTAATATTTTGTTAAATAACATTGCTATAAAAGTCCTGTATGATACATTTCTTTCAGAAATAATTTTTTAAAAAATTCATTCTTTCTTGAAAAATAGGTAGGCTTGCTTCTGTCATATAATGAAACCTAGGTATCCCATTAAATGTCCCTTTACATTTGGGCTGCTTAGGAAACTTGGAATTTAATGTAGTTCTTCATTTTGGCTACATATTTGTTTCATCCTCCTTCAATGGTTTTGGTGGTGTAATTCTTTTTGAGGAGCCTTAGTGTCTTTTCATCACAAACAGGCAAGATATAAGTAATAAATGAACATTAATATGTAAGCCAATAATAAAATTTAAAAATTGATGAACATCCTGAAAATTACTGAAAATTAAATGATGTTCGGGTCTCTTACTCTATATCATCAGATATTGGAACACAACCAAGTTTCAAACTATTAGCAAAAGAAATAACTGAGGAGCTTAAAGAGATTCTAAGTTCATCCATTAAAATTTATCAATTTGATGTGATCCTCATCTGGAGTATACTTATTCTCATATCAGATATAGTTCTATCATGCTTCAGTGGGTTTCTGTTGCTTTCAGGATGAAGAACAAATCTTGAGAATGACCACATGACCTCTCATGATCTATCTGGCCCTAACCACTACTTCACCTTTATCTCTGTCATTCATCTCCTTCCTCACTCCCTAGAGTAGAGACGTTCCCCTATCATAAACCCTTAGTCCAGCATACCTCCCCTTCCAGGACTCATTACAGATTATATAATTATACCTCATTTTATTAATGTCTCAGTTCCACAAGGAACCCTACATCTCATATTTGTTTTAACTGTTTTTACCACAGTAATGTATCTTTGCACCTATCACAATGCTTAACCATTCTATGTGTTCAATAAATATCTCTTAACTAAATGAAATTTTATGTGTGCTTCTCTGTCCATGGTAGATTTAAAAAAGCATATATGGAAGGGGCCACGACCTAAAAAAATCACAGCAACATTAGTCTGATAATGCACAAGGGCAAAAAACTATAAAAATTGGACAGAAACCATTGGAGTCTAGAGGCAAATTGTCTTAATCATTAGACATTAAGACATTTTTAATAGTCTTTAATAGCATCATTATATTATAGTGTGGTATAATAATTGAAGTCATCAAGGAAGGATTAGGATTTTATCTATGGTTAAGATAAAAGAGAAATTGGTAATTCACCTTTAAAATACTTTAGCCTAGAGTTTCTTTGAAAGATTTCCTTATTTTCTGGAGGTAAGCTTTGGTTATTGAAAAAATACATTCATTTGTATTCCTCTCCCTATCTTCTAACAATTTAGATAAATAAAATGTTCTTCAGTGTCACACAGGATAAACTTGTAACACTCCTCTTTTGCTCAATTTGATAATTGCAAAAAAAATGATTTTCAAATTTCCATTAGTACTTAGGTTCTTAACAAAAAGATTAATGTTATATAATGCTTCATGAAAATTCTGCTGAAGAAGAGAATGCTCTGTGTTGAATGTAAACCTAATTTTGCCTCATGTTGGACAAACAAAGCAAAAAAAGTTGCCACTTGAATTCTAAATTGAAGATGACCTTGTGCTTTTTTGAGAAAAGCTGGCAGCTGAGGTCACTGGAGTGTATTATGATGGACAGTACAGTGCTGTGCATGGCTTGGAGGCATGTCCATCGTGTGGATTAGAGCCAAACAGAAAGAATTAGACAGCTCAGAGCATTCTATCATTTCATTTGAAAATAATGGTCAAAGTCATGGGCAGCAACCATTACAACTTCTATGAAAAAACAGCATTCAATAAATCCATCATTTCAGACAGGCATTTGGGTTACTCTCAGCCAAATACTATGAATCCAGTAAGTTCTGTATCAATTTCTTGTGACACTCACAGAAGCAGCATTTCTGCTTCTGCAGTAGGCAAATCCCATTGACACTTCATTGTATGTAGTTCTACCTTACACGATGCAGTTCATTGCTCCAAATTGACCAAATCATTGAAAGAAATACAAGGAAAAAGACACAGAAGCTAAACACAGGACTCTTAGAACGTAAATACATAGCACCTCCAAATCGTTCACTTTCCTCCAGTCAACAACATACCATTTAAAAAGCTTAAAATCCATTTTAAAACAAAATGTCTGCAATTCCTTCTCTAACAACAGCATGAACAAAACAATGTTAAAGAAATCTAATTTGTTGTCTGTGGTTCCAAATAAGCCTCTTAAGTTATTTCTGAAATAGTGATATTTAAGTAGAATATGATGATGGATGGAGGTTTATTTTTAACTTCTAATCCTTTCAGGAGCAGATTAATAGTAGCCCAAAAAAAATATTTGGGAGATTTAAGGCAGGCAAAAAAATCACATTTCTAATTAAAAAGACAAACTTCTAATTCTGCTTTCCATTTTGCTTTTTTTTTTTTTTTATGTATATACAGGGAGAAAACATGCCATTTCTTTAAAAGTATTTAGAGACCAAAAAAAAGTTGTAACTTACCATTAAAATTTACAGCCCGAATGTAACTGAGTAACTCTTTCCCATCAACGGTACTCATTCGTGGGCAAAGGCCAATGTATCCGGGGCAGAGATCCTTGTGCATGTTGTGCAAGGCGTAAGCCATGGAATACACAGCATCAATTACAAACTGGACCTTTCCCTCCTGTTCATAAGATGAATCCCGCGCAATTCGCTCCAGCCCTGCAAAATAAAAAGGAAAATCATCAGTTGACACTGTTAGATTTCGCCAAAAGATGGCATTAGATTTAAGATTTCCCACATTTGAAGTACACTTAATAAGACAAAGTTATTTGATTTTATTCCCAATTATTTTAGTCCTATATTTACTGAGTTATGTTTTAAACTAGGTATTAAATTTTGTATTTGAAAATAACAAACTATTTCATTAGCAACAAAAAGATATAAAGTAAATAAAAGACATATCATCTTATTATTTTTATTTCTACCTTATTGGGTTCTATTATAGTGTGCATTCCAGTATTATAAACAACATTTTGGTAATGATTTGATTTCTATGTAAAATGTGTAGACTGCTGTTCTTTTATACATGTCGGCTCCAGAAACGTTGTTTAATTAGTGACCCCAAGTCACGTGTCACTGATACCAAGGTCTGTTCTTGTTTTGAATATGCTCTATCTGGAAACCTTTATTGTAAATATGAAATGACAACATTTCTTTAAGTGAACCTGGTTATTTTCAGCAAAATCATTCAATTTATTTTCTCCTTGAACACATTTCTACTTTCTTTTTTTACTTTTCCAGCTTTGCTGAGATATAACTGAGATATAACATCATGTAAGTTTAAGGTATACAACATGATAATTTAATATATATGTATATTGTGAAGTGATTACCACAATAAGGTTAGTTAACACATCCATCACCTCACATAGTTGCCATTTTTTTCTTCTGGTGAGCACTTAGAAGATCTAATCTCTCAGTAAATTTCAAGTATACAGTAATGTATTGTCAACTATAGTCACCATGAGGCTCATTAGATCCCCATCAATTATCTCTTCTAATTTTCTATTTAAAAGATGTAGATTTCTCAAAATACATATCATTCAGAATAACTGTTTTGTCTTTAGGTGTATTCCTGAGAATTGGTACTCGGGATTGCTTTTAGCTTGGTGTTTGTCATTTACTATGTAATGGAAGCATGGAATTAAAAACGGATGATAAATTCAATGTTAAAGTTAGATAATGTTTAATTAGTTATAATCCAATATTCTCATTTTGAAGATGAGGAAACCGAGACACATGGAGGTAAAATTTACTTAAAATACATAGATCGAATACAGGAACCATCCCCAGGTCCCTCACTTGAAGTCCAGGATGCTCTAAATCCCCAGAAAGAAATTTGGTAATAGACAAGACTGTTGAGCACTCAAGAAAAAAATTGCAGAAAGGACATTGGGAGCTTACTAGGGAAACCAAAAGGATCTCCTATCACTTCTGCATCCATCAGATTTGATATATCAGTAACACTTGGAAAGACCAAAAGCAAACACTTTAAACCTTCCCATGGATGTCAGTCAGTAACCTTTAACAGCCTTTAAATTCAACAAATATTTCTTTTCTTCACACTATCTCCTCTAAATTTAGAGTAGAATTAAAATGGTTGTTTTATTTGGGTTTTTACATTCTGATAAAACCGGTGGCTTTCTTCTAGGTAAATCTAGTAGTCTATTCATTTTTATTCATTCAATTAGTGAACATGTTTTCGATCTGGTCTCAACCATTTTTTACACTCTAATCCTTTAAATGCTGTTGGTCAGTGTCCTATTTTTTTGTAGTCTGCCATGATGCCAAATTCTGCCCTTCCTTTTCCAAATGCCTTTTCGAAATTTTTTAATGCCTCAACTTTCCATTCCCCAAGATTGAGTCCTCTTTTCCCTCCAACCTCAGAATCATTTTGTCTCAATGCCTTCACCTATTATTATTTCTAAAGTCTAGAAACATAAATCAGAATCCAAAATGTTCGTTATAGAGTCCAAATCATTAGACCAATGTAGAGTGATCAATTTAATTCATTTTAGAATCTAGCTTTCTGGAAAATTAGTTTTCTAGGACTTTCCTACAACCTGACTTTTAGCTCACATATCCCAATTGCCTACCATATAGCTATGTAGTCCGCTTCCACGTCAAACTAATAGCTCTAAAACCAACCTATCACTGGAGAGAATTACATCATTATTTCCCTAAAAACCTCCTGTTGAAGGTTTTGCAGGGTTGGGGACCCAAAGGAAGAAGGAAGTTTTAACAAAGAACATCTTCAAATTGCCAAAAAATACTATGTCTCCTTCAACCTGCATCAGCTGCATGATATAAGCTAAGATCCAGGCAGATATGAGGACAATGCCCTTTATTTCTCTGTTGCTTTGTCTCCTGGGTCCTAGGAGAGTATTACTTATGTTCAGAATATCATTAAGTGACCTGTGGACAAAGACCTTTCAGCTTCTGCCTAAAATTCCTTTCCCATAGTTTTAACTACAAAATGGATAGTTCATGAATAAATACGGAAAATGGGCACAGAAGCCAAAAAGATTCAATCATTTCTTTAAAGATCTCATCTAACCAGTCACTCTGCTTAGCCCAGAACTGAGATGTTTCTCAAGATGTAGGACCAAAACTAGACAGTCTTGATCAGACCAGCATGGTTGATTATTTAAATTTAAAAAAAAAAAGCAAATGACAAGGAAACTTAGTGAGTTAAGACAGAAATAACTACTTTGAGAGTAGTTCCCTCAGTCTACTTATGGAGACCTTTGTTTTCATTATTTTGCATCCCTAAAATTGATAACTGAAAATGAAGACTATGCATCCCAGCATAGTTGATCCATTCTTGGTGATCTTCTCAAGCACAGAGTCCTCAGTGTCACTCCAGACTTACTGAATCAGAATCTCACAACTGGAGACATGATAAATCTATAATTTCAAAATACAGCAATCTATACTAATCAGTTTGGGTAACTATAACATAGTACCACCACTGGTTGGGCGACTTGTAAACAACAGGAGCTTATATCTCATAGCACAATGCCAGTATGGTTGGCTTCTGGGGAAGACTCTCTTCCGAGCTGCAGGTGGCCATATTTTCGTATTCTCACATGGCAGAGAGCAGAGAAGAGCAAGCTCTCTCAAAACTCTTATAAGGGCACTAATCTCATTCATGAGAGCTCCACCCTCATGACTGAATCTAATCCTAACCACCTCCCAAAGGCCCCAACTCCCAATGCCATCACATTAGGAGTTAACTTTCAGCATATGAATATGGGGAAGACATAAATATTCAGTTTGCAACACTAATATTCCAGGATATGTTGTTTGCATTGCTGCTCTGCAAATCTCTCTGCTGCATACACACACACACTCACACACCCACACACTTGCATCTCTTCTGTGAACATTGATTATCTAATTGAGTTTTCTTTGATGAACTTTAAAGAAAAAGAGAGGATTTCCATGTCTCCATCTCAACAATGTGGAGCATTGCCAGAAGGTGCACAACTGCAGAAAGTGGCCAAGCCAGATTAATTCAAAGAACGTAAAGACCGTGAGAACATTAAGAAATTTGGAAATTTCCCACAATCCATGGAATATATGTAAAAGCTAGATGCACATGAATATTTTGTTTTTGAGTTTACCCTATTTGAAAATGTTATAGATTTAATATATTATTATTTTATTTTAATGCTACTGTGACCTCCCCATCAATCTATAAATATATTTGCAAGCATTCAAAAATTAGGATAAAGTTACACACAACATTTTCCTAATCAATTTTAATAGAGCTGCTTCAACTTAACAGACATAATCTTTCTTGGATTCTCCTAAAAAAAAAAAAAAACAACTTTATATATAAAGAGATTTATTTTAATTCTCATATACCACACCACTAGTTATAAATTTTCTTGACTAGTTATAAATTCCAATTAGTTTGAGTGAAGATCAAATATATCCAACTTTGCACATTTTTTCTTTTAAGGTAAAGGTTAGAAGGTTGTGTAGTGACTATTGTCACACATGAGTCAATAGATATTATGAGTCTTTTTTCTAAATCAATGTAAGTACATGGTGGCAAACTAAAAGACTGAATCCTATTTACCATTTCTAAATTTAAAAAGAAATTATTTAATCTCTTTTCAGGATGTTTAGACAATGTACTTTTTTATTCCCTCACACTTCAACCTCATGACGATACTTAAGATTTTACAAGAACTAGTCTGCTCCTCACTTCTTACATCTGCTTCTCTCTTTCACCTAAAAAAGGAATTCAGGAAGATGACAGTGACTCATCAACCTAATTGGCTATAAAATTTCATTATGCTACAGCTTCTAAAGTTAGCCTTAGTGTATTGCTATAAGGCACTAAATACTGTCAAAGGCTGCCATCCATTTTAAAACACTGATTATAAAGTTCTGATGTGTTTTTAGTGCATAGCTTTAAAAGAACAACATGTAGCAAAGTGTTTCTGTGGTGGTAGATGAAATCAGCCTCACAAGTTTTATTGCAAGATTGCTTTATGTTTTCATTAATGAAATCTAAAACTTCTGACTTTATCTCATGTTCCTGGAACACATAGTAAATTCTTATTGATCCAATAAAAATCACTATACTTCAGTTTACACCTTTCACACATCATGGTGCATCTTCTTGGTTTCTGTTCATTCTTACTAAAAAGACAAATCTGCTCAAATTTTTAAAGTGCTGTATGTGTAATAGTGTGAGTGCTTAAGATGGGTATGACATAAATTTCAAATTCTCTGACATGCTGAGTTTTGCTTTCTAAGAATATCTCATTTGTCAGGCTGTAGTTTAGTTTTAAAAATTGAGATGTTAGAAGCTATTTCCTTTTCCTAAAATTATGCACATAAATCTTCTAACATTAATGTAGTGATGACCTAATAAACAGCTGGTCAAATCAGTGGGGGGAAAAAATGAAAGTTATATCAGTTCTTGTATTCCTGGGAAAGGAAACATCCAATTGGTTGAATTTTTTTACTATAGTCTTAGCATGTAGTAGAAATAATCCCACACTCTAAATTTATAGATTAAAAAGTACTTATTTAGTTCCTTTCTAACCTTTACTTAAATAGGCAACAACTGCTCTAAATAATTAAATCATTTTCTGAGGTTTCTGTGGAAAGCATGGTAAGAGGAAAGAAGATAATTTGTGAACTGCTATGAATAAATACATTTATGCATATAAGACCTGTCATGCTCTGTGTTGTGCTTTTCTAAAAGCTCACATGTATGTAGTGATGGCACCGTGGGTGACTTTTAAATCAGTGAGAACCACGCCAAGGACTGCATCTCACACTAAAAAGTAATCACTATCAAGTCAGCAAACATCAGTCATCTTTTACTGAATTAAACTGATTTGATTCCAAGGATACAATAGAGGGAGGATGGGAAAGAAACAAAAGCACGTTCAATTACGCAGGGATATCTCCTAAGCACTAGGATGTGCAAATGAAATGTGTACACCCCCCAAACTGCAGAGAGATACAGACAGGCCTTGTAGTAAGGCAGAAAGGCTAACTGACTGATGGAGGCAACTGGCCACAGCAGGAGGACCGGCCAGTGAGGCAGACCTAGATTTGGTGCACAATTCAAAAGGTTTTGGACACTGTCCTGAACCTCACTAAGCCTAAGCCTTCAACTGGCAAAGCTGCCACAGAGACCTCTGTAATGGGGTCCCTAACTGGTAGTACCACCCCACCTCTCTCTGCTCCACTTTCACATCCTTGAAGACGACATAAGAACTCCAAACCGCAGAACTTCACTTAGATATTCACTCTTTAACTTTCTTCACTCATTCCCAAATGTCTCCTTCTCAGTCTCCAAGCTTCAAGTAAGATGCCAACTCGAGTTTAACTGGAGCAGTGATATTTAATATATATATATTTTTCATTTTAGTAACCCAGACTGGATCAAAGAGCATCTTAAATTCTGGGTTTTAATACTGAATATTGTTGAGTTGGAAACAGAGAGCTATGAATGGTATTTAAAATTATTTCTGGGTTGATGTAAAAAGTAAATTGAAGCAAACAGAGCTTGAAGGTAGGGATACAAGCCGTGAGGCAGGGTATGTAGACAACAGAAACAGGCTGAAACAGTGGGGAAAGAAGAGAATGAGAGAAAATATATTTCACAAGTCAAATAAACAGTATTTCAGCACCTGGTTAAATCTGAGAATAAGGGTTGAATGCAATCAACAAATATGGGAGTAAGGGTTTGAGGTTAGGTAGAATATTAGCACCATTAACAGAATTTAGAAAATTGGGTGAGTAAGAAGATTGACTTTATGACAGTTTCCCAACTACATCAAGACCACAGTTAAAATGATTCATTCTAAATATTTTGTAGTATTTATTACATCCACTCCCATAGTATAGACTTTATATAAATTCATAGAATTACTTAAAACATAAATGTTTAGAGTAATCATGTAATGGTGATAAGGTTGATCATTTATTTATAACATGGCAATAATTTAAGCCACCTGATGCAATCCTATAGTAAGACCAATAGCGACTTTTTTGGCATCTATTTACTTCCTAGCAGAAATTAGAGTGTTGAGCAAGATACTCAATTAGGGTCCCTTCAGGTCTAAAATTATGGTTTCGACAGCACTTTCTCTTAATTCTGCTTCCTCTTTATACTCTCTGAGATTACCTGAAAAATACAAAAGGTATAACTGAGCAAGTACCACAACTAAGCTCCATATTTAAAACAGTTTGGAATATCCCATAACTGAGCTCTCATTGACCTAGAAACTCTGCACTTAAAAAAAAAAATCAGCCTGGATTATTCTTCCTCTACTCTCCTTCTGGTTAACTGTGTTATTGCATTCTCATTATTCTTAAACTTGAGCTATATATTGAACCTGATCTGTCACCAAGGTTAAAATTTTTCAGTTCTCTCTTTTTATTGTGATCCAATAGTTAAAGAAAAAAAATATGGAAAAATAAAATCAGAGAAACGAAAAGGAACAGGGAGGACACAAATAAATAAAGTGGGCATGGTACTTCACAAATAGCATCTCTTTACCCCTAAATTATTATTACTCTTTTTTTTTAATAGTAAAGGAACTAAGACTCAAAAGGTTGAATAATTTACCTATGATCACACAGCTATGGCAGTAAATGATAAAGTCGGGTCAAAACCTCTGCCACTACTACTATATTTTTTCCTCCTCCATGAAACTTTAATTATTTCAAATCAGGTTTTATGTTCAGGCATATGATTGACTCGTCTCCTAAATTAAGTAGTAAATAGAGATTGTGTGTGTGTGTGAGGGTGTGTATGTATATATGTATGTTTAGAGTAGTAAAGCAGGAATTAAAGAATATTATAATACATATTTTTACAAAAACTTTTACTAATAAATATTAACAAATACTAACAAATGACAATATTTATGTCAAAATATAGTAAAAGGGAAACCTATATTTCTACTATATTTTAAGCATTTTTCTGAATTACAAAATAATTACCCTCCTTGTGAATTTAAGCCATATGCCTGAGATAAAATTGGCATAAAATGGCTGAAATTCATAAGCAAGATGATTGGATATTTGTGGTGAAATCCAAAGCTAATGAGGCTTATAAATTTATATTCATAAAAATCAATAGAGTATTTTAGCTATGGAAGGTGAGAGCATATATGTGTTCATAAGTCTATATGATTTCTCTAGGAAAATAACATCAAGTTCAAAAGAAAATTCTACAGCCTAAGTTTCTGCTTTGTGGATTCTACAGTAGACTTTTGCAAAGACATACATAAACAAATGTATTGAACTAATGGACTAATTTGAGCCTCTGCCTTATCTATTTACAAAGGGCAGAGAAAATGAGGAGATAAGGGTCCTCTGCTGAAAATCGCCAGCTCTAGATCTTTTTCTGCAATTTATATGTAGTCCCAGGAACTGAAGGCTCTTAACTGCATGAGAACACATCAGGAGACTCTTGTAAATCAACCACTGAAGAGTGCTACATCAGCCCACAATAACTTCTCTTCTTTGTGCCTGGCAGGAAATGAAAAATGCTTCAGGCAGGTGCCAGGTGTCCCCTTCAGGTGTTAAATTTTCCATGCAATGCCCTGGGGTTTTTTAAACACTGCAAAACCTAAGGTAAGAGGCAAATAAGATTAAAAGTGTGTCTTTAGGCAAAACAACCAGTTTAAATGAAAGGCATTCAGAGGAGAAAATTATTTCATAGGTATATCCCTACATTCCCAAAGAAAAGGCATTTGATTAAGAGTTTGTCTTTAAAGCATATTAAAGTTCCCCCATAAAAGAATTCAGATTTTCCCTTTATAATTCTCATTTCAACAGATAAGACTTCTGTTGTCCCCTACCTCAAAATATTTTATAGTTACTGCAACTTCTATGATATGGCTTAGAATCTGCCTTAAAAAAAATTTTTTTTTCTAATTACAAAAGTAGCACACTGCCTTAAAAATGTGTGTATGGAGGGAAGAATAAAGAAGAAAATAATGTCTATTAGCCCACCAGTTTAACCACTATTTCCATACCGGTCTATTGCCTTACAGTATTTCTCTCCCTATTTCTAAAAATTAAGGTCATTCTGTATATTCTTTTTAAAATATGCTGTATTCACTTTACCTAGGGTAAAAATTCTCTTGTGTTATAGAAAAGCATGGTTTTTACGCTGGTACTGAAGTTCATTTAATAGATTCCGGTTTTTGCATTTAATTTTTCTCTGATACTCAGTGCAAGGTAAGAACCTAACATTATGTTTTCCAAATTGTAAACCAATTCTCCAGACTATTTATTGAATAAATATTCTTCATATTAATTTATATAAAGTCACTGTCAATATATCGAACCCCAATGTACTCTTGGATATATATTTTAAATTTATGCTCTAGGCCACTTGTCTCTAAATATGTCAATACTACATTTTTCACAATTATTGTAGCTTTATAATAAGTTGTACTGTCTGTTCATGCAAATTCAAGGGTTACTTTCTTTAAATTTTTTTTGATTATTTTACAAATAAACTTTAGAATTATTTAAACTAGTTCCAAATGGAGCTTTCATTAGAATTATATCAGTTTTTAAAATTAATTGCAGATTAAGTCCTATTTCTTAGCACAAGAAAAATGTAAAAGAACATGGGCTCTGATATCAGACAGATCAAGATTTGAGACCCATCCTCTGAATCTCTTATTCGTGACTCATACCTATGTTGAGTGGTTGTTATAAAGATTAAAAGTAGGGCATCTGGCACATTAAGTAGGGAATAAATGGACACCATTATTTGTCATGTGAGGCTGCAAAATACTTAACCATCTATATTGTGCAACACTTTTTCATTTGTACAAACAAAAGAAATGAATATATAATATTTTATATATATACATATATATGTATGTATGTATGTGTATGTATATACACACACACAATAAAGGTAATTTAATTTCAATGATTAGGAACAACCCTGCAGCAAATTTGCCCAGGTTCAAATCTCAGCACAACCATTTACTAAGTTATAGGACTTTAAGTCCCTTCATCTCCTATGCCTCAGTTTTCTTATCTGTAAAATGGGGATAATAATGGTATCTGTTCATAGGGCTATTGTCATAATTAAATGAATTAGGATATTTAAGGCAATCTAAAGAGTATGTTGAAAATAGTAAGTACTATATAAGGGAATGCTGTTATCTTTACCATCTTTATTATCATAATTTATTCATTAAGCGTGTGTGATATATTAAGCACTGTACTGGATGTAATGGTAAACTAATACTTTGTGGAACAGATAGGAAGGAGGAAAGAGTGGATGGGGTAGGCTGGTGGGAAGGTTATTTCATGAGTTGAACAAGGGCATATAGTGCCATGGGCTAAGGTGATGCTGAAGATGGAGAAGTGTAAATGCACTTAAGACATGGTAGGGGACAGGATTTGGATGGAACTGAAGCAAAGGGTAATGCTAAGAGTGGCTTCTGGGTTCCTGGCTCATCGATCTGGGCAGACCCTACTGTTCAATGAGATGAGCAACATTGTCTAGGCCAGGAATCTACTGTCCCACCAGCTGACTGCATATTTGACCAATGGGTGATCGACATGATGTGTTTGTTCTTCTTAAGACAGGCCAGGGAAACGCCACGAGACTGCACCTCCTGGAAATGCTGTCTGCTCACTTGGCACTACGGGAATGTATCCTGCTCATGGTATTTACATGCTCAGGTCAAGATTCTATCACTAGGTTTATATTTTATTATTACTTTCAAGTTATAAGGATATAAATTATAACCCAGAAACTGGGGAAAGGGATTGTTTCCAAGACTGTATTGTCATCCAACAACCAAGTTCAGTTATTCCATTGGGAAGTTATTAATAATATTCTCTCAGGTATTCTCTTTTGAACAAAAAGCTGAACAGTAAATATGACAGTGTGCATAAAAAAAACATATACAGAAGAGTGTGTCCACTCTCTCTAGTTCCACCTAGCTACTCCCCTACTTTCTCACTCTTTTTAAGATTTTGTCAACAGTGAAGCAATGTTACTTTAAAAAAATATTATAAGACTCTAGAATTTGTAACTAACAAAATAGGAATGATCCTGTTAAAACAACATTAAAAATTACCCCATCTGTTGTTTTTAAACAGTGTGATATGACCTTTACATGATTTTTAAAATCAATGTGGTGGGTCACAAACAGCATATTTTTAAATAAAGAAAACAGATATCAAGTGTATCACATATAGTAACAGGAAGTATTGTTTCTCAAAATGTTTTCAGTTGCAACATATATATGTACTGGGTTGTCATTGTAAGATAGTAGTAGAGAACAGTCCCAAAAAGTTTGAATTGGGTCAATCTTTTTATTTTACAAATGGTGAAACTGAGGTAGAGGAACACTGGTTCTTCCAGGGCCAACAGCTCATGAGCAGGCAGAGTCAGGAAAAGAACCATGTAATCTCATGACCGTTCTCTTTCTATCATGTCATTTTTCTGCTGCATTTTCTCTTTCCTTGTAATTAAATTCCATTGAGAATAAGTAAAACTTGAGGGAATCACTAAATTAGTTTGCCCATGAGGAATGAAAAGCTTTGAGAGAATTAATTTCATTAATTATGGGAAGAAATGAATAGTAAGCAGGTGTGAGTTATGGCAAGGTTGTCATGCCAACTTCAAAGGAGGATCAGTGGGAACCAACAACATTCAAAGAACCATGTTTTTTGGTTAAAAATGCCAAATACCTGAAAGCAAAGGATTTTATAGCAAATTTGCATTAAAAAGAGAAAACCAGAAATACCTTCCTATGAAATGCATATCCTTTAAATGAAAATCTTAAGGCATCTATGGGTAGTAGTCATCCACCCAAACAAAAAAAAAAAAGGAAAACAGTCCTTGTCCCTGTACAGTTTGGTCAATCCTCTGGGTGACTGCCTGGGTCTCCTACTTTTCTTCCCAATTTTAGGGGTCACAGCACAGGCGTAGGTATAATGCCAGTGGCTGATAAAAGCAGGTCGCAATCTGTCTGGCTGAGTTTCTGTGCCATCCTTCAAAGGGACAGGTACCAGACAAGATGACCTCTCTTGTTGCCTTCCAATTAATTCAATCAGCCTCTGCTTCTATCAGACATCTTCAGGGATGCAAGCCATCCACTCATTCCAAGTCCTCCCCAGGAATCAGTAAACACAGAGGCTGCAGACTGTGTTTAATGAATAAGCAGGATTCATCTTTCCACCATCATTTTTGATTTACAGTTTGTTTCTAAATATTATTTTCTCTCTCAATAATCTGCAACCTCATAAAAGATGGATTGGATCTGCCTCCTCTGAATACCCACAGGGCCTAGAACGGTGCCCAAATACATCTTTGGTTGATATCAATGTTTGTTCAACCAACCTGAACTGAGTTTCTTTATAAAGAAAAAGATATTGATAAAATAATCCCAATTAGTTTGCATAAAGCCTCCATCCCTTTAACTGGGAAAAATTTTATCAAATAAACTAAAGTTAAGCCTCCTACTTTTATGTTTAAATAAGTGTACATAAAAGGTAGAGTCGGTAGGGGAATTTTTGTTCTTTTGTTTTGCTTTTTTCTCTCCACATGGACTGGAAGGATAATTTCCGTAATAGAGGAAATAGAACATTTGAGACTAACAGCATTAGACAGAGTTGAAACAACAATAGATCCAAAATGAGGTAACTGCTCATTTCAAACCCCTCATAAATCAGGAACCTGTGGCTGTATTTCATCACTTCCTAAACAATCAATAAAACATCAGTATTCATTAAGCAGAACTCATACACAATGTTGCCTAAAATCAAAAACTATAGCTTTTGACTAGGAACATATATTATAGTGAAAAGGGAGTAAATTTGTTTGAGAAGTCTTTCTTTTAAAAAAGCAACCTAATAAAAACTGTCCTTCAACATTACATATAAACTAAACTGTAGCTCATGATTTAGTGTGAGTCCTATCTGAACCTAGAAAATTTTCCAAGACAAAAGTGAAATTCTGGCCCCATAAGGACTAAATTAACCACCAAGGGTCTGTTCTGGCAACAAGCCCAGGTTTCACCTTGAAAGATGGATCATGACCCACTGGAATCTCTCATTACCACCTCTTTGCATGAAGGCAAAAAAAAAAAAAAATAGAAAAGAAAATATTTTCATCTTTAAACTTTCAATGCATGCAAATGCAAAAGAGAACTGAAAATATTTTCATCTTTTAACTTTCATCACATGCTTTGAATATCAAAACACATTTTGTGAGAAAATTTATAAATAGAAATCTGATATATTTAGAACTGATGTGAAAATCATAGCCTGAGATGCACTTTACATTTATTTCTAACAAATCTGCTTTTTGGATTCTGTTCTCAGTGGTTTATTTTTACTCCCCAGATTATGTTACTAACATCAAGGACGTGGAGAGAAAACAGGGAGATATAATAAAGGAAACATTTAGACATAATGCCTCAAGTGTACAAATACTCATAAACAGCATTCTTTTTAGAAGCTGAGGAGTAGACTTAACATTTATTGGCATCAATTATGAGGCATGCTAGAAAGTTAGAAATGTTCTAATATAATCCTTGCAATAACTATGAGCAAGTTTTATATTCCTATTTTTTAGATAAGAAAACTGAGTCTCAGGTTAAATAACTTGTCCATTATCAAAGACCTAGTGAAGCTGGGAAGCCAAGAATCCAAACTGTGTCTGTCTATTCAAACCATCTTGTTTTTTTTATTATTATTATGATGACTCAGTTTTAAACACTAAAAAATCTGTCCAGATATAGCGAACAGGTATAGATTTAAGATATAGATCTGTTGCCAGGTCCTCGGATAGATCCATCTCATTTAATGGCACTCTAGAAGCTCCTGGTAAACCTTTGGCCCTTGACTTTCTATGACAGTCTTGTGTGTTTGGCTTCTGTATGAAGTGGCAATTTCTAATGTGTAAGTTTTCTAATAGTTTTTCAATCAGATGCTGTTAAAAATGAGACATACTCAGGTATGAGAGTCATCTGATAAACCAAGTTTCCTAGAGGAGCATTTAACTTCCACTTTTCATTATTTACCTCTTGACTCTTGCAGTTTGACTTCCAGCTCAACCACACAGCAGGGCTCTTCAGGCAGAGACCATTAGTTGCACCTCAGTACTAATTAGTGCCTTTTCCACAGTATTAGAACTCATGATTTTTCGCAGGGCACAACCTTCTTTGTGCCTAAATATTGCTGCCAATAGAATATAAAGAAACGTACAGGGTGGCCACTTTGGGAAACCTTTCTTAAAGCACATGGGCATGTTGCCCTTTGTCTCAATCATTTTTTCATCCTTTTCTCTATCCTCCACTTAAAAGGCAAATGTGACACCTGAAGCTCTACCTGCCATGTGGAACATGGACAAATTAGAGCCACATTCTAGAGATGACAAAGTAAACCAGAAACATAGGTCCCTGAGGCCAGAGGAATGCGAGCCACTTTACCCATCCTTAACTGCCTCCTCTAGATTTTACCAGAAAGAAAAATAGAATTCTATCTTGTTTACACAAGTGTCATTACTCCCTCTGTTATGGCTAGACATAATCACAAATTATAACAATCACGATCTCTTTGTGTCTAAACCCAATGACAGTAACCCACTCACCACGTTTTGACTTTTAATTGTACCCGTCTTTGGGAGGTAGCATGTAACAGTAGGGAAAATGTAAACTTTATAACAGAAATTTCTCTTCTTACTAGCTCTGTTATCTATGGAAAATCATTTAACCTCTCTTGACCTCAGTGTCTTTATCAGTGATAGAGGAGGAAATAACCTGCCTCAAAGTACTGTTATCAGTAGTCAATCAAAAGAAAACTACAATTTCTTGTGTCCTTTTTTTATAGGACAAAAGTCATTTCGGATTGATATTTTATGCCTTTAACTTTAATATACCTATCACCCTCTTTTCTAGTTTCATGTACTCACTGAATTAATAAACATCAAAACAATTGTCATTTATAAAATAAACAAGGGAAAAAAAGGAACCCTTCGAAGGCATGCTCCTTTTTATTGTTTCTAAAATTATCTCTGTATCCTATCTGATTTTAAAACAATGTCATTAATGGTCCACAAGGGCAAGGACCATATTTATTTTCATTCATCATTTTATTTCCATGCACACAGCAACATCCCAATAAACGTTAATGTCCACTACCCACTCCTATGATTGTCATTTCTGCAGCAAAGGAGCCTTTCTTCTTCCATGTATCAAAAGTTAAGAGGAGATTTAGGCCCTATCCCTACAGAATACCTCTTGTAGCAACCTCTTGTCCTTTATTTTCTATAAGACCAATAAATCTTATAGCCAAATATGTTCCCTGATAAAAACATATTCTTATTTCACACGTTTACAGCCTAATAGTGAATATGATAGTCAAAAGAGACTCAAATCTCTCTAAAATTATTATAATTAGCATGTATGGACTTTTGTCCATCAACTGAATATACTGGTCTAATTTATAACAGATTAATCTGCCATGTTTTTGAACTGCATGACTGTTTTTCACTCTTCAGTTAAGTTCATAGACAGTGTAACTGTTGGCACCATATTCTTTTCACTTTGCAAATGCTATTCTGCTTACAGTATTGGCTCTCTCTGCCTCTATAGTTAAGTTATTATCTAACCAAGTTATGAGGGAGACTAAATCAGTCTCCAGTGCCTCTTCTAGAGGCAGATCTAGATCATTTTTCTCCTCTAAATAGCCATCCTCCTTTCATGTCCAAAAAGTTCCTGATACTAGTGAGATAAACTGCTTCAAGATATGAATGACTGATAATTTTCAAGGTGTCACTACCCTGAGTGTATTCTGTTGGCATGCCTCCATGCTGAAATGTATGTCATCGGCACATTATATGTAGGAAAGAATTTAGATGGCCAATTGTTTCAATTATCTCAATGATAATCCTCAGATTTCCCAGAGTCAACAACAGTAAAACTTAAGGGAGGAGTAATAACTCCAGCCAAATTCTACAGTATTCTTTTTTTTACTTGATACTAGTCATTTGAAACTAACCATATAAACACATTTAACTTTTAAAAAACTTGTTTTATTTTTATTTAAAAATCTACCTTTCTTCAAAAGTGAAAGTTCGCTATTAAAGAATACAGAAAAAATATTATCAAATCAATTACTATCTTTTCTTCACAATCTAATTAAAATAAAATGCCCTGCAAGACCTTTAATTCTTGTTATATTTATGAAATGACATATAAAGGGAATTTTCTATTCTCTTTGATCAATTTTATAAGTGGTTTCTCATCTTCTCTATTAACTTATGTGCTCTTTGCTATGTTTTTGCTCCTTTTTAACTTCTCTTTAAATATCCCTAGGTTTTACGAGCTGTGGCATATACTTGTGTGCTTTAATAATTATGGACCTTTTAGTTCTCTTTTAGGATATTTGATTTCTTCTATTCTACATATTTTTAAAACATCACATTTCAATTATGCAACTTCTTCAACTAAGGTGAATTCTAGTAAATATACTTTTTAGTAGTTTCACTAATTTTCAGAGAAATTCCTAAAACTTTCATTTTTTTTTAATCTATTTTATGCTCTTAAATAAAAGATGTCAGCTGAAAATCAAATACAAATGATTAAAGATGAGGGGAAATGTCTACCCAATTCTATTTGAAAGTTTCAGGTTAGAAAATACTTTTCCTCTATTTACTTTCTTCAGCAACTCTTTGGGTGAATCCAACAAAAACACCAAAAGTTATTTGAAATATGCAGAGTTATCCTATCCTTGAAAACTCTCCTCCAGATACCTTTTATATTCAATTTCTTGTTCTCCAAATTTTACAGGCATGTCTTCTTTTACTGCTTTGGTCTATTGCAGTTTGCAAATATTTTGCTATTTAAAAATTGAAAGTTTGTGACAACCCTGTGGTAAGCAAATTAACTGGCACTATTTTACCAACAGTATTTGCTCACTTCATGTCTCTGTGTCATATTTTTGAGAGTTCGCTCAACATTTCTAACTTTTTCTTTATTTTTCTATTTGTTATGGTGATTTATGATCAGTATTCTTTGATATTATTTTTGTAATCATTTGGGGGCACCACAAACCATGCCCATATAAGATAGTTAATCCAACTGATAAGTGTTGTGAGTGTTCTGACCGCTCCAACTGGCATTTCCCCCATCTCAGTCCTTTCTTCAGGCCTCCCTATTCCCTGAGACAGAGCAATATTAAAATTAGGCCAATTAACAACCCCACCAGAGTCACCAGGTATTAAAGTGAAAAGAAGAGTTACTTTAAATCAAAAGCTAAAAATAACTTAACTTACTGAACTTGGCCAAAAGACAGGACTCTGGCACCAAACATTTGGTCAATTTGTAATTGCAAAGGTAAAGTTCTGAAATAAAATTAAAAATACTACTACAGTGAACATACAAATTATAAGAAAGTGAAACAATCTTATTATTGCTGATGCGAAGAACATTTTAGTGGTATAGACAGAAAGATCTAACTAGCCATAATATTTTCTTAAGCCAAAGCCCAATCAAGAGCAAGGTCCTAACTCTCTTCAATTCTACAAAGGCTGAGAGGAGTGAGGAAGCTGTAGAAGAAAAGTTTGACTCTAGCAGAGACTGGTTCATAAGTTGTAAGGAAAGACGCCATCTCCATGACATAAAAGTTCAAGGTGAAGCAGCAAGCGTTGATGTAAAAGCTGCAGAAAGTTATCCAGGAGATCTAGCTAAGATAATTAGTGAACGTAGCTACACTCAACAACAGATTGTCAATGTAGGTAAAACAGCCTTGTATTGGAAGAAGATGCCATCTATGACTTTCATAGCTAGAGAGAAGTGAATGCTTGGTTTCAAGGCTTCAAAGGACAGGCTGACTCTCTGGTTTAGGGGATAATGCAGCTGTTGACTTTTACTTGAAGGCCATGATTATCTACCATTCTGAAAATCATAGGGCCATTATGAATTATGCTAAACCTACTCAGCCTGTATTCTATAAATCAAACGTCAAAGCCTAGATAATAGCACATCTGTTTACAACATGATTTACTGAATATTTTAATTAAACTGTTGAGATAACTACTCAGAAAGATTTCATTCAAAGTACGTTAACAATATACATGGTCATCCAAGAACTCTGATGGAGATGTAGAATGAGATGAATGTTTTCATGCCTGCTAAAACATTATCCATTCTGTAGCCCATGAATAAAAGAGTAATTTCAACTTTCATACATTATTTAAGAAATGCATTTTGTAAGGCTATAGATGCCATAGAAAGTGATTCCTCTGATGAATCTGGGCAAAATAAAGTAAAAACATTTTGGAAAGGATTCACCATTTTCAATGCCATTAAGAAATTCATGATACAGGGAAAGAGGTTAAAATAATGATATTAACAGGAGTTTAGAAGAAACTAATTCCAACTCTCATGGATAACTTTGAAGGGTTCCAGACTTCAGTGGAGTAACTGCAAATGTGGTAGAAATAGCAAGAGAACTGGAATTAGAAGTGGAGCCTGAAGAGGTGACTGAATTGCTGGAATCTCATGATAAAACTTTAAAACAGATAAAGTGTTGCTTCTTATGGATAAGCAAAGAAAGTGGTTTCTTGAGATGAAATGCTGTGAAAATGGTAGAAATGACAACAAAGATTTAGAATATGATATCATCTTAGTTGATAAAGCAGCAGCAGGTTTGAGAGGATTAATGACAATTTTAAAAGTTCGACTGTGGGTGAAATGCTATCAAACAGTATTGCATGGTACAGAAAAGTTGTTCATGAATGGAAGAGTCTATCAATGTGGCAAACTTCATCACTGTCTTAATTTTAAGAAATCTCCAAAGTCACCCCAACCTTCAGCAATCTGATCGGTAAGTAGTCATTGACATCGAAGCAAGACTCTCCACCAGCAAAAAGATAATGACCTGCTGAAGGCTCAGGTGATAATTAGCAATTTTTAGCAATAAAATGTTTTAAATTAAAGTATATACATTATTCTTAAGATATAATGGTATTACACGAAGTAGAATACAGCATAGCGTAAGATAATTTTTACATGCACTGGGAAAACAAAAAAATTCATGTGACTCACTTTACTGAGATATCCTCTTTATTTTAGTGGTCTAGAACTGAACTCACAATATTTCTGTGGTATATGCCTTTGTATGCTTTTTAACATTTCCTGTTCTACTTATAATACACATTCCTGGAGATGTCCTTTATTTCATAGCCATTCAAATATCTCTTATGCCCGAGAATGTGGGAGAAATTGATTTTCCCCCTCTATTGCAATAATAAAATATTATAACATTGGAGGACATAAAGAATAAATTCTATTTTATCCTTCAAATAGGCTTTATCCTAACAATACAGTTAAACATAGAATTAGTAGTGGACCAAAAACGCATTTAGACTAATTAGGCCTTGATTCTAAGAGATGAGTTCGAGATTATGCCTATGAGACAGCAATCAGGTCGACTGAGTCCATTTAAAACAAGATAAAAATAAAGTAAGTCAACTCAGAAAAAAAAAACTGTCAATAGTTTTGCTTCAGGTGATATAAAGCAGCCTTAATAAAATATAAGACATTTTCTGCGTAAAAATAGACTTCATGTTGTCCAGAGCATATTTGAAATCTTATATGGCATTCTAACTTTGAAACAGGCTTTTCTGAACTACCTACATGATCATGGGAGAGGGGAAGAAGAACAAAGAGCTAAGAGGAATAGCATCAAATATGGTAGCAATCCTCACAGCTAGGAAATGAAGATATTTTATTTCCAGTATATACTAGTTGTTTACAATATGATTTATAACATAGATTAAGATAATTACTATAAACATTTTACATATATTACAATTATCTTGCCTTTTCTGGTTGCCAGAAGCCATACTAAAATCTCAGCCTAATAATGTTCAAAAGACACAAAACAACAAACAAACAACAACAACAACAACAACAAAATGGCAGTGAAGTGCCACAGAGTGATTACTCTTCAGTGGGGAGAACAATGAAAGCATTTTCTTCTCTAACTATAATCAGTTTATAATTACGGCCCTGCAAACAAGGCAACACATAAAGAAACAGCAAGACTCTCCGAGTCAGCTTCCATGTTATAAATTTATGTTATCTTCAATCTTTGTATCTTCACTGCCCTGACAGGCAATAGGGACTCTAGGCACTGCTTTCCTCATCAAAACCAGCATCCAGACCAGATGTACAGGTTAATGTTCCACAGAAGCTAATTAAAAAAAAAAAATTTAAACCCCATAGAGTGTGACAAATAACACAGGTTTCAGATATAAATAACTAAAACAAAAAATTATGAGAAAATACTCCTTTTGTGTGACAAATAACAAGCCTAAAGAAGGAGGAAAAGTGCCCTCTTTAAATATGTGAATATTATCTGATATCATGACTTGCTAAAATTATTTAAGTGGAATAGAAAATGTGAGTCACCGTCTGCTACTTCAGTCATTTACGTTTTTTATACAGTGACTTTCTAAAGAAAGTTGGCTATATAGGTTATGTCATACAGGCTCAGAGATTAATTTATTATTTTGAAAAGGAGGAAGATGAAAACTCTCTTAATTTATTCAAAGAGTTGACACAGTGACCAAATTTCTCAACTGTCAGTTTGGAGTATGAAATTCACTTATTTATTTATTTAATTCCAAAACTGGTCTGTGTCAGAGCATAGTTTTTAAGACATTGTTAATGATATTCTACCTTAAAAAAAAATGCACATCACTGGCATAATCAAAGTGTGTATTGAAATTTATTTTCATTTAATTAATATGAAGACATTCTACTTCCTAAAGAGAAATCTCTCTTTATGTAGCTTCATAGTGAACAATGGATAGCGTACATTTTCACACCAACACTTTTAATTAAGTTTTCAATATTTAGCTTTGCATTAGTATTTTTTCATGTGGTTGTATTGGCCAAAGCATCCAACCATTGTATCAGCCTTTTTCTTAAAATATTGTTTCTTTTTTCATTAAAGGTTATGGTTATAAGTCCTAGAGGTGAGTCAGCTTTGTTTTCAGATGGTTGTGCCAAGGCAGTCAGAGGGTAAAGAGAAATTTGCCAAGTCAGAGACCACCTCTAGAGCCAGGGCTGCACAAATGGTGGCAGGAACATATGGTAACAACAGGTGAAGGTGAATGGGGAAAGCAGCAGTGATGGCCCAGAAATGCAGACAGAAAGACAGGAATGACTGGTGACTTGGTAGGTGAGACTCTGGGGCTCTGAGAAGAATGACTTGACTTGAAGGTCAGGGGTGCCAACTGCTTTGCTAGACCACAAAATATGAGTCAGATGCCTTTCCTGTGGGGGAGCACACAGGAAATTTGAGATTTAACTCTTTGGGACCGCCAGGGTGCCATTTGATAAATGACAGTGCCAGGGTTTTAAATGGAGCCTAAGCCTCTGTTGGAATGAACCACATATCCTAACATGACCAGCTTACTAATATAGTAGAGTGTAACCCCCACCCAAAGAATATATCCGAGCAACAAGGACTAGTAAGTCTTGTTCATGCCGTTATTAGACTAAAGAGACAGAGACTGAGAGAGGTCCACTCAGGCATAGCACATAGTCCTTAAGAACACTATGTTACTACATTCTTATTTGAAGAAAAAGAAATGAAATGTTATATTTAGATAACTGAATATCTGGCTACAGGTTTCTTGTCTACATTTACTCTGACGTGCATTCATATCACAGATCTATTTTTAGAGTTATTTTCTTCCTACCTTCTGCATTAAATTCTTATGTTAATATTTGTTTTAATTAATATCTACTTAATATTTAATGTGCATATTAACGTTATTGTTTCACGTGAGACAGCTTCCCCAGACCACTTTTTAAAAGACCTGCTGAAACTACGGAGGCTGCCAGCCAGAGGTGGTGACTCATACGTTGAGTTCTGCAGACATTTGATTTAAGTACAGAATTGAGAAAGAGGCATTTTCTTTTCTCCTTGTTTCGGAGCTCTGAAGGAGAAACCGACCTGTAATATCTACTGTCAGTTCACAGAAACTGTGTTCAAAAGCATAGCCTTTAAATGATCTCTCAAAATGTTTTGTTCGTAATTTTTATATGTTCCCATCAGGTGGAAAAGAGCCTCTTGCCTATACCTAGTTAGTAAAGGGACCATCGTGGTGGTTAACTGAATTCCACTTTTAAAAAAAGCAACTCTGCAACAGATAAACATCAACTTTAATCAGGCTATTAATCACTCTGCTGAAACTGAACATTTAATTACAGAGAAACAGGTTTTTTGGAAAGTGGAAGAGATGGAGACAGAGATCCTGAACGGACACACCTGAGTCTCGTGTTCTCGGCACAGGTGCAGGCCTGCTGAGGCTGAGTTTGCCTCCTGACCCAGGAATTCCTGGTGTGTTTGCAAATATCCTTCCAAAAGGAGCTCATGGGTTATAAGTAAAATGTTTCCATAGTGGTGGTTTAAAAGACTTGGGGTTCACGCAAAATGCTATTGTCATATCCAGTGTCTACCAGTTTGTACTGTGGAGGGCCAGGTCCCTAGCCACACTGTGCCTTCGGGAACAAGGACCTGGGGGAAGCCAGGACAGGCAACTCAGGTTGCTCCAGTCTTCGTTGGCCTCTCTCTGTTTGATCAGTGTCTGTTATCCTGAGGGGAATTTAAAAGAACTTCACAGTGAAGGGTTGTGTTCTCTTTTAACCAACCCCATTTCCCTCTGGAAACCCAGAGTAATCAAAGCAATGTTTAAACCAACGGTTTGCAACGTGAATCAGCAACAGGAGCAGCCCCTGTCGGGAAACTTATTAGACAAGTCGACCCTCGGGTCCAACCCCAGTTCTACTGAAGTGGAATCGCTGAGCTGGGCCCCCGCAATCCGTTTTAACAAAGTGATTCTCATTCTCTGTAAAGTCAGAGCCACTGGTTGAAACTAAGTCACTAGGTGCAGTTATTCTATGTCATTCTCGGCTTTCATCATTAATCTCAATCTGGTTGTCTCCCCTGACTTTACTACCTCAGCCCTTCTATTTCAAGCAGTTTCCATCTGAAACACATCCACTGTGCTAGAAAATAAAGCCAATTTTCCGATTTAAAAAAAAAAAGCCCTCTATGTTAGTTATCAGGTCATTTTTTTTATCCTAGCTACAACTAGTATTTCACCCTGTCTATGCTGTTTCAGTGATTGAGAGAACCTAAAAACATATTTGTCGACTGTCAACATAATGTCCAGACACCACCACCTGTGCCCTCTTTTGGGGGGCCCCTTCTGCACTGCCCCTCAGCTATAAAGATAACGAGTGCTTCTTGCATTTCTCATTTTCTCTCTCATCTTCTGCCCTGTTGAGGTCCACTCTTCAGGATTTACATCAGTTTTCCTTGTCACATAACTTGAACAGCAGAACACTTTTTCCTGTTCATACTACCCTCCTACCCACTGTACCTTCTCTTCCCTCCAAAAAACAGAAGTTGAAAGGAATGTGTTGTACATAAGCACGCTGCTGCTACATGACGTTTCTTCATGACAGTTTTCCTATCAGCTCATTTTCACATCTTTACTTGGCTGTTTTCTTCTTTTACCCATGATGAAAAAGTGTCCTCTTTTCTACTTGCTTCTGATCAGTCTTGAAAAATTAAAGTAACAGTTTTCTTGGTAACAATCACCATCCCACTGCCCTTTTATATGCTTTTGCCTAGTTTGATCTGTTCTAATAAGTGATGGTTATGATACAGTGAAAAGATCACTGCAGGACAGAAGACCTGTGGCCAAGAAACACTTCTAGCACTTAAAAACTCATCAGCACATGCCATTTAAAATTCTGAGCCAGTCTCCTGATCTGGAAAACTAGATTAATAATTACCCCTGTCCTGAATACTCCATATGACTCTGGAGAAGATTGAATGAAAAAATAGATGTGATAACAATACTGCAAAGAGCTGTATATAAACCTGAGTTACTACTATCAGTGAGAGAGCTTACAAGACTCAAAGTGAAAACAAATAACACTAGGACTTGAAAGCCATTATAAGTCTCCTTAGAAGAAACAGCTTTTAATCCAGAGAGTCAGAATACCACAAACCATCTAGGCAGGTTGATCTAATTGACTAGCTAGTAAATGTTTGTAATAAAAAGCAATAGTAATTGTTCAGTTTTGCTGGAAGAGTTCTAAGTAAAAAAAACTTAGAAAATGTTGCCTAAGATATTTCCATATTTAGAGGAAGATTGGAACAAAAGGAGTCAACCTACCAAGGACCACACAGTGTACGAGAACCATGGAAAGGGGTATGGGGTCAAGGATTCCATAGGAAAATGTTTACTAATATAAAACAGGCTTTGTGGCTAATCAATAATGCATTAATAGATAATGGGGGAGGGGGAATCACACTCATAAGAAACTACTTTGGATCATTAACAGCAGTATAGATTTCCATCAATTTAAATGACCCTTGAAAATAAAGCATGATATTCACTTCCCTGGCTTTTCTTTAAGTCTTAGGAAAAAATATTGATTGGAATTTAGAAATCACCAAAACAAAAGGCTGAAATACGACCTCTTAGCTCTCTTTATTACTAAAGCCACATATTCAAAAAAAAAAAAAAAGCCATCAGCACAGCAGTATTAATTGTCTACATTACTTTTTCTTGTATATAATCTTTTAAAAAATCAGCCTATTAACCTTGTAGAGTGCATCCTCATAGACATTTTGCTCAGCATGAGCTTACAACCAGTCCCAAATTATTAGTGTCAATTTCCCAGGTTTAGCGTCCCCTAAGGTCACTTTCTTCAGTTACCAAAGATAAGAGTCCTTTAGCAAGGCATGGCCCTTGAATATACAGTCATTACAAAGACCCATTTTCCAATTCAGAACATAAATGTCTTTTATTTGTTACATAAGAAATAACAATATTCACATAGTTCACATTTTTATTTTTCTACTAAAAAAAGTTATATCATATATTCTAATATATAAAAATCAAGAATGTTCATTCTTAACTGGTGTATTATGCTATATTTTGGAACTTTGTTATTCTGAGATAAAAAAAATATAACATAAAAGCACAATACCAATTTTTTCAAAGAAAGAATCATCAGTGCTTGCCCTAAAATATGCTCTGAAACAATGTTTCTCAAGTGTGGTCCACAAACTACCGACAACAGAATTAACTAAGATACTTGTTTCATATACTCTTCTTTACTTCCCCCAAAACTTCATAGGACTGACTATTTTGAAATGAGGTACATTATAAATGAAAGACAGCATATGACCCAGGTTTTATTTATGGAACAATCCATTTTTTGAAATAAAACAGCTCTTTAGGAAACACTTAGAAAATACCAAATAAAATGAGGCTTCCAAAAGGCCAGTTTGCAAGGTCAGTTAACTCTTTCCTATTTGGTAAGGTGGCCTCTACAGTCACAAATTCCTCTTCCCGGATCCTTAGGATTTCCAGCAGGAAGGATTTGTGAAGAGCAGCCACCTCTCTCAATGATATTCACTCTCTGCATTGGAACAATGGTAAAGCATCAAAAAATTAATGCCATTTTCTCTCCAGAAAAAGGTTGGGAGCCTTTAGACATTACCCAATTATCCAAATGAATGGAGTTCCAGATGAAATAAACAAAGATGAAAAATCATCCACAGGTTACACAAAGAGGGAGAAGATCAAGGTTATTGAATATATGTTGCTATAGCTAGTGAAGGTGGAACAATAAAGTAAGACTAATAAATAACACCGCTAAAATTTCTAAAAAGGTAGGTTATCTCATTAGAGTCACACCAGATTTAAAACATTGGCATAATCCACAAAGAGCGATAATTTAAAATAAAATAAAATTCTCAATATACTAACATCAAACTGATAACATTATCTAAAAAAGTTTGCAAATGTTCTCAACATGAATGACTTAAGATTTTAAAGGCCAAAACTTACACAAAACTGAATCCTAATCAGATAACTGAGTGCAAGGGCTAATAAATAAATTTTAGGGAAAATGTGTTTTTATTATATATCTTTGAAAATGAAGAAAGAAAGAGCATAAATGAATATGGGAAAGGCACATGCCCATTTTAAACTTTTTTTCTCATTATTTATAGGACTGTGGCCATACATCAAATTTTATGGAATTTTAATATCTATTACTAGAGCTCCAGATTTGGTAACAATTTATTCACATCTTCCAAATCTGAGTGTTTACCAAGGAAATATAAATGACCAGGAGAAGATTGAAATGACCTTCACTGAGTCAGGTCTACGACAATAATGACACACTGGATAAGCAGTCATCATACCAACCTAATGTCACAGGATTTGGTGGTGCTTACAAAAGCAGTATTTGAGATGATCATGTATCAAGACCCCTGGCAAATTATTTCCCATTAATAATTATAACAGCTTTGTTAATAGAAACCCACTGACAATGCTAATACACCAAGATCCTTTAAGTTAAAAATAAACTATATACAAGATCCCACCTCATTTGCTGTTCGCGGTGTGCCCATCTTTCCATTCTGGGTACAGGGGGTGCTAGCCTGTTGATCTCTGAGAATGCATGGCATAAAACCAGATGGCTAAGATTCTTATTTTTTAAAGTGCTCTTCAAAAAAATAATAACTCTTCTATTGTGGACATTATATTCATTATCAGAAAATAAACATTCTACTTATTATTCCAAGAAACATTTTTGGAGGACCAATTGGAATTTGGCTCAATTCTAAACTCAGTTCTGCCCTGAGCTCACCATTTTGCTTATCTTCAAGACACATCTTCAAGAAGAAAAAAGGCTCTTTCTCTCCCCTTGAGTGGACAGTAAAGTGGACATTTTAAAATTACAATTTATTTACTGGAAAAAAAGAGTTTTAATTGAACTCTAGGCTATAGAAATGGTCATTAAAACTGAAAGGTTTCCTACCCTCACCCCATGAGTTATCAGAACTGCAGTTCATAAATCTTAAGATATTCATGGTTCATAACTCTCCTAGCTTTTCTGTCAGTATAAAGGTTAGAATTTAATCAGAGTTACCACACTAAACCTCTTAATTCTTATAAATATTTCTTCTGTGTTGTGATTAGCATTAGTAAAAATGGCTTAATCCGAATGGCCTAAGAACATCACTAGTGATTTGCATATTTTTACATTTAATCTGGAATTAATAGTACAATGGCGCATAGTCTTAATTTTTAATTATTTATTTTAAATATCAATCCTAAATAACATTCCCAACTCAATTTAAATTTTTTTTAAAAAAATCACATTTTGGATTCCTCTAAATACCAAGCTGTGCTCCATGGCCCATGAATATATTCATTAGATCTGCAGCCAGCAGTGTGCAAATTTATCAATAACGCGCAACAGAACTGAAAGACTGCTCCAATTTAAGTCTACTGACAACTCTCTGAAGCTAAACCTTTCAGTCTATCAAGCATGGATTTATTCATGATTTTTGACCTTAAGAGATTTAGGGAAAAAGTGCTGAAAAATTGAAGGCCTAATCATTGGATAAAAACTACTTCTAGAACATGAAATATTATTCCAAATCCATAACTGGCACTAAGATAGTGTAAAGCAACAAAGGAACTCAAAATTTCTGCCTCTTCTCTTCTCCCTTAAACAGCAACACGAATTTTTGTCTAGTCTGAACCTGATTCTATATAAAGATATATTTTTTGTACACATTAAACGTAGGACTAAAAAGGTAACGAATATTGGGCCAGTGTATTTAACTCAAAGAAGTCCATCTAACCACCAATAGCACTGGAAAAAAATTGAGGTTTGTCTTCTTTGAGGATAAATTTACATCTCCATAAAAACTGCAAGAAGAAAATTCCTCTATGAGAAAAGCCAAATGACATCATGATACTCTTAAGTTCTGCATTAAAGAATGTCTCAGAATTTTTTTCCAGATTTACACAGTGCCAAGTCCACTGTCTTTAACCTGTCATGCATTGAATTGGGATTAATATGACAGAGCATTTTCTCCCATCGTGTAGTGTTCATCACCTTCATGCATGCAAAGGGAACGGCCAAGGACAGGCTCAAGGTATACAATTTAGGATTAAGAAAGAGGGGCTCTGGCATTTGCATCTTACCAGGATAAAACAGATATATCAGGGGGGAGCTCTGCTGAGGAAAATGCAGAGTCAGGTGATTTAGTCTGGAAGTATAAAGCAGAAGAAAACTAGATAAAAATGGGAACATTTTCCTGTACTTTGGGGAGGGGGCAGATGTGGTTATGCCCACCTCATAGAGACTGGGCACTTCAGTATGTCCCTATGACACTCCTAGAATCAATCTGATCAGTTCAAGTCACGGGTAACTATGAGGACTGGGCCTCCTGGCCTCGGCAGCAGGGAGGGTAAACAGCTTTGTCTTTTGAAACAGATCTGTGCTGGCCTCATGCAAATATCAGCTCCTGTCTAGAAGAACACCTGTGCAGAAAATGAGGAAAAATAAAGCAATTCACTTTAACGACACTAGTTTTACTCAATTGAACTTCTCATACATCCAAGGGTAAAGTTGTAGGACTGACTGCCCCTGACCCAGTATCAAGGGCAGGTGATTAGCATTCGCATAAGACATCAGGGGACTTGTGAAGGCTGGGGCTGCTGGAAAGAGCCTTCCCCATCACCATCAGCTGACACTGGGAAGGGCCTCCAAGAAGGATTTCTTTTGGATAAATGGGGATGAGAAAAAACAGCAGTGATGATAACTTGGGAGTAAAGTTCAGTCTGTGCAGCCTGATTGAAAACATTCGAGACTGATTTGGCTGCATCAAGAGATGCTACTAGATAGGGAGCTAGTGGAGTCATTTGAAAGGCTGAAGAGGGGTCAACCATACAGAAGACTAAAATGCCAGAATGACTAGTTGAGACCCCTAGCCCTTTGCTAGCCAAGGTGCGACCTATGGGACCGCAGCAGAAACACCAGAAGGGAGTTCCCACAAATGCACTTGCAGGACCCCTCAGACCCCTTGATTCAGAATCTGCAACATCTGCACATGATTCTCGTACACACGCATGTGGGAGGAGTACTGCTCCTGTATTTAATAGAAACACGTGGGGTACTAAAGCTGAAGGAGAGGTCAGGAACCTCCATTTTCTAACAAGCATCCCATGTGAGACAAATAAGAGAATGGCAAAAACCAAGCAGCAGTTTAGGAACAGTAATCTGATGAAGACGAATAGTATGGACGTGACAGCAAAGAGACAAGGAGCAGTCATTTAAACATCAGAATTACACCTGTGCAGGAGAGTCAGCCAAATCAACTTAAAACTACCTCTTAGATTCACAGTTTGGCACACTAGAACACAGGATGGATAAAGTATCAAGGAGCCATCCTTGAATTTAGGACATGTGCCATGTACAACAAAGCTAGCACCTCTGTCTCGTCTCCCTTTCCCCCAGCTGCTGGTACTTAGGATGTAGCTTATGTAACATACAAAAATCATCATCTGGCTTGTCGTGGGCGTTCCATAAGTGTGGGGGTAGTGGTCGTCATAAGAACAGTTATTACTAACACCGGGGCTGTGCTTCCTCACCTGTCCCACCCCCTCCCAGTAGGCTGGCTTTACATGGTTCATCGAGACTTGAGAAAGTGAGGGAGGTAGACCTTTATTTGAGGCAAGCCAGCCCAAAGCTGCAGAATCCAGTCACCTTCTCCTTCCCAACCCAAGGAAATAGAAACCAGGGAAAGCAACAGATGAGCCCTAACATCTCCTCAAAAGGCATACCTAGAATTGGAAGAACCATCTCATGTTACAAAAATCAGAAAGTAATGATATCCTCTTCTTTCAAGTTCAATGACATAGTCATCCTCAAATACAAGCTCTAAAGTTTTAAATAGTTTCTGCTTTAATTTATTTATTATTATTATTTATTATTTGTTGTAGATGGTGGCAATGACAATAATGATGACTAACGCTAAAAATATTCTACCTTACCATATTACTTTGTGGCACCTTAAAAACCATAAGCTCTACAAATCTCATCATACTGTAATGCAGTGTTTTGTACAGACCCAGGAAGGAGACGAGCCGTCTATCATCCATCAAAATGTCCTTCCTAATGCATTCTAGGTTCCCTTTAGAAATGCTTCATCTGCACACCAGGCAGGCTTCTTTTTCACTCCTCTGCTACGAAATCACTGCCTTTAAATTTTTTTTCTCTGTTTGTCTTATTTAAATATTTATAAGTGTAATGTAGCCATGCTCCAGTTCATCAATAGTAATTCCACTTATATTTAATGACAGCAAAATGTGGACCATTAAATACTGAGCTAATGCTCCTCTCTCACTACATGCTGATTTGTTTTGGCCTCTGAGTTTGCTATTCACATCAGCCTGAATCTGCTACCATATAGTATAGTCAAGACTTGAAGGGCATGAAGCTTTATAGACTACCCAGCTCTCTGAGATCATTTTAGTGGGATAAATATTTGTAAAATATAATGAAGAAAAGGTAATAAGAAGATATAAGAAGAAATAAAAAAGATCTGAAATAATTTTTTAAAAAATTAATAGCAAGGAATATAAAAGAATATTTAATTAAAAGGATATTAAACAAAAAGAAATACAATCAGCTAATATGCATGCAAAAGTGTTCAGCCTCAAATACAAATCCAGGCCACACTATAATGCTTTATTATTCACCTATTAATATTCCATATACTGCTACTTTGTTGTTCACTATTTTTAATTCATATAATCTTACTAGTAGCATAAGTTGATTTCTTAAAAGATGACTTGCCAATATTTTTCTAAAACTTTAAAAATGTGTATATTCTTCACCTATCAATGCTACTTGTAGAAATAGATCTTAATTAGACATAAAGTTGTTTATTAAAGCAACCTAGGGGATTACATGTATAATTGGAATACTTTATAACCATGAAAATTTATGATCTAAATAAATACTTATTAACTTATAATAACTATCTTATATTAACTACTTTATATTAAGGTTATTCATGATATATTGCTATATTAGTAAAAAGCAGATTAATGCATGGTATTTTTTCCTTATAATTTATTTTGTGGAAAATCAAAATAATGATATGTATATGTCTGCATAGGACACCAAAATATTTAGCATTACTATCTGGGTGGTATTTAGTGGGTTATTAAACAAGTTTTTTCTTGTCTGTATTATGTAATTTTTATAATTATATGTGTTATTATAACAGATATTGATTAAAATTTAAAATAAATAAATATTTACACTTTGGGGAGAAAGAAAGAAGAATCAGCATACAAAATATTCTGGAGGGGCTCCCTCTCAAATTGTTAAGTAGAGGGCCCATCACATCCGAGTGACTAGCTACAGAGGGAAGATAGGTGACAGCGGTATCGTCTCCTTTGCTCTGATTCAAATTCCATCACTTGGTTACTTTTTTTTTTTTTTTTTGACTATTTGTGGAAATGGGACAGTAACATGTCAGCATGGGTTAAAATGGACTTTGAGCATGTGAGTTTCCTAATGTCTTATTTAGCTAACATCATATGTGTCAATATACTATTTATGCAAGGTTTCAAAAGACAGCGATAGCTGAGTTTCCTTTATGGTAGAAATTTTAGTGAGCCTCACTGCTGTGATTTCTTGGGCCAGAGCACCTTTTTAGAACGCCAATCCTAACTTCTTTCACAAGAGCCTCTCTTAAACATGGCTTGTTTTCCTTGGAAGCTGGAGCAGATCTGACACTATCACTAGAAGCCACATAGAAAACCAGGATAAAATCATAAAATTAAAATTTTTAATTAGAAAAGAAAAACCTTTGCCATTTCAGAATACCATGGCAACCATGACTCCTTGCTTCAGAAAAGAATGGTGCTCATTCACATAATCCAAGTATCATGTGAATTAAACTCACAGACTGTGGACCATGAACTTGGTGAATAGGCATAAATTTTCAGGTACCTCCTGGCAAGACTTCGTGAGCATGAAAGAAAGATGTAAGCAGATATTTACAGAGGCAGGTCAAAGAGATGGGTTCCAACTGGCCAATTCCCAGCTTCTAAATGAAAATCCTCTCTATATAATTGGTGGTTCTTTTGGTGATCATGAGATCTAAAATTATTTTGGTTTTTTATTTTTATTGTTTTTTGGGTGTGGTGATTTGTTTTCCTTTAAGATACCATCTTTGAGGCATCTACTGATGAGTAAGGGCCCTGGAACCTTGTGTCTGCAGTTTGAAGAAGCTACCAGCAGATGACAACATTGGCTATTGAGTAACACAGCAGGTCACAGTCTAGGCACAGATTTTCAGTAGTCCCATTGATATTCTCCCTAAGTTCCTAGTTTAATTCTTTCTAAACACAAATACTATTTAAGGGGAGTCAAACACTTAGAAAAAAGGACGTTCTTCTAACAATAAATGTGCTTAAATACTATAAAGTGGTTATAAGAAGCAAGGTTCCATTTTCTATTATGAATCAAAGTTTAGAAAAAAAATCTAGGTATTTTGAGTCTATTAGCTAATTAATTTCTGGGAATTCCATAACCAGAGTTCCTATTCCTCTGTATCCTAAACTATAGCCTTAGTTGCCTTTCTTTCAGTCTTGCATGTTTTAGTTATTGTGAGACTTAAGCATCATTCTGTGACCCGCCCCCGCCCCCAACAACTAAGTTAACTGAACATATTCCAAACACGATGGAGACTTATTGAAATGACTGTAGAGAAGCATTTTATTTTCTACAAATCCCCTCCAACTCTGTTCAACTTCATTTGTGTCTTTTCTCAGTTTATTCCCCTGCCATAGTTGGCCAGGTTAGCTAGCTCCTTGAGTAAATGTTATGTCATTAACCTATTGATCTCAGAACCTCCCCACCCTCACCGCTATCTAACAGTCACAGCTTAAAGGACTTTTAACTGCAATTCCATTTCCATTTCTCAGTCCATTCAACAAAGATCCCTGCAGTTTATCCTCCTCGTAAATGTGCCGTTCTGTTTTACAAGTCAAAACAGCCTAAATTAGAAATTGCAACCTAAGTTAGAAATAGTGACCCTCTCTTCAGAGCTTCATTACAGCCATTTGGTTGTGGTAGCTGAATTGCTTCTAAGTGTTTATAACAAGGTAGAAGAGATGGAATTGACTGAATCAAGTTTCCATTAAGATCTATGTTACTTATGTGAAGGTTTATGAATGGTTGGTACATCTTTTAGAATCTTAACCAGCTCCACCTTGCTCTGGCAGAAATTATTCTACAAGGAACTCAACTCCCATAAATCAGTCACTCAGTCATTCAATCAACCAATTGATGAGTCAGTTACAGGAACAAATTCTTCATCCAGACTGTGGTATTCTTACCACTTGATATTCTATAGGAAACAACTCTGATACTCTCCCATCTCAGAGCCTGAGTAGACAAACGGACAAAAGCCAGACCATAAATGACAATAGAACTCTGACCCACAATCCCTACAGTAATTGGCCTGGGAAGCCAAACCACAGCTTCCACAGGAATGGGCCCACTGAGGTCAGAACGTGACCAAGTCAATGACTGCCAATTCTCTACCTTTTGCCTCTGCTTTGCTTCCAACTCAGGACCAATTAGGGAAAGTAGAATATGCTTCCCAAACCGATCAATAAGATGTCTCAGATCCCTTTAGCCTTCTTCATTTTCTCCAAGCCAAAAATGTCAAATCAAAGCATCCCTGAAACCGATTTTAGTATAAAGCTTTCTTATTCTCATCTGTCTTTGAGTTTCTGACAGGTTCAAGTGACTGTATAAGCTCTAAACAAATACCTGTTTGTTGTTATTGGGTTGTCTTTGTCATTTCCACAGTATTCCTGCAAATTCTACTGAGATACCATCTGCACTGCCTAATGCTGCTGACTCAGTCTTCAGTCGGGTGCAGTACCCACGGATATCACTTGTGCCTTGCTGCTTGCGGCTTACTGAGTCTGTGCGTATGCTGTAAGTCAACAGGAGCTCTGAACCCTGCTGTCTTTGCATTGAGTTCCTCCCCTACTCATTGTTGGTACCCAAGTTATCTTATCAGTTCCTTTATGTTTGACATCCTCCGCAAGCCATTCCTTTCATTCTTTTTCACTTTCTTTTGTGCTTCTGTGCTGTTCTGTACGAAAGTGTTTACATAACAACTCTCAACAACTTAACAACACTGTGAAGGAGAATCACAGGGTAGAACCGGCATAGGCCCTAGAAGCCTGCTGTTCCAGCCAGCACTACAGATTGGTGAGTTTGTAGTTTTTATCAGACCAGCTTCCATTTGGACAAACTTTGCTGTAGGTCACTGATAAAACTGGATGAGGTCTTGCTTCCATTTCAATTTTTTTGTCCTAAGAGTTTGGCTTTGATCCAGGGAGAGTGTTCTCTGCTTTCCTGCCTGCCAGAGGGCATCAATTGCTGCTCCGCTTTTATAGGCAGCCAACAGGTTGGGAGCCTGAGCCTGAAGCATGCAGCATCACTTTTAGCCAGCCATTGTCAGGTCTCAAGTCTAAATCCTCTCCCCAAGAAAAATGTGTTTGTTCTATATACACTTGTTACAATCCTAATTCTTGGGCATATCTCTCTAAATGGCAATACCTCACCAGACTTCAGAAGCCACTTTAGGGAACATTGACTTGAACAAAATTGTTCATTTGAGTTCCTTAGGAAAAAAAGGAACAAGACATCTCAAGCCCAATGGGCGGCATTTCTTGATTGGTGTGTAGATGCCTCCAAATCATATTTTGGTTTGCAAGTTGTTTCTTTAAGGATTATTTGGCTGAGACTAATAAACAATTTGACAAACTTAAGCACCAAATAGCTGGACTCATTTCCCCAGTAAATCCATCCCATCCTTGTCCTTCAGTTGCCTCCCTCTTCAAGGTTTCTTTTTTCCCCCTTATCCTTCTTCTCCCTCTTTTCAATCCTCTGTCATCTCTTCCCTCCTTTTCCCCTTGTCCAGACCCCCTATACTTTCTCAATAATCCTCTTAAGATGCTAAAATGCCAGTTACCTCCAAAGATCTATCCCTTCCAGAGCTAGGTATGGAGGCAGCTCTAGAATCTAATCTCAATATAAGCTGAATTAAAAGCAATAATTAAGGATTTCCATAAACCCACATAAGACCAGCAATTATTTATAGAAGAATTTGGAATTCTTCTGAATGTATAAGACCAACCTGTGGATACTTGACCTTTATCAACTTAAACACATGTTAATCAAAACCTCAGTCTCCACAATAAACAAGAGGTCAAAAAAGAATGAAAAAATAGGGCAAAGTCATAAAAACCATACCTAATCACTCCTAATAAAGGTGACTAGATCATAATTCAGTCATTCAAACAGAAAAGATGAAACTTTAGGACATTTTCAGGATAGAATAGAAAATATATCTGGCAATATTTGGTGTTAAAAAGGTGCTGATTTAACAACAATCCTTCCATTTTTTTTGTCAATGGAGTTACACCTGTAATTGGAGACCCCATTTATAACAGAAACTAGAATGGGAAATACCACTTTCTCTGAATTGAAACATCCCTTTTGAAAGGGTTTGAAACAAACATGAGACAGGATCCAAAATGCACTTATAGTCCTACAGATCAAACAACTAGGTAGCTCACTTTCTGATAGATCGCCTGCTGAACAAGGACACTTTCAGATATTGTAATAAAAAGATCAGGAAAACAATCGCCTCATCTTATAAAAGAAACCAAGTTGAAGAAAAATAGCTCAGTTCAGATAAGCGAGGATGCTCTGAGGAAGGAAAAAGCATCCTGCCTTACCTTTAAGCACTCACGTAGAATTACCTGTAAATACAGAGGGTCAGTCTCCTGGTAGGTACAAGAGCTACTCTTTCTTCATTACACCTCATCACCATTATGCAAGTTCTTGCTCAAAGTAAACATGCCGCACAGGTGGTAGGTATTTCAAATAATACACATGTTTTCCCTATTTCTTAGTCTAACTGTAACCTAACCCTCGGGCCCTTGAATGAAAAATGTTTCTTCCTGCTCTGTGATACTATTCCTCCAAATTTAATAGGGAGAGATTGACCTTGAAAATGAAATTGTGATATAAATACAAACCAGACGGACAATTTTTAGAAATTCCAGAGGACCCCTCCATTCATAACCAAGTTGTTTCTGCTCTAGATATATCTTTGCCCCCTCCATTCTATTTGATGCATACCCCAGATTAAGGTCTTAACACATGGATTATTTTAATTTCCCAATTGCTGCTGTAACATATTTTACAAACACAGTGGCTTAAACATACATTTATTATTTTACAACTCTGGAGGTCATAAATCTGAAATGTGTCCTACTGGGTAAAAATCAAGGTGTCGGCAAAGCTGTACCCTCCTAGAGTTTCCAGGGGAGAAGCCATTGCCTTGTATTGTTCAGCTTTTCGAGGCCACCTTAATTTCTTGGCTCATCATTAGACTTGAAGTTCTACTGAAGTTCAGATGGAATTGACCAGCCACTCAAACTTCCCTAACATCCCTTGAAGCCAAAAGCAAAGAAAGACCTCAAGTCTACAGATAAAAGTCTTCTATGCAAAGGCCTTCTCCTATCCTGCACTAGCTTTTGTAACACCTGTCCTTCCAAGAAAGAAACCAAACAGGAGAAAATATTGATTTTTTTCAAGACCTCAGGGCCATAAACAAAATCATTATCCCTTGCTTCCCAGTAGTACCTAATCCAAATACCATCCTAGCATCAACTCCAATTAAGTCACTTGCTGCACTGTGGTGGATCACTGCCCTGCCTTCCTCTGTGCCTCCAGACCAGAAAAGTCAATACCTTTATGCCCTCTCCTGGGGTAGGCAACAAAGTACCTGGACAGTTATGCCTTAGGGGTTCACCAAAGCGCCCTCCTATTTTTTCCAGATTCTTAATTGCGACTTAAAAGATATAAATCTCTCTTGCGATTCAATTCTGACAGTATTTAGATGATCTCCTTTTTTCGGAAGACAACTGAAATCTGAGAAAAAGATTCCTTTTACTTGCTCTTGGCCTTAGCGAAAAAGGACATATCATTTCAAAAGATAAATTTGTTTTGTCAAAACAGAGGCCAGTATTAGGCTATGAGTTATTTATGAAGAAAAAAAAAACACCCTTTTATGAAAGACTAAAGTTTGTCCAAACTTATCCTAATCGCCCCCCATAAAAAGATAATTCAGAGGATTTCTAGGTTTAGCTCATGTTGCAGATAATAGGTGCCAGATTTTTCTGGGATTGCAAACACTCTCTATGAATTGACTAAGGTCTCAGAAGAAAGATACTCTTGAAGAAGCCAAGCACAAGGCACCCTCTGTAACGTAAGGAGTCCCTGGGCATCTTTTACTACAAAAAATAATAATAATAATAAAACAACCTGTTATCTATTTGTTCATGAGAGTTCTGAACAAGGTGAGGTTTTAACTGAAAAATTCATTAGAACCAGCAACAGCCCATCGTTTACTATAACCTCATCTTTGACCTAGTTGCATGGCTTAACCTCCTTGTCTCAGGGAAATAGCTGCTGCTATTGTCAATGCTTTTGTTGAATTAGTTCTAGGCATCCATCTTGAGCTCATGATTCCTCATCACAACACAGACCTTACTGCTGACTGAGAGGAAACAACCATTTTTAGCCAATTAACTTCATATGAGATTCTGTTTCTCTTTCTCATGTTACTATTCACCACTGCGATATCCTAACCCTGTCACTTTCCCATTCCACCAAAAGAAAAATTTTATAATTATCTTAAGAAACTTTCTGTGCCTCACTCAGATTCAGTAGAGACTCCAATCGAGAGCCCTAAACGAATGTTATTTCTTGATGGATTATATCTCAAAATGAAAATGAGATGTTATCGAGCAGGATATGTTATCATTAATTTAAGGTCTCCTATGTAATACAGTCCTCTAAGTACAGTCCTGGGTCCCCAACTCCCAGGCCACAGACCTGTACCAGTGGTTGTTATAAAGGTTGAGGCCCATGTAAAAAGAGCTATTGTGAAAGCCAAAGGAAATACTCTAACAGATCATTCTACCTGGCAGGCAGCCTTCACCAAGGTTATAATTCTAATTAAACCCTCAAAGGAAAAATCCCCTGAGGGATTCAAAGAGGCCATGATGAAATATCAATGCTGAGTCCCTAAAGCAAGAATGGAAAAAATCCAACTGTACCTTTTACTCAGATCATCTCTGGCGCTCCCAGGAAGGATGCTTGGAGGCACAAGATAATTTCAAATGGATATTGTCTAAATTTCTCTATAAAACTACTCATCATGGTAGAGATACATTGGTTACTATCTTAAATCAGCATTGTTGAGGAAAATTGATAAAGACAGTTGTTATTTTCAGGTCACATGTCACCTTTTGATACACACAATCACAGAAAAACTATAAAAGTGAGCCATGACTAGGAACCAAAGCCTCAAGGATATTTTAAACACCTTCAGAAGGGGTTTGTCCAGCTTCTATCTTCCTTGGGATTTAAATATGTTTTTGTTAAAGTATGTCTATTTTTAGCACAGGTTGAAGCATTTCCTTTCTGAAAAGTGATAGCCTTCACAGCCACTTAAAAACTTCTTGATTATGTGTTTCTCATCTGGGGCATACCAACTTTTATATGAGTGACCAAGGCACATAAAGGAAGAAATTTGTGAGGCATTACCCCCTTACTCAAAGCACTGTCCTCACCACCACAATCTTCTAGAAAAGTTGAAAGAACCAATGGCATCTTGAAATAAAAATTTACAAAATTTTCAGAAACCTATGAGCCTCTGTTGGGAGGCCAAAGTTACTTCCATTGGCATTTATGGCAATATGGTCCACTTCCTCAGTCAGGGATGTGTCAGTTTTCTACCTATGAACTGGCAACGCGAAGACCCATTCATTTAGGGATCAATGATACTTTGACCTGCTGTACAAAGATATGACAAAACATTGCAAAGGACCCATGAAGTATCCTTAGTCTCACCACCAACAAATTACAGCTTCCTTCCTATAACATCTTCCTAAACAGCCTCTTCATGATCTTCAACCAGGAGATCCTGACTTCTGGAACAGACATCAGAAAACAGTGCTCTTGATCCTCATTATAAGGGACTTTATAAGATACTCTTAACATAAAATACAGCAACGAGCCTCCAGGGAGTCAATCCTTGGTTCATGTTTTACAACTAAAGAAGCAATTCTCAGTTGCTTGTAAGCAACACAGTTGGAAGGCTACTGCAATAGGGGATCTGAAACTGAAGATTCTCAGAGATCTTACAAAAGCAGCTGATCATTAGATGCAGACAGCTGACCCAAAACCTCCAGAGAAAGAGTGTGACCTCGGCTTCTGCCTAAGACATCAGACCAAGACCCCTGTTTAATTCCTGCTTCATGTTACCTTCTTGCCTATAACTATTCTCATTTTCTATAGACTCCTGTTTGCCATCCATTCATAATAGCCTTTTTTATTTTTTATTATGTATTAAAGTATAGTTGACATACACTATTATATTAGTTTCAGGTTTACAACATAGTGATTTGACATTTATATACTTTACAGTGTGGTCATCACAATAAATCTAGTAACCATCTGTCATCATGCCAAGTTGTTATGGTATTGACTATTTTCCCTATGCTGTACATTACAAATCCATGACTTAACGTATTTTATAACTGGAAGTTTGTACCTCTTATTCCCCTTCACCTTTTTTTACCTATATTCACTCCTCTGTGGCAACCATCAGTTTGTTCTCTGTATCTATGAATCTGTTTCGGTTTTATTTTGTTTGTTTTGTTTTATTTTAGATTCCATGTGTAAGTGAAATCAAACAGTAATTTTTCTTTCTCTGTCTGATTTATTTCATTTAGCATACTGCCATTTAGATTCATCTATGTTGTCACAAATGGCAAGATTTCATTCTTTTTATGGCTTAGTCACATATAAATTATATGTATATAGATTATATACACACACACACACACATATATACATATATATAATGTACATATGTATCTCACATCTTCTTCATCATTCATCTATCAATAACATCACCTAGGTGGCTTCCATATCTTGGCTATTGTAAATAATGCAATGAACGTAGGGTTGCAGGGTTGCAAATTAATGTTTTCATTTTTTTTTGAACAAGTACCCAGAAGAATTGCTGAGTTATATGGTAGTTGAATTTTTAATTTTTTGAGGAATCTCCACACTGTTTTCCATAGTGGCCGTACTAATTTACAATCCCAACAGTGTGTGAGGGTTCCTTTTTCTCCACATCCTCACCAGCATTTGTCATTTGTTGACTTTTTGGTAATAGCCATTCTGACAGATATAAAGGTTCTCGCTGTGGTTTTGATTTGCATTTCCCTGATAATTAGTGGTGTTGAGCATCTTTTCATATGGCTGTTTTTCTTTTTTTCTCTCCCTTTACTATAATTTTTTAATCAGAATATACTCACTCTAATGTCATTCTTTGATTCTCCCAAACAGTAGCTACTGCCCTCAGTCTTGTAGCTTACTATATAGGTCATCCATAACCAGATCCTCTGATAAACACCTCTGAGCAAGTTTAGTCTCATCAAATGACACCATAATGGCATTTCCATGTGCACTGATATAGACAAAGGACCTTAAACAAATCAACCTGTGACTTTCCTAGTGTCCCTCCGTGATAGAAAAAGAACCATTTATTACCATAAATTGATCATTCTCTGGAAAATTCTAAATTTGGATTCCATAATCTTCACTAGAAAATGAGCCAATTACTATGTGGAATAGAGTAACAGGCATTCAAATATGTAACCCAGCTAATGTAAGGCCTTGGGTCCAACTTTATGTGATAAAAATTCTCTTTTCCCGTGGTTCTCCACGTGCTCTAGTGGTTACTACTTCATTTGTGACCAGGATGCCTGATTCTGTTTGTCTCATACTAACACCTCATATACTTAAAGAATAGTATTCTAAGACCTTTCTGTACATGGAGAACCTAATTCTAAAAATAACAAAGGCTTGAAATTTCAACTAAAATACAGTTTCAAAATGAAGCCAACCTTGATTATTCAGGCATGCTATCTAAGAGAATTACTGACTCACTGTTCATATGAACAAGAAGAGAATTACTCCTAACTATAGGAATGGTATAAAGAAAAAAGATTGTAAGAAACCTAGCATTAACTCTAGCAGAAGTTATTAACAATACGATCTTTTCCTAGATGCTATACACATAAGTCTCAACTCGTTGGAAGAAGTAGCAATGAACAATCTCATTGCTTTAGACTTTTTAATTGCTAGTCATGGTGGCCTCTGTGCTGTGGCTGATACTTCTTGCTGTACACAAATCAATGAAGCAGACAAAGTAGAACAGCCTGTACTTAGCCTTAAGGAAAAGCTACCTAGATCTCTAATGTGATCCTCATGCCCAGTGGAATTTGTTTTCATGGCCTGTGTTTGGCAACTGAAGTTCTTTCTTCCAAAGCATCTTACCAGGACTACTAATTGGTTTTGTTTTTGCCACATATATGTATATAATAAAGCATGTACAGAAATACACAGAGATTATAATAAACCTCCATATATGCATCACCCAGTTTCACTAATTATCAACTAATGGACAATCTTTTACATCCATCATCTCCCAGTTCTCCCTCCTATTTTTTTAAACAAATCCCAAACATCACCATTTAACTTTTAATATTCCATTTTGTACCTTTTAAAAAATGAATCTTTTATAAAATATAACTACAATACCATTATCACTCCCAAAATTTCTTAATATTATCTAATACCGGTTGCTTGTACTTTGACTCTAATATGGTAAAAAATCTAACATTGATTTATATACATTTCAACTGTTTCCACACATTTATGACTCCTTTTTCATTTTCATTTTTCTTTAAAATGATGTTCATAAAAATGAATGGTTGGTAATTGAATAACTCTATATTTTTGTCAAGAGGGAGGATTTAGAATAGAACAGAATTTTGTCTCTACTAATAACTATCCTCAGTACCTTTGGTGAGTTTTCTTTACAATATCTTAGTATTTTAATATCCAAGCAACCCAGAGTGTAATATTTACTATTTAGTTCATTTTAATACAGTAAAAAGAATTACAGCAAAATGAAACCATTGAGAATATGTATGAGGAGTCGCTTAATTCATTTAAATATTTAAAAAAATATTTTCCAGTTCCCTCAGGAATAATTTACCTGAGGAGTGATGAGTTTTTGCCTGTTTGATTCATTTGCAAGGTTTAGTTTATTTACTGCAGATTATCGATGCACAGTTACCCGTAAAATGAGAAAATATCCTGTAGGTTGCATATTTACGAAAAGCCCTTCCCTATCATTTTTCATCCTCTAAACACATCCTGACCACTTTTGCTAGCATCAGTTTTGAGCAATTGATTTTCAAAAGCAAATATTTGAGATGAGAGGAGTGGATGAAGGGGAGGTCGTTTGAGCGTTCCTGTTTTTATGAGTCAATAACTCACTTCAATGAAAAAGACTTAATCTCACCAAGGTAAGTATCCTTTTAAAAGGATAAAGGGAAAATGTCTTAGATGCATTCTATATAGTTATTTCATTAGATATTGTTTTTTTTTCCCCCATTCCTCTTGAGACGCTTTTTTCCCCAAGCTATAGTAAATGCCACAGCATCCCAAAATCTTCACAGGACTTAATGGAAAACAACAACTTAGAATCAGAGTTAATTCAATAGTGAAGCATAGCGCCTTTCACTCCATCTGAGAAACAGCAACAATGATGAAACAAGAAATCCTTAAGAGACTTTTTTTCAACCAGATAAAAGAAGGATATTAAAAAGAGAAAAATGTTCTAAGAAAACTGACTTTTTGACTTCTCGATAGAAAATATATTAGTTAAAGGTAATGCTAACAGAAATGCTTATTTTCAGCTGTCAGACAACAAAATTGGCCTCTAGATGAGAAATTTTCCCTCCACAAATTTAGGAGGCATAACTTGAGATTCTCGGTGTAAGCATGTCCTAAAACCAGTTAAATCTAAATTTAATTTTCTGTAGTATTGACTTGGGGCTTGATTATCTTCTTTAAGTGAATAACATCAACATTTCTGTTAAATGTTTTCTAGGAAGAAAGACCTGAAGATATAATCAAAGGATGCAAAGATAATCTTTTCTCGCTTGTTGTTATTAAACTAACTTTTAGACCCTCCGTGCCAATGGAAAATATCAAATGTCAAATCTTTCAACTATAATAATTCCATTTTTCTTGGTTTATTCAGTCTGCCTCAGAGAAATTCTGTAAAAGAGAAGATGCTCTGAGTCATTCATTTAAAATTTAAAAAGTCATAAATTTCACTACTCTTATCAAAATTAATCCTGGCACTGCGATGGAAGGTAAGTTTTTCTCCAGTATTTAGATACTGGAGGTCTCAGCTTCTACTGCACAGAAATTAAAGATGACCCCGAGATGAACTTTCTCAATCTCCAGCTGGTTTAAACTACAAATTTACTACCTCTCTACTTTATCCCCATTCTTCCCCTGCTATTATCATGGACAGTGTCCCCACCACCACCAGATACAAGTCTGTATTTCACCCATATTCTGGGTTTCATCCTCTATTTTCCATTTTCTCTTTTCTATTTCTCCTAACAGCTTCTATCCCTCAAATATTTAAATACACCCGATTCTCTCTGATTTTGAAGAAAAGATATAATGTAGTGGGTTGAAATATCAGCTTCAAACCCCAGCCCTGCCACCCACTGCTGTGTGTGATCACGTTTAACCTCATCGGTGTCTCCTTTTCCTCATCTGTAAAAGTGGAATAACAATAAGAACGAAAACAGCAACATTCCCTCCATGGTATAGTTATGAACACCGAATAAAAACATTTCCACTAAGCACTTAGCTCAGTGCCAAGTTCATGGTAAGCTCTTAGAAAATATTATCAATCATTTTCACTATATTTGCTAGTTTTAAACTCTTTGTAGCCTCATTCTTTCCAGCCGTCCCCTCTCCTTCCCTTTAAATCAAAATTTTAAAGCTTTTTTTTCTGAACTAGTTTTAGACTTATAGAAAAGTTTCAAAAGTAGTACAAAGAGTTAGTTAGTTCCTGTATGCCTCTCACCCAGCCTCCCTAAGGTAAACACATTGCATAACCGTGGTACAGTGATCAAAACTAGAAAATTATCATTGGTGCAGTACTATCCAACTATCAACCTGATATTACTTTCACCAGTTTTTCCGGTAGTGTCATTTTTCTGTTCCAGGATCCAGCCTGGGATTTCCCATTACAACTCGTTATTTCTCCTTAGTCTCTTGGAATCTTCCTTTGTCATCCATAATCATGACCTTAACACTTTTGAAGACAACTAATAAGTTATTTTGTAGAATGTTTTTCCGTTTGGGTTCATCTGATATGTTCTCATGGCTGCAACTTGCATTTTTTGTAATAATATCATAAAAGTGATACTGGATCCTTCTCAAGGCATCATGTCAAGAGATTCATGACATCAATATGTCAAAGCAAAACTTTGTCCAAGAATTGTCTTCTCTCACTGATCTCACTTCATCTCTTCCCTCTTGCTTCTCAATACACTGTTCAATCTCCATCAGTCTGTTGTAACAACTCTTATCAAGGTACAGAGAACTCTCTAGTTGTTCAATTTAAAAGAAACTTCTTGGTCCTTTACTCCTGGACCACACGGTAGCCTTGACACTGAGTATACTCTCGTTCTGGACTCATGCACTTGTCTGTAGCAACGCCACACTTGCCTGATTTATCACTAACCTTTCTGAGAGTTCCTTCAGTCCCCTTTCCTGGCTCCTTTTCTGATACCCTACCTTGAAATGCCACAGTGCTTATTTCTAACTAGGCACTTTCCTTGGAAGAATTCACCTATGTCTCTGGTGTTACATGCCATCCATATACAGATGATTCCCACATTTCTCTCTCCTAATTTTCACTCCCAAACATACCAAGCTGTATTCCAAACATCTCCAAAAGATAGCCAATAGGAATCAAACTGAACATATCTCCCAACCAATTCTACCATAGCCCTAAAGTTTAGCCTCATGAACTATGATTTATTTTACATTTCAAGAGGAACCCCAGAACTTACTAAGCACTGTCAGTATAAACTCAACAAAGTAAAGAGTAGGTATCGAATGTCATCATTTCTCTAAGGCAATTTTTGTTAATGCAATCGCAGAATGCATTAGATTTTGTGGTGGCCACACCATGTTATTGACATACATTGAGCTGACTACAAAAAGAACAGGACCCACATTTTAAATAAATATATTGCTGTAGCTGTTTCCCAGTCCTGTAGTTGTACAGATAAAATTTAGGCATGCTATGTCACTCTTGAATATGGCCTATCACTCAAGTCTGATATATTCTGGGATCCAAACACAGTAACTCAATTATTCATTAAACCAAGATACATTCAACATTCTGCAAAACACTGAAGGAACAATAGTGGGACGGACTTGTAGCTATCATCTCAACTCACTCTTCTCTTCTTTGACAGGATTTCAATTTAATCTGAGTTCCTGGCTATCAGCTAGATGCACCACTGTCCAACAGAAATATAATAAGAGCCAGCCACATGTATGACTTTACATTTCAGTAGCCACACTAAATGAAGTAAAAAAAGTGAAATTCATCTTAATAACATATCTTATTTACCACACATAACCAAAATATTCTCTTTTTGATGTGTAATTAATTTAAACAGTACTAATGAGATACATGCCATGTACTCTTTTTTCATTCTAAGTTTTTGAGCAATGCATATGTTATACTAGGAGCACATCTCAGTTCAGACCAGCCACATTTCAAGAGCTTCATGGCCTCATATGGCCATTGCTACTGTATTGGATGGTTAAGATGTAGACAGGGGTAGCCATGTTCCTGCCAATGGAATATGAATAGAAGTTACACTTAAAATTTACCTTTCATTTGCTGTAAAGGAAACTATTTATATTTTGAAGTATCCAGTACAGTAGCTTAAACCTTAATCTAAAGAATACAAGAATTGAATAATCAACCACATTCCAGGCCCTGAGGTCACTATCCCTACCATCTGCACATTTAATGAGCATGTCCTCTTAATCTTCATCTAAAATGTGGGAACCAAATATAATGAAAAAACAAATAGGAATAAACAGGATAGAGCTCTGTTGCACACTACTAGAGGTTGACATATATAGGTTGTAATGATCCATCAGTCAGCGGCCCTCTGTACAAACATTGAGCTAGTTACTAATCTTAATTGTCTCGCAGTGAACCCCCAGTTCCCCAAGCTGTCCTATTGTCATGGCTGAGGAATAGGAGACATTTGGCCTCACAGCCTCTCAAGCACATCTAACATTTCTGGGCATAAACTTCCACCTACTAGAAAATAATTCACAGAACTCCTCAGTGGTGTTTTCTATGTCAATTGTATCTTCAACCCTCAACTTAGGAAACGTACTAGTGACTGAACTATTGGGTCACTGTCATAACTACTTACAGTAGGGTGAAGATTAGCCAAGAATGGCAGGATTTTATCATGGGTGGTTGGTGGATTTCCAGGATTTCTGCACAGAATATACTTATATCCACTGTGTGTGTGTGTGTGTGTGTGTGTGTGTGTGTGTGTGTGTGTGTGTGTGTGTGTGTGTACTGTAGGAGGTAAGGGATACACAAAGAAACTTGGCCTAACTATATTTGCATTAAAAACACTGTTTTATGTTTAGATCTCATGCTACAAAAAATAGAATCCCTAAAAATACTTTTATTCATTTTATAGACTGAAGAAATGTTATCTATTAAAAATATTATCACTGTTGTTATTATTTCCTAGGTTGGGGTAGCCAGTGTTCATCCCTCAGCGAGTCACTTCATGCTCTCCAATGGCAGACAGTCTGGGTAAATTAATAGCAAGGGGATGTTGCAGTTTGTTTTAGTCATTGCCTTAGAATTGTGTTATAAATTTAAAAATCATTTTTAGAATTAAAAAAAATCATTTATATCTATCTATATCTATATAGAGAGATATATAGGTGGATATATATACATCACAAGTGCACATGAGAAAAGAAAAGGTCACAGTCAATGGCAAAGAACAAATCAACAAATGAAACACACTCTAAAAGTTCATTGACCCACCCTCAGGAAGTCATCACTGTCTAATGATAGCCACTCTCTCTCTCGTGCTTTGTGAGAAGGGTGCCTTGTGAGAAAGCACATGACACATAAAGTGTTGTGCTCATAGGCGTGTCAACATGTCCCATTAAAGGGCTACATCTGGCCAGAGATTGTAGCTCAGCCTCTGACAGACCTGAAGATCTAAGTCATTTGCTCTTTCTATTGGGCATGTCATAGCAATGACCACTAATGGTGCCTTTTCAAACTTATAGGGTTCCTTATGAAATACAGCTTCAGGTAACAGTGAGAGTATTTTTTAAGAAAAAAAAACAGGAATATAAGATGTTTTATTATTTTCCTTACCTTCTTGGTAATGAAGAAATATTTTGAAATATTTCAGCCTTTATGAACTCTTAGCAGTCCCATTATACTGGATATTTCTTTCCTAACCCATATGTAGTAAAATTAAAGAAGACAGCAAAGTAGATTAAATAAGCATTAAGAACAAAGATTCACAAAAACTCCTATACCACAGAACTCTCTCAGGATCTGTTTCTTCCTTAAGAATATAGTTAAAAACAGTAGAACTTGGGAAGACCACTTTGTGTCTGTTGCTGCATCAGAGTTTACAAAGCAATTACCCAAACATGACCTTCTTTAAAATGAACAATAATTCAATGAGGCATTATTATTTTATTACCATCATTAAGCCTGGCTAATAAATAAAAAACTTAAGGTTTAGAGAATTAAATAATTTTTCCAGGGTCAAACAGCAAGTAAATGGCAGATTATCAGGTTTCTCAATTCAAATCCAGAATTCTTGCAACAGATGGCTCCAGAAGACTGCAAAAAGGCTATTTGCTGGGAAGTGTACTTAAATACACAGGACCAAGTAAAATAAGAAAACCATGCCAAGAACAAACACTAAATGTGTAACTTTAAATGACAACTTATAATGGAAACCTGAACATTTACTTTTAAAATTCAAAACTTTTAAATTCTTACACACAAATAAAATGTCCATAGATAAAATAATCCCATGGATGGTTGAACTTATATTCTATTTCATTTTAAGACTTTACATCTCTAGAAGTTTAGTAAAATAGATACTCTGTTTTCCTTTGCAGATGAGAAAGCCATTTCATGCAAGGTACCAATCCATGTTCAAGCATTTGTCATGTACCTACTATATACCAAAATCACAGTGAATCTCAAGTTTGGAGCAGAGTCATGACTAGAACCCACACTGTTGCCTCTCTTTTGTCTAGAAGCTGGTACACATATCATGCTATCTTCCCCAAAAAATGTCATAGTTAGTGGATGATCTCTGGTCTACTTAGTCCTGTGCCTTGTCATGATGAAAGTGTTGATTGTTGTAGCATGTCAATCTCATCAAGGTAGAAAAGGGCATCCAAATATCTTCTATTTATCTTAACACTTTGTAATGAATGCATTTTCCTCAAATTTATTTAAGCCATTTTTAAACTATTTCCATATTCAGTATCTAAACTCAATCTCCATTCAGTTAAGTTGGAATAACAAGTTATTTTTTCTTCACTTACAATTGAATAATTTGATTTTCTATATTTTTTACTTCTTAAACCTAGATTTATGTGTTATGTAATCAAATATAGCCATGATAGTAACTATGAAGTTATTCAATATAAAATCTTTATTATAAGAAGGAATGTGAAAATGGCTGTGAAATTTCAGGTTTCCAAGCCACATGGCTATCCTCCCCAGAAAAATTTAGAAAGAAGCATGTACTTTTATTTTCATTTTCTAGAAAACCCTCTTCTATCAGTTCCTTTTCTCAAGCATTTCCCTAATTCCCAAGCTTACAGTAATAACTGAAAATTAAAAGCTACAACATATGTTGAATGGCTGTTTCACCCCATAAATCATACTTACTGCCATTTGTTAACTTGTTTTTTTTCAATTTTAGAAAATTCAATGACAGTTCATAAATTTTACAGAATCTAAAAAAAATTGCTTTGATTTTATGTTGAAGACTAAAGGGATATCGTTAATTTTAATGTACACTGGGAGGTCACATGATATTCTCAAATTTAACGGTAAAAAAAAAATCAGTTAACTCTGTAGAAACAAGGAGTCTTATACAGTCTTTTGGCTAGCCAAAGGTAGGTTAGGAATCAGGACATTTAGGGACCTAAATCTAAGACCTGAGATGTGCTTTGAAGCTTTCCTCTACCAAAGGCACCTGGTAGAAGGAGTGATTCCAGGTTAGGAAAGGCTGAGTACAAAGTCACTTGATAATAGACAGTAATCCCCACAGTAGAAGAATTGAGATGACCACTATTTTCAAAAACTAATCTATGAATAATCATTCTTTGTACCCCAAGTCCTCATTCTCATCCTAAAGGATAAAGATACGGGGAGGTTCCTTGAGGCCACTGGTTGTCTTAGTCTGCTTGGGCTACTGTAACATAATATCACAAACTGAGTGGCTTGAACAACAGACATTTCTCATAATTTTGGAAACTGGAAAGTTGAAGAGCAGGATGTCATTGTGGTCTTGGTTCTGGTCAGAGCTCTATTCCAGGCTTGTAAATGGCTGACTTCTCACTAAATCCTCACATGACAGAGCAAGGAAGCTCTGGTGTCTAGTCCTCTTGTACGGGCACTAATACCATTATGAGGGCTCTATGTTCATGACCCAATTACCTCTCACATACACCACCTCCTAATACCAACGCATTGGGGGTATGGCTACAACATATGACTTTGAGCAGGACACAAACATTCAGTTCATAATAATGGTCATCAGTGCCTGAGAAACACTTGGAGAGAGAGAGCAAAAATGCAGATCACCTGTCTTGTAACACATGAAATTCTGATTTATTCCATCTGGAAGGTAATCAGGGAATACTTTCCAAAGCAGGCCAGGAAATTCTATTGTAAGGGTCCACTGGTCGCAGTGTGAGAGATGTGCCCTTGATTAGCTTTGGGCAGAAGTGATTGCTCACAAGTCCCTGTGCTATACCTGAAGGAGAAAAAGAAAGTATTAAGAGATCAAACTGTCCTACAGATGGTAAGAGCGAGAACTAGGAAGTGCCAACAGAAGAATATCCACATAAATGTCAGCAAAATGGTGCTGAATCTGAGAAATGTATTCATTATCCTTCCTGACTCTTAACTGCCTTTTCCATGATCTCTGGAAAAACTATTTTTGAACAGAAGGGAAATACAATAAGGAAAAACCTGGATAATGTCCTCATATCCAAACTAAAGACGTGTTTTTAAGATGGATCTTAAGAGAGGCAATAGAAGGGAACTGACTGCCAACTGGGAGAATACCTTTGTGTGTAGGCCAGTGGGATCAGTCTGGCCAAACAGGCCACACTGGCAGTGTGACACTGAGGAAAATTCTTTTGGAAGAGAAACAATAACAATAAATAATTTTTGAGGATACATTTGAATACATAAAATATTTTTAATGTTTTGATTCGATCTGTGTTTTTGCTAAACACAAGAGGAAATCCATGGTCCTAAATGGTTCAAACAAACAAACAATTATAATATTCAAAAGTCACAAGCAACTGATAATTCAATTGTCCTAAAGATAATGTAGTATGGTCAGATAACACCCCTAAATAGACAAGGCTTTAAAAGAATTACCTGCTGGAGTTTAATTTTTAAAATACTGAAATCACAAGTTTAACAGGTTCTATGTATTTTGTAACATAGATATTATGATGATTTTTTAAACTATTATAGTTCATAAGCATAAAAGAGAAGAACCAAAAAACACAGAATTATAATGATAAGAAAGTGAAAAGGGCTTTTAGTGAATAGCATATTTCCCTATAAAAGTTCAAGTTGTCCTTCAAATATGAACAGAGAGAACTACTGATGTTTCAGATAAAAAAAATAATGTCTTTATAGTACTGCTTATTCTTAAATTATTTATATATTGAATTTACTTAAGCTATGTTTTCATAAAAGAACAAGTAAAAACTGGAATGTAATTCCCACAGGCCACTCCTGTTTACAAGTAAAGACCTCCTTGACACCAACTTAAATATTCCAGATTAAAGGTAAGACTTAGAAAATATAATAAAAAACCTATTAGCCAATTTCCAAGTGCCTAGGAACTTGTTATCACTAGCACATTGTGGAGGAGTTTGATAAGGATAAAAACCGTTTGTAATGATAACTGATTAACTAATGTTGAAATTCAGTTAAATGCTTGTATCTTTTAAAAAATCTATTTAATTTCTCTGAAAATGTAAAATTTTTCTAAGATTTAGATTTATTATTGATTGGTCTCAGATGATTTGTAAGTATGGTCTCAAAAAGCCATTTGGCACAGAAACAGATTTCCTCAGGAAAACAAAAATTATGTGGATGGTCCCATCTATGTGTCCTAAATGCCTTTCTAAAACTTGGAGAAGTTAAAGAAGTGTAGGTTGTTTGAAAGCAAACAACTTCACAGTGAAAGTTTATCTGCTTTAAAATACACATGAACCCACATCTAAAAAGGTTAGGCCATCGTCAAAGCCAGAATACTTGTTCAACATCTAGATTGATGAATGAGAGTAGAGGCAAGAGAACAAGTTGACAGTTAAGAGCATCATTCCATTTTTAAAAAAGCTCCTTCTTTGTTCAGTTGATTCCATTTTTATCCAAAGCATTATATGCAACTATTTATTTAATATAATAAAGAAATTATATAAAAAATGTAAGCTGAATTCCACTTAACTGAAGTTCACAGAGAATGAAACACAGCCTTCCTAGAACCTTAATTTCCTGGACAGAATAATGTCCTTATAGCAGTTTTAAAAAATGCAGGGGCCACTGGTTATGGCAGCCCACAGATCAAACTCTTACATATTGATTTTATACATGAAAAATAGTGTATTTAAACAGTAAATAAATATAGACCAAAACACACACACACACACACACACACACACACACACACACACACACACACACACACACGAATTCCATGCAGGTAGCACCCCAAAAAAGATGGAAACAGCCAATAAATTTAGAAGCAGAATACCTGGTTCAGGTTTGATCACAGCATTCCCTTATTTCACATGTAATTTACAATGAAATTAAAATTTTGTAACGTGGCCCACAACACCCTACATGAGCTACCCACTGCCAAGCTCTCCAATCATTAATATGTGCAGCCCCCTCAGCCACACATATCTTCCAAAATCATGTGCCCGGACTGCACATGTGTCACTCCTTAAATTTAGTCTTTCCTAACCCACATTCTCTCTCAGAGCACACTTTACTTTTCCTTTGAACATTTATCAATGTATGTGATTATACATCTCTGTAATTATTTCATTTCCCTCTCCCTCACTAGACCATAAGATTTCTGACAGCTTATGTATGGTGACCAGCATATAGGAAACACGTAACAAATGATGTTAAATTAATGAAATCCCAGTTCTGACACTTCACTAATTACATTACTTTAGGGAAGTCATTTAATTTCTCTAATCTTCAGTTTTTTTATTTATAAATATGGGTAATAACTTCATAATCTCTATATATTGTATTTGGGTTATAGTCATAAAATCATTTTGCAAATTGAAAAGTGCTATTCAAATTCAAGTTATTATTATCTTTATAACATTAAGATTATAAATCAAAGGACTGTTGAAGTGACCATTCTGGTCTTCATTTAGTTGTTGCAACATTGTATAGACACATCCAAAAAGGCCTCACATTTCATACTAATAAAGCTTGGTATTTAAATAATATTATAGACTCTGAATAACAAGCTATGATTCTTTGCAATTTACAGCTGAAGTTGATACCACATCAGGTATACGAAAATTTTCATTAAGACTATTTCCTTTTTCTTAGTCAAGATAGCAGAGTAGATAAATGCTGTGCTTGCATCCTCTCATGACCGTATCAAAATTACAACTACAAAAGAATATATCATTAAAAATCACCTGACATCTGGCTGAACGGAAGTCCTATAATTAAAAATATACAGAAGAAGCCACCCCAAGACTTGCAGGAGGGGCAGAGAATTGAAACAAGCTGGTCCTAATACCCATGGGTGGTGGTTAAAACTCAGGAGGAATATCTCGGGTGCGGAGTTCCCCCTTGAAAAGTGAGAGGTCCCAGCCCCACATCAGGTTTCCCAGCCCAGGGCTCCAGTATCCGAAAGAGAAGTCTCCACAACTGGCTGTGAGAACCAGCAGCATGGCTAAGTGAGAAGGAAGGCGGCTAGAGTCTTAGGCATTCCCCTCAAAGGGCCTGCATGCAGACTTACTCGCTGATGGACTCACTCGCTCTGAGCTCCAGTGCTGGGGCAGCACCTCAAAAGGCACCAGGCACATAAGAGGAGAAATCAAATTGTCTGGCCTCAGAGAAAGAGCTGGAGGGGCAGCTTTCTCCCCGCAAGAAGAGTTGGCAGAGTCAGCTGTTCCTTTGTTGAGCTCTCCCGCCTCCCAGCATGTGTTTGCAGGTGGCCGCTATAACTGAGTCTCCATCAACCTGGCTAACACTGTTATCTGGGCCCTAGTAATTCCCTGAGACTCCACCCCACCTAAATTGAGAGCCCATCCAAGCTGCTTCTAGAGGTTTTTCTATACAAATGGCTTGTCTTGGCTTATGCTGCAGATTTTCTAAATATCTCTAAAAGGTTCACAAAATTCAAACAAGCAGCACCTGGTCTTGGTGTGTCCCATATCTCCTGTTAAGCAACCCCAACCTGGCTCTAGTTGCAGCTGGCCTCAGTATGCAACTTGGCCCTTCCAGGCACCTCCAAGCCCAGTATAGGTGGAAGGCATGTGGAGATCATTTGTGGCTCATGCCACGTGTCCCCTGGCTGGCACAGGTGGTGACTGAACCCAACCTGCAGTAAGTCTTCTCTCAAGAGGCCCCAGGACTGGCACTCCCAGTGGCCTGCTTCAAACTATGACAGAGCACCGCCCAGCCACTTTATAAACACCCAAAGGGAAAACTGAGCAGGCACCAGAACCCTGCTAAAGTGAATCCTGATCTGTAGGGTCAACCCCTGTACAACAGCTCCTCCACTATAGTCATACCATGCCTAGCCTCACAACCAATCAGCCTGAAGGCCAATCCCTCCCAATGGTGTGCAAATAGCAACCAAAGCTCTGCTACAACAGGAGAGCACAGATAACCCATACAAGGGACACACCTGGAGTACCTGAATCAGGTGACCAGAGAGACTGCACCACTGGGCCCCACAAGACACCTATTACATAAGGCCATTCTCCTAAAACCAGGAAACACAACAGCTCTACCTAATACATAGAAACAAACAGAGGAAGGCAGCCAAAATGAGGAGACAAAGAAAATATCCCAAACGAAAAAACAGAATAAAGCTTCCAAAGAGGAACTAAACAAAAGGAGACAAGCAATCTGCCAGGTGCAGAGTTCAAAACACTGGGTATAAGGATGCTCAGTGATCTCAGTGAGAACTTCAAGAGATGTGAAATGTGAAAATAGAGATAGAAAACATGAAAAAAGAACCAGTCAGAAATGAAGAATACAATAACTGAAATAAAGAATACATTAGAGAGAATCAATGGTAGATTAGATGAAGTGGAGACCAAATCAGCAATTTACAAAATAAGGTAGTAGAGAACACCCAATCAGAACAGCAACAAGAAAAGAGAATCCAGAAAAATGAAGATAGTTTAAGGGGCCTCTGGGACAATATCAAGTGTACCAAAATTAGATCATTGGGGTACCAGAAGGAGAAGAGAGAGCAAGGAATTAAAAATGTATTTGAAGAAATAATAATAGAAAACTTTCCCAACCTGACAAAAGAAATACACATAAAATCTGAGGAAGCACACAGAGTCCCAAACAAGATGAACCCAAAGAGGCCACACCAAGACACATCAAAATTAATATGTCAAATTTTAAAGGCAAAGAGACAATCTTAGAAAGTGTCAAGAGAAAAGCCTTAGTTAGCTACAAAGGAGCTCCCTTAAAACTGTCGACTGATTTCTCAACAGAAATTTTGGCTGCAAAGACCTACAACCAAGATTACTCTACCCCACAAAGCTATCATTTAGAATCGAAGGACAGATAAAGAGCTTCTCAGACAAGAAAACGCTGAAAGAGTTCATCATCTCCAAATTAGTGTTAAAAGAAGTGTTAAAGGGACTTCTCTAAGAAGATCAAAATTATAAATAATAAAATGACAATAATCACACATCTATCATCCATTAGTTTAAATATAAATGGATTAAATGCTCCAATCAAATGACACGGGGCGGCTGAACGAATAAGAAAATGAGACCCTTACATATACTGCCTACAAGAGACTCACTTCAGATTGAAAAACACACACAAAGTAAAGGGATGGACAAAATTATTTCACAAAAATGGAACCAACAAAAAAAAAGCTTGGGTAGCAATACTTCTACCAGGTAAAATAGACATTAAAACAAAGGTTTTAATAAGAGACAAAGAAGGACCCAGTAATCCCACTTCTGGGTGTTTATACAAAGAAACTCAAAACACTGCTTTGAAGAGACATGTGCATCCATTATTTACAATAGCCAAGACATGGAGGCAACTTAGGTGTCTGTCAATGGAGGAAGAATGGATAAAGAGGAGGTGGGACACATATGCGATGAAATATTACTCAGCCATAAAAGTTAATATAAGCTTGCCATCGGCAACAACATAGATGGACCCAAAGGGTATTATGTTGAGTGGAACAAGTCAGATAGAGAAAAAGATAAATGCTATAAGATTTCACTTGTATGTGGAATCTTAACAAAATAAATAAATAAAACAGAAACAAACTCATAGATAGAGAGAACACACTGATGGTTGCCAGATGAGAGTGGGGTAGAGGGGGTGGGTGAAAAATATGAAGGGATTAAGTACAGAGTGGTAGTTACAAAACAGTCATGGGGATGTAAAGTATAGCATAAAAATATAGTAAATAATATTATAACTATTTATGGTATCAGCTGGGTATTAGATTTATCTTAGTGATCACATTGTAAGTTAGATAAATGTCCAATTACTATGTTGGACTCCTGAAACTATTACAATACTGTATGTTAACTGTAAGTAAAAAAATTTTAAATATTTTAAATGATATTTTCTTTAATACAGTGTATACCAAGATGTCACACACAAGAAATTGATATTATATAACTGTTCTATTTAAGTAGACTTTTTCAGCAGTTGAGAAAGCAAAAGAGGATACATGTCAATTTATAAATACTTCATCCACCAAAATGATATGATTAACCAATCATGAATGGACTTATTTTCTGAGCTATTTTTCTAAGAGTGGAGATTCATTTATATTGATCAGTGCACAATTCTCACCTCATTCCCTCTTCTAAAGGCAAGGTGAGAGGATTTATGGTCTGAGAGCACTTTTTATCAGAGTAAAGGGAGTCAACAAGTGCCAGATGGAACATGACCATGGTCTCATCTTTTCTATACCTTAACCCACTGGCCTTGGCCCCAGACAGTGGAACATCTGCGATGTTAAAAAAATTAACTCCTGTCTGGATATTTTGGGGATTTGACTCCTGTCAGGTATTGCAACAAGGTCAAGTGATTTCAATTTACCAAGCAAGGACAAGAAATGGTTTCAGGAAAAACCAAGGTGATGAACTATTGAGCATTCAGTTCATTAGCTGTCATCCATCTTGACATCTTCATCTTTCAAGCAGTACTGCAGAAAATCAAAGACTTGTAGTCCTTCCCTTAAAAAAAAATCTGAGAGGGAAGGCATACCCTCTTACAAGTAAAGGAACCGTGAAGGCTATTTCAAATAGATTATGAAAGATAACCATTGTTGCAGAAGTAAAAATTATGATAGATGCTCAATCATAAGTACCACCTGTGCCTTGAAACATACTAATCTTAAAAATAATATAATTAAAAATATTCACTGAGTGAATTGCTGAAGTATTTTTAGCTTTTTCTAATTTGATGCCTTATGTATTTTAATATGCAACAGTAGTGATATGTCAAATAACTGACCTTTCAGAAATAGCATCTAGGGGGGGACAAAAAAGACTCAAGTAAAAAGTGATTTCCTGAAAAGTCAGCCAATAAAACATAGACGATAAGACTCCAGTGATACAGCCAAGTATTGGTAATATCACTTTTCTTCTTTTCTTTCTCTGCTCTGCTTGTTCAGCACTGAGATACTGAAACTCCAGTTTCTATGCACCTCTGTGTAGAGTTTCCTGGAATTACAGAGCAATGTAAGCAACCAAAGACAGTAGAGATGTGGTTCATAATCTTCCCTGCCACTGTCCCTTAACAAGGGGGAAGAAACTGTTCCATTTAACATTCTTAGAGACCCCTGGACATAAAGATGAGCTGAACATCACGCTGTACTCCTAGTTCCCACATATGATTCTATTATTGCTAAGAGGCATTATAAAGGTATGCTTGAACTCTCCCTTTCCTGAAATACTCAGAGTCCTCCTGACCTGTAGTTAGTTACTAACAAACAAAACCAAACCAAACAAAAACCATTTTCCATGTCTCCCCTTGCTGAAATCTCCACTTAAAGCATTTAAGGCTGTGAGAGAAAGTGTTAACTAGTATCCAGTAGAGACTGGACCATGACCCTAAGACACAGATTCTCAGAAGCCTCTTGGTATTAAGAGTTATCAGTGGGCAACTGAGAAACAATCCAGGTGTAACTCTGCCCATCAGAAAAAGCTGTAGATGCTGGTGATTTGCTGGGCTGCCTCTGAGGACAGTGTTTGGTTTCCACATAACTTCCTATACCTAAAAATTATTTCCAAGGCCTTCAGCCTGAAATTGTCCAATATATTATTAAAATTCTAACTATCTCATCATAGTACTACCACCACTCTCACTGAACAATGCAGGATGCTTAGCCAGGGAACTGCACCAGGAACTTTGCATTAGGCAACTCACATAACACCTGCAACAACTACAGGATTATTGGCATTATTTTCAACTGACAGGTGAGGAAACAGAGGCAGGTAACAGGCTCCAGGGTTTTGCTACTGAAAGCATGGTCCATAAAACAGCAGCTATAGTATCACCTGGGAACTAGTTGGAAATGCAGAGTTTCATGCCTAAACCCAGATGACTAAATAAGAATCTGCATTTTAATAAAATTTCCAGGTGATTTATGTGGATATAAACATTAAGAAACATTGCTCAAGGTAAACAGAATCGCTGAAATTCAAACTCTGGTGTATCTAGCTCAAAAATCCAGATATTAAAATAGTCTGCTCTTCTTGATACTACAGTTACATCTAAAGAATAAAAAGCATTGAGTACATTTACACTTAGACATGATTTTTTTCATTAGCTGACAAAATCTGATACTGAGAATTATAAATTTTGGAGGAGGAAAGGGTGAGCTGGCAATCACAGAGTTAGTAGATACCCTGGATAGCAGAGTAGGAGAGGACCACAGGGAAAGCTAATTAGGCTAAAAGTGCACTTTGTCCCTTTCACAATTGGCTAAGGACTAAGGGCTGACACTGTTACTAAAACTGTTCCAGCTCACTGAAAGTTATTGCTGACATCTGGGGACCTGAGAACTTCATTGGGAATCTCAAGCAGTTGTTAACTGAATTATGTACAGGCCTACTTCTCCTGAACTAAGGCAATCCAGATCCCATGCATAAGGATCCAGAGACATTCCTTTTCAGAATAAATATACTTCTCCTTCTCCTTCTTACATCAGACAATCAGCCCAATATCAAGCTTTCTAGAAATATCAACTACTCCACTAAGTCTGATCAATGGAAATATCTACACATAAGAATATTTTTAAATGCAATTTTAGTTTTTTCCCACCATATGTAATACAAATCAAACTATATTAACCAATCAAGCATCCATCTGGGATCTGCTCTGATAAAATTCAAGCCAGGAGGTAATCAAAGCATGTTATCTTTATGCAAATTAGCACCTCAACTTGAAGTTTCCCTAAACTTTAAGTTGGTTAAACATTTCTGATATAGTCTTATTTACATTATCAAATTTTCTAAGCAAATATTTTTGTTCTCCAGAATAGAAAGGCAAACTGCAAGCCATCCACAATTCAAGTAATCATAATTAATTAGGTTTAGTTCTATTACTTTTTAATTAAAAAACTAACTGCATCCTATTTTTTTTTGGTACTAGAATAACTTAATAAGTGACTTTCATATTATCTAATTTTTAACACTGTAATGAGACCATATTTTCATCTTTTTCTTAAAGAGAATCTAGTGCTATGTGTAAGTATATGTTTTTCGTTCCCATTATATTGTGTTATGGTAGCCATGTGGCCCAAGGAGATACTCATGCTGTGTCAATATCTATGACTTTGAGCTTTTTATTTAAAAATGAATTTTTGGCTATATGTTTTTTCTTCATAAAAGGTTTTCCAAATTTGACATTGTAGCATGACTTGCTAATACATTGTCACAGAGGAAAAAAATGAGTTTTGTGTACATTTCTAATATCAATGAAAAGGAATGCAGAGCAACTTATTTTTGAAAGGAAGATTTTATTTTTCATCAAACTTTCATTTTAATAATGAAACATATACACTAATTTTATGTCACGCATGAGATTAGGGCTTCTGTTTTTATAATCAATATTTGTCAGATTACTCTGGCTCCTATCAGAGTAAGACCTGAAAATTTAATAAAGAAGATATATTTCATCTTGTGTAGGTAGATGCATATTGAAGATCAAAGGCACAAGAAGTGCCTAAAAATGAAGTCCTTTATTTTCTTTAATAGAATAATGCATGCATTGGTATTGTGTGTGCTTTAAAATCTCATAAATGAGTTTTACCACGTACTTTGTGATTCACTTTCAGATCCAAAAAGCCATTGAGTACTATTCTGGTCACCTCTTGCTGCATAAAATCTACCCCCGAACTTTGTACTTTACAACAGCCACTATTTTATCACATACTATAATTTTATGGGTCAAGAATTCAGAAAAGCCCTATCTGCGCAATTCTTCTGTGTCATGAGAGATTGACAGAAGGCACTTGATGGTATTCTCATGATGGTTGGGCTGCTCCAGAGAGCTCAAGGCAGCCTCACCTACATTCCTGGAATCTAGGTGGAAATGGCTAGAAGAATAGGCTCCACTGGACAGCTGACTGCAGCACCTGTGTGTGGCCTCTGCAATTCAGTGGTCTTGGAGTGGTCAGGTATCTTATTTAGCAGCCAAGGGGCCGCAGAGAGTCCTGGACAGAAGATGTAAGGCTTCTTCTGACTTAGCCTCAAAAGTCCCAAAATCTCACTTCCACTGAACTTAGTAGTCAGACAAGTCACTAATGCAAGGCCACATTCAAGGGAAATAAAATTAGACTCCATTTCTCATTGAAAAAGGTAGGAAATCATGTATTGCCATCTTTAATCCATCATAGCTAACCACTTAGACCTTTTTTCCCTTTTTTGCCCTACATCACAAGTGAAGTTGGTTGTATAGATAGATAGAAAGGTGAAGACATATGTATAAATGTATAAAACAGTAAATCTCCATCTTAGTATGATATAAAGAAAGCTCCACTTTGCTAAATGTAAGTCCCTCATTGAGTCCAGGCCTGGAAAATAAGTTGAATAAATAATACAGTATAGAAAATTTTATTAGCCCCAAACTAATTATCTGCATTAAAATTATGTACACCATCAGCATTTGTTTTTCTCTTCTTTTGACCATTTATAGTTGCTTAGCACATCTTTCATATGCTGCTAGGAGGATAACAATGAGATACTGTTTCACATCTATTCAACTGGCTAAAATCCAAAAACTGACAATACCAATTTCTGGCAAATATATGGAGCAACATAAATTCTCAATCATTACTGATAGAAAAGTAAAATGGTTACAGCTAATTTAAAAGACAGTTTTGTACTTATTATAATGGTAAAAAGTCTTACCATATGATTCATAATTGTTGCACTAACTATGATGATCAGAAAACTATGTACACAAAAACATACATGTTTATAGTATATTTATAATCATCAAAAACTGGAAGTAGTCAAGTTGTCCTTCAAAAGGTAACAGACAAACAAGTAGTGGTACACCCATTTAACCAAATATTACTCAGTGATAAAAAGGAATGAATTATCAAGTCACAACAACATGAATGAATCTCAAATGCACATTGTTAAGTGAAAGAAGTTAGTCTAAAAAAGCTATATATTGTATAATTCAATTGACATGACACTTGGAAATGGTAATCAGTGGTTGCTAGTGGTTTAAGAAGAGGGAAGGGTTGAATAGGCAAAACACAGGAGATATTTTCAGGGCTATAAAACTATTCTGTATGATGCTGAGGTGATGGAGACTTGAGACTATTCATTCATCAAAACCCACAAAAGTTTATATCACAAAGAGTGAACCTTAATGCATGATTTTTAAAATATCAACTAGGAAGTCAAAGGAACACAGTGTAGACTACAGACCATAAAAAGAAAATCTAATATTATATAAAGAAAATCTAATTGTACTAATGTATTATACAACTTTCCTGAAGGGGGTAAGGTTAAATGGTGCTGACCAAAGTAACTCTGGAAATGACTAAAGACAAAAGGAACAGTACCAAAGTACTGTATTCTAGTTGATAAAGTTGTTTTTCATGGGGTAAAGATGAACAATTCTGAAACTGCTATATAAGGGTTGCAGACAGTGGGAACTCACTGTTGGAATGGAAGTTGCAGAGAAGCAAGAGGGAGAAGGCTAGCACAATCCATGTGTCAATAGGTTAGAGTTGGAAACATCAGTATGAACTCATGTTCAGTTTAGTAGAGATGCAGATGGATGAATACAGAAATAATTATAGTTATATGTATTTACATGGGTTACTATATATCAATATATTTGCAAGCTCTGTCCACTGAGAGGATTTAGAAGTAATAACGCCCCAGTAGCCATGAGCACACTGAGGAGCCAGATCTTGGTTTCTAATTTCATTCTCCAATGAACAGAACCAAAGCTCTTTAGAGAAATGACTGATTCTAGGGGTGAGCAGAAAATATATAAGATGAGCCTGAAATGTCTTGTCATGCCAGAAAAATGAGTGAGTGCTCAAAGAAATGAATTGATGATGGTACATCAAAGAGACACAGGAGCCAACTTCAAAAGTTTCCATGGCCAAAGATGGAACAATTTGAGCAACAAAATCAATAATGTAGTATTGGATCCTAACACACTATAAAATAAATAAATGTTCATGAGTTAACTCTGATAAAAATAAGTGGTCAAATAAATAAATAAATAAATAATAAGACAATAGAAAAATTTCCTACATAGAATCCCAAATGATTTATTATATTGACATTTAATCTGTAATATTATTTATTATTATATATTTGTATATTTAGGTTTGAATTTATATTTATCAAAGAGGTGGAGCACAACTATCTACCTCTAAAATGCAGTCTGTACACAATAATTCCTCCCAAAGAGGAAAATGGAAAAGAGACTAACTTTACTCTGGGGAAACCTGACAAACACCACCTCAGCCAGCACATCAAAGTTAACCTCCATGGTGATAAAACACATTGAGACTGTGCATCCGTGATATACTGTGAAGAGAATGGCACCTAACCTCCTTGGTCTCCCTCTGAAAAACACATTAGTTTAGACTAATCATGAGTCAACACCAGCAAACTCAAATTGAAGGACATCCTACAAAATACCAGCACTCATCAAATCATCAAGGTCATCAAAAACAAGGAAAATCTAAGAAACCATTACCACCAAAAAGAGGAGGGTAAGGGAACATGAAAATCAAACACAATGTGGATCCTGGGACAGAAAATGGACATGAGGTAAAATTAAAAAAAAAAAAAATTTAATGAAATGTGGCCTTTAGTTTTTTTATTTTTTTTTTTATTGTTGCTGGGAGGAATAAATAACATAAAAAGGAAACTCACTACCTACATCAACAGAAAAAAATTAAATATGTCCAATAAATTGTTTTACCATTAAATATTTCTGTAATTTATTGCTAAAAAGAAAGATCATGATCATTTGAAGAAGAACTTTGAATGTAATTTATCTGTCTATGTTGACATAAAATAGAGAAAAGAATACTCTCAGAAGAGAACAAAAGGTTCTGAATGGTGAGGGGAAACTATAAGGACACAGTAGCAGACCCAGGAGGAAAACCAAGATAGCCTTTTGCAGAAGGTTGCCAGAAGGTGAAACGAGAATGAGGGTCTTCAAAATGGTGTTTAAGAAAATATAGGTTACTGAAAACCAGTACAGGACTTTATAATTTATCTGACCATAGAAACAAATGATTTCTAAATCACAACTTGATGAATAAAAAGAGGCACTCTCACCTGAAGCAATGCAACAGAAGAAAAATACAGTAAAATGTATACTTGAAACTCATTAAATTAAATTTTTTTAAAAAAGACTTAGTAAACAACATTTAACCTCTTAGAGAGAGAGAGAAAACTAACTACATATCATAGTAAGTAGAATAGTGGCCCCACAAAGATGCCCACCTTCCCTGGAACCTATTAATATGTTACATTACAAAAGGGAATTACGGTTACAGATGAAATTCCAATTGTTAATCAGCTGAATTTTTAAAAGGAGATTATCCTGGATAATCTGGGTGGACCAGATTTAATCATGAATGTCTTCAAGTGGGGAAGAGAGAGGCAGAAGAGCCAGAACCAGAGAGAGAGATGGTGTTTTAATCTGCTCAGGCTGCCATTTACAGACTGGGTGGCTTAACAAAACAAATTTACTTTGCACAGTTCTGGAGGACAGAAGTCCACGGTGAAGGTTTCAGTAGGGTTGGTTTCTGGCGGGGAGCTCTCCCCTTGATTTCAGACAGCTCAGCTGCCTCTTGCTGCTGTGTGCTCACATAGACTTTCCTCTTGCTTGCAAGTGGAGACAGAGGTGGGAGAGGAGGGAGGGAGAAAGAGAAACGGAGACAGAGAGACAGAGACAGAGACAGAGAAATACAGAGAGACAGAGAGACAGAGAGTTCACTGATGTCTTTTTTGATAAGGACACTAATCCTCCCAGATCAAGGCCTAACACCTCATTTAACCTTAAGTAATTCCTTAGAGGCCCCATCTTCAAATTCAGTCACATTAGTGGCTAGGACTTCAACATGTGAATTTGGAAGTGACACAAACATTCAGTCCATAACAGATGGCATCATGAGAAAGATTTAGATTTGAGTGGTCATTGCTAGCTTTGAGGATGCAAGTGGCCATCAGCCAAGGAATGTCAGCAGCCTCTAGAAGTTGGAAGAGGTGAGGAAGCAGATTCTCCCTCGAAACCTCCAGAAAGAAATGTAGTCCTGCTGACACCTTGGTTTTAGCCCAATGAGACCTATTTCAGACTTCTGACCTCCAGAACTATACGATAAAAAATTTGTGTTGGTTGAAGGCATAATTTGTTACAGCAGCAAAAGGGAACTAATACAATTATGAAAAATGTGTGAGGGGCTTGGAAGAGAAAAATAAAAGCATTTAATTTGCAAATAGGCATTCAAAAATGTTACCAAGACTTATAGATATTATAAAAGAAGATAACAGTCCATGATACTTAGCATAACTGTCAGGTTTGTAGCAAATGTGCTCCATGTATTATCTGGAATATCAGCACCTCTCCCATTTTGCTTAATGTCAACTTTGGCAGATCTGGACTTCAGTAGCTAGCACTATGTCTGGTACCTGGCAGAAGCTCAGTAAAGAATAAATCCTTTATATAAATTAAATGGGGCTATATAAATAACAAAACTCGTTATCACATATGGCTTCTGACACTGGATATGTCAGTAAAGGAAGGAAGAGAAAAGGGAGCTAAAATTAATTGGTATAAAAATAGAAATCAAATTGAAATCCAAGTGAAAATGCTAATACGTTCCTAGTGAGACATTTTTAACCATTGACAAAGCTTTTGAATTTCAGTTGGGTCTTCATAACATCTTGCAAAAATGCATGGCAAAGATACAGCTGAACACCCACCAACTAAAGCTGGGCTATGATTGTTCTGGCAAACACATAACCCAGAGTAAATATTGTCTTGCACAAAGATGTGAGGAGGTGGATTAGGCATTGTAATTACCATTTGCTGGGTATTTGGCATTCCTTTTAAAGATTTAATCATTAAGATGAGACTAAGTATCACTAAAAAAGAAAATATTTCCATGAGCCGGGGAGGGAACAGCCCTGATGTCTTCCTTCTGTTCAGCTATGACACATGCCTACCAAAAGTCAACTTCGTCTGCTAGTTATTTATTCAAGACAGCACAGATAAAGAATCGTGAGCAGTAACTTCATTTTCTTTTCTGGAACACAGTCTGTCCTCATATATTATTGATCACAGAGTGATATTTAAATAGGGTAGCGATGTAAAATTACACAGCAATCTCGTTATATTATCTTAATTAATTTTATGACCAGCGTCAGCCATCACTCTTCGTGGTACAGCTAAAGCCTTCACATGCGGGTTAACACAGCCAAGGCAGACCTGATAGCAGCTTTCAGCACAGGACTTCTGTTAATCTCCTTGTGGACTAGCATCTACTGACATAAATTCCTTTAGTCAGAGTTCCTGGCATTAAGCATTTATAGAACAACATTTTGAGACACCGATTCGCATAATATTCTTTTAAGGTAGCACCCCCTATGTGTACAGAAGGTCACCCGGAATTCTGAATTTCTGGGCTCCACCAGAGAGATTCTAACTCTTTAGGTTTAATGTGGGGTCCAGGAACCTCCATTGTCAACAAGCATTCTGAGAGAGACACTGATTCACAGGATCCAGGTCTATGTAGCCAGATCTGTTTTGCAATCATATAAAAATCTAGATGATAATTCTGTTGCTCGAATTCTTTTCTTTAAATTCCCAAGCCCTTATGTGCAGGATCTCTTTTGGTCCTCAAAATCATCTCGTAATTTAGGAATTATTATCCCCATTCTGATGGAAAGGTAAAAGGTTAAGTGCTTACTGTATTAGTCTGCTCAGACTGCCTTAACAAAATACCATAAACTGGTGAGTTAAACAACAGATATATATTTTCTTAGAGCTCTGGAGGCTGGAAGCCTGGCACCAGGGTGCCAGCAGGGTCAGGGTGTTCTGCTGAGAGTTCTCTTCCTGGCGTGCAGATAGCCTCTTTCTTGCTGTGTACTTATATGACCTTTCCTCGGTACATTCATGGAGGAAGATCTCTCTGTCTCTTTCTCTTCTTCAAAGATCGCTGATCCTATCAGATTAGGACTCCACTCTTATAACTTCATTTAACCTTAAATTATCTCCTAAAAACCCTATCTCCAAATAAGATGTGTTGGGGGTTAGGATTTCAACATATGAAATTGGAAGCAGCATTTATAATCAATTCTTTCAAGATATTTTGATGTGAAAAGAAGAAGAAAGGGGTGAAGTGGGATCAAGAGAAGTTTGTATGCTTTCTTTTTGAGATGGGAGAAATAGCAATTTTTTTAATATTGACTGAAACAATCAAGTAGAGAGAGAAAAATTGTGATGAAGCAGAGAAAGAATTTCTGGATCACGTTCTTGTATAAATGGGACTGGGTTCTAACACATAAGCATAAGGGCTGGCTAAGCAGAAGCATGGAGATTTCCTCCTCAGGAAAGGGAGAGGAGATGGCTGTGCGGGTGTGCAGGCCCAGAGAGGCGGGTGGGGACTGATGCCAGATGGCATGGGTGCAGAAAAGTCTGGGGAAGGCATCTCTTCTGAGTACTTCTAGTTCTCAGTGAAAGGGGAAGAAAGGCCATCAGCTGACAGCTCAGAGTGAAGTTGGGAGGAGAAAGATTGGATGTTAGAGACAAGGAGAAGGGAATAGTGGTCTAGAAGGTGAAAGTAAATGAGGTCCCTAAAGTATGATTGTGGAGTAGCATGAAGAGCCCACTTGGACTAAGTAAACGTTTTCATTCTTTCACTTATCCATGTACTTATTCTTTCAGCTAAGATTTACATAAACATAATCATAAATGTGGGAGATGACGCTATGAACTTCTTTGCCCCTCATCTGCCTACTAGAGTTCCCGAAGCTTCTCTCCTAGACTTCCCTTCTTTCCCTTCTAAATTCTCTTCCTGTGGGGGCGTCCTCAAATCACACACTTTCAAGAATATTATAGAGTTAGGGTAAAGTACCCCCACATGCATACTCTCTTCACCAAAACCGTACACCAACTGTCCAAGAGAATTATAATGAAAGAAATGTGTCACTCTAATTGTCTAGCAGCCACATTACTAAAAGTAAAATGACATAAGATTAATTTTAAAAATATGTTTTATTTAGCCCAACCTACCCCAAATATCATCATGTCAAAGAATAATGCAAAAAATATTGAAATGCTTTACATTTTTGTGCTAAATCTTCAAAATTCAATGTGTATTCTATACTTACTACACATCTCAATTTGAACCAGCCACATTTCAAGAGTGTAATTCTAGACACTCATTTTCAACTGCCCCCTGGATAACTCTACCTCAGTATCTGCAAGGACAATTTAAAATTTCCAAATTAATGATACTTACATTTTCCCCTTAGCTATTTTTAATTAATTACTATTTACTTCCCTCTCTTTTTTATCCGTCATTCAGAAAAAAGAACAGGTTTTCCATGGAGTCCCTTCCTTTCTATTTCTGTCATCACACTAGCTCTTGCCATAATTAACTTCTACCTGGACAATTGCAGTCCCCCTCTAAGTGGCCCCTCCTAAGTAGTCTGTCCATTTATAATCTCTTCTCCATCTGCTACCAGAAGAATCTGGTTTGATGTCAGTCTCCTTCTCATCAGCCCTCAATGTCTCCCCTTCACCAGCAGAACAAAGCCAAAACTCCAAAGCATAATACAAATATCCCTAGATTCTATCAGCCTTACTTCTTCTTTCACTATTGCTCCTCTTTTACTGTAAAAAAAAAGAAAGAAAGAAAGAAAGAAAGAAAGAGAGAGAGAGAGAGAGAGAGAGAGAGAGAGAGAGAAAGAAAGAAAGAAAGAAAGAAAGAAAGAAAGAAAGAAAGAAAGAAAGAAAGAAAGAAAGAAAGAAAAGAAGGGTATTTTCCATCCCTGAAATGGCTTTATCTTTCCCACCCTCTTACTTTCACTTGACTAGTTTAATCCATGGTTTCTCAATTTTAGCATGCATCAGAATTATCTGGAAGACTTGTTAAAACACAGATCACTGGAACCACTCCCAGAATTTCTGATTCAGTAGGTCTGGGGTAGAGCCCAAGAGTTTACATTTATCACAAATTCCCAGATGCTGCTGAGGCTACTGGTCCAGGGGTCACACTTTGAGAATCACTGCTCTTCTGCTCATCTGCATGCATACCAATGCTACCCTTACTTCATTCTTAAGTGCTGGTTTTTACATTAAACTCAAAATAATTTTTCTCTCTTCTGGGCTCCTGTAGCTAGTCGGACTTCTCTGAACCATCATCTATCCAACTTGCATTAGAATTAATTTGTAAGCAAATATTCCTTAAGAATAATGATAGCGATTTGCATCCTCAATAGTGCATGTCAGAGATATTTAATAAGTATTTTAATTGAATTAAAAATGCAGACCCTGGCCTCATGAAATTTAAAACATTTCAGAAAAGAAGAGAGAAAAAAAATGGCCTTAATGCTTAAGAAGAATGGACTTTCTCTAACTTCTTGTTATTTGTTCCCAAGTATTGCTAAAATCTCCTTTTTCTTTTTTTCAAAATTTAATTCCTTCTCAGTTTCTTTTTTTTCTGAACTCAAATAATTAATAAAGATATGGTTAATATACAGAATGTTACAGCTATGTTACAGCTGATATACAGAATGTTACTCACTAGTTTGAATAACTACTTTAAGGAATATCATATCTTAAAATATTTCCAGCCAGTACATCTGTTTTATTAACACTCCATAAATTTGCTGTCACTCTGATATCTACAGGGAATGCTTGTAAATTAAAAAAATCAAATAATAAAAATAACATTGCCATAATTATTTTTTTTAGCAGTTCATTCGGAAGGATCTGTGCAGATGAGTTGAAATATGGACTAGGATCTCAAGTGATTAGAACTTATAGGGGTAACAGTGCTATTTCTATTTGTCTTTCACTTGCATTTCTTTGTCATGCTTCTAATTTTGCCTGAGGTCACTTCAGGGATGAATTCTGCTACATGGTGATACCTTCCCTTATACAACTAAGTCAAGAGGTTTGTAAGACCACTGAATACATTCACAATGTCCAGCTCCATGATGTAGATGAACCTGAAAACATTCTAGCTCACTCACTTGGGGGTGATCTCTCTATACAAGGATTGGGATGTGGGAGCAAATATACATAGCAATGCTCAGTCATCACCTAAACTGCCAGTGATAAAATTTTGAAGGCCTAGCTCAGAGAGAAATTGCCAAGTTCCACATTGCTGTGTAATTCTTGTTATGGAGAACACCCATCCAACAGAACTTACTACCCATTATGAGATCCATGCATCCTTTCATGCTGCCCTGTCTGAGATGGTCTTCTTGGTTGGGTCAATTAGTTCTTGTCTACAACATTAAAGCATGCAGAAATAAGCATGCTTTTCTTCTCTTCCAGTGAGAGAGTTCTCTTTGACTAGATTCCTGATTCGCAGGTCTTAACGACATAAGCAAGTTCTTCGTATTTGCATGGTACCTTTATTCTGTGACAAAAGCAAAATAAGCTTTCTTTCTGAGAGCAGGGAGATCTTTACTTGAAGGATCATGAGTATTTACCTAATTACTCAACAAAGAGAAACAATGCTTTTCCTAGAAGAAGGACAAGGAAGAAATACAAATAATAGAAAAATTCTGTGGACTACTAGAACTACATGAGATGGTTGGTATCTTGGCTTCTCTTGGTGCCTAGAGAAGCCGGTCTAAACTTTCAAAGTCTTTAAACCAAATGGTTCTATTGCCTGTGATTCTATAGGTGGCAGCTGAATATATAAGCAAACATTTTCCACTTAGTTATCCAGGTAAAGGGAATCAGAATGTTGGTCTTTTAAATATTCAGCAGGAAAAAAAAAGAAGTATAGCAGATGACCCACTGATAAAAGAAATACAAAAATGTTCTAATACAGTTCCTCTTGAAAAAAAATATAATAAATAAATAAATAGTATCCCAGGCTTGACTCTACACCCACTTGCACCTACAACAATATTTCTATGCTTTCCAGGTGAGAAACTTGCCAGGTGAGAGAAAGTAGTACCCAGGACCTCTTTTTTCCCTGCCTTATTAGTCCCATGATTTAAATATCATTGTATACTGTTGAATCTTAATTTCTATCTCTAGGCCATACATTTCCTCTGCCCTTTAGACTCCTATACACAACTCTATCACTACATGGATGTTAAGTAGGTATCTACAACTTAATATGTTCAAAACAGAATTTCCTACCCCCCACACCCTCAGATCTGAACCTTCTTACTCTTTTCCAGGCAAGAAAATGATAGCCCCACTCATCCAGTTATTAAAGTCAAAAACTTGGTAATTAACTCTCTCTGCTCCCAGTCAAATAAGAGTTTGGCTCTATTATATATTCGGTGGTGATAGGACTTACATATCTTGATGGTTTGAATATGAGGGTCTTCTTGCATCTACTATTGGGTACTACAATCCATTTCCCACAGAGCATAGGTGTCATAGTTTCAACACTTAAATCAAGTCACTCCTCTGCCTAGAATTCCTTAATTTATTCCTGTTACTCTTATAGCAAAACCCAAACTCCTAATAGTGGCCCATAAGTATTTGCATGATTTAAGTTTTGCCTACCCCTCAAACATACCTCTTAACTACCTCCCTCTCACTCAGGAGGATTAAGCAATACTGGCTCTTTTCCAATTTTTGAACATGTCATACACTCTTCCACTTACCCAAGGCCTCTGCCGTACCCTGGGCCTTGAGTACCCTTCCCAGTTCTTTGCACAGAAGGTAATTTAATGTCCTTCCTTAAAAAGAGGCTTTTCCCGACCACCACATCATACATAGCCTCTTCTACGGTAGCTCAGTTGGTTTTCATCATGGTGCACACACCTCTCCCAACATAGTTCCATCTCCCACCAACCTCCTGCCTCTGCAATTTAAAATCTTGTTGTTTGGATGTTGTTCCATAGTGTAGTGGTTAGCACGTCTGTTTTACACACAGAAGGTCCTGGGTTTGTGCCCCAGTGGAGCCATGGTGTATGATCTGTGGCCATGCCACCCTGAACAAGCCCAATGTCTGATTTCAAAAGCTAAGCAGGATCAACCTGGTTAATATTTGTATGGGAGACCACCTAGGAAGACCAAATGCTTAGGCATAAAAATAATAATAGTAAACAAATAAATAAATAAAATTTGATTGGTTTGTTTGCTTTTCCTTCTCTGGTTCACCATAGCAGCTCCAGAATCTAGCACAGATTCAGGAACACCATGAGTTTAAAATTAAAATTTACTAAATGAGTAAATAAAAGCTGGACTTGTCCTAATCAAATTTGACAAACTGAAACCGGCTGCACTTTATAAGCCCTTTATCAAGCCACCTCACACTCCCAGTGAATTAACTCATACTGAAGCTATACTTTCTCCAGGCTATTTGTACTCTAATGGTGGGAAAGATGGAGAGAAATAGAATTTTTTCATGTATGTAGAGTTAACATTTAGGAGTTGAAGCCTTAGTTTTTCACAATTTGAAAGGTATCATAGATTATTCTCAACAGCATATTCTTTGTTTTATAAAGGATATGCCACTGGTGAAAATATTAGTATTCTAGGAGGTCATGGGTATTTTGAGAGTCTGATGCAAGTTTGGATAGAACATCTGGAAAAAATTCACAGGCACAAAAAATTTACATATAATTTGAGTGATACATAGGCCCCCTGAGGTTTATTCATTATGTACTCTGAAGAATGCATAATAAAAATAAATAAAAACAAATCCTCTATTTACTATGTGAATAGCAAGATTCTATTTTCTCATATGGCAAATCATGGGTCATTGTTGGTTTTTCTTATGATTTTTCCTTAAACAACTTGAACTTTTCCATTCCTCTTACAGATTGAAGAGAAAAAATATATATATATAAATTGGGAGAAATAGTGAAATAAAGAAATACTAATATTTATTGGGCATGAATATGTGTCCAGCACTATCTAATATACCTTCCACGAATTACTACATTTAATTCTCAAAACAATCCTCTGAGGTCAATAAGCCACATTTTTGCAGATTAAAAATTGAGGAAGAAATAGGTCAAGTAAGTTCCATGCAAAAAATCCATGATAGAGCCTAGATTCATATCCAGGTTAAAATTCTTATTCTCTGTGTTGTAAAATATATTCAGTATTTTAAAAAAGCATCATTTATTCTTTCATTTAATTAATGATCTGGCCATCCCCCTAAACTCTCTGACATTATCTTCCGTTATGCTCACTTTTGATCTCTTGATCCAAGCCACACTGACTTCCGTGCTATTCTTTAAGTACCTTAAACAAAAATCAGCTATGAGAGGCATCGATAGACCCAGTATACTACTAGGAAATACAAGTACTCATATGTATAAATAAAAATCTATGCATTCTTAAGAAATGTTCTTGGTAACAATTTTGATGCTGGCAATACAGACATATCAGTGAAATTAAATTATCAATTATGGAGAAATAATTACAAATTAAAATAACTACAGAAAAAATAGTACTATAATAAAAGCATAAATATAACCTCATTAAAAATGTGCTAATATTTTACCCAGTTTGTAGATAACTCCAATTCTTTTAAACTACAACATATTTACTTATAGAAATAAAAGCATACCGAGTTCAAGTATCTCACTCCAGTCTACATAACACATTTACTGGCCAAAACATGTATCTTAAGTTGGAAACAATGGGAAAATACAAAAATTTTAAAAGCATATCTATGCAATTTTGCTTTATTAAATATATATTTTTATTTATTCATATCTTCTTGCTTTTCTAAAAAGTAAAATCACTTTTAGCCCTCATGACCTGTGAATATTAGTGTATAACTGAAAAGGCTTATAAATAATAAAGAGTCCATTTGATATGTTAAGATTGTTCTATGGTTTGTGACTGCAGCAATTATTATAAATCTTTTATTGGCGAATTTTCTTCTGTGGCCTTCAGCCATGCTCAGGCATGTCTTTCACATTCATACCAGCCAGCTATTCTCTTGCCTTTTGAACTCAGCAGCTTATAAGAATCCCACACTGGCTGAAACTGTTAATCTGAAATATCTCTAACATGCAAAAATGCAAAGAGGTATATAAGAAATACTCACATACCCATCACCAAGAATTTATAATCCCCTTTTTTCCTCCCCAGCATAACCACAATATTGAAGTGGCTCTAGATCTTTCCCCATCCATATTTTCATTTTCCCTTATATGTTTCTAGTCATATAAGGAGTGTTAAGTACCGACGCTCCTCGATTTACGTGAAGTTACATCCCGATTATCCCATCATAAATCGAAAATATATTAAATACATCTAACCTAACAAACATCATAGCTTAGCCTAGCCCACCTTAAAGATTGCTCAGAACACAATGTCCCCAACATGCTGGTGACACAGTACACTGTAGAGTATCATCAGCTATTTACCCTCATGATCAAGCAACTGATGGGGAGCTGAGGGCTTGCTGCCACTGTCCAGCATCATGGGACAGTATTGCATACAGCAGCATATCGATAGCCCAGGAAAAGATCAAATTCAAAATCTGAAGTATGGTTTCTATTAAATGTGTATAACTTTCTCATCATCATGAAGTCAAAATATTATTAAGTAGAAACATCATAAATCGGGGTCGGCTTGTATCATTCCATACTTTTTTTTTTCAATCACCATTACATTTTCAAGATTTGGCCAATGTCAATACATGAAGATTGAGTTTAATTCTGAAGCTTTATATAATATATCACAATTTATTTACCCTTTCCCCTACAAAATGGTCATTTACATTGTTTCTAGTTTTTCACTATAAAAAAATCAATGCAGAAATAAATATTCATGGGCACATATATGAGAATTTGCCTATAGTATATGCCTAGGATTGCAATTACTAACACAGAATGCAAATTTTCAACACTACTACATATTGCTAAATATCTTTTTATGGAGTTTTATCAATGTATTCTTTCATCAATAGAATGTGAGAGTTTCCAATTGCCTATAACCTCTCCTAAAATTTAAAACATTTTTTTCTTTACCTGATGGATATTAAAAGAAAAAGTCCTTGATTTTTAAAAATGTGTGTTACCTTACTGTTGGTGAACTTGGACATTTTCATGTTTATTGGCCATTTATTTATCCACTATCATATACTGCCTATTTCTATTCTTGGTATTTTTATTCTACTCAGTGACCTGCTTTTGATTTCTCAATAATTTGTTGAAGTTATATATACTGCCTGGAACCTAATCTTTTTGTTTTTGTCTTGCTTTATTCATTGTATAAGAAGATTCAAATATATATAATGCAACTATCATTTCTTGGTCTGCAGCAGGCCTCTTAACTTTTAATATACAGTAGTTTTTAAGTAGTTGTGATGTAGTCAAGTTAATCAACTTTCTCCCTTTTGGTTTGTAGTTTTTTTGCAGGGAGAGGGAGGAGGGGTGCATTTTTAAATAAATTGTTTGCTACCCCAAGGGAAAAATTTCAAATTATTTTTGTATAACCAATTTATTCTATTCTGAGAGATATGTAAACATCTTCTATTTGGATTATAGTTTTGTTAATATTTCATTGCTTTCTTTCATTTTCTTTCTTTTTATTTCAGTTCATAATTATCTCTTGATGAATGATTTTTTATTAATTTATATTTCTTTTAATCTCTACTAATACTTTAAAATAAATTTTATTTTTCTGATATTAATTTACTATATCATTATTTTTTGTTCAAATTTTACTGGTATATCATTTTTAATTTTAATTATATGATATACATACATGTATACATATGCATACATATGTGTATGTGTAATACACTGCTTTTAGCTGGACTTTAGATTTTATATCATCTGAGATTTTCTATTTAATGGTTGAATGTTGTTGTAATTATTGATATTTCATTAGATACCTATTTCTACCAATTTATTTTGTTATTCATATTTACTATCATTTTGGTTATTTCTAACTTTTTCTCCTTTTCTCCTTTCCATCAGATTGATCAGTTTTTCAGTACAGCATTTTTTTTCTTTCTAGTCTTATCTAAGCTAATATTCTATTAATTGTTAATCTTAAATTTTTAACATGACCAATTATATAATTATGTGGAAGGCTTAATTTCAGCCCCTCGAACATATCATAGTTGTATAGGACTTTATTTCCACATTCTTTAAAACCAATGAGAAACTTTATTTTTGAAAATCATTGATTCGTACATCCTATTGCTTATTTCTAGAATCAATGTCCTTCTTTTAAACTGGTAGTTCCTTCAGAAAGAGTCTGTAAAAAGCAACCTATTTTTTATGCTATATAAAATATATTTTCCTTTATTCTTAAATGATAATTTGAATATAGATTTATAACTATTCTTATTTTTCCTCAACATCTAAAAATATTTTTCTGCTGTCTTCTGGCATCTATTTGACTAAGTAGAACTCTGTTATTACTCTTATTGCTATATCATATCAGATAATATGTCTTTTCGTTTTTGCATCTTTAAAGATTTCCTTTGATCTTTGCATTTTACAGATTCATTGTAATGTGTGTGGATGGGTCTGGCTCTTCCCTCAGTCTCAGGACCCATTTTATTCTATGCATCTGGATTCTGCTCTATTGTTATCTATCTGGCTGTTGCCTTTCTTTCTGTTCTCTCTTTCTGAACTTCTGTAGAATTTTATAGCTTCAGAGTTTAAATTTAAGTCTTTGATCATTTTGAATTATTTTTTATTTGGTCTGAGAACAGTGATATTTTTAGGTGATTACCACCTGGAAAGGTCTTCTCTAAATACTAAAGATCTGACAAGAAAATGGCATGATTTGGGATCACTATGTATAATTGTTATTACAGCAAAATTAGATGATATGAGCTATTGGCCTCCATGATATTTTTATCTCTCTAAAATAAGCATGGAATTATAAAATCTTATTTCAGAGATAGTGATTCTTTCACATATTTCCAGGTGTGTAAGTTTTTCTATGGTTAACAAAACTAAAAGGAACGTTGTTGTTCCAAGGAAGCAGTACTGAAGCACCAGAACTAAGCAGTTCAGTGACTTTAACCAACTTGGGTCACCAGTGTGATGGGTTCTAAGAAAATTAAAAATTCATTTATATAGACTGACTTAGTATCCTGATGCAGACTCATTCCAAACTCTCACTGCTGTGGTGTACAAGAAATAAATTGAGCACTTTCTCATCAAAAACCACTGGAAGTTTATTAGAAATTTAGATGTATTGAGTAGAGACTTTTATGAATTTCTGGAAATTGATGTCAGTATTTTCAAAAAATGAATCACTGGCAAAAGAAAAAGAACAGAGATGCTTTATAACATAGTAAATCCTAGAAAGTAATTCTTCTCTGCACTTCTCTCTATATCACAATATTAGAAAAAGTGTCAATAGGAACAAAGAGTGGTAAGAATACTAACAGAGTGAAAGGAAGAAAGGAAAGCCAGAGACAAAGGAGGACATGGAAATGGAGGTAAATAAAATATCAAGAACAAGAAACAGATGGGGATGAAATATTATTATCCACCTGTTTTTAGACGTATACAGTTTGTGAACCAAGGACATTATCTTAAATGGAATTATAAAGAAGTGATCATTCAACAATACATCTAAAAGTGTTTATGAAGTGTCTCAATCTTAGCAACAATTTGCATTAGAAAAACTATGTATTCAGGACCTTAGGATACTTATATATCTTAAAATGTTAATCAGAGAAAAACGAAATATGAAAATAGAGGAGTTCCGGTAGAGAGTGTGGTAATTAGTAAAGTGCTGCCTGCTGCCTCTTGCCCTGTGGTCTTGGTGGATGAAGCTGAGGGTGGATGCCAGAGTTGGCCAAGGCCATGCCCTGGAGACAGCAAGGACCCCTGTTTCACCTGTGACCTTACCCTTGAGGAGTCCTTGGTCTCTATTGTCTTCTACGCTAGCCCTGCGGGCAGCTGCTGAGCCCCTGAAGTTAAGAATGGCAGCCACCAGAATGCAGGTGGGCTGTGAGGTGCCTCAGATGCTGGAAGAGGCTGCTCAATGTGGACTGGAGTTCCAGCCCCTCAGCCTCAGTCCACAGAGTCACATAGATCCTTAACCTAGGGTGACCCAGGGCCCTAAGTGAACAAGACACCAGCTCTCTCCACCCTTAAGAGGCCTAGAAGGAGAAGGGAAGAGTTGGTTTGAGTCTTTATTCCTTCAGACCTGACATTGGAAGAGAGAAATGGTAGAACAGCATCCCACACCGAGCCAACCGGGCCTACCACCCTTTGGGAAGGTTTACTGGCCTTTTATTAAGGCCTATGTATATAATATGAAACGGCTGATCTCAAGTTTCCCTCATCTTTTTAAAGAATAACACTGTATTGCATAATTAAATTTTGCTAAGAGTGCAGGACTTAAATGTTCTCACCAAAATAAATAATAGATAGATGATAGATAGATAGATAGATGATAGATAGATAGATAGATAGATAGATAGATAGATAGATAGATAGATAGATGATAGATAGATAGATAGATGCAGTAAGTGATGGGTGTGTTAATTAACTTAATGGAGGGGAGAATCCTTTCACAGTGCATAGGTATATCAAATCATCATAACGTACACTTTAAATATCTTACAATTGTATCTGTCAATATACCTCCGAAAGCTGAATGTTTTTAAAGTCATATTTTGCTACAGGTGGGCTTTCTAGATGTCAAGAAGTTCTGAATATGATAGAAGAACCCCATGTGCTGACAAAGCCATTTTGAAAGAAGGAAGAAGAAATCATAGGAAATAAATTTCTACTGAAAATGACTTTTGGAAATGGGACTTTGACGACCTCTAGAAGAGATGCCAGAGCCTCATAGGTCCATGTTTGTTCCGTAGGTTAGAGGAGGTTAAAGGCCGTGAACAGAAACAAGATGGTTTGCTATGCCAAACGGATCACACTTAGGAGGCATTTTTATATTATGCCCATTGTTCTGTTACATGAATTTTATTCTTCGCATCTGTATAGATGATTAACAATATTAAGTAATTTTTGAAATATCCAGTCTTTGTAGATATTCTCAAGTGCCCGATTTATGTTTAGAGATAATAAAATGATACATTTTATACATATTCTTTTGTTAAAATTCATATAAAATGTGTCTTTGGGAAATGGAGTGACCAAACCACCTCTTTGAGTGGGACATGTGGTGTGTGTGCCCTGACTGGTTCAGGTGACAAGGGAGAAGAAGGGAGTGCGAAGGCTCCACGCCAGCAGTTTTACATGGTAAGACAAGATTAACCGTGGCCTGTATGTCTGGTGCATTTTGTTTTACTTTTCTGTGTATGTAATGGACAACTAGTCCCGAATATAATAACATATAGTCTTTCTAGATATTAAAGAGGTTGCCGGTTTATGACAAAAGAAAAGTTAGCAAATTATTTTGCACAGTTTGTGTTAAAATTTATAGGAAAGACTGTCTCCCGAAATGACTTATATTAAATTCGCCTGTAAGCGTTATAGATGCTTACACTTATCCGTGCACTAAACACTATGTGTTCAATAAAAGGGGAAGGGAAGGGTTCAGTAGAAGAGACAAGTTTGTGGTTGATCATGATAAACTGCAAATATTTCTAATATGGATGATTTACAACATGTTTTACATTCGTGGGTCTAAATTACCCTTTATATTTTATTCTTCACATGAAACATCTGCAAACGCTGTCAGCTCACATCAAAAGACATTCATAGAATAAACCTGCATGGGTCTTCGAAGTGACCTGGGTACTTGACCTGTGTGATTTGGCATGAAAATCTGCTCTGCTCCTGGTCCTCGTGTTTGCATAGGATAGAGAGAAGGAAAGGGTTTCAGCTGTGTTTGGGGAACTTCAACTCTGTCTTTAGTTTTGGAGATGAGCAAACTCTTCCAAGGGTTGTTCTGCCCTCCTTCTTACTTTCTCATCTTTTCCTTTTTTATTTTTCTTTTCGCCTCTTCCTTCTGAAATGTCAGGGAAGTTTGGGAAGCAGGAAATCACACAGTTAGGCTCAAGAAGAAAGAAAGCCATTCCTTTTGAATCTTTTAGTCCAGACCTGCTTTGTCTTCCAAAGAGGCCATTTGCCAGCACCGAAAGGAATATTAGGAGTGTTAACTCTTCACTGCCAAGATGCTGTTCAGGTCACCCCAAATATCAGTACTCCAATTACAGAGCCCTCTGCTTTAAAATTAAAGTGGTACTAGTGATTTAACCTGTTTAGTACAGTGTGATTACAGTGTTATGGAAAGAAAACAATAAAAGCCTCACCTTCTTTCATGACCATGTTAACATTCCTGAAACTGTGCACTAACGCTTTTCAGTGGATAAAGCATTAAGGTCAGAATGTACTGGAATATCCAGATTCCCAGCAGTTAGTTTTCTGCCACTGAAACCTCAAAACCAGATACTCTCAGCAGTACCCTGCATATATTACACAGGTGCATCAAAGATTTATCACTCTCCTTGGTCCACCTCCGGGGAGCATTTCATCATCGAAGAAAATAACTAAACGCATTTGAGCCTCTCTTTAATTTTTAAAATGAAAATCTACATCCATCAGGCATATGTCAGAGTTTTCGGAGGGAGAAAAACTAAGATAACGTTTGTGAAATTTCTTTTATTCTTTAAACACAATTACAAAGTGCTCAGATACTAAAAACTTAAAGCTTACTTTAAGTTAATAAAAATAATGTACGAGGTGCCTCACTTCGTAGATATTTAAACTCTCTGTTACAGTGTAAACACACACACGTGCCCATGACTGCACACAGGCACACACATGTACAGTTTTAAAGACATATTTTTCCGCTTCGGACATATATCACTATTGTTTCACCTTTGGTAACTTTCATTGAGGAAAACTTTCAACCTAAATTGTCCTGCACAGTGCACTCCATTTGTTTTTTTGATGAAATTGATGCATCAATTTAAAACAATGACATTCACTGCATTTTTTAAATTCTGTGCATGAGTAAATTTACTGAGCATATTTGTTTCCTTTAACATAGAGAATTTTTTGGGGGGGCTTGATAAAAGCAAAATTTATTTTAATTACTTAGTGGGGGAACTGGCTGATGCTTCTAAAGTGTATTTTAGATGTTAGTCTGTTTTGTATATGTTGTTTTATTTAATTCTCACTAACCCTTGGTAGGTGCTATTAGTATCTCTATTTTCATCTGGGGAAACTGACGTTCAGAGAGTGAAATAACATTCCCAAAGCTACATAGCTAGCTATGCTATACACTTCAGTCTTCCTAGCACAAACAGGCATATATGCAGAGAAATATTCATTCAAACTAGATGTAACTGAGGGTAAATAAGGCAAATATGTAAGCCTCTCGGTTCCCGACCTCCTTTTCCAGAGCTGTGTTCTGCCTTGAGCAGTAGTGCTTTGTACAGGCTTTCAAAATTTATATGTGCTCTCAAAAAATAACGGGCCTCACCTATTCCAAATATGTCAAACGTGCTAATTATCATGACAGAAATATGTGAAAATTCAATTTTTTTTCTAAATTTTATATTCCTTCCCAGTCAATGTGTTGTAAAAGTGTTGCAATTATTAATAACAGCCTTACCTGAGCATCGATTTCCTTATGGTTTACCCCAATGATGATTGTTAGAAAATAAAAAAATGAATAAGTATACGTTTGAAAATGTCCAGCATACATTTTTTTGGTTATTTCTAAGGAAGTATAAATCACTTTCATTCCTTAAATATCATTTGTATTGTTAAATTTAATCTCTCACTGCCTCATGGAATTCTTTATCTGGGTACCTAGCATGTTTTCAAAATCAACATGTCACCATTTCTGAAGTTTCTAAATCTGTTTAGATTAAATATATTCTCGATGCTCATATAGGAGGAGTATGTGACTCGCAGTAAAATAAAACTTTAAATGACATTTTATGACAAATATTTAGATGTGACTCATATTAGTCATTGAATCCTAACCCTAACTATCAAATTTAGAACCCATTTAATCCACCTGTTTTATTTTACTGATAAGGAGGCTTGGACCCTGAGTGACTTGTTAAAGATCCTCATGAATTTGCAGCTGAGCTGCAACTGGAGTCTTGAATCCTTATTTTTTGTAATTGCTATTTTCTTTATAGTAAGACATACTGTGTTCCAGCAACCACAGTGACTGTTTACTCACATTATCTCATTTAATCCTTGCCCTGGAAGGTAAACATTATTATCCCACATTACAAATGAGAGAAGTGAAGCTCAAGGAGGTGAACTTGTTCATCCAGGCTTATGCACTGGAAGAGTCAGAATCCAAAATCACATTGTTTTATTCCCAACTCCCTGGCTTTATTCAGCTTCTCTGGACCAGTGCTCCTTCTTCCCTCTTATGAATGCAAATTGCATAAACACCGAAATGCCTTTGACCATTTTAACCATTAAACATTTCATATTATAGGGCTTTCCATGATAGAAATATTAAAATGTGTTAACCACCACACATTTTACACAAATGCTATGAATCCCAAAGTGGTAAAAACTTGTGAAATATGTCTGTAAATCATGAGGTAGCATAGTATTATATTATGCTTTGTATTCTATTTGCCAATAGTTGGATGTCACATATTCGGATTCTATTAAAGATGTCCAGCGACTCTTTTCCTGAGTCACCACAGATATTATCACTATAAATCGGCACCTTCCAAAGTTAGTTTTATGATAACTCAAAATATACTAAATATTTTAGTGAGTATCAAAAAAATCTCAAAAATGATTTATTTAGCTCACTTCCATTTTGGAAATCCGCATTTTATATATGTTAATTCAAATTTGGAATGGCTCAAGAAGAAATATAAAATAAGTTCTTAAATTGTATTACAAATGTAAGAATTGATAGAGGGAAAAATAAACAGTATAAAGTATTAAAGGACCAACAAAATTTTAGGGAGAATTTAAATAGGTAGTAAGCAATACATAGTTCTCACCTACACAAAATCAAAGAGTTTAATATAACCACAGAGGCAACAGTGAAAACCTCTATATAATCCTGAGTTGATGTAGTCCTGAACCAACAAGATAATATTGAAAATCTTGTCCAATAGCAGTCTAATCTAAAGAGTTACTATCGCTATGAATAAGCAATTATATGTTCCCGTTCATGGTCATACTACATCAGGTGGGCCATCTACACGATCAATTGTTCAGCAATCCAGTCCATCTCATTAAGACAACCTTAATAAAAGAATCAGGCAAACTATTGTCTGGTTACATTATGCATAACAAATCATCCACTATTTCTTGAAAATGTCCTTTCCATTCTTCCCCTATGGATATTGCCTTAGGTCAGGCAATATTACCTCTCACTTAGATTGTTGTACCAAGCTTTAAAGGGTTCTCCCTATTTCCAGTCTCTCAACTCACATTGTACTTTAATGAGTTCACATCACCCTGAGAATAACCAGAAACTCCTTTTTTGTGCTCTGACCAGTGTGTTTGTTTCTACCCACACTGGCCACTGTCTCAGGGAAAACCAGTCTTCCAGTCATATTGAATTCAGTGCTATTCCTAGACCCAAAATACTCTCTCCTTTCTTTTAATTTAATATTTCTCCTCAATAAAATGCTTCCTTTTCCTTCTCTCTTTCGGTTTCTCCTTTGATACCCTACTCATACTTCATCTCTCCCAAGTAAAGCTTTCTCAGGGCTGAGCTTCTCCTCTTCTATGCTCTCTTTCTGACACCCACTAAACAATTAAATGTACAATGACATTTACTGTCTCCACAACCAGAATAATTTCTTGAGACCAGAGGCTACTTCTTATTCATCTTTGTGTCCCAGTATCTTGCTGAGTGTCTGGAACATGGAAAATGCTCAACTAATGTTTGTTGAGAAGGTGAATAAATATAGTGATTGGTATTTCCCCAAGTGCCTGATCTTAAGAATCACTTGGGTGCTAATTTAGAAACGCAGATCCCCAAGCTAATCTCCTGGAGATGCACATGGACTAGTTTGGATTGAGACAAAAAAATTTGTGTGTTTATCAAAAATTCAAGTGTTTTCATGACAAAAAATGAGAAAATGGAAAAGTTATTGTAATCCTTTAATCATGACAGATAAGGAAATCTCTGTCTTTGTACAAAATAGCTCTCTGTCCTTGGGTTACCTCTCTTTTAGGTATCTATGAGGGCATTTACCTCCCCCTTTACCTGGCATCTATCTATCTGTGCTGTGCAAGTCAAAAGTAATGCGAACAAAGAACAGTTTCTTATCATACAAAAACAAGGATATGAAGATAATCTATCCTTAGCTCAGAATTTAAACTCAGCTAGGGGCTCGGTTATGATTTTAACATTGTTTGTATTCTTTCAGCCAGTGTTTTCAATGTGGCCTAAAAATGTCATGACTCAGAGTAGTTATTTGTGGAATTGCTTCAAAATGTTATCTAAACTACTGTGATTTCACACCTGGGATTGAAATTACCTGGTTTTCCTGCAAAAATTCCACTTACTGTTGATTATACAGTACTTGCTAAAACTAACTTAGTGTGTAATGTTTTACTCTTTAACTCTAAAAACACAAACTTGTTCAAAGAGAAGGCTGTGCTCCATGTTGCCACCTACTCAACATACCTCACTCCTTAATTCTTGTAATAATCTTTCAACTCCGCCACTCAATGGAACTTCTCTTTTAAAGACCACTAATACTCTTCAAATTGCCAAATCTAAGAAAATTTTGGATACCTCTTGGCCTCTGAACTAAGAGGGCAGGGCAAGCCTTTCTTCAACACATATTCCTTATTGGCTTCCTGATTTTTCTGCTTTCTCTCTGCTACTTTTGGGGGTCCTTTGCTATTTTAATCTGTTGCTTACCCTGCTTCTTAATATATCTAGCTCCTTTTTTGGAATCTAAATTTGTTGGTCTAACCATTAAATTATTACAGATTTAAAAAACTGTTCAGGTCTTACACAGAAAACTCCCCTCCATGTATCGTATGGTCTAGACCATCACTAGTTGCACGTGGCTTTTAAATTAACTAAAGTTAAATTAAAAATTCAATTCCATAGTAACATTATCTATATATCGAGTACTGATGTCCACTTGTGGCTAGTGTCTACCATATTGTACAACACATTTATAAATCAGTTCCATAATGACAGAAAGTCCTGTTGGGCCATGCTAATCGAGACAGCTGGACTACTTAATTTTCTCACCTCTAAACTTTAGCCCACTTGATTTCCTTTACACCTGGAATGCTGTCCAGCAGCCATATCTCTTCCTATCAAAATCTGACCTTTTCTTCCAAATATTTACTTCTCTCTAAGATCTTTACCAATCGCTCTATCTGAAAGTGTGGCAGCTCTAACATGAACTCTCAAAATTCTTTGGTCCCTTCTTAATCATGTTGCTTTGTTCTGTCATTATTGGAATGAATTTCTGCACTCCCTGACTAGACATTAAAGTGTCTGAAGAGTTGATTTTTGCCAACTGTCAATGAATGCTTTCATGTGCTAAGCTAAGTGCTTGATGCTTCAAAGGTTGTCATAACTCCCCCATGAAGTTTATGGTGTTTTACCATATTAATGTTAAGGAAACCAGGATTTAAGATGAAGTGATGGGCCCAATGAAGGTTTTGAGAGCGGAGGTGATTGTCCAGGGTCACAGAGGGTGAGCCCTCAATCACTCCAGGTCTTTGGTCTAACTTCAAAGCCCATGCCTTAAACACAGGGACACACTGCTTCCCATCATATTTAGGATATTAATGCCCACCCCCACATGCCTTGTAATACTAGCCATAACTCATTTGGCACATGAGTGAATACATGAATAATGCCTTAAAAGTATAAGGTAATTTACAGTTCATAAAACTTGTTGACAGCTGTAATTTATTTCCATATAATTTCTCCCAACAACTCTGAAGCAGCTCTGCAGGAAATGTTATCTCCATTTCACAGAAGCTGAGAGAGTTCAGAGGACTCCTGAAGTTCACATTGCTATTTAGTGACAGGGATAGAACTTGAGTCCGTGCCTTCTGCCTCCGAGTTCCATCAGCCTTTCTTTCAAAACCCCTGAGGATTCAACACTCAATGATAATCAACAAAGACTCAAAGTGTTTTATCTCAATATATTGTTTTGCGCTTGCCCTTTTTATTCTTTAAAAAGCATGATAATGAGACTTAATCGTTTATGTTGATGGGAGAAAAGGCAGTTTAGTCATTTTCAGTGCTGCTTAAATAGCCACATATTTAGAACTTTATTATATTGTTTTTGCCCTAACCCCATTAAAATAACTTGCTTATGTTAAACAAAATTCAGGGAATGATTATTAGCAATTTAGCTATGAATATGCATGATTATTTTTAAGTCCACTAATAATATGCATGGGTTTTATCTGTAATTAAATTTGCAATTTTTTTCTTTCCTTCAGGAAAGTCATTTAAAATACATTTTGGAAATGTTTGGAAAAATTAATTCTATTACTATTATTTTCTATAATTTTCTTAAGTATTTTATGACTATACCTATTGTTTTCTTTCTCCAGGCAAGGCAATATATCAAAACATACATATTGCATTTGTTGACAAAAATGTCACCTTCAAAGAATTTTATACCCATTAAATGAGAGGAAAAAAGTTAGACTATATTTTCTTCTTTATTATGTTAATTTTCTCATGTACTTAAATAGTTCTGTATTTTGTCTTATATCTGCAATTACACTTAAGAGTATTATACTCCCATTTACTTCACATCCATCTTGGAGCCTGGTGTGTTTGTGTGTATATAAAAGATGAGTTAGGACTGAGGTATTTGGAGGATTAAACTCACCTCATTTGAATGGTTTTTCTCAGTCATGATGCACATTCTTTACAGAAATCATTTTATCTAATCTGAAAAAAAAAGTCTAAAAAATAATTTGCCTAGACAACCCTGCCAGAAAGTGGCAAAAGTCACTTCAATCCCAGGCCTGCCTCATCCCAAGGCCTACAATATTTTCACTAAGAATGACCAAATGTTTGAATAGCTAATATTAAATGAAAGGCCTCTGAGTAAAATAGAAATGTACCTGATATGTATTCACTAAAATGTTTATTAGGTGAATAAATAAGTAAATGAATGGGTAGATGAAATTTAATATACATCAGCTCATTTACCTCTCCACCAAAAGAGAACATTTTCAAATAAACATTCAGGAGAAATACACAATTAGAAGAATGTTTCAGCACTCATGGGGCTTTTATAGGATTACTCTTCCCAAGTTCAATAGTCTTAATGCTCAAGCAATTTGCTTGAAGTCTATAATGCTCTTGGATTTCAAGTTGAGGAGTCTGATTATTTGGAAACAGAAAATCAAGGATCTGAAATACTGTTAAATAAATAGATTGAACTGAAATTAGCCTCTTAGGACTTTAAGTGCTTCCACATAATGTCCAAGAGATAGAAACAGGAATGATGCTCACTACAACAAATATTGCCTTAATTTCAAATTTAACTTCTGTAATTTGATCTAATATTACAGCAAGGCATATGGACCCTCCATATGTGAAGAGTTTATACCAATTTAAAAAAATGCATCACATGGGCAAGAATGCAAACTCAGTAGTAGTAGTTTTTTTTATATGTTTCATTCCTTGTTTTCCATACATGCAGCTACTATATGAACCTGTCTCCAGTCACTTTACCACTGACTTATTTTTAAAACTTTGTAACTCCTCTCATTGCCTTTCTGCCTATTTCTACTCTTCCTGTAATGGTTACCAGAAAAATCTTACTACTCAAGATAGCTTTAATCACAAACTTAAACCTATCATAGTTCTCTAAAATCTGGTCTACAACAGACTCTTGACATTTTTATCCCTCTCACCATCCTAGTCACTCATATCTCCCTGAGGCAAATTCTTCATTAATAAAACAATTGATTAATTAATTAAAACACACACACACACAACTTCTCTGCCATGCACTGTATGAAACAAATTTAGCTTCTTATCTGTGATTTTCAGCATGCTAGTGATTCTAATTTCAACCTTTGGAAACTGCTTTGCAAATTATCTTTGACATATTTTCATATAGGTATATTATCAATATCCATATCAGTTAGGGTCCCAGAAGTAAACAGAATTCATCCCAGATGGTTCAAATGAAAAAAATTTAATAAGAGTTATTTACCAAATTGTAGAGAGTGTTAAGGAACAAATAAGATGGCAAAACATCGAGGCACTAGCTACAATGAAAAGGTAATACTCTTGGTAGGAATGAAGAGACAAGAAGAGGCGGCATTTCCACAGGAGCCTAATTAAAGCTGGAGGCATTTAAGAGGGCAGCCTAGAGGTGGTAACAACCTGAAAGGACACCACCACAGCGAGGGCACAGGGCATGGGGTAGGAATATCCTGACCTCTTTCTCTTCCAGCCCTCCAATATCTCATTAATACCTCCCATTGGCTAAGTCCAAGATGAAGACAGAGAGGAAGGGAGTCCTGGTTGTACAGTCTACAAGGGTCAGCTTCCCAAGGCACAAAGAGGACACAGAGCGGTGGAGACTGGATAGGGGCATGAGAAAAGAACTTGTCCAGTCCCCAGTCAAGCTTTCTGAAGGTTAGCAATTTCTGAGATCACCTGCATTTGTAATGAGAAGACATCTATAAGACCTCACTGAAATCACAGCTATGTGTCACTTTGAGCAACTTTACTTAGAGACTCAGTGTCTCTATCTTTAATATAAAGATAATATGATACACAGTTTATAGAATTGTTTTCAACACAGTGAAATACACGCACACGCACAATGTCTAGCACAACAAACACTAAATAAATGGTAAATTGTTACTTATAAAACATCTTATAATTTTAAAAATGAACCATCAAAATAAGAATCAATGAGTGCTAGTGGTCACATTTGTAGTTCACCTCTACCCTCCATTCCCTTGGCTTAAAATGCATGGCAAGACATCTTTAGGACTTAGCAGGCAGACTATTTTATTTTGCACAAGTGATTTGGATGCCATTTATCTTCCTTCCACTCAGTAACAGACGGTGCCTTGGACAGCAGTGACATCTGCAGCCCCAAGGGAGAAGGGTCAGCACAAATTTTAATTTTGCTTTTGGTTTGGGGCTTTAAGTACACAAACAGATTTTTTTCCCCCTGTCAGTTTGCATCTAGCTTTGTGGCTGACATTTTTTAATGCTTTATGTATTTGGATTAACCCAGAAATTTATAGCTCCAGGTTTTTGCTTATTTTGCTTTATATCTCTAATTCAATCTCCTTGATTAAAAAAAAAAAGGTGAAAGAAAACTGAAAAAGTATTCTAGCTGTCATTTCTGTATCACTAGGTTGTTAAGAGGGCATTCGGCTCTTTTTGAACTTCCTCTCATTATAAAATGTTAATATTTGAATATTTTAAATCATAAGAAACAAGAATAGTAAAGATAGCCTATAAAAATCTGTGAGCAATTTGACTCAACTAGAGAAAGAAACTTAAAAGCTGAGAGAACATTTATAAAAATTGAATGTCATATTCACTGGAAAGTAATGAGAGTCTATCCTTATTTCTGCTTTGAGAGTAAAATTAAATAAATGAATCAGATAGATAGGTAGATGACAGATGATAGATATGTAGATGATAGATAGATAGATAGATAGATAGATAGATAGATAGATAGATAGATAGATAAATGATAGATAAAGGTTTTATTCTTAGAAGATCAAGTATCTGTACTGAGAATAGTTTGATACTTCTGAGTTCAATTTCAGGGGAATTTCTGTAATAGGAGACTCTCCTGATGTTTGAATTTTGTGGCTATATCTGAGGTCATAAAAATTTCCTACCCAGGAATCCCACAGAGAAAAAGCATCTATCCCTAAATATTTAAAATAGTTTCCTCCTTATTGAGACACTATCCAACCTCAATAGTATTTGTAATTTCCCTATTTCTCCAGGACAGTCTTTGAAGCTCAAAGAGAACACTAAAAGCTATGTCTACAAGATAATTTGATCAAAATAAAACAGAAAGCTGACCTCAGGTAGCTATTTCTAATGGGAGTCAGTCACAGGACAATAAAACTACAGTTCATGCCTAAATGTTCTCCTTGGTCAAGGAGAGACTGAAAATAAAGAATCAGAACTCAAGGGTCATTTCCAATTGGCCTCAGTCCAAAACACCATCCACTCAAGAAGCTTCACAGACAAATAATTACACAGCTAATTTAGGTATTTGTATTAGGCAGATGATTCAAAGCCTCCCTTCGTCTTCTTAGGCTTGATTGTCCTAGACTAGATAACCATTCCGAATTTACAACAGAATATTGAATTTCAATTAACTATGCAATGGGCAGCAGAAAGTAAAACAAACTGAGCTTTCTTTTATTTTGATGCTAGAAAGACAAATAGAATGGTCTGTAAAAATCATTTGACTAGTAAATCACATTAACAGCAATTCACTATAAGATAACGAGATATATGGGATTCCTAGTCCTAGTTTCTTTCACTGACCCTTAGACAAGTTACTTATTCCAATCAATTTCAGTTTTCTAATCCATACTAAAAGGATATAGAATAAATAATCTCTAATATTTTTCAACTCTATAAAAAAAAGCTACTGTTTTATGTACCACGCAGAATAAAAATATGATTTTATTTCAATGAGGCTGTATTTCAGGTGATCTGAAGCAGCTGAATGTGTTTTCAAAAATCCTCTAATGCCAGATGAAAGAAGGACTCAGCCAAAAGAGTGCCAAGAATCCAAGTGACAGAAACAAAATAAGTCCTTTACCAAGAAGAGCTCACAACTGAAATAATAGTGTATCAATATTCTATACTCATTTGTTGGATATTTATCAAGAATTTGGTTTAGAGATATTAAGACAGATAATCAATAGATGGAAAGATGGCAAGATGACAGACACTTTTCAGTTTTATTTTTTTTAAAAAGAAGGTGCATAAACATATGTATAACTGATGAAAATAAAAATCAAACTAAAGATAATACAGAAATTTAGTAAAAATTCAAGGGTAAATAATAGTATTTAACTATATCTGTCATAAGGACATACACAACAATAAAATGACCTGTGAGTTTTTTCTTTTAGCTTTCTAAAATTTAATTAAAAATCATAATCCTCATTAATACTAGTTAACAATATGATATAAATATGATATAAATAATTTACTGGTACCAAAAACAAGACACACCCCAAAACTGTATTCAAAATGAGCTGTATAGAAATATTTCCTTAAAAGATGGAGACATGGGATTATTTTTCACAACCAAAAGCTAAATACCATTCGCTAGTGGATTAAATAAAGTCAAAGGAAAAAAATGAGGAGACAGATTGATTGCATAAACCTCCGTCAAAAATAGAAATACTTATATAGGAATTTCATGACTATATAATTGTCAGCAACCCAAATATTTTTCAGCCAACAACTGGATTCAGCAGCTTAATACAACTTTCACTTTTTTCTCTTTTTTCTTCTTTATCCTCTGACTTAAAAAAAAAAAAAAGAAAAGAAAATGAAGTACAGTATTTGTTAAAGAGTCTATGCAAATATTGAGTCACAGCCCAATCTCTCAACCTCAAAGTCAATTTAGCAACTAGAAATGACATACGATGAAAAAGGAGATCATGTTCTACTGAGGAGAACTGTCTTTCACTACAGTGTAAACTTAATGAATGCATCACATGCTACAGAAGTATTTTTAGATCCAGTTATGCACTCAGCAAATATTTATTCAGTGTCTTCTAAGTGCCAGGCATAGAGGACACAACGGTGACTAATGAAGACACATTCCTTGTCTTCATGGACCTTTCAATTTAGTAGGGGCTAAACATCAATGAAACAATCCCACAAATAAATGTACAAGTAATTAGTAAAAGTGAGTATAGAGCTTTAGGGGATATAGCAAGAAGATCAGACCTAGTTAGCGAGATAAAACCAGTTGGGGGCTTTGTATTCTATTCCTAGAGTCTCACTTATTGACAAATAAATAGGGGAAGTATTTCCAAAAGTAAAATGTCTTTCTGGACACCCCAAAGTCCAATCCTATGAGTAGCCACTAACTACATACCTCTGCACCCAAAATCAACTCTGCTTTTTAACCGGCCTTGCTGGGCCTGAGCTCAACATGTCATGAGAAAGGAACTAACACTGGCACAAAACCCACATCATCCAACATCTTCTTCAAACCAAAGCAGCTCAACCTTGGTCCTTATCCATGAGTGATGGTTGCAACATCATGGTTGCATTTGCAGGGACCCCAGTGGATCCTATTGCCCCCTCTGCTAGCACACTGCTGGACTGACATGCTGCGTAGTTTAAGAGCCTCAGTATAAGTCAAGCAAAGAACTGGTTAAACTCAAAACTTTCTAGAGTTGAGAGGCACACACCCAACCACAAAATAAGTCCTTACTTCTAAAAGTAGAAGTTCCTAATAAGAAGTAGCTATCAGCATCAAAAGGAGTACAAAATCAATCCAAGATGAACCCCAAGTACCACCCTACTCCTTCCCATCCTCTGTACACTTAGAGTAGTCAGAGGAGTACCCAGGTCTGTCTTACTTGGTACTCAAATGTCTCTGATAGGTCTGGAAAACTGACAGCTGGATAAAGAGACTAGTTCTTACACTATTATTGTTTTTTTGTAGCAGGAAACCATAGGCCATTTAAGCATAAGAAACAGAGGATTCGTAAACTTCAAATAGCCTTAATAGAGAAATTAAGTTTAGAGATTTCAAACAACAAATATGATTAATATTTTTTAAAATGTTGGATATGTTTACTAATTCAAGAATGATTTAAAACCCTCAGGACGTATGTATGTGGGGATGCATTTCTAGCTATCTCTACCTTCAAATATAAATTTCTAGAAATAAAATGAGGCAACCCAATTCATAATCATAATAAAGTTTCTTATCTGAATCCAAAGAAAGCTCCTGAAGGTCAGGGGGCTTCATTTTTTTTATCCTTTATAGCACTTGACACTATTATTTCTGTCAAAGTGACTTGTAAATAGATTGGGTTGATTATAATAGTGTAATTTTTATTCCACTCCTTATAATCATGAAGTAACCCAGGTAACTGTGCAGGAACAATGATGTTCTGCTTTACTTAAATTGTCTTATTTCAAAAAAAGGGGGGGCTCTATCATCAACACAAGCATGTATTGTATAGCACAGAGACATTGATGATAGGGTAATTCTGCATGCAAACATAAACAACAAAATTAAATCATAGTTTCCTCACATTATTGCCAGAAAATATATAAACCCTTGTCATAGCCATACACATCTTGAGATAAACCATTTAATTATGTAAAACAACAAAGAAAACAGAGCAGCAAAATTCCAAACACATTTTATACCTTTTACTTTCTGTAGATTGCATTTTTACAAAGAAAAACTTGCCTACTTCTGCACATTTTCAGTTTTCTCCTGTGTATTTTTTACTACAATTTCAAAATAATTTGACCAGAGATACAATACTATGCAGGTTCCTAAATGCGTAATAATCACCAAAAAATTTGCAAAGTCTGCAGGAGTGGGATGCGCAATATCTTTTATGATGTCAACAGTGATGCAAAGAAGATAAGAAGAAATGGAAGGGGTGAATGAGAAAATCCACAGGATAAACGGGCTTCATTAATTTATGAGCAGGCTGTGTGAATTTATTAGTGCCTACAGATTAACAGCATGGTAATACAAATGAAAACTCACTGAATACATATTTTTCTTTTAAAAAATCATAGCTAATTCATCTTATAGAGCCAAAAGTTTGCTACCCAAAGTATATATGCATGGAAACTTTCTTAAGTAATACCCCCATCTCTAAATTGCTATAGTTTATATGTACCCAGTTTCCCAGAAAGTAAAATATATAAATGTGAAGTTAAACCTTAGAGGTGTATCTGCTGTTTATTCTGTGTGACAATGAATGAATATACTAAAGCAGAAGAGAAAAGGGCCAAAAGAAGAGAAGGCTCGATTTTGGAAGGAGAGAGAAGCATTCTTCTAGAAATGTATCCAGACAAGGTAGATTCATTCAAAAGATTCAGGAGATGAGAGCCAAGTGGACTAAGATATGCTCCATTAGGGTGTCTCAAAAATGAAGTTTTCAATCTCAAACCTGAAGTGAGGATGGGATAAGCCTGAAAACCAAACCAAGAGAGACTTGCTTTTTCAAGACCAAGCATTACCTGAAAAAGAATCGATTGGAGACAGATACCTAAAATCTAGGAAGTGAAACCTATAGCCAACTTGCAAGTATCTGTAAAGAGAGGCTGAACAATAAGATTGTGTGTAGTTTAAAAATGCACACAGTATTTTCCTGGAGATTTCCTTAAAGTACATCTATCCTCAAATTGCACTTGCCATGTTAAAGATAGGACTGAGCTACCTGGAGAGCTATCAAGAGGAAAAGTTCCATGGCCACAGAATCGTTCTTGAGAAACACTAACTAGAACTCTCATGTGGCTAAAATGTCACCAGTGACTGAGCACGCTATGTGTGTCTGTCTTTGAGAGAGAGAAGGGAGAGCTGGGGATGAGGAACTATATTGTGTTCACCCCTCTTTTGACGAATCTTACTTTCTGCTTATTTACATCAAAATGATCATCATCAACATCATCATCAACATCCTCAACACCCTCATCTCCAATCATTAATCAAGTCTTCTCTTCACATTCTTTCCAACTTGTCTACACACTAAAGTTATTAAGAATAAGAAGGACAAAATTGTTTGCCCATCCTCATAAATCCTTTGTCCTAAAAGGTCATCTAAACATTTGCTCCAACCTGCAGCCCTGGGAGAAGAATGTGAGTCACGTAGCCAACACAGCACTCTGAAGTGGGGCTTTGTGTCAGTCTCAGGACGATGCATGCAGACAGATCCCACAAAGAAATCAGTTAACAGGGACATTTCTGTCAACAGGCAGGAAAGAGAAAGCTAAACAGTCTTCTGGACTACCGAAGTAAACCTTCATGCCAGTTAATAAAACCCACTGGGAAGCATCAAACCAGAATTCCCAGAATGTTGGTCATGTACTAAAATGTAAACGAATTCTCCTGAAAAAGAGGGGGTAGGTGGGCATCTTAGACCAATAGGGATTATTTGTTTTTCTGCTATTTTGGATCAATTATACCACTGCTCCTTTTCATGAGTACAAATATACAAAAGAGGGCTTCTGTTTCATAAAAGCAACTCAGACAAACGACACGCCTCAGGGTGTTGAACCTAAGGTTGGCAGACAGCCCGTTCTCTGTGCTCCGGTCTGCTGGGACTTTTCACTTGCACAGCTATCAGCCTGCTTCAGACCTCTGCCTGCTCCCCGACTAGGGACAAAGAGACAATCCTGGCGGAAATCCTTCTGCATGCTGCTAATAAGCCTATTTAGAGTCAATGAGAAAGCCTCATTTTTGCACCAATAAAAGACTTCATGAGTTCTACTGAATCAGTCAAACTGAATGTTTCTGTGCTCTCCTTGTCCTCGTTTTATGTCAGTCTGAGAGGGGATGTTCAGCAAAACATTGGGCACGATGACCTCTATGTTTCCTTCCTTCTCTAAAAGGTCCTCTGATTTTCTATTGGCTAATAGGATTTGAATTTTATTTAAATTATCGCATATATTCTGATAGATTCCTGAGCCCTTCAGTTTTAGATCATCTCACTGTGGTCTGCTGAATCAACACATTTGGAATCTTAACTCTATAAAGAAGTGAATACTGCTCCCATCTAACTGCTTAGCTAACATTGCCTACATTTTTTATGGAAAAAAAAAATCCAGGTCGGAGACAGATGTAGAGTTTATACCCACCTCCAACACCAAGGCTAGGGAAAGCTTTGGTGTTTCATAAACCATGAACAACGCGAAATTCAAATCAGCATTTCAATGTCCTTAATGAAAGATAGCAATAATTTTCCCAAATGAAAATCTATAATTTGATCTCAGTGGTACAAGCAAATAAACCTACGGCTGAAAGGTTCTGTACGGGTCAACGGTTTAATGGAAAAGCATACAGGGGTGGAATGACACCACCTATTGGTCAGAATGCTAACTTTTTCTTCACAGCCACATTCCAAGTCAGTTCATTGTTGGGATGCAGAGGAGAGGTGCACAAAAAGTAAGTCCCATTTCTGAAAACAATACAAGCTCCATATGTAAGCTCAATGTTTTAGTCATAGAGCATTTTAATTTAATAAGAGAGAACCAGAATAATTTGAATGCCCTTGATGAAAGGTAAGTATACCAATAACAACTATCATCACCACCAAAATCTAAAAACATGAAAAATCTGGCAAGAATTCTTGTAGGTTAACTCACTTGCCCAAGATCACACAGCTAGAATGCAGTGTCTGAGTGTCTAACCAATGAGGCTGTAGATTTTACTAGACACAGAAAACACAAAAACACCTAGTTCCTCTTAGGTCTTATAATTTAGTTGATAAACTTGAAAGCATTTTCAATAGGTTTCATTTACACTGCGAAGAAAAATGCTTAGCCAAATGATTGTCTGTCTGGGTAACAAGGAGCACACCACCATCATATGTAAAATAATATTTTCGTGGACTAGAGGACATGTTGTTTAAAGGAACCCAGACGTGAATTATTTTGATAAATTAAAGAGCATTCTCTAATATATGTGTTTTATAATTCTGCAACTTATACAGAAATATGTATCAGCGAAATATTTCTGAAAAGCTGTATATCTGTTTAATTTTAATAAATCAAATCACATTTTATATTCATTGACTGCAAAGTTAGTATTTAAGAAACCTGTGGTAAATCCATTTACTATAAACAATTTCTCTTCATTGCATATGTTAACCTCCTGATTTATTTTAGAATTTTAATTTTTTTCATTTCTTCCTTAAATGAGACATGTTCATGTCATGTTAAATAAATCATTTCCACTTATTGATAATACATTGCATTAGGATGCTGTCAGCTACAACTAATAGGAAATACAATGTAAAATGGCTTTGAAAATGAGAAGATTTATTATTATTTCATATTCGAGAATGGGCTGGTTAATTCAGAGGTTCAAAGATACTGGCAGTGACAGATTCCTTCTACTTTTCTATTGTGCTGTCACCAGCATGATTTCCCTGCTACAGGTCCAGCCATTAACTGCAGACTACCAATGACCAGAACTCCCACCTCCACTCCATGAAGGGTCCTGGAAGACTTTTCCATCTATCTCCTTGACCAGAAGTGCATTATAAGTTAACCTGTCAAGCAAAGCTGGACCACTAGAGTTGCATCGAACCAATCAGAATGAACTCAGTTACATGAGTTGTACACTAAACAAAATTTCTGCTGTTGGATAAGTAAGCAACAGTACCTGCTGTGCTCATAGCAGGCAATGAGCTTTATGCATATTATCTCCTCTAATTCTCCCTGGTATTACTATCTTATGTTAGTCTGGAAACAAGGTTGCGAGCTAAGGATGGTAAAACTTGCTTAGAAGCACCTATCTCACATTCCTATAGGAAAACCATAGTTAAGGTCTTGATCACAGTCAGAACTCTTTTCATTGGTCAGCTCTGTTCTGTCTACACGTCATTATCATTTTTCCAGGCCAACTTTCTTCTCATGATAAAGAACTTGATAATCTCCCCAGCCTCCCAGCTCACAGCCTCACCCAAAACCCCCAAGAAAGACCAATTTTTCTCCTTCAGTTCTGGTTTTAAAAATGCCTTGGAAAGATGCTGATGATCCAGCTTGGGTCAGGCACCCAACCTTAAACCAATCAGTTATAGCTGCAGAGACACTGAGGAAGAAATTAGGATCGTAGATCACAGGTATGTCCTTAGCAGGTCCCCTCAGAGATATTGAGGACAATCCCTAGGAGGAAAAAAATGGAATTCCAGAGTCCACTCCTTCAACACATTCCATAAAAGTCAAGTTTCTTCAACTCTGATTCAGGCCCTCTGCAATTTGTCTTTTACATACTTTCTGGGTCTATCTCACCCAGCCTTATTTACTGGCTAGTGAATCCCAACTTTGTCTCTACAGCACAACCTCAGACTCATATAAGCAATTAATTAGATATATTTCATATCCATCCACTTTCTCCATTTCCAATGCAGCACAACCGTCGTAACCTGGGACACCATCATCTCTGGAGGAATTACTATAATATCAGATGGGTCTCTCTTCCTCAGTATTATGTTATGCCTCACCAGTGTTACGCTACAGCCAGGATAATCCTACTAAAATGGAAATCCAATTATGTCACTGATCTGCTTAAAACCTTTTAGTGCCTGTTCATCGCCTCTCAATACAAATTTCAACTCCCTCATGAGGCACATAAAATCTTACATGGTCTGTCCTTGCCTAGGTCTCTATCCTTCTCTCTTATTATTCTCCCACCCAACTCTTGAAGTTGTTCAGTTTTTCAAATCGCTATCCTTGCTCTTGTCAACTGGCCTTTGTGCTTCCCTCGGTTTGAAATAATCATCCTGGTCACCTCTTCATCTTGTCTATTTTCTGCTCATGTTTTATTCTCAACTAAAATGACATCGTTCTTCTCCCCTACACTACACTAGGTGTCCTTAATATATGCTCCTATTCACCTACCATAAAACATCTCATGGTAGGGATGTGACTCAATATTCATCTTCTCGATTAAACTATAAGCCCCATGAGAGAAGGCACCATTTCTGTTTTGTTCACCAACATGCCCTTGCCATGTAGTAGACAGTGCCTGACCAAAAGTAGGTAATAAATAAGCTAAGTTCAATTCATTCATTCATTCGACAAATATCTTAAGGAAGCGTATTTGTGCCGAATGCCATCCTAGGATATAGCAGAGGACAAAATGAAGTATCTGCCCTCGTGAAGCCTGTGTTCCTGTGGGGAAAGAAAACCAACAATAGACTAACAAACCAATAAACATGTTTAAATTGAATGAATGAACATATTCTTAACTGATATTTTCTATCATATTTTCCAAGTTTTCATTGTTCCATTACCTCATAAGAGGTTATATAAATGTATAGCATTTCCCCTGCCCCTAAACATAAATATAATTTTTTTAAAAAATACAACACTACAGAGTCGAGGCATTTATAATCAGGAAACCAAATATTCTAATTAGAATTTGACTGATGGACACAGGCCTATATGTGTTCCTAGAGTCATACTGTCATCTCTGTATTAGCAGGTTGTCAAAAATTAAAGACAGATAAACTACCAGAATTGATTTTATCTGAAATTATATAGTAAAGGCCCTTGTAATATAACCATTTGTATTGAGCTTCTTTTCTTAAAAATCCCATTCAATTAAAATATTTGTCAAATGCATGGCAAATTAGGCCCCATGCATCAGATCTACATGATTAGAATGGAGAGCAAGAGGACTATTTTACCATCATTTTTGACCAATTAACTAATTTAACAAACACATAACGCTAAGCATTCTCTACGTGTGACCTAGTAGAAACTTACCGACTAATCTCTTCATTTTTCTATTGTCTTTTTCACAAAATATAAATTCCTTGAGGAGAGGGACTGAAGAAGTTTGGCAAGATACAGAGTTTTAACAAATGCCACACATAATCAAAAAATAAGACTCTACAGGAGGTTTACTCAATTAGCCTCAGTAAATTTTGATCACACTTCATTTTATTTCTCTTTCACCCTAATATATCTAATTCTTTGTTTGGCTAGATAGTTTTCTTTGTTTGGATGTGTTTCTGAATTTGTAGTAAATCTGTTTTATTTCATCAAATCGCAGTAAACATGTATTCCTTCACATCCCACGGGTTTAAAGGAATCCCAAGGAAAAACCTTTGAGAAAATACATATTCCTTTCATAATTCAAATAATTAGCCTCTTGTATGTAATAGTTTTGTACTCTTTTGGGGGCAGGGGTGGAGATATCACATTTTCCTAATGTCGAGTCATCTTTCTTTGTTTTGTTTTAATAAATTGGCTCCCTAAATTGAAGTTTAATAAGCACCAAGGGAAAGAGATTTTTCTCATGCTTCTGTACTTTTCTACGCTCTCCTTCATCTTAACTGGTCCAAGTCTTCCTGTGGATTTTCAAATAACTGGTTTTCAAAAATGCATAGCTCTCAGTTGATTGCCTATATTCCCTTTTCCATTTCTGAGTTCTTCAGTGTAACATTCCAGAGATCATGTTTCTCCAGACACATGTGAACCCCAACCAATCAAGCTAATGCCAGAGTCCACTGTACTCTTTTCAGGAAAGGATTCCTAGACTCCCAAATTCATTTTCGTTCTGTTGAATGGGTGTTCCTTCTGTTTTAAGTTATTGCCTGAAAAATGTGAGACTTTATATACTCTTGAAGTTCATTCTAATCAGAGGGTACTTGCTTATGCTTCCACAACCATCAGGAATACTGCTCATTTCTTAGACCAAGAGCATCTGACCCCATTAGTAATTGGTAAACTTCACAAAGAGGGAATACATGACCTTAAATGGCTGTTGGAAAAACATGCAGGCCACTAGACCAGGAAAAAATAATGGAATGGGTCAGTGAAACTCAGTCCCTCGCTGGGAAAGGCCTTCAGAGCAGGAAAAGATTGAGAAAAAAATCAAGTGTCAAATCAGATTTCAGTCCTACCATCATCACCACCAGGTAGCTATATGGTTTTAGACAACTCACTTAGGCCAAATGGACCTTAATTTCTTTTTCTGAGAAATGGAAGAATTGAGCAAAATAGTCTCTATAGGCCTTTGCAATGCCTTTACTCTATGTGTGCTTATGACAGACAGTGCAGTTTTTTTAAGTTTTCAGAGTATTTTTGGATCCTGACATGGCAAACTTTGCTAGCTACTTTGCAAATTTTGGAGGTACAGGTGCATCTGTGTACATCTCTATAAATTCAGTAATTAAGCTTCCCACTTCCAAGATTCCTAATGAGGAGACAGGCACACACACACACACTCACACACACACACACGCACACACACTACCATATCTTTACACTTTACTGATCTAAATACTTTTTGAAGATTGTATATACAACACAGGCTTTTGATCATAAATGTTTGCATCTGACAAAGGTAAACTCTTATTTACATAATCTTGTGTAGGACACCTTGGGTTTATCAGTAATCTTTAGCACAGCTGAATACGTATTCTGCTAATTAAACATCAGGTGCTGTTCCTATCTCTGTAAGCTAACTCTAACTCCCACTGTTACTTAAAGTGAGGCCCAGAGCCCATCGGCATCCATATCACCTGGGACTGTGGGAAATGCAGAGTGCCTCACCTCAGAACTATGAAATCAAAATTTGCATTTTTCAACCAGGTGCTCAGGTGATTTATATGAACACTATAGTTCTCGAAGTGCTACGATACATTATAGTACTTCTCACATTGCTTTAAAATAGATGAATTTTTTTCTATAAAGAAATGAATAAATGAGCAAACTAACTGTAACTTAGCCAAGTGAAGACCTATAATTCAGTGTCACTGGACTTAGAGTTATAGAAGCTTACAGTTGATAGTTTCTCCTATTTTTTTTTTTAACATAGTCTTAGGTCTACTTTTTTATAAATGGCAGAGGTCAGGGGAACTTGATTAAAAAGTTTATTCTATTCAAGACCCTCTTGTAAATACTACATGTATCAATAAAAATCAATATGAAGAATATTAAAATATTTACTGTTTTCTATAGGATTAGGTTACAACCAATATATTATTTTTATTTTACTGTAGAGCTAGTGATTTTAAAATTCCATAATGCATTGCTGTCACACATAAAAAAAACATCATAGAAAGAAAAAATGCTTTTCAACTATATGGTAAAAACTCAGTCATAAGTAAATAATAAAATAAATTGAGGATATAAATGTCAAGGACAAATTTAAATAAAACAGACCAGGATTCTAGATACAGCTCTGAGACCGTGATTTTTCAACAATTCCCTTCATCTCTCTGGGATCTATTTTCTCCATCAAGAAAAGGAGAAGGTGATCTTAATTTTACATTCATCTTTAAAATTTTGAAATTTTGGACGTCTGAAACCAATGCCTGTTTTGTCATTGCACATGCATCTATTGAAATGCAGTATGGAATCTCAGATGTGGCATAAATAAGTCATTCTGGGATTTCTGCTACTTTACTTAGTAAGAACAGAAGCATGTGGGCTAATGGCCATGTCAGGGTGCTAATGTAAAGAGATTGTCCCCAACAGAGTTTTACTCTAGGCAAGAGGCAAATGGGGATGACAGGACACATTTGAGCACAAGGGAAGTTATCTTAGTTTCCTTTTATTCTAGACCACCAAATTAAATTCTGTAAATCCACCCCCCCCTCCCTAACTATCCAATTCACTCAAATGGTCTCCACGAGTCCGGGGTGAAAAGGTTAAAACTCTCACTTTTCACAGTTTCCAAAGCAGGTGGAAGACTGTTGAGAGATAGTTACACCTGAAAAGTTACATAGTTTCTCTGGCTCTGGAAAATAAATTGACAAGCTTTTCAGGGAGCTAATTATTGAGCCTGCTATTTGGTTCAGTGACAAAATTGCTTGTTTGTGAGAAGAAACATATCTGTGCATTGCTTTTTCCATTACCATTATTTCTATCATCATAAATAAGAATCAATAGGCCATTTCAAGTAGCATCTGCTCACCACCATTTAGCATCTGAGTGTCAGGCATATACAGGCTAAGCAGCAATGCCCCAACCTCCTGGCTGAGGATTAAACTTCAACAGACAAGAAAAGCACTTCAAATAAAATAGTGTATATGTCTATATAAGGAATGTGAGGGCAAGGGTGGTCTGTTCTTTGTCCCTATATTTGTAGCACAGTGTCTGGCACAAGGTAGGCTATCCAAAAATGAATAAACAAGTGAATGAAAGATGAAATGGATGGATGGATGGATGGATGGATGGATGGATGGATGGATGGATGGATGATGGATGGATGGATGATGGATGGATGGATAGATGGAGCAAAATGAAGGTTTTAAAATGCTATATAGAACCAACTGGATTTATACCGTTGGTCAAGTGATGTTGTTTAATAAGGGAAGAGCTAATCACAATTTGTGATGGAGAAATAAAAGCCACAGCACAATGTTCCCAAGAAGGAGCCTGTCTTTGATGAGCAGCTCAGCTGCACATAATAAGGTCTCTGCCAAATTCACTATCAGGCCTCGCTAAAAGACAACAAATCAGAATGACAGTCATCAAAAAAGTTAAGTGAGACCTCAAAAGAAACTCTCCCCGCTGCTAGTGACAGCTTTGCTGAACAAAACAATGTAGGGTAAGGAAATGATCAGACAACAGATGAAAAACAGAAAAATGAGGTGAAAGGGAACAGTGGAAGAGGAGTTGAGGCAGAGGCCTGAGTGGGGAAATAGGTGTGTGAAAAATGTAGAAAGACAGAAACGAAGTTCCTGAGGGAGGGTGTGGGTGTCTGATGTGAGGAGTGCAAAGGCATTAAGTCTGAGAGTAGAACAAAGGAAGGAAAAAAAGAGAGGTCAGATAAATGTCTATAAAATAACACCCATCACCACTGATAACAAGTCTAAAAGAATCCTTTATTCTTCTTGAGAAGACAAAGGGAATTTTAAGTAGGATTAAGTAGTAGTAGCTTTCAGAACTCAGCAGCTCTCAGAAGCAATAATAACTACATAAATAGCTAAGTGGATGGTAGGAATTATTTCACTTTGGAATTTGGCCAGCATATCAAAGTTAACAGTAATATCACATCTTTTTGAAAGCTTTCCTGAGATTCTAGGAGGGAAAAGCATCTCAGAAAACTGTGCTGAGTTAATTTTAGGAAAAGGATGTTCCTCACTGCTTGAAGACATTCTAGCTCCTGAAAATTGATATGACAGAAGCCCTCCCCGCTGAGAAGCGCTCTCTTATCCATGTAAATACATTGTCACTATTACCCCCCATGGAAGCAAATAATTACATTCACAGATTCTCATTGCTCAAGGTAAAATTTTACACAAAACATAGCTCATAAATGATGCTCTAGATGCAGCAAAAAGGACCTTGTAGATATCTTACTTTGACAGTGTCCTTACCTTTTTGACTCAGTGTGGATGGTTAAAATGCAAACCTTGTAAGGCTAAATTTTGAAACTTGCACATCACTATGCACTCATTTCTGAATTAGATGGAACTGGACAATTGGAAATATAAATAATTTTCACACCCCGGACACTTCTACCCATGAATATCCTGTAGATTTTTCTTCTTAAGTACATTTGACCATTAACATACTAGACCATCTTCTCTCCTCCCCAAAAACAGAGATGAAAACTGAGTGTTGATTGTCATTTGGGGCACGAGTATCTTCTCTCACAATCTGGAAATGTTCATGTGCTACTGTTTTTTTAAAAAAATTAAGTTAAGATATTGCAACATTTATTTATTTTCTACCCAGAGACAAGTTATTTCAGCATCACCCACAAGGGAATTTGCATGAAAATCTGTTTACTGACCTTGTTCCCTGAGGGTGCACTGGCCCTAGCACTTGAAGTAAACACCATTTTCGTTGAGCCAGAAATAGCTCTCTCTAATTGAACAGATTGTTAAAATTTTGGTAACACCCCCAAAAAATGAGAGGCATCTAAAGCAGACATGGCGCCACATCAGGATTCTACTACAACCCAGTTCAGTTTTTATGACTGAAAGAAGCATCCAGTACAATCCATCTTCAGATGCTAAAGGGACATCAACATTTTTGGCAAAAACAAATTTAGAGAAGCAGTCTGTTTTAACAGTCTGAAAACAGTTCATTAAAAAGTCACGTGATTACTTAATAACTAATTTCCTGCCAATTTTATTATATATAATATCCACAAAAAAGAACTGTGCCCATCCATTTCTTTAACTGGTAGACTTTCATTAATACGATCTAAACAACAATCGGATATAAACATGTAGACAATCAAATTCAGAATTAGGAATTTAGAATTAAGTACAGGGTAAAATATTCTAGAAAGAAAAACACAGAAGGTCCTCTACGTGTAAACTGTCCTTTCAAATCTCCAGCAAGTTGGGCCTATTTGCTGTTCTTCACACACTTTATGTCATGTCCTTGTCTGCGTCTTTGCTCTGCTGTCCTGCCTGTTCCCTCATCTTGGATGCTCTTTCTCAAATCTTTCTTGTTAGCAACACTCACTTTCTCTATGAAGCTTTGAATTTTACATCTTGAAATTACAGTCACACATTTTTCTGAACACCCTTAATATCTCCATCTAAATTTAGCATTTCATTATAGGATTTTCCCCCTCTGTTGGTGTATGTGTTTGCCTGTATCTTTTTTTCTCAACGGAATCACATTACTTAAAGATAATACTTTCCTCTTCAGGCCTCTCCCTAAAGTTTCTGTCAAGATCCTACTCATATTCCTTCTGAATAATAGGTTTATCTGAAAACATGCCGAAATGTGCCCTATCCTAATGAAAATTCTGCACCCCTACTTCTTCCTCAAGTTCTCCTACTATATCTACTTTCTTTTTTGCCAAACTTCTTTAAAAGGCATTCTTCTCTCCACTTCTATTCCAGTTCTGTCTCACAATTTGTCTTTCTGTCACACTTCTATGCCTCAGCCATCCCGCCTGCAACCCTGAAACCGCTTGCACCCTATCTCCTCTTCTGGAGACATCAGTTTCCTTTCCCGGCCCCTCCCCTAGAGTCTTCAATCATCCTCCCTCATCTCTGCCCAATATCCTATGGCAACTGCATCTCTGTCCCCATCTTTAACTTCCAGGTCTCCATCTGCCACTCCCTCGTCTGTATTTTGAATGCTGACCTGTAGGTGGGGTCCCAGACCTTATGCTGCCACGTGCTGGGCAGCTCACGGGGCTAGCTCAAAACTAAAATTCACGTTAGTCCCTCCAAACCAATTGTCCCTTTGGTCTTCTGTGTTAGGTACACTTTTTAGGCCTAGCTGGTAGAGATTTAATATTCAGAACTCTGTCTCTTACTACTACCCCCAGTGTTCAGCACTCACCAATTAGTGTAAATACTACCTACTAGACGTCTGTCCTCTGTGATCTGCCCCTAACTCACAGGTCCTTATTTGAGGTGTGACTGTCCATCACCAGAACTACTGGACGAGCCCTAACTGACCCTTTTCCTTTCTCTTCCCTGATCACCAACCCTTACACTTCAGCCAAAGGAATCTTCTTGAAACAGACTTCTGAGTAATGCCTTGTATAAAAAAGCCTTAAGTTGTTCTACCCTATATGTAGGATAAAGCCCAAACTCCTCAACTCCGGAGCTTCTAAAAGGAACTTCAAGACCTTGCATGACCTGACCCTAGCCAATCTCTTTAGCCTCATCTGCCCTCACTCTCCCTCTCACTCACTTACCTCAGTCTCACTCACTCCAGACTCCCTGAACTTTTTGTCTGTACATTGGACAAAAGAGATTTGTCCTAGATCCTGGAATGGGCTGACCCTATATCTTCACATGGCTGACACCTTCTTGCCATTTAGGTCTCACCTTCAATCGCCATCTCCTTGGTGAAGCATTCTCTGACCACGCAGTGTAATTCCCACCCTCCCTGCCCATTTCACCAGGTCACCCTTTCCCATCTACACTGCTGTATTTCCTATAAGCATGACTCAGCATCTGGAAGTCTCTGTTCCTTTATGTTTACTTACTGTCTGTGTCCTCACACTTGAATGTAAGCTCTGTGAACACAGACTGTCTCCTTTCCTCACCCCAGCTCCTGGAATGGTGTCTGGCGCACAACATGGCACCGATTTTACACCTCCACCTCACTCTGCTTATATGTCTGCTCTAGCATTTGTCATGTTATATCTTTTATTTGAATGGCTATTTCTAAGGGAAGTGAGTAAAGGGAAAGAAAGATATATAAAAACATGGGAATGAGGGGGTAGAACAGGGAGGGGTGAATGATTATAAAATACTCATTCAAGATTTATAGTATTCAATGTAGAGGATTTATGCATCTTTTTTAAATTATCCTTAATGTTTTTTATATAATTTTTAATCATAGTGTTAACTTTCATCTCTCACATATTTGTTTTTAATATAGAATGCCATAAATACATAATGGATTTAAGAAAGATATATATGTTGACCTTATATCTATAACTTTGTTAAATTTACTAATTAGCTCTAATTTTTTAAATTCCATAGATTTTTCTATATATACAATCATGTTATCTACAAATAAAAAATGTTTCATTCTTACATTCAAAATATTAACATTTAATATCACTATTATTTTAAGCATGAGATATAGACAATAAATTACAAAAAAAGTCATAGCTGCTAATGCTATGGAGGATGAGGAGATAATAGTATTATAGGGGACATGGATGGAAATAGTTTTTTAAAAAACACTGTCTTATAGCAACTTATTATGATCCATCATCTTCACTACATTTTAAGCTCCTGGAAAGCAATACCACGTCTTGCTTATTTACCCATATCCCACCAATCCTAATAAAGTGTTTTGCCCAAAGGAGAAGACTGACGTATTATTTTCAATAGGACTGAAATACCCCAATGTCAGTCACAGGGCACATGCCCAATAAACACTTGTGGTTGACTTAAGAACCAAGGAGTACACCTTAGTTTGCTGAACGACCAGTGTATGCTCAGCCCTGCTGAGAAACGAGAGACAAGAACAAGAGACACAAGAAAATAGAAAATGCCCTCATCATTATCCATATAGAAAAACTTCATTTCTCAGGTAGTGATATAACAAAGCACCAGGGAAAACGTACCTGTGCATTTCTTTATATGACTGTTTCTTTTTCCATGTGATCCTAATTTGCATCCAAAATTTTCTTCCCAAAATTCTGCAAACCACACATTTCTTCGATTATTGGCAAGTGTTCGGCTTCTAAAGTATCGATCAAACCCTATTTTAAAAAAGAAAGGCGTGGTTTTAATATTCTTTCAAAATAAACTAAATACTAGGTAATATGTTATCTTGCAATCATTGCATGGAATGCACACACACACATACACAAATGGGGGACAGCCAAAAGCTTCCCTACAGCAAAAGATAAGGGGCATCAGTGGACAATAACTCCATCCTCACCATTCACCATTCAGGCACCTAGCTCTAGTGATTAGCATAACAGAAAAGCTTTTTGTTGATGTCATCACCACAATCTCTTCCTCTCCTCTCCATCTCCCAGTGGAAGCTGAATATTCAGAACCAACTCAGACTTTTCCCATTCTTCTCTATCGCTCTCCTACAGGGGTTAATGTTCCAGGCTTCTATGCTCCTACCCACCTCAAATTTTATCTGTCCTATATGTCCCATTTTTAGCTAATTCAATTAACTAATCAGTACTAATGTAATCTTCTAGGGTCATGGGTAATGGGCTAAAGTGTCAGCCTGCTCAGGTAACGACCTCATTGAAGGGAGACCACCTGGAAATAATGCCTTACTCAAAAGGATAATGGGAAAAGGTAGGAATTTTAATCACTGTCAAGACCATTGGCAAAGATATTTGGGAGACAGACTGCTTTTCAGGGATCCACAGCTTTGCTGTTGCATTTATTTTACCCACAGGGTCAGTCCAGCACCATGTCTCCATTTTCTATAAAGCAAGCACTCTCACTCCAACAATGCTGTAACCATTATATATGCCGATGGAGATACATAAGTTTAGAGGGGGCCATCATGGAAGTGGCTAATATCATGGAAATATCTGTCAACTGTAACTCCCTTTCTTAAAAAAATCGAATAGGTACTCTTTATAAAATATGTACATACTGAGTTAAATAGCTCCTGTCTGGGCAAGTCTGCCATCAGAGCTACAAATGCTATCCTGAGTTATCAATAATGGATGCATTTCATCATAAGCTGATACTCCGGTTCTGCTTTTGAGTTCTGATTTAACTGAAGTGAAACAAATTCTCTATGATGCGTCCTTACCATCAATTGATGTTCTTTTGGGCAAAATCGTCACAGCCCCTTCAGCAATCTCCTCCTGCTGATAAACTGGTGCTATTTTGGATCCCCAACTATCTGAGCCAATCCAGAGAAAATGCCCACTTTGGTTTAATTTTTTTGCTGCTTCTAATATCCTCCTATAGGAATAAAAAGATAAAAAACATACCATATTTATCAAGAAACGCTACATTTATGAATGTTACAAGACAGCTCTATCAAATTATATATAATCAGTAGGTCGCCAGTAAACAATTAGTCAATCATTCTAACTGAGTCTGCAGACTTTAACTCCAACACCTGTTAATTAGCCTTATCCTTAACTTCCTTCACTTCATTCTGTCCATTATTCTCATTTGTCTCATTTCTTTCAGTCCCCAGGTTTTACTCTACAGACATTTCAGACTCCAGACTAGAAGGCTGTTGTGTCTCCGTGCACCAGAAGGTAATCTGTAATTGCACGAAAATGTTGCAATTTCTGTGAAATCTCACAAGATTTTACACTGAACATGAAAAAAAGATGTGGACCACAAACTGATCCTACATGAGGAAGAAAAGTAATCAGCACCTGATGTCATCTTCATTGGCAAACATAATCACTGCCCGAGCATTAGGTGTTTCTAGCAGGCGTTTGATAATTTTTTCAAATTCTCCAGGTCGTGGTTCACGTGGGATTTTCTGTGACTGAGCAATGCAAACACTACCTATTTAAAAAAGAAAAAGAAAAAAGAAGAAAGTAAAGAGATTCAGAAAGGGCACTTACGTACTTAACAAACTTAATGAGATCAGGTACTTTATAAAAATACATTATTTCTGTACAGAATATTATTTCTCAAAATATCTGTCATTTTCACCTATTGAAAGCAATCATGTTTATTTACATTATTTGTATTAAGTAAATTACATCAGTTACTTAATCTTATATCAAGGTTTGTTTTTTTTCCCCCCAAGTATAACATTATTTTTGTGGATGTCATTAAGAAAATCAAAATGTACAAAATTTGTGACAAGAGTCAAGGAGTCAAGGAAGAAGAGCTGCTTTGATTCCCTTAACATAAGTTAAAGGACAAGAGCCTGGATTAATAAAAAGCATGAGTAAGTCTTACATGTGAGAGTACCTATAAGTAGGAAGTTCTTTTTGCTACTTTATCTATTAGTAGACCTCCTTTAAAGTTAATTTTATCTTACAGCTAATTGTATTACAGCATTAGCATAATGACAGGTTTTGAGACAAGCAGTCTTCAAAACTATTTGGGACAGAGGCAAATATCAATGATATAAACCTTTAGTTGACAGATGTCTCCACCATGAAAATCAAAATGGCAGAAATCCGTGTATGACCATGCCACCCTGAATGTGCTCGATCTTGTCTGATCTCAGAAGCTAATCAGGGTTGGGCCTGGTTAGTGCTTGGATGGAAGACCATCTAGGAAGACCAGGTGCTGTAGGCATTTAAAAACAAAAAGTAAAAAACAAAAACAAAATGGCAGAAATTACCCACTACCACAGTAGGGAAAAAAAAAACAACCTCTTCTTTTGGCCTTTCTTTCTAAGGCAATGAGAGCCCAAAGAGAAAAGCTTAGACAAGAGTTCTGCCATTGGGCTGGGATACAAGAAGAAAAAAAAGGTTTCTTAGTTATAATAAAGCAGAGAAATAATACATGCTAATACTAGAGAGGAAAAGAGAAATATTAGCAATATATTTCAGCTCTATTATGGTTTAAACAGGCTTTTTGAGTCAGTTGAGAATTAAATCACTATTTATACTTTTGCTTCCGCAGGCAAAGGCATTTCTACTTCCAAATAATTAGCAATGCATTCAGTCACCCAAAAGTTATTGGGTGCCACTGGATGCTATGCATTGGGCTGGACACTGACTGGGATGAGCAGTCTAATGCATCCAGTTTGGGAGATAGGCATTCCAACAAATTATCACAGAATGTGAGATACATTTTAGAATTCAGAGAATGAACCATACAATGGGAGCACAAAGGAAGGTGTAACTAAAACTCTTGAGATGGATTTTAAAGGGCAAATACACAACTATATAAGGACAAAAGTGGGACATTTCTAAAATGGGTCATAGAATGAAAGAACTGTACTTGACCATGGCCTATGATAGGGACTGGCTGGGGTTGAAGTTGGAAAAAATGGCCAGGCCCAGCTTGAGAATGACTGTTAGGCATGCCAAATAATTTGGACTTTATTTTGAAAACAATGGGAACCCACTGAAAGTTTATATATAGGAGAATTACAGGATGAGCTTTAGGCTTTAGGAATAAATCTCAGGAAACCAACAAAGAAGAAATATCTAATAGCCAGACAATGGACATACAGTGTATCATGATCAGACATGTGATTAACAGTACTAGAGCACTGGAGGTTTATTTTTTTTAAGTGAGAGCATAGTCAAAATTACCCCTGCAGCAGCAATACTCTTACTAACCTTACAATGTGGAAATTGCCCATAATCCACAGACTGAGCCTGTAGTTAGCTGGCTTACTAATATGCCATTAATAGTTGAAATAATTCATTGCTTCAGTAAATATATATGGAGTGCCTACTATCTGCCAGATTCTGTGTGGGGACAGTGGGATACAATGGTGAATAAAATAGATATGGTCTCTGACTTCACAGAGTTTAGAAATGTGGGTGAACCAGGCTTCATGCAAAAAAAAAAAAGTATATAATTATAATTTCTGGCAAGTCCTATGAGGAAGAGCGAGGGAATTTAATTTAGATTGAGGAGTGTTCAAGAAAAGCCTTCCTAAAGTGATATCACTTAGATGAAGTCAGAAAGAAGAGAGATTGGGAGAGACAAACATGGAAAAGGATAGGGAGAGCCAGCAGAGATAATGAATGATGGGGAGAGAAATGTGAGTCAACGATGAGAGGCGGACAGGGGCCAGATCCTGCATGGCTATGCAGGGCCTATGGAAGACTGTGAATCATGACAATGCTTAAGTTCCTCATTAAATGTTGCCCATAGGAATATGTCTTATCTATGAACACTGCATTTTATGGAAGAAAAACAGATGAAGACTGCCGATGTAGAAGGTAATCTGGAATGAAAGAACAGGAGACAACGATTCCAGTTAAGAGGTTCTGAGGACAGGCCCTGAGAAAGCACATTACTGGTGCTGAGGAGGAGCACATGGTGCTGTTAGAATTTCTGAGCTGGAATCGGTGGGGCTTAGTAGTATTTTTTTCCAGCCTTATTGAAGTTTGATTGGCAAATAAAAATCATATCTTTTTAGGGTGTACTGATTTGATCTAAGTAAGAAGTAGTGAGAAAACACTAAGTGTGACTCTAAGGTTTTGGCTTTTGTGACTAGTTCATGTGATGCCACCAATAAGCAAGTAGAGAATACAGGAGGGTGAACAGGTAAATGGAAAAGTATGATGGTTCTGATTCAGAAAAGGCTGTCTTTGAAGTACCCATGTGACATCAAACTAAAAAGGTAAGTCTAGATGGAGAAGGGAAATGTAATTACAATTTTGCCAGGTGCTGACATAGTAGGTAGTTAAAGTGTTGGGAGTGAAGAGATCACTCAGAGGGAATATTTAAATCAACAACAGGAAAAGACAAATGGTGGAGCTTGAAAAACCACTAGCTTTGGAGAGGCAGCCAGTGAATGAGACTGGAAAGAAATGGTCACATATTTTGAGGAGGAAATTTTTGGGATACAGCCTAGTAATAAGTTGAAAACTATGCATAATGCCTTTAAACATCAAGCGAACAGACAAAAATTGTGGTGAGTAAAAGCAATAGGTAAGTGTAGAAATGAAAGACCAAAACTGAAACACTCTCTAGGGAACAATAGCTGTTTCAAAATAAGCCTGCCTTTTAATTAAATCGCTGTGATTACTTAAGCACCCCATTAAAGACCTGCCATATCCTAAGTATCATTCTGAGATTACTACTGACTCCATAGCCAGAAGAAATGAAGTCTGGAAAATTTTCATTATGACTATTTCAGATGAGGTAAACAGGCAATACAGACATAGGCTTTAGTCTGTTCATTGATGAATGAATTTATTCGTTCATTTGGGATCTATTAAGCATTTTTGTTTGTGAAAAATAGGTTGGATTTTTACATAGTCTAAATCCATTTAATATTTTTTTTCCTCCACCTCACCTAATATTTGTCAGCCTAGCCAATTTGCATTTTCCAGGAAAGAAGGACTGCACAATTAATTTACTTCAGCTGAACAAATACTTACAGAGAACTTCCTCCACATGGCATATTGCTTTCTGATGCCTTATAGATATTTTATTAAATTATGGACTGTTATAGCTTCTCAAGTGATGGGAGTTAGAAGATTAGGATTCTTTTAATAGCCCTAAAACTCTTTCATACTTTCTACATTCACAGCTGTCAAAGAACAGTTAACGCATTCATAAGCACTCAAGGTCTACTATGCTTCGGGAACTACAGACATCTAAAGGTTGACTGTCCTCAGTGGTCTTATAATATAATTGAATTATAAGATGTACACATAAGAAAAGCCAGGTAAGGACATAAAATTATCTAATGGTGAAAGATAATAGCATAGGAAATAGTAAAAGGCAGTAATAAAATCATCCCCACAAACAGTCCTATGACTTTATAAGGAGAAATCATTATATACTGTTAGAGTTTGGTTAAAATACCCGTGTAATTTAGTCAAACATTCAAATTTCATCAAAGATATGTTTTCTTAGAATAGTCACTATCTATTGTTCTAATTTTTAAAGACATTCTCTGATTTGATTTAGACCTCTGGGATAGGTAGGAGGAAGACAAGTTGCCCTCCATCCAAGAATGTGTCTCTTGCACCCATTTTTCCATATCTCACTCTGAAAGAGAACTGATTGTATACAATTCCAGGGAAACTAACTTTCCCATTCTGCAGAAGTGCTCAGTTCTACAGAAATATTTTAAAGCGTAGCACTTAGGAAAAGAATGATGTATGGAGGAATGTATAATTGGCTGCTTTCTAGAATGTCCTGATTTCCTTGCCTATGTAAATTTCTTCCTTTTGATTATTTAAAGGAGTTTGAAACATATGATATTTGCCCCTGGCATTAACCCTATGAAGGGCCAAGGAATGAGCAGGACTGGAAAGAGGAAACCTATATCTGGCTATGGCCCAAAGACAAACTCCCAAACCGCAGGAAGCTCTAAGGCTAGAATGGCCTCCAGAGTTATTCTGAATTAGTTCTAGGCCATTATACTTGCACACCAATCAGTCACTGGACATAGGCCCTCCTGGGAAGGGGGGCAGAGACATTGGGCCAGGCAACCTCTCAAGAGGCTATAGAGCAGTCCCCAAGGCAAAAGCAACAGGTCCTTCAATAAGTGGGGATCCAAAAGGAGACGCACCATATACACAAATGAAAACTTAAAGAGAAATGAAGATGTATCTCTGAAATGACAGTATTAGTCAAATAATTAGTAAAACGTTATCGTTTAACTGCAAAACCCTCTTCCAAGAGGATGTATTATGCAGAGAAAAGCAATCAATACAAACAGAACAAAACTAGAATTGTAGCCAGCCCAGAGAGGAGAACTAAGATAATAAAATTTCTCAGTATTTTATAGAGAAGTTTTTTAAAGTGACCTGAAAGAATAAAAAATTGGGTTTTCAGTTGTTGCTTATTTTTAAGAACAAAATTTCTATTAATTATGACCAAGAAGAAAAATAAAACAAGAAACAATGTCAAAGCACCAAGTTCCAACTGTGGTGGAAATCAAAGAGGATTAAATTATTAGGAATGAAATTACTTACAAAGCTACATATAGAATATTAAACGGTATTTTTGTTTAAACAACATGCTTATTGCCACTGTCTCAAGTTGGTTCACAATTTTGGTCAAGTTCTAAGTGAATTAGATCAAGCCTCTGGTTGTATAACTTGTTAGATCTGCATGACAAACTGAGTTTGGTGCATAAATCAACAAAATTAGCAAGTCACCCATTGTTAAAGAGAATGACTAAACTATTGGCAAAAAAATCATTGGTCAAAATTTTTATTGGCCTTCAAAAACTGTGTATAACTGATCCTTTCTGGCCTAATAAAAACATGATATATCCAGTCGACCATTATTTATTTCCTATGAATCTGCCATCAGATAACAATAATGAGGAAAACCAAATAAACCGGTTTTGTTTTTTCTTAAAGACAACAGAAACAGATAAACTTTTAAAGTGTGAGATTCCCAATTCTAATTTGAGGAGGGATGAAGGTTTCTTTCCACCACTAAGCATTTCTCTGGACACTAACTAGGTATCCTACAGCTCAACTCAACTATGACACTTACCAGGATACAGCATCAGATCCCACAGGTTACGGGTTCAGCTGTACGACACTGCCCTCCTCCCCACTTCAGATGCCAGTCACAAGTCCAGGTTGTCATCTGTATTTCTGACCAAATGGCTTTAAATCAGAGGTTCCCAAGACCCCCTCCTTGGGTTTGATTAATTTGCTAGGGTGGCTCACAGAACTTAAGAAACCTGTTTACTCACTAGATTACCAGTTTATTATAAAAGCATACAACTCAAGAACAGCCAGATGGAGGAGATGGATAGGGCAAGGTACAGGGAAAGAACAAAGAACTTCCATGTCCCCTCCAAGGTCACCTAAATCTCCACATGTTCACCAACATGGAAGCTTTCTGAATCCCGTCTTTCAGGTTTTTCCAATAGCTTCAGTACCCAGGCATAATTGATTATTACCTCACTGACTATTGGTGATTGAATTCAGTCTCTGGCCTTTTTCCTGTCCGAAGAGGTTGGGGGTGGGGCAGAGGGGCAGAACTGAAAGTTTCAACCCTCTAATTACACGTTTGGTTCTCTTGGCTCCCAGCCCACATCCTTAGGTCACATAAGGGTTTTCTCAAAGTCCCTTCATTGACACTCTCAACACTTGGGAAATTCTGAGAGTTTTAGGAGCTCCCTGCTAGAAATAGGGACAAAGACCAAATACATATTTCTTATTACAAATCACAATATCACAACTCATCACCCTAATTACCCTTGGCATCGTTTCTTTCCATTCTTCTGGAAGCATAAATAAAATAACAATCTGGCCTAATATAATTGGCCCATTACTGATCGTTGAGTAAAATTTGTTCTAAGGTTCAAATAAGTGTAATCACACCTCTTGTAACAGTATTTTCACCTCCTTTTGTGGTATACAACTGGGACTTAGCAGAAAAGTGCATAACATGATGAAAGTGTGTATGTTTGTCAGCTTAAAGTGCACTTGTAAAAGAGAAGATTTATCTCTCACATCACAGTAAAGAAAAAAGTGTTATTTTCAACAACATGGAATAAAAGAGCAAAATCACATTTAAATCTGTGCTCATTCTCTCTCTCTCTCTCTCTCCCTCCCTCTCTCTCAACATTGTATGCTTTCTCCTCTATCAAATGCCATGTGAACTCTTAAAGGGACTCTGAAACGCAATGAAATGAGGCAATGAAGCTCCTGGTACAGAAGAGGCATGAGCCAAATGCTACTCCCCTATGTATCCCATGAAGAGCAGCAATATGGACAATCTACTATTTGAAAAGACTGGCATAGAGACCCCCTCTTCTCCCCAACTCCGTCGGTACTCTCAGATTAATGCTGACACTCATGAGGCCGACAGGGCTGGGATAGGCTCACAGATCAGTGTCCTTGCACACCAGGCTTTCTATCTCAGCCACAGCTCACCACAGATTCGAAAGTCTGCTCAGAAAAACAGAGGGGTTACAAATGTCATCTTGGGGCACAACATCCTGGCCCTTCTCTTACTTGCTATGTGACTCTGGCTAAGTTATGTGACTTCTCCATGCCTCTGTCCTCACCTAAAGATTGAGAAAATGCTAGTATCTTCCAAATGGGTTATCATGAAGGGATTAAATAAGTACTCAACAGATGGATTTTTTCTTCAGAAAACACAATAGTTGTAAATTATTTAAAATAAAAATTGACAAACTTCAAACACGCATAGTAACTCACTTTCACTAAGCAATATCCACCTATCACATTATTTCCAGACACCTCAAATTTCATTCCCCAAATATGCACAGAATAATAACTCTTACTAGAGATTGCAGTTAATAGGGATGTTAGCTGCAGAAAGTTCCATAGTTAGAAGTAAACTCATGCTCATCGCCAGCTACGGCTAAACTGCTGATGTATTGCCCCTTCCCACTCCTGAAAACTGCAAAGATCGAAAGAGACACGTGGATAGTAGGTGGGAAAGGTTCAGAGAAAGAAGGAGGTCAGGAAAAACAAAAAAGAAAAAAAATAAGGAAAGAAGAGAGAGTGAGAAGAAAAAGGACATGGGGAAAGAAAGAGAGAACAAGAGTGGAGAGAACAAGAGTGGAATGAAGGGTGACCAGAGAGCAGATCACTCAGACCAGAATTATCTTTGGAAATGGGCAAAACACAGGTTCCCTGTAGTAAACAGCAAATGTGGGGTTAGGAGCAGTTGGAGAAAGAGCACTTGACTAGTTTTAAATAAGTTTTCTAAATGCGTTGTGTGCATTTGTGCATATTTGGATTAGTTTCTGAGTACTGTTTGTGGAGTGTTGGAGATTTTTATTTTGTTTCGTCTGTTTGTTTTTTCCATTCCAAAGTAGATTCCAGGACACTGGGGCCAAAAGTATGACAGGAAGGTTTCAAAAGATAAAACTAATTCTCTGTAAGTGCTCACATGCCCAGTATGAACAGACTCTCTGAAAGAAGAGAAATTTCATATTTTCCAGCCCATTGCCTGGAAAAACTATTATGCCAAAGACTATTGGAACCAGAGCACTGCTTAAATTTCTCACCCATTCTGGATAGAAAAAAATTAGTATTAGACTTTGAATTAGGCCCATTATAGTTACAGATTAGAAATTAGTAACTCAGTTACAGATTAGGAATTCATTAAAGAATTACATCTATTAAATTAGTGAAAGGGAGGGAGCACACTTGTGGCATTCACCATTTTTCATTCAATAAATATTTATTGAGCACATATATGAGATGTCAGATGCCTTTCAGACACAGAGCATACTGTAATGAATAATACAAAGATGGCCCCTCACTTCACAGAGCTTACATCCGGTATGTCTTTAGGGTCTGTGAAGTCTAACACCTGTGGGCATTCACTGGATGTGTGATGAATGAGGGAATGAACAAGAAGCTTCCATTTCATGGTATGGTGAATGATCTAATGAGAGATAATAAACACATCCATATATTAAAAATATCATCATTCAGAAAATGAGAAAGCATGTCTTCATCTATGCTATTTGTGTATATAATAAAGTTATTTATAATACCGTCTACAGACAGGACACTCAACAGTATCTCAACAGCAACCATCAAACCTTGCAAGCCAGGAGCATTCTTCTATCCAGCATGCAGGTAATACCTTCTACTGATCAGCACTACCTGAATTCTGCTGTGTACGTTAAATTAGTGGTCTTTACTCAAAGAAGCATTTTCAACAGATACTCAAAGGCGCTGGCATTCTCTATTTAAGGAAGAAGAAACTGGTAGCTAAAAGATCATCGTTATTTTAGCTAAGTAACTCTTTCAGGCAAGGGTTGCACCACGACTAATGCATAATAGTGGCTAAACTAAAGAATAGACTTCAGAGAACAAAAAGAAGCACCAAAAGCATTTAAAAACTCAGTCGTTAAGTGATGCAAGTATTGTGCTGGCCTCTCTAGATAATACAACATCATTTTCCACAGCAGGATTTGTACTGTGTGCTTGAGATACAAAAAGGTTAAAAATACAGTTATATATTTAACTTCTTAAATCCTAACAGAACTAAAAAAAGAAAATAATAAATAAGCATGTTTTTGACAGCAACCCATCTTATATTTTAATTATTTGAAGAACTCTTTTAAATTTTTTAACAGCTTTATTGAAGTATAATTGATACATAAAAGAACTGCATGTTTAATGTATGTAATTTAATGACCCTAGGTATCTGCATACACCTATATACTATCACCAAAATCAGGATAATAAACGTATCCATCATCTTGAAAAGTTCACTTGTGTCACTTTGTATGTGTATGAGTGTCTCTGTGTGAGTGTGTGTGTGAGAGAGAACATGGAACATGAGATCTACCCTCTTAACAAATTTGTATGTGCACATTATGCTGTAAACTGTAGACACAAGGCTGTACAGCGGCCACTAGAACTTATTCAGCTTGCAGAACTGAAACCTCATACCCACTGAACAACTCCCCAGTTTCCCTTCCCCCCAGTCCTTGGCAACTGCGATTCTACTTTCTGCTTCTATGAATTTGCCTATTTTATATACCTCATAGAAATAGAATTGCATAGTGTCCGTCCTCTTGAGACTGGCTTATTTCACTCAGCATAATATTCTCCAGGTCCGTCTGTGTTGCCGCAAACAGAAGGATATCCTTCGTTCTCAAGACTGAATAACATTCCATTGTATATATATTCCCCATTTTTTACCTATTCATCTACTGATGAATATCTTGGTTGTTTCCATATCTTGGCTATTGTGAATAATGCTGCAATGAACATGGGAGTACAGGTATCTCTTCAATATCCTGATTTGAATTCTTTTGGATAAGTACCCAGAAGTGAGATTGCTGGATCATGTGGTAGTTCTATTTTTAATATTTTTGAGGAAATTTCAAACTGTTCTCCCTAATGGCTGTATAATTTTACATTCCCACTCACAGTGTACAAAGTTTTCAATTTCTCCACATCCTTGACAACACTTATTATATTTTGTTGTTTGGTTGTTTTTGTGAGTTGTTTTAAATTTGTTTGTTTGTTTTCAATAATTGCCATCCTTACAGCTATAAAGTGATATCTCATTGTTTTAATTTGCATTTCTCTGACTATTAGTGACACTGAGCACTTAAGTGCAGACCTCCTGAACTCAGTCCTGATGGCCAAGTATATGTGTCATACTTTGCTACTCTCTCTCAATAATTTATCTCCTTGGTCATTAAGTCTTCTCAGTATACCAGCATCAATAGGTAAGGTAGTATAATCAAAATGTGAACTCCACATTTTTATACTATCAGGACTAAATAATTTAGAAAAATGCTTTTTGGTCTGCGTCAGGTTGGACAAAAATTTCACTCATTAACATACTCTCAAAAGAACATCCTGCTGGCTTCTATTCCACATAAACCCAGGCATGCCGTCATCACTCATGGAGCATTAACTGAGCTCCTACTACATGCAGAGTGCTCGGTTGGAATTTGTGGTTATAAAATAAATAAATAAATGAATGAATGAATGAATGAATAGATAGACAGATAGATAGATAGATAGATGATAGATGATAGATAGATAGATAGATAGATAGATAAAAAGACACAGTCCCTGGTCTTGAGGATTCAGAATAACACAGCGTGTAAACAAATATTACAATTTGATGTGAGAAATGCTATAATACAGGGATGCCTAGGAACAAGGGACTGAGGGAAGAGAGTCAAGAAACTGAATAAGATTTACCAGCTCCTGCCAGTGACTATGGGAATACATAGTCAGAGAAGCGTGAAAAGCAGCTGTATGACACATTGATATGCACCAGGATCAACAAGTCAGAAAACATTTCAGAAGTGAGCTTATTCGATTTAGCCAGCCAGGAACCAGACAAATCTATTTCAGATGGATACCACCAGTCAGCAATCACGTTCAGTAGTTCCCATGAATATGTAGTTGTCATTAATAATTTAAACGTGATGTAATAAATACCCCGCATTATGTAGAAAAGGAGATTTAATTTCTGTTTTCCACAATAAGACAAACAACTCACCTTGAAATGAAAGGAACACAGAGGGAAAAAATTAAATAACCATTAAAATGGCTGCTTGAAGGGGAAACAGCAAAACATCAATCCTAAGAACACAGGATTTCAGTTAGGCTCAAGAAATTTTAATCACAACTAATCAAACAGCTATATACATGGCATTATTTATTTCAATGTTAAATTATGTCAGAACTTGTGAGAATTGTTGTTTGTTTTTTTCCTATTATTGAAAACTTTGAAAATGTTTAAGCCAGGGTAAAATTGCATCATTTACTACTTAACTGAAATCAAGAAACTTCTACATCCTTGGTGTTATAGGAAATTTGGCAGGTGTGTTATAACATTTTGCATTACATTATATCGTTTATCTAAGGGGGGTCTGGAATAGAAAATTAAGCTTGCAATAATCCAAACATCATCCAAGCACAAAAATGAAAACCGATCAGAACTGCAAATGACAAGAGGATAACAATTTGTCACCTCATAAATTTCTGGGATATAATTTCTACAATTTCTGTTTGTGCAGTGACTGCTAGATAAAACTCATTCTCTTTACAAATGCATTCTATCAGAACCATATATAGCATGTGAACATCTATAAAATAAAAAGCAGCTTAGCTTGCAGAAAAAAAATCCTGAAATATGAACGGTATCCCAGAAGCACTGGTTCTATCATTATGACAAGTTTACTTGTGATATGATATAATTTTCTCATTCCGACATTGGATCATGCCCATGTTGACCCCGGGCAAACACTTAGCTTCTCTGACTATCAGTTTCCTTATTTGTAAAACGAAAGATGCTTGACAGGGTGATCTCAAGATTCCTTTGAATTTCAACATTTTCTGTTTCTATGAATATACCACATACACTGCCTCCCATGAGTTCTGTGAATTATGTAAGTTATAATATGGGAATAGAACATCATGTAAAATATAATAAATCGTTTTTTAAAGCCTAGAAAAGGAGAACTAGGGGATACACACACAAAAAAAAACTTGTTCAATTCAAAATTACGAAGTCTGGCTTCATGAGTCAGAGCATGACTGGGAGACTTAAAAACTAATTTTTATAAAGTTATTAGAACCCCAGTCAGGTGTTTGGGATCTGGACACCAGTTCATCAAAGCACTATAATTTCTGTGGGTTCAATAAAAATAAAATGAGAGTAAGGGTTAGGCATTATCATGAAGAAGATGGAGACACCTCCATGCTCATTTCTACATTAAAGTTGCCCTTTTATTATTCAATAATGGCCTCCCTTCTCCTCTCATTGTTTAATTTCCCTCTCATATTTTTTTATGCTACCCCACTTTCCTTTTCTTCTTTTTCTCTTCTCTTATTCCACTCTTTCTGCTTTCAAAAACCAGAAAACGGTGACAGGAAACCTGATACAGCAACCTTCCAATTAGATCTTTCCTGTTGTTTCCCTAAGACTCACCAACAGGACAGAAGAAACAAAAAAGAGAACTGTTGTGTGGCCTGGAGTCCGGTTAAGGGTGGAAAATAGAACACGTTTGTTAGCTCCACTTCTTCAAAATATCTGAGTAAATTGTTGGGAATAAAACTGGAAGAACAAGAAAGAAATGACATAAATGTTTTCAAAGCTGAAAGCAGGTGATGACCAAGTCATAGCACACTTACCAGAATAGAAAAAAACTGAAACAAAAGCCAACGAGGCATAAGGATGGGGCTGATGCCAACAGAAACAAAGTAGTCATTCTACCCAGCACCAGGAAGGACCTGAAAAAGGAGGCTCCAGAGACTCCAGAAGGTGGAGTCAAACATAGAATTAGGTAAAAATCTGTGTAAGTCACTTCCTCCAGCTACAGTCATTCAGCACAGAAAATTGGAAGGTCACTTTCTGTAGAAGATGAAGAAGCCAAGGACACCAGACACAGCTGAGAACTAAGGGTCTATAGCCCCTGGTCCCCCTTGCCTGCTTACTACCCAGACTCCAGAAGCCTAACTTTCATCTCCCAGGCAGGCAACGGGAAGATTCTTTTCTGGTGAAACTGGCCAAAGAGTAATGACATACTGACACTGATATATGGATGTCTCCCAACTAATGGCCATGTTTACCTGCTCACTTTAAAGTAAAGCCACAGGCAGTGAACCTTGCCACACATCCCAAGCTTCGCCTCTTACTCTACCCTTTCCTCTTTCAAATACCAGAAAATAGTGACAGGAAACCTGATATAGCAGCCTTCCAATTACATCTATCCTGTCGTTTCCCTAAGCTTCCAAACAGGACATCAGTATCACATTCTTAATGTCACACCAAACAGGAGAGAATAACTCAGAGGAGAGAGAAATAAGACATAAGCAGAAGATGACTTCCAGAAGATTTCCATCTTCAGAGAGAAGACACTATGTTCATGTAACAAGAACAGGAAGCTATAAAAACAGGAACTTTCTAGAATAAGAAAGAGCTCCTGGAAATTACAAAGGATAAGAGATATAGAAATATCTCAATGGATTAAGAAGTAGATGAGAAAGTTGAGAAAGTAATTTCGAAAGTAAAACAAATTAAAAAGCACCATGAAATCAGATGATTCATTCAGGAATTTTAGCATTCAAATTCTGAAGTCCCAAATAGAAAATAAAGGGAGGCCAGTATCGACAAAATAAATTAATATTTCTGAGAACAGAAAAACACAAGTTTTTGAATTGAAAATACCTATCAAATGCCTTGCAAAAAGAAAAAGATAAAGAAGAGGAAGGGGAAAGGCCCACAGGAAGGAACATCAGCAAAAATTTTAAAATACTTGAAAGTGAAAAATTAAAAAACAAAAAACAAAGACTAGAGCTCACAATGGCTTCAGGATTGTCGATGGTAATACTGCTAGTGAGAAGAAAATACAGCAATACCTTCAAAATGATGAGGAAAGAGGAGTTTTAGTCTAGACAAACATAACACCAGCCAACCTATATATCAAGTGTGTGGGTAGAATAAAGTACATTTTAGACATATAGAAATCTAAAAAGCTATTTACCTCCCGTGTACCCTTTTTAGGAAGCTTCTGAAGGATATACACCAACCAAACAATGGCAGAAACAAGAAAGAAGACACTGAATCCAGGTAACAGGTAATGCAACACAGGAAAGTTAAAGGAATGTCTCAAAGCGATGAAGAAGGGAAGTCAGAGTTAACAGTCGTGCAACTGGACTACATATCCTCTGGATTAGAGTAGGATTAGAGCAGGAAGGCAAAAAATTCCAGAAACATCTTCAAAGAAAAAGAAAAAATTGATGGACAGTTTGATGTGCTTGAATGCACTGAAAAAATATGTACTGTCCTGTCAGAGTTTGAGAAAAAATATAAGATATAAAAGATATAAAGAAGAACCAAGCATATGATAAAGCGAAGAATTCTTATTTTCAGGCAAAATAAAATTTTGTATCAGAATAGACATGTTATTTTAGTGCACTGTCTAGATAAACTGTGACATCATATACACAGTCATTATAATATAAACATTGAACATTCATGGAACCTGAATTGTGATATGATCGTACTGAGATCAGAGAGGAAGTTTATGTGTGTCCATGTGCACACGCATGTGCAACTTGTGTATGCCGGGGAGCTAATTCATCATCTTCATAGTAGAAAGACAATAAAGATAAAAGCTAAAAAAATAGAGATAGCAGCATATACATGTTAAATTCAAATACGGAAACAAATACTAAAAAACAAAACAAGAGAAGGAGTTGAAAACAAATATTTTAGGGGCTCGAGATTCAAAAGCGGTGACTGTTTTTGTTAAGCTTAGTTGCACCACATACAATATATCAGATAAAATACATTTTGGAGCTCTGCTTTTTAAAGTCATAAAGTAGGGGGAAAGAAAGATGGCAAGATGATTTTAATCTTATCTGCTAAGAGAATCTTCTATAACTAGGTTTCTCTTAAAAACTTTTCTACATATTCATACCTATGCCTGCCTCATCTTACCTAAACGAGGGCTTTGCTTGTTTATTTTGTTTGTTTTTTTTAGTGGCAAAACTTATGCTTGTTTAGTCTTCTTAAGATTATACAATAACCTAGATGATAATGTATTCTGAAAAAAATAATAATAAACAAGAACAACTTGACAATCCATGTTGCCAGGATTTAAAAGCACCAGCTTTTATCCCAATCAAAGCTAACCTGTCCATAAGTTCTTTCATCCCCAAACTCCAAAGATTCTTCCCAGATATATCAGTGACTGGTTTTAATGACACAAAAGACCTATCATTTAAACAAAACCACAACTCATACTTTATCTGGATACTACTTGTGTCCTAATACAATGTTTGTTGCTACAATTAAAAAAATAAGTTCTTATGTGAATGAGGACATAATTATTGCACAGGTGATCTTATTAGAGCACTTTAAGGAGCACAGAAGAATGAAGCTCTATGGGCCAAATGGCTACAAGGCAGAGAACACAGGAGGACCCAGAAGTGGATGTCCCAGCTGTGTGCACTGGTAGAAGTTACTGTAGTATTCTGGCTGTCAAGTACAGAGGTTTAGAGTAACTTTGGTAGGTGTTCAATAGTATTTCATAAGATAAGGGGGTAGGAGTGGGAAATAGACCAGTAGTTTAATCCCAATCCCTCCAGACAGGGCTTGAGGCCCTGGCAAGGGTGCTTTAGGAAGATATGAGAAGTTATAAAGGAGCTTCTTAGCAATATTTCAACTAAATTCATCTAGAATTGAAACTTGATGAATCCTACACGGGGAATAAATCACAGATTTCAAAAATCTGTGATTCAAATACATCTACATGTATTTTTAAATATATGTTGTACATCGAAGCACTGGAAATTAATTTGTACCCCACAGTTCTCCAGAAAAGATCTGCAATGATGTCTTTTCCAACAACCAATGGGCTTCCTGCCTTTGGACGACACGGTGAATGAAGAGGCCCCCTCACACTCAGCACGTACAAAGGAGGAAGGAGAATCAAACATCGGTGCTGGGGAGAAAAGTCTGGTGCCAAGCACTGCACCAGGCACAGGGGATGAGAGGCCAGACTGTGATTTTCAGAGAATTTGAGATCCAAGCAGTGAAAGAAATAAAAGGTATTAGAGGCATAAGTCATTCCTCCATTTCAATACCAAATAATAAATATTCATTTTACATCTCATGGATTTTGTAACACCACCAGTTGGGCAGAAAATTAGGAATAATTATGGAACTCAAAAATGTAACTCAAAAAGTGTAAAGTTCTTTTCCTGCATTATGTCACTGTACAACAGGGATTATACGGTATAATCCCTCTCGTGGGCTTCCCAGATATAGTGATTTATGTGAAATCAGGTTGTTTCAGTGTCTTCTAGTAACAGGTTTCCTCACCCTCCATACACACCAACTCATATCCACAATTCTTACATGGGTAATACTGCCTGTCTTTCCTTTCCTTTTTTTTTTTTTTCCTATTTTTTTCCTATTTTTTTTTCCTATTGAAATGGCATTTGTGTCATTTATCTTTTTTCTATTTTTTAGAAAAAAAATTCATTAATCGTCTTAGACTTTGATGGTATCAGTAAGAGCCAGATTTTTATCAGGCTCTAATTGGACATAGCATTGTGCAAAGGAAATTAATGAACATGGGAGCTTCTCAGAGCTTACAATTTATGTGATTAGTTTAATGAGGAAAAAAGAGGGAGAAAGAGGTCAATGCCATTCATGAGGATGAAATCTAGAGCCATAAAAAACTGTGACTTTACAGCACTTCAGGAAAATAAGTCTCCAGCAAACGTCCATGGAACTCAGGCAGGCAAGATAATGATTTATGTGAGAAAAGGAGAAAAAATGAGCAAAGGCGAGAGAGAAGAAAGGGAAGAGGCTACATCATGAAGATGAAAAAGAAATGATTCTTAATAACTTCGGGTGGTGTGTGACATAAGAGATCAGCAAGATCTCAAATAATAACTTTTTCTTCCTGTTTTCCATTTGTTATTATTAAGCATGAAAAGCATTCAAAATAACTCTTGGTTTATCATTTTTAAAGCTCATAGCTTACATTTCTTCTATTTTTCTGCAGAATGGTTAGCGTTCAATTTATTTTTGCATGGATGCTAGAGCGCAACATGTGCAAAAAACTGTGAAAAATTAAATAGCTCAAAAAGTGTAGGTGGGCTTCTGTGAGATTTGTGCTGAATGAATTTTTAGAAAGCAGAATGCAGTACTAGAATTGTTGCACATGTGTTCTATTAAATATCTAACTCTTCTAAAATAGGAAGGATAACAACAAGCAATCTGATATCAAAGTTGAAGACAATACAATCCTGAAACCAACATAAAACTGATTTTTTGTTTTTTACTTTTATAAAATATAAATGTGGCACCGTAGCACAAAAACATAAAGAACATCGGAAAGAAAAGAATATTGGCCATAATTTTACCAGCCTAGCATCAAGATTTTTTATAACTTTTTCTGTCTTTATCCATAATAACCATCATTATTATATTATTACTTTCAGTTATGATTCATGTGCACATACTTCTTGTGCTGGATTTTCCACTGAGAATTACATCATTATTTGTCCACATAATTTCAAGAGAAGTAGCAGAATGAGAACTGGGTTTTAAGCAAAAAGCTGGTGTTTAAGTCTTAGTACAAATTAGTTCTCTATACAGTCCTGATAGTCACGTTCTTAGCTACCCAATCTTTCAAGGAATTGATATAACTAATTTTACTGACTTTTCCTTGTTCTTAAACATTTAGGTCATGACCATCTTATGGTTCTAAATACCACTGTAATACACACTCTCTTGATTTGGTTCTTTTTTTCTTTATATCCCTTGTTATAATCCCATGGCAAGGTAAACATACTTATACATGTTCTATACCTTTTGGTACATTCCACCAAATTGTTTTCCATAAGATTTGTACCAACTTCTACTGTTATCAGCAATATATGATTGTACAGCAGCCTAGCCAATATTGATATCATATATTTGATTGTTTTGCTAATATAATATCTGAAAAGGGATATCCCAACATATTCTGTAGATTTTTGGTATTCGCCTTATTATATTTTATGATAATTAGCAGAAGCTGCCAGGAGTCCTGAAAGTTAACAACATTTTATAATATGACCCATAGTTCTGTAAAGAACTACAAATATAATTTAACCTAGTTTTTATCCATGGAGGAATTTTTGCAGCAATTTCTTTGATGGAAACCTGGCAATTACCTTAGACTCCTCACTGTGTTTAATCGTCCTCATTCAATGCATTACTAAATCCTTCTGTTTCAAACCCCAAATCTCTCTTAAGTCTGCCCACTCTTCTCTGTCTCCCATGCATGACTTAATTCAAACTCTTCTTAGCCCTCACCTGGATTACTGCAGTATTCTCTTCTCTAGCATTTCTGCCTCCATTTCAATGGTCGACAACATGTGTAGTCTAAATTATTAATCTGATGGTGATTGTTACTCCTCTGCTTAAATATTTCAATGGTGTCTTTTTTTTTTCATGACACAATCTGACCTTTGTAGCATAACACACAAGGCTCTTCATAATTCAGCTCAACCTTTAATTTTATCTCTTACAACTGACCCTGTACCTGCTCAATACCCGCAGAGGTCCTGCATGCTCTTACAAGGACCTTCATCTAGACCACTATTGTCCCGCAAAACTTATCTCAGGGAGCTGCTCCTCCAGACTTTCCTAGCTCCGCATCCTCTGGTGTCAGTTGCTCACTCTTAATTCCATCAACAGAGATTAGAAACCTCTAATCGGATCATTTATTCCACTGTATTGTGGTTGTCTGTTTAGCTGTTGATCTTCACAACTAGCCTATAGGCTCCTTATGGACAAAGATGTGCCTTTAACTCTGAATCCTTTGTGCCTCATGAAGTGTGAGTTCTCAGTGGTGAATACATACCTGCTGGAGTATAAATAAGTGAATGAATGGTCGTCTCCACTCAGTGACTTCCAGAGATAGTACCGAATTGTGATAGTTCAGCATGTTGATTGTGACCTTTAAAAACTAGAGAAGCTGCTATCCCACTTCTGTTACATATGACTGGGCAACTGTTCTGTTGAAATGTGCAAGGCAGTGTTTAAGTACTTGGAGGCCTGAGAGATACAAAATTGGTCACCTTGAACGATTTACTAAAAAGAATACTGAATACTGTTTGACATGTACTTTAAATGTTAGGTAGGCCTACCAATTTAATAATAGAAAAACATATAGTAGAAAAAAAACACAAAAAATGAAAACTGAAGTGTGAACGCCTATAAAGACAAATTGAATTTGAGGGTGATGCAGGGCCAGGGGCCCAATTTGACTGTCTGAGGCTCCTTCCGCAGGTCAGGAAAGGCTGTCTGAAGAAGGGAGCCTGGGAGGCGGCTGCCTAGAGGCAAAGGTGTTGATGCATTTAATGGGTTGTGGCAGCTGCTTTCACACCTATTCAGTTTGGAAGAATGAGCTGAAGCAAGAAAAAAGGGGGGAAAAAAGGAACACACCAAGTGTATTTGTTTAAAGTGAAGAAAGAAGTAAGTAGACAAGAGGAATGAGGAAAAGAGACATCATATCCTATTTAATCTGTAAGCACGAAAACGATGATTAAAAAGGAAGATGGTCCAATACCAACATGATTGAATCACTATGCTCCCTCATTTGAAATGGAATACTACCTCTCGTAATCTGCCCAGTGATGCCCAAGAGAACTCGCTGCAATCATGAACGTGTTCTATGGCTGCACCACTGTCCAACACAGTCGTCACTAGCAACATGTGACTACTGAGCACATGAAACGTTACTGGTGCTGTTGCTGTTGGAGTGATTGGAGTTCCAGCAGCACACATCTCTAGGTCCTGACCGTGACGTGTCTTTGTCTTATGAATGTCGGATGAGGTCTCAGGTAAAGTCCCAAACAAGAGAAAAAATAATATTAAACAAATGATTATCTTCAATCAAATTCTCACTTCCTCCTGATAACCAAGTTCCTTCGTCCTATCAGCCTATTTGTTATTCTATTTAGTTTTCATAATCACTTTTCCCTCTAATTTCTAACAGTTTCAAAGTATAGTTGAGACTATGAGCTGATGTTCCTATCAATGATTAAATGTTTTCATATGAACATAGCACTGTGGATGATATCATAGTCAGAAGTCTTGAAGGGACCCTAATTTTCAACTTGCAACTGGGGTGTACTTGGTATTCATAATCTTGGTCCTGGTTACACCTGGCCTGTTTCTGAACTTCTTGTGCTTTTCCAAGCCTTCTCCATCCCCTTCCATCTGTCACTCATACACCCCTCACATCTCCCTCCTCCTCTCTTTAGCCAGCTACTGCTTCATGCAGGTAAATAGAAGCTTTTAAAGTTTTATGCAAAGCTCTCAAGAGCAGTGAAATAATTTGTCTTTAAGAGCTGCTGCTGAACACATTGGAATGGAGGTGAAATTTAGAATACCTAATAAGAAAAGCATTAGTTAAAATAGAAAGTGATAAAAAAAATTTTTCAGGAGTGATATAAAATAAAGATTTTCAAGGTGTTACAGAGCTAACAAGTCACAGTACATGATAAGGCCTCCTATAATTGCAAGGAAGAAAAATGCAAAATATTTTTTATTCTCCTACAAACAACAAATCCAATGATGTGCTTTGAATTGGCGAAAGAAAATACTCAGGTTGTGAAAATGCTATGAAAAACTCATCTCTAGGGGCTTTATAAATTAATCCTTACCTGAGGCATGTGTTTGAAAGCTTAATGTGAATTATTCTTTATAAAAGTATACTGAGCAGAAGAGAAAACGTAGCTTGTAACTAGCTTAACAAACAATATTCTAACAGCATTTCATGTCAGCCATATGAAACTGAAAAGTGAAAAGCCCAGTAGATAGATATATTTACAAGAACTCATAAAACATTGGTTTTCAGTAGAAGAAGCCAAATTCTATTCTTCATATTTTATACTTGGAAAACACTGGTGATTATCCCAATAATTTCAGAGGGCAGAAGTCTCACCAGGACACTTGAATAATATAAATACATCTTTACAATTTTTCATTTTCTGGTTTTAAATAGAAAAACTCACAAGAAGAAACAGTCTCTTGCAACAACCTGAGTTACTAATGAGTCCATTGCTTTTCAAACTATCTTGTGCAATATCCAGCCAAACGCTTCAGACAACCCTGTTTAGCAACATCAGCTCACATTGCAATATATTATTCCCTGATGTGTGTAATAAATTACAAATACTTAATAATTTATCACGGTTGCTCTGAGAGCATTGCACAGCACTTAGCATCTAACTGAACAGAAAATAAGTATTGACCTTCTTCTCACAACAAATTACAAAGGCTTCATTGTTATACTTACTTTGCTAACAATCCTTTTAATCTTCTGAAATTTCTCCTCTAAATTTCAAAACAGCATCTTAGTTAGAAAGAAACTCCAGTGTTATCCAGGGTCACCCCTCCCAAAGTAGGAGTCTTTCTTGTATCTCCAACAAATGACTCTAAATGGGGTCTAAATGACCTCAGCAGGATGCAATCAATGGAAACATACTTCTCTACCTCTTCTCTATCCATTTTCCTCCACTTTTCTGGTAGTCAGTTGGTAGGCTGACTGCTTTGTTTGGTCTGGCTTTGTTGTAGGTTTTTCCCTCAGAATACATCATGATCATTTCAGCATTTGGACTTTGTTTTAAGAGTAGTAGAAATCCAAAGTATGTAACAGCTAACTCTCCTCAGTGTCAACACTACAGATTGCAAAGGAAGAATGCCAATCAATGAACATATTGTTTATCTTTAGTTAATAGAAAATAAATATTTTTAGCCAAAAAACTGAAGTCAAGGTTGGTACCACACAGAGCAAGTCACAGACAACTGAATTTGTCATTCAGCAAACCTTTTTGAGAACTGAAAGTTTGTCAACACAAGACTCTATGAAAATTAAAAAGGAATGGCATAGTTCTCATCTTTACACAATCTCACTTGACAACATAAACAGGCATGCATATAAAGGTGCTATAGAGTTTAAAGGATGTCATGTAAAGAGCACACAAAAAAATGCCTAGAGACTTGGAATAAAGTTTAATGAACTGAGTTAATCAAAGAAGAATTCCTTATATTAGAAAATAATGTGATGTATTATATTCTAATATGTTAGAATATATTTGTTAAAAACAAGAATGCCCCGTGTCCAAGAAGGAGTGAATATCATCAAGTCACATACTGAAGAAAAATTCAAAAGGATAACAGAAATGAATTTGTATGATTAAATGGGAGAGGCAAGACGGAGAGGTAGAGATGGATCCCTGAAATGTATGACTAAGAATAGATTTGCTGTGAGATGAAGTATAGAAAGAGTTCAAGTTCCGGAGCTGTGCAATACTAAAGAGCAATAAGTTAAGAGGTCTGTCAGGGTTCCAAGAACCCCTGTCTTTATCCAGAAAAAGGCTAGAACCAAGACAGGGATACTTTTGATTGTAAAATCCCAAGATTTTTTTTCTCTAAGGAACTAGGTCCTGTATTCTCTTAGAAAGACCCAACCTCTCGTGGTTCCAAGGATAAGGGCCTCAGACTCATACTTGGACACCAAGTACAATTGCAATGTGGATTAGCCCCCAGCAGGATGCAGTCGATGGAAACATATTTCCCTACCTCTTCTCAAAAAAAAAAAAACATCTTAAAAGAGTCAGGCTTCAAAAGCTTCTAAGTGAAGAAAGTAGAGGGTTCTATTGAGTCATATTGTATTATTACACAGTCATATTACACAGTCATATTGATGTAAAGAACAATGCAGGCAAATTGTGCATACTGGAAAGAGGTAAGAGCATAAAAAGTAACATTTGAGTAGAGGTTACAGTGAAAATTACTCTAGCCAGGACAAAGCATAGCTAAACCACACTATGTCCCAGTCTCTCTTCTGTCCACACTGATTGATGACACTTAACCATTCTCCACGTGCTCTTCTCTAAACCCACATATCGTTCGACCACCTATTAGTATCTTGCACTCTCCTTAGCACTTGTCAGTTTGTAAACATGATTTATAAACATGCATATATTGGTTTACTATGTAAGAGGACAGAGTGGAAGCTAAGCCTTTCTAAGCTAAGCTTTGCTGTGGAGGTAATGGTTAGGGTTCAAATCTTGGTTCTGGCATTTACTCATTGTAACTAAATATATTCCATGCTTCATAATGGTTACTGTAAAGATTATGGGTTAATACACATGAAGGTGGCAAAACAATATCTGGCTCGTCATAACTCCAATAAATGTGGAGTCACTTCCACTGGATCCATGAGAGCAGGGACTTCGTCTGTTTCATTGAGGACCACTTCTCTGGGACATAGTGCAATGTTTGGGACGTAGGAGGAGCTTAGTCAATATATGTGGAGTGAATAAATAAACAGTGGCTCCATATTTTGTTGTTCACTAAGTTCTTAATATATATGCCATTACACACTCACCCTGTCCTCTTGTTCTCAAGGCACTGAGGGCAAAGACATTATTCCTTTCGTATGCCCTGTATGACTCCTCGTAATGGTCATACTCCAATTTAATCAGATACTTTTCTGATACTCAAAAAGCTAAATTTAGAGAAATGTAGGTAGAGGCAAAATCCCCCAGAGTTTTCAACTATGCTAGCAAAATTCTCTGTTATAAATATAAATATAATATATATATGTATATGTATATATTCATAATTCCAAGAGGGGAGGGGGAGGGGGAGGAGGGAGGGGAGGAAAGGACGTAGACAGATAAAAGATCAAATACATGGTAACAGAAAGAAATCTAACTATGGGAGGTGAACACACATGTAAATATATATATATATGTTTTACTGCTAAAATGTACAGCTGAAACTTACTGGATTTTATTAACCAGTGTCAGCATAAAAAATTAATTATTTTATAAAATAAAAATAAAAGTCAAAGTTTTAAAACTAAAAAAAATCATAATTCTAATATATATGTAAGAAAGGCAAAAAAAAAATGTTCAATACCTCTATCGTACCAACCGAGAGTCTGTTCTAAATCATTCATAAAAATGTTTAGTGATGGAGTTCCACAGCATGCCTGCGACTTTTTCAAATTGATTTTAACAATGGTATACACAGAGGTTAAACCACAGTTAAAATGAACATACCAGTCATCTCTAGCCAGAGAAAGTAGCAATTCAAAAAAAAATGTATCTCCATGTGGGTAGATTATATTAAAGTCAACAGAACACTAAGTTGTATGAGGTTACTCTTGAGGGTCAGGGATGGAAATCTCAGGTCCTTTGTGTCTACAGTTAGGGTCAGGGAGGAGGCAGCTACACCCTACGTGGGTCAAACAAGACAGTAAGAACCTAGAACTGTTGATCGGTTTACTGTGGTATGAGAAAGAGGGAGAAGAATGTTTTAACCTGTAGTAATCTAAATCATTTGTTTATTTAACAAATAGATACATCGTGCTGTAGAATGCAAGAAATGTATTCATTTTTAAAACAAAACATGAAACTAAAAAGAAGCATCATGCTTGTGGTAGATCATTTTAAGCTCCCCAGGAGTTTGTGTTAAAGATGGAGGCTTCACTGGAAAAGACTCAGAAACAAGAGGAAAAGAAAGAGAGGTCATAAGGCAAAGTTTCCAATTTGGATGAGCCTCAGCCCTGCTCAGAGGCAAGGGAGTCTGGGAAACCCAGACATACCAGAACCAGGAACCCCCAACACCCAAGACGGAAGGCAGCAACTAAAACTGACAAAATACTAGCAAAGTGACAAGGAGATGCTGTGTAAGAATAAAGAGGAGAAAATGTCAAGGCTGGGGTGGGACAAGGGCCAGAGCATCAGTATAGCTACTTGTTGACTCAGTAAATGGAGAGGGAAGCTAAAGCCCACACAGGCACACTCACACAGACTCAGAAATGAATTTTGACAAATGTGTGTGTTGGGGGTGAGAACAGAGTTCCATCAGCGTTAAGAGTAAATTGCTTACAGGTGTCCAGATGAACTATCAAAGCAGAAAAAGCTGCATGAGTATAACTTCCAAACTATATTTTCCAACCCTAACTTTTCTAGGTAATACGACTATATCATCCTTTTCATCTCATCTTAAATAAAACTTAAATATAAACTAGGAAAGTGATCTTGTCTACACGTTCAGTATTTTCAGGGGCAAAGAGAGACTGTGAAAGCTGGCCATGCAGCTCATTATTTTTATATCCTCACTCAGCAGAATAGAAGCCACTCTCATGCACACATGACTACTACTACCAATTCTGAGTTACTCCATCTGGGCCTGCAACAATATCAGCAAAAGAAAAGATAAAAAACCATTGAAATCATACTGCTTGGAATCAGTTATGACCACACAAATAAGTTTCCATGATGGAATACAATGTGGTTGGCTCAAAGGAACTCAACAAATTGTGGATATTTTAACTTAAAACAGTTGATCACTTATCTTCTTGTATTTTTCTTAACTTTCAATTCACATTATATTCGTAAGAACATGGGGAGAGAGCTAAATGAACAAGACCAGGGGAACATTATTCTTTCCTATCATTTTCCGTGATAGATACTGCTCTTATGGAGGAGAAAGATTCTAAGAGCATACCAGAAATCTGGCACATTTTAACCTCAGTTTATAACTAGTCAACAGGATTGCAGTCAACATTCTCTGACTTCTAGTACCCACTACCCCCTCTTCCTCCTAATTATAGAATCCCCTGAATTTTATTTAAGGAACCTCACTCCCATCCCTCTTAGGCCTAGGTTGCCAATTCTAATCCCACTTTGTACACACCTTGGGGTGAGGCATTTAAAACAAAAAATAAATCTCAATTCACCTCACATAACAGAGGAGAGCCTCAATTCTAGCAAGTGGCACCAAAAGAGAAACTCAAAGCATGTTTCATTTTATACAGGTGATAACACTATACTGTATAATTGAAATTTACTGAAAGTAGAAGCTAAATGTTCTCACCAGAGAGAGAAGAGAGCGAGGGAATAAGTGAGGTGATGGATATGTTAATTGTAACAATTATTAACTAGAAGGGAAGAATACTTTCATAACATGTACATATATCGAATAAATCCCCATGTGTACACTTTACATATCTTATAATTTTATATGTCACCTATACTGCAACAAAATTTTTAAAAATTTTAAAGCTCATTTTATTTTATATGTGGCATTCAAGGGGGCAGAACTCTTTAAAAAAAAAAAAAAAGGATCGGGGGGAAAAAGAAATCTAGTGAGTGGCTGTCCCACTAGAGCTATTACCTTGGCCTTCCTGCTGCCCCAGCCTCCTTTGCTTCTAGTCGTGGCTACAGGACTAAGATTTTGGCTAACGTGGTATGATGGGAGAACACGTGTAACTTCCAGTTCAAGTCTTCCTAAGGATGTTATTTACTGTCTACTTTGTCCCCCACTCTTCCACCTCCTGCAGCTGGAAATGGGGGTATGATGGTTGTGCCAGTCTCAGTGCTGTAGCTAAGGGCAACACCTCGGGACCAGACAGGATAACAAACAGCAGGAAGCTGGTCTCCAGCCAGTGCAGTAGAGAAGTGCTAACCCATCCTAGACTCCCTGCCTACGCGGAGACCATTAAATGAAAAAGAAAGCAATTCTAGCTTGTTTAAGCCAGGATATGGATGGGTCTCTTCGGGCCTTACAGCAGCCTAGCTTATATCCTAATTGTGGGGTATTACCATACCAAAACCAAAATATATGTCAGTGGTTTAGTGACCAGGTGGCTGACGGTGAGGACAAAGACACTGCAGGCTGTAAAACTGACCTTGCTAGTAAAACCAACTGCTTCTCTTCTCTAAGCAGTAAAAGGGAAGATTGTCACTCAGAGCCTCCTTCAAGAATTTTCTATGGGACATTCTCCTGGCCCACACAATGGGAGCCGGCCCAGCTGCGAAGATTCAGATGGTAGAGATGTAGCTTTCAAGCCCATTGCTTCAAATGATCTCAAGGTAGAAGCCCTTAAACTGAGGGAGGGAGTTAGTAGTGGACTGTGCACTGAAGCCAATAAATAAAACAAGTGGAATCTGCAAACTTAGGAGCTGTAGCCAAAGGTTACTTTCATGTAGAACAGACTGGAAGCAAAGAGACTAGAATTGTTGAGGAAGTTGCATGGCCAAAAAAACCCAAAAGCCTAGGCCACAAAGCCTGTGATTGTTTAATACAGGTCCCCAAACCCATACCAGTAGATAGCAGGCTGCAAAGGGAGAGCAGCTCCAGGGAGGGACACTCTCCAACACTCTCCACAGATGCAGCCACAATAGATGGGGGCCACTGAGAACAAGGGACAAAGACGTAACTGCCAGAGGGCTAGTCCAGGGTGGCCAGGGAGCTCTCCCAATGGCTGAACAGTAAAATGCAACAACTGCTACCCACATTTTTTCTTGTTCTAGAAGCACTCACTGGGGCCTTCTGATTCTCCCCTGTTCCAACTGAGAATCTGATATCAGGTAACTCATTTGTTAATGCACAGGCCACCAGATCCAAGATTCTGGACCCTCAGCTGGGTGCAGTAATCGAATGGACTTGGGTTTGTCACCTTTGAAGAAAGGAAGAGTGTCTCCCATGTGGGAGGAAGAGTGAGAAGGGATAACTGGATGCTGCTACAAGGGTGAACTGTGGTAGAGACCGCTAATCACCTCGGGTCAGCTCCTTTGTCCTATTGGGTTAGCAACATCCACAAAGCTGTGCACTTCCCCAGCCCAAGCCTGCACTCTCAGACTTTCTTGAAGGAGACTTGGTCAATGGGATGTGAATTTTGACCAAGGGAGAACGTTTATTAAAAAAAATTGCTTGTCCTCAACGTTTTCTCTCTCTCTCCCTGCTTCCCACGAGCTGGAACCCAGATGTGACGGTGTGTGCCACTGCAGAAGACACAGACAGGAACAGTGCCTTAGACAGGAAGAACCTGGGTCTCCGGGTGACTTCCTGAAGCCAAGCCTCCTCCTCTGCCTGAACTGCCTTCCTAAATAATGTCTGGGTTGTTTGAAGCACTATGTTTTGTTGTCTCATTTTTATAGCAGCTCAGCCTATACCCTAATTAATACAGGGAGAAATTGGGAATCAACATGATTTGAGTACAAAGCATATTTGTATGTCCACACACAAAAGTGAGCAAATAGAAAGTCCCTTTAAAAAGAAGTTTAAAGATGGAGTAGTGAGTGCTTTGAAATCCAGTAGCCTTCATTAAAGCACAGCTAAGAAAAATTTATGTGAATGAGTAAAACTGTATTCAGTTTAAAAATACTCTGTCTTAACAAAATGAATTATAAAATTAAGTCATTTATTTCTTATTTCAACAGTTTAGTTTAGAGGTAAAAATAGAAGGTCACTTGATCTATTCAAGAAGAAATCCCATACAGAAAGGGGAAAATGAATTGAAAAAATGAACGATCACATGCCCAAATATTTAGTACCAAATATCAGAAAAGAAAATCACATACAGAGAGGCAGTAAACCTTAGTGGTTAAGAGCTCTGACCCTGAGGACAGATGGACTGGTTATGCATCCTAACTTTCCAGTTCTATCCATCTGACCTTGAACTCTTACCTGGACTTTCTAAGTCTTGGCTGCCTGTGTTTCAGTTTCCTGTGGATCAAATGAGACAACGCACAAAGCACTTGGGGCTATATCCACTTCAAAATAAGATTTCAATGAACGATGTATAAAACCATTATCACCAGGTTGTTAAAATGTGACTATTTGCAGTCAGGTATCTGAACCTCCATCCTTTCTATAAGACTAACCTCTCTCAGGTTGGCAAGCCACAAAATATTTAATGCCTGGGGTTTCCAAGAGAGACAGCAATCCAACTGGAAACGCATTTACCAAGTATGTTTATACCTTAGCATAAAGTGCACGATCAATGTAATAAAATAAATATCCTGATAAAAAATTAGATTCGCAGCTCCTTAAAAACAACTTCTAGATTTGAGAAGAGAACTTCTATTTCCCTATACTGTGCTCACTAAATTAGAAACATCAGGCTTTTAACTGTCATTTGCTAATTGTGTGATATTGGGCAAGTTCTTAGACATATTTGAAACTAGGTTTCCTCGCTGTAACATGAAGACAATAATATCCACTCCGTGGTTGGCTATGAGGATTAAATGAGATGCTATACACAAGATGCTTATCACAATACTTGGCATACAGGACGTATTTGGATAATGAACAGAGGAAAATTTGGGGGGTATAGTTATTGTTATAAAAATAGTAAAATAGTGTTAGTTTCGTAAGACAATGACATGTGAATTTGAGAACGACTGGTTGCAGGGCATACACTTTGTGCTGCTTTCCTCATCGCACGAATGGGTCACACCAACCACTCAAGCATGTTTTCTCCCTAGCTCCAATGATATCAAAACATTATTTTTGCAAGCCCATTGTCCAGGGATAGGATGCATTTGTGAAACATAGATTCTCCCTAAAGCTAAATGCCTCACATGAGATCATATTCACAATTTTATTTCTTATTAGTGTCACGCTCTAGCCAACTAAGCTGACCACTGCAGACTTGGCTAAGTAATAATTATGGCAGTGTGTGTCACCCGGCATCCTCCAAGCTTTAATGGTTCCACAAAACTAAAATTAAGTTTGCAAAGAAAATGCCCTCTTAGCCTTCGGGGAGCTGATTGAGACAATTAGTGTCATCGGCTAACCCAACATGCGGGGTGAAGTGAGGCCCTTTCTACTTCACCCATAAAATAGAGATGAGCCTGAAACTCAAACACATGCCTGAAACTATAATGAAAATGAGCCTTTTCCTTTCTGGATTAAAATAGAAGCTTTCCTCCCCCACCTACAAATCCAAATCCACATTCTATTTCTATCAAGGAAAAAGATATTTAGCATTGCTACTTTTAATCCATTCTTTTATCTTTATTTTTAAAACAATCAATTTGCCAGGCTTATGTGTTTATAGTGTTTCCTCTTGCAGGTTTCTGATTATAGTCACCACCCCAGTCTGACCCAATTTCTAAGCTGATTTTTCTCAGCTACGGAGCTGCTTACTGAGTGGCTTCACAGTTCACTTGTTTCCATTCCCTGATGCCATGGTCCCTAGAACCCTCCTTGCTGCAACTGATGGGCACTTCTGGGCACTCCATGAAATAGTCAGTACTACTTGCTTCTTCACTCAGGCCCCAGGGGTGTATGTTGGCCCAGGTCACACTGCTTAGTGGTGGCAGAACAAAGACCAGAATCCATCATCTTTGTTATCATCATACAGACAAGAGCCCTTGAACCTGTTTAAATCACAAAAAAATTAAAGAAGAACTCCAACTCAAATGTTCTACCAGGTGGCCTAGTAGGCACAGTCCAATTCTGGGACTATACTATAATATCACCTCATGAAGTCTTGGCTGTCTTCTATGATCATCATCTGGGGTCATTTTTCTCTCTCTCTTTCTTAGGATGCTTTTGACTTTGTCCTGTAGGATTGTTTGCTGCTTAGCTGGCTGTCCTGGCCAAGAGCCCAGGCTAGAGCTAAGGCTTACTGTATAAACATCGCAGATTTGGTGGTTAAAGAGGAGGCATTGTATATCATTATTTACTGGTTTGGCCAGTCTTTAGGCTGTTTGCATCTGCCTTGAAACAAAGGCAGTGACAATGAGGCATAGAGCTTTACACATTTTAGTTCACCATCTCTACAGGAAATTTTCATTAAAAAAATGTGATTCATGCTCAGATTCTACCTTCCCATCCAAACCGAGTCCACTTGTCGCTGCTCCACTGACCCTTTGGTCTATCACCTGCTCACTCCTGTTTCCTTCTCTGAATGGAATTTCTCCTTACATGTTCCATGACAGTTATTTCCGACCATGTATTAAAATGGTTCACATATCGTTTGTCTCCCCCAGTAACTCACAAGCTCTTTGAGAATAGTCTCTGTGCCTACCTCACCCACAGAGCCTTCCCAGGGCTCTGCACAGCCCTTACCATGTGTCCAGGAAACACCAGACCAAAAGACACATGATAGATCCAGTAGATCTCTTCACCCTGAGTGGGAGCAATTTTAATTCTTCCTTCTCTGAAACAGAATCTTGCTACAACCAAAGCAAACATATTAAAGCCCATCCTAGGAATGGCTTATTGGAATGGTCTTAATATATCTTTATTTAAATCTGTATTATTAGCAGGACATGTTCATATAATTTTTAAAAGTTAATTTTCATGTCCAGAAAAATAGCAAACAACATTCAAATGCAACAGTCGCGGCAGAAGCTATAAATTCCAAAGATTGTTAGATTTACAAATAATCAATATTAAAAACAACAATTGCTGTTGAATAACTATTATGTACACATGAAACTAATATAAAATTGTGTTAGCTATATTTTAACAAAAATTTTTAAAAGTAAAAATAAAAACAAAAAAATCACATCTACCTACAAAGATTTCTTTAAAAAGAAAATCTGTTGGCAAGTTTCTCCACTCGTACGTCAGAAAGGGTAAAAAATATTTTTTTCTAAATACGTAGGATAAATGAAAATATTTCTCTTCTTTAAAATCTTAAATTTGATTTATAATTGAAATGTACTTCAGCATATCTTTCTGCAATAATTTTCCTCCTTTGGTTTCAAGTAAGACTTTAACAGAATTAGTACAACCTGTTAAACTCATGAATTGTTTTCTAGATAGTGAAAATTGAGGAGGTAATTTCTCTAAACTTTAAAAAAAAAAATTAAGTTGGAAAACTGCTTTCTGGATGGCGTGATTACATGAACCAACAAGTCCAACATCCAGTCCCAACTAAAGATAAGAGTATGGAAGTAAATCATTGCTCTATCGAGAATGTATCTATTTTTAAAAATCCAAATTTTCTGATAATGAAATAGTCACGAAGTGGTCAAGAAAAATACTTTGCAGACCTATATGCTTTCTTTTTTTTTTCCATTATGCATGTCTTTTGTCCTTCTTTTCTTATGTTATTTCCTCATTTCAGGCTGCAAAATTTGCTTGAGGCCTGAGACCATATTGCCAATAGTTCACTATAATTGGAAGCAGTAGGTGCTTAAGCACTCATTACCTGACAAGAAACACCGCAATAACAAACTCAGTTTGGAGGTCAGTGCTAATAAGGCCAAAGTCCTTGACCCACAAGTGGACTTTTGTTCCACTTCATGAAAATAAGCCAAATGCCTTGGTCTGTGCTTTTGCTCACCCAGTGTTGGTGGCAGGGGCTGGCGGTGCTGACCATGAAGATGTGAATGTCCTGGTTCAAGTCCCTAACACAACCAGGGTTGGGAAGGTACAATCAAACACTGTTAAACCAGATTGTGCTCGAGGGCAGAAGCAGGCCCAGTGGAGATAGGAGTCATTGGTTCTCAACTGTTTCTCTAATGCATCCAAGTGACTCATGAGCACTGACCATCAAACACTCGGGTAGGTGAAGGGGGCTCGCCCCATCATTTACTGAGCTACATACTTTGGGAAAAACAAACCCCAGCTGACAAAGGTACCCACTACTGAACTGAAATTCAGTCAAGTGGAACAGTGCATATGAATCACTTCGGAATTTTATAAAAATAGTTTCTGATTCAGTAGGTCTGGTGTGAGACCTGAGGTACTGCATCTGGAATAAGCTTTAAAGTGATGCCAAGGTTGATGGGTCCTTGGACCTCACTTTAAGTAGAAAGATTCGAGAGTTTCTCAGGTTGGTGTAAGCAAAGAAAAATTGGACCTCAGGAGTCTAGACGGTCAGGAATGGTTTGAAGATACTGACAAATAGTAGTAAGATCACCTCATTTTTAGGAATGCAGAGATCAGAATCACTTATAATCACTCAGAAGGAGAGGTCAGAAGTAAGTTTCACTGAGGGCTAAGGGCTGAATTAGGTGTTCCCTTGTCTCCACTTCTCAAATGAGGCAGTTGGGGACTGCGGGACACAGAGCAGGGGCCTGACCTTGTGGACACTGGCAGGAAGAAGTTGCTACAGCTGATGCTAAATAGACAGGTGTGGTGCCTGTGACTGGAGGCTGGAAGCTGATGGGAATCAAGAAAGAAATAGGTAGCCAAATCTCAGACCCCTGCTATAGGGCTAAAATCAGAATTACACAGTTATTGGCTGAAATTTGGCACACGGCTTACAAATCATTTACACAAAAGTTAGTGGATGTTGGAGGCCTCATCAGCAGTCTTCTCTCCTTCAAATACATTAAATCGTGGCCCTAGACTCCGCTTGACTTTAACAGGGTGAAATAGATCTGGGGTAATCCAAGGTAAAATATTATTTACTTTTCCCTCTCTAGTTGAGTCTCTTATGTAAAAAGTGGCAAGGCAGCTGAAATTAGGCTTATAGAGCCATGTTCACAGAAGTGCTAAAAATGAGGGTGAGCCAGCCCTGAGCCCAACAAAGAGTAAATGGATAGACAGATTTATATTCATATATGGACTGATTTAGATATTTGCCAAAAGAGTTTTCCCTTGTCTAAGAAAGGCATAGTCCTAATATTGTTATTTCTGAAGGAATCATTTCATCAATAAGTTTGATGAAAGTTTAAATATAAGAGGCCTAAACTGAAAATGTACCTTAGTTCTTCCTGTATCATTCCAAAGAGCTCAGCTAACCCCCTTCCTAGGCTAAGCAGCATTAGCATGCAAATAAAACTGAGGTTCTTCGGTTAGCATTGTACCCAAGAGACACTAATAGTCCCAACAGAATCATGAATATATCTGTGAAACCTCTCCAGACAACACCCAGGAACATAATACATTAGGCTGACACGAACCTTCTTCTTACCACAAACACATAGACCAAAAATAACCAAAATAAATACTGTAATGTAATCTGAACTTGAAGGGATGAGAGAAGATTCTCAAGAGTCATAAGCAAATAGGAAAGTAAACTTCAGAGTTGTTATCTGGAGCTGGGGCTGTGGTATCCAAACGTGTACTGTGAGAATACGGGCTTAAAAGGCCGAGCCTCAAGTCCTAACCTTGAACCTTGAACCAGCAGAAAACTGAGACTGGGCATCTGGCCCACAAGGGCTGCCCACATTTTGAAGAGAGCACAGGAAGACTGAAACAAAGCTTAGTCTGTACCATAACTAGACTTAAATAGCAAAATGTTAAAACAGCAATAAAAACTAATTTAGAAGTGATTCATGCCAATACCATCTTAAATTCAAACTGTTCCAGAAAATAGAAAAAATTAGCCAACCTTTGTATGCTCTTGATGCCCAAGTGATAACATAAACAAAGCTAAAAGACAAACCACAGGCTGAAAGAGGATAAGCGAATATACATAAAATACAGTTAGCATCAAGAATATATAAAGGACTTATAATAACCAATAAGAAAAAGCCAAAAATTTCCATGTAAAAATGAACAAAAAATATATATTGTTATTTCACCAAAAAATAAGATCTCAAATTCCAATAGGTATAAGAGAAGTTGCTCAATTTAAATATTAATCAGGATGACAAATATTAAAAAGTTTGATACCAACTGTGGGTTAAGATGAGGAAACTTTCATGGACTGTTGATAGAATGGGAAGTATACACCAGCCTTTTGGGAAGCTAATTGGCAATATCTAGTAAAAGGGAAGATATATATGCCACCAAACCCATTAATTACACATCTAGGTATTTACCTTAGAGGAACTCTAACACATGTGCAGGGCAGCATGACTAAAATGTTCCCTGTAAAAACGTTTGTAACAGTAAAAATAAACAAAGTCTAAATTTTCATTAAAAAAAAGAATAATTAATAAATGTTGGTATTTTCTATTTGAAATATTTCTTTCCCTTTAGAAAAAAGATCTGATATAATACATTATAAATATTATATTGTTCAATCAGGGAGATGGGTATATAGACTTTTTTGTTTGTGTTTTCTGCATCTTTGAAGTATTTTATAATTAATTTTTAAATAAGTGTATATTATAAAGTCTATCCAGAGCTATACATATTGTCAAAGGAAGATATATATCCATTAGACATAAACTCTTGAAAAATAAAAATACTTATTGTTTCAACCACTGAGTTTTCAAGGGGCTTTGTTATGCCTTAAGAGCTAATACTTGTTTTCACCATATATGAAGTTTTTAAGTGGAAAAAGGTCCATGTGTTCAAGCAAAGGTGACCTTCATACCTAGGCACATCACATAACAATTCTAAGCCTCTGTTATTGTCATCATGAAGGTTTGATATCAGAATTTGCTCAATTTTGCCTACAAACTGTTGTTTTTTTTTTAATTTAGAAGATGTTTACTTCATCTTTTATTAAGGGAGGGCGCCCACTAACTTAAATGCAAATGGAACCTTCTAGTGTATCCTCTAGCATGGTGTGTTGTGTGCCTTCACATGCGATAATGAAACTACTCAAACTGATGAGGAGAAAAAAGACAACAAACAAATCGTGCATAAAAACATGCTGCATCTGGCAGTAGAGTCCAAGCCAATATAAATATAAAGAGAAATCAAAAGTTCTAACACTTCATTAAGTCGGCTCCAAACTAAGTAACCAAGTCAACTGTGACACCAAAGCACATCTTAGCAGAGAATATTATTCCGCATCTCGATTTAGTTACGTAGATAAAGTGCTTGGTCTAGTAGAAGGGCATAACCCTGAGAATACACAGACTGTATTCTGCTGCCAACTAGTACTGTGACTGAGCAACTTTCTCAACTTCTCCAGATTTTCTTTCTTTCTTTTCTAATGCAATAAGGAGGCTGGATGATTCATCTCAGGTTTCTCCCAGTTTGAACTTTTCATAATCCTGTGACAGTGAAACAAGCCTCAAGGCTTTCCTACTATAAAAACAACCTTTTCAATCTACTTTAATATCCAAAGAGTTTAATGTTCTTTCCTTAGTCCAAATCACTCATTTGACAGACGTGGACTGAAATGAAGATTTTTTTTTTTGGTCATTTTATTTATTTATTTTAAAATAATTTTTGACTTTTCAATTATTGCTGGCATACAATATGTTTCAGGTGTATAACATAGCAATTAGACATTTATATAACAAAGTGATCACCCCAATAAATCTAGTACCCACCTAACACCATACATAGTCATTACAATATTATTGACTAAATTCCTAATGCTATACTTTATGTTTTTATGACTATTTTCTGACTACCAATTTGAACTTCTTAATCTTTTTCCCTAGTTTACTCATCCCCACAATCTCCTCGCATCTGGCAAATATGCAAATGTTCCCTCTATGAGTTTGTTTCTGTTTTCTCTGATCATTTATTTTGTTTTTAAGAGTCCACATATAAGTGAAATCATACAGTATTTGTCTTTCTCTGTCTGACTTATTGCACTTAGCATCATACCTGTAGATGGCAAGATTTCATCCTTTTTATGGCTAATAGTCTAATATGTATGTGTATACACACACACACACACACACACACACACACACACACACACCACCTCTTCTGTATCCATTCACCTATTGATGGACACTTAAGTTGCTTTCATATCTTAGATATTACAGATAATACTGCAATAAACATATGAATACACATGTCTTTTAAATTAGTGTTCTGCAATTCTTTGGATTAATACCCTAAAGTGGGATTACTAGGTTCTTCTTTGTCTCTAGTTATAGCCTTTGTTTTAAAGTCTATTTTGTCTGGTATAAGTATCGCTACCCATCACTTTTTTATTTCCATTTTTTTCCTATCCCTTTACTTTCCATTTGTGTCTTTCTATCTGAAGAGAGTCTCTGTAACCAGCATATGACAGGGTCTTGTTTTCTTATTCATTCAGCCACCCTATGTCTTTCGATTGGAGCATTTAATCAATTTACATTTAAAGTAATGGTTGATAGATATGTAGTTATTGTCATTTTATTACTCATATGTTTAATCTTTTTTCATCTTTTTCTTCTTAAAGAAGTCCTAACATTTCTTGTAACACGGTTTAGTGGTGTTGAACTCCTTTCACTTTTCCTTGTCTGGGAAGCTCTTTATCTGGACTTTGATTCTAAATGATAACCTTGAAAGGCATAGAGGTATTGGTTGTAGTTCCTTGCTTTTCATTACTTTGAATATTTCATGCCAATCCCTTCTGGCCTGCAAAGTTTCTTAATAAGAGACCAGTCTGACAACTTCATCAATCTCATGAGTACACATCGACGTTTGTTATGGGGGATTTTCCCAATGATTACAGAAATTTTCTTCCAGTCATCACAATCTCACTTTTTTTATTGTGACATTGACTAACGGAGTCCAATTTAACAGTAAGTCATTGCATTGTGTTCACCTCCCATAGTTAGATTTCTTTCTGTCACCACATATTTGACCCTTCTACTTCCCTCCTCCCTCCTCCCCCACTACACTCTGTTAACCAGTCTACAGTTCATGTCCATGAGTCTCTGTTTGTCCTATTCATTTGGTGCTTTTAGGTTTATATCCCATATATAAGTGATATCATGTGACTTTCACCTTGTTCAGTCTATTTCATTTAGCATGATTATCACGAGGTCTGTCCATGTTGACACAAATGGCAGTACTTCATCTCTTCTTATGGCTGAGTAATATTCCATTGTATTTATGTACCACAGCTTCTCTGGCCAATTATCTATTGTGGGACACTTCGGTTGCTTCCATGTCCTGGCCACCATGAGTAGTGCTGCTATGAACACCAGTATGCAAATATCTTTTTGGATATGGGTTTTCAAGTCTTTGGGGTGAATATCCAGTAGAGAGATTGCTGAATCATATGGTAGATCAATTCTTAGTTTTTGAGGAACCTCCACACTGTTTTCGGCATGCTGAAGCCAAAAGCTGCTTGTTTGGGCCTTGTAAACCTTTGGGAGATTTTAGAAAAGTCCACAGCATGAGCCAAGACAGACCATTTATATGGAAAAGCCATTGGAACCAGCTTGGGTGGTCCTGTATATTGAGTGGGGCCTAGTCTCAGGTAATCACCAGGGCCAGGAAACTGATGTTAGCCAGGTTGTTAGAGACTCAGATATGGCACCCACCTAAGTCTCCACACTAGTATGGGAGAGGGTTCAACAAAGGAACAATGAATTTTGCCAGTACTTCTGTCTGAGAGAAAGCTGTCCCTCCAGCTGTCACCCTGAAGCCAGACAACTCTGTTCCTTTCCATATATCCCTAGCACCAGTGCTGAAGCTCAGAGCAATTGAGACTGTCAGTGAGTAAATTTGTGCATGGGCCCTATAAGAGGAATGCCTGGGACTCCAGCAACCCTCCATCTCACTCAGCCACAACCTCCACTGGCTCCCACAGAAGAATTTGTAGGAATTTCTCTCCCTGGCACTGGAACACTGGGCTGGGGAGCCTGGTGTGAGCCTTGGTCCCCTTGCTCCTCCAGGGGGACCTCTGTAGCCAAGATAGCCCTCCAGATTTGTAACTGCTACACATGGAGTGGGATCAACCCATGTGTACCCCTCCTATGAGTCTCCACGAGGCTTCTTCTGTATATCCTTAGTTATAGGACTTCTGTTCAGCTAGATTTCAGGCAATTCTCAGTGATGGCTATTCTGTAGTTTAATTGCAATTTTGATGTGATCATGGCAGAAGGCAAGCATAGAGTTTACCTACTTGGCCATCTCAACTGGAAGCCTGAAATGAAGATTTCTGCCAAAAACAAGGTAAAAAGTAGCTGCCATAAGAAGGTCCTTAAATCCTCATTGTTATACTGGCTAAATTATAAATTTTTACTCTGTCAAGGAAAAGACTCTGAAATTATGGTCAACATTTTCATCTCACAGAATGGGAAACGGAGACACTAAAAGGTCCTATAATTGACCAAATGCCACACAGCATCTTAATGTAAAGGATAAGTTCTAACTTTATGTTTTTTAATTCCTGGTCCATCCATTAATCTATTTGTGCAAGATTTATTGAACCATCGCCAAACACTATGCTAGGCACTAAGTATGCAAAGAGTAGTACCAAGCCAAACTCATTGCCTGCATGGAGGTCACAATCCACTGGAAGTGAAGAAGGAGGGAACAACTGTCAAACCCTAATATGTATGCTAAGGCATTGTGGGGTCCTTTGAGAATCCAAAGGAAGGAATACCTTATGCAGCTTGCAGATACATCAAAAGCTTCATGGAGGAAGAAATAATTAAACTATGTTTTGAAAAATAGGGATTTTGTAAGGTATAAGGGCATGAGAGTAATGAGCAGAGAACACAGCATATGCAAAGGCACTAAACATACACACACACACACACACACACACACACACAGTTTTGGGGAGACTGTAAGTAGCTGAATAAGCTTGAAACTAGGACACATGAAAGAAGAGGCAGGAACAGATAATGCCAGGAAGAGAGGCTTTGACTTTTGTGGAGAAAGATGAGGAATGAGCCACTTAAAAGACCACAAACCTAAACAATAATTCTTCAAAACTCTGAAACTTTTCTTATGACATTTAGAAACCATAGTAATGATGGAAGTAATGATGGAAGCACCTCCTCCAGAACTGCGGCCTTAGAGGAAGACTGAAGGCTTCTGTCAAGCATTTAGATCAAAAGTGTGCATTTCAAGTTAACATTAACTCTCTCATTCTCTAATACCATGAAATGACATCACAAACAAAAATTTTAAAGTAAAGAATTAATTTCTTCCATTTAACTCTATCTTCTCTAGGTAAGTACTAGGCAAATTATACATTTACAAAAATGTATGGTTGGTTGAATTGAGGACCCAGGTAATCCAAACACTCTGATTTACTGATTTTTTGTTGTTGTTGTTCACCTGTTTATTCAATTTTGTTTCTCATTTGGTTGATCATACTTTAGATTGAAATGACCAAATGATCTGGTGAAGCCTTCTGGTGGAAAGAATAATACCATAGAAAAATATCACAATCAATTTTAAATGAATGATCTAAATATATGGAATATACCATTTTTAACTATATATATATATGTATATATATATATGTGTGTGTGTGTATATATATATATATATACACACACACACATATATATATATATCTTGTCAAAAGATATTTACTGTGTACATAAGCATAGAAAATTATATGAAAAGATTTATACTAAGATAGCTGTGATTTTTCTCTGGTTAGTAAAATTAGAGATAATATTTATTTTCATGTGTATTCTCTTTCTTTCCTTCTCCTTTCCTCCCTCTCTCCTCTTGCTCCCTCTCATGCTCTCTCTTTCTCAGCATAACTTTGATATAAAAACAGCTATTAATTATTTTAAAATACCAAGTTTTGTCAATTGTGTATATAAGTCAAACCATCAAATTTTCTATGGAGAAGAAATTAGTATAACATTTAAGAGTACTTGACAACACAATAAAGATTATCATTCTCAGTTTCTGGCTGCCACATTTCACACACTGCACTATTTCCCATGGTTTATCCTTAACCCTGTTAATAATAAGACATTCTTATTATTTATATTCTACAGATAAAAGAAACTGAGGCATGAGGATGTTAAATAACTTGCCCAAATTCATATCATTAGTAAGCTTCAAAAGAAGTCCAAGCCTTTTGATGGTCCAAACCCGTAATGGTGGGGACTGATCTTAATCACCATGCTACCATGGTAAGGAAGAGTCACACAAATCCAAAACTTTTCACTAATAATGTTACACTAGTAAACTGTCATGATTTACTTCTGTTTAATTCCATTTGCACTGATATAAACGAAGCAGATACATTTACCAACTTTGCCCAATTCCTCCATTTTTAAGTTTTTTTAAAGCTTTCCACACTCCCTTTTTGTCATTATGATATTAAACTTTATTAGCCCGTTAACTAGCATGTGGTTATCCTAGGGAAAGTGGTACACAAGGAGGGTATTGTTATACAGCTATACGGTGGAGTATAACACAGCTGTTAAAAATATTAAGGAAGATCTCTATGTATTGATATGAAGTGATTTTCAGGATATGTTAAGAAAAAAGGCAAAGTGCAAAATAGTATCCATAGTATGGTATCTTTTGTGTAACAAAGAAACGATTACAAGAAAACATATGTATAACAGCCCAATTGTGCAAAAGAAAATACCAGAAGGATTAGCCAGAAACTAAAGAGATTAGTTATATAGAGGAGGTGGGTATGAAAAGGGCTGGAAAGAAAGAGCAAACAGATGAGGGGTAGAAAGGACAAGGATGAAGTGACACTTCTCTGGGTATATTTTATAAAGCTCTGGCTCTTAGAATCACAGTCATAGTTCATATTTTTCATATACTCCCAAATAATAAACAATTAAAACAACTTGGATGAGAAACAGGGAAGATACTAAAATAAAATACAAATATTAACCAACAAACCTAACTTTATTATAAATGAATCAAAAAAAAAAAAAAAACCACTCTGAAGGGGTGAGGAGTAATAAAACCAACCTAAATAACTGTAGAAACAGTATCTTGACTGGAGACTGTAAAGCAAAAGATAAAAATTAACTGTGTAAGTACTATAATTTAGTCAATAAATGTGTTTCTTGTAGGGGTATGGGTTCTGAAAGCAATTTTGAAACTACTTATGTATACACTAGAATTAAATAAGTAAATATGACATAGAAAACAAGAACCAGATTCCTCACTATTGGAGAAAGAAGTTACAAATAAACAAAGGGGGAAGATAAAAAAGAACCTGAAGTAACAGTACAAATGTATGGCGATGATAGATTAGATAGAGGATATAGGATAGATAGATGATAGATAAATAGATAGATAGATAGATAGATAGATAGATAGATAGATAGATACATAGATGATAGATAAATAGATAGATAGATAGATTAGATAGATAGATGATAGATAGATAGATAGATAGATAGATAGATAGATAGATAGATAGATAGATAGATAGATAAGACAGACTGACAGACAGACATAAAAATAGAATACGCATAATGTGCAGGTTGGTATCCATGCATATTATTTCCTAGCTCTGTCCACCAACAGGATTAAAAGCAACGACAGCTCAGTAGTGATAAGCACACCTAGCACCAAGATATCAGTGTCTAAACACCTTTCCCTACAAAAGAAAACTTAGAAAAGTGATTGATTCCATTGAGAGAGCAGGGAAAATACACATGAGCCCAGAATATAGAGTGAAGCCAAAAAATAAAGAAATGTTAAAAAAAAAGGGGGGGTGCTTATCAAGAAAGAACTATTCTGAAGAAGTTCCTAAAAGCCAAAACTGGAACAAGTTGAACAAAAATAATGTTAATATTAGACTATGACCCACAGAATCAAATAAATATCCATGATTCCATATTCATGGATATAAATAATAAATTATCTATATAGACAGGAGAAAAATAGAGCTCTCCTTTGATATAGGATTCTATTTAATAAATGTTGAACAATAAGAGAGATATAAAGTCACCATTCAGCAAACACCGCAGTAACAATTGTACAGATCCGAGATCCATTGATCTGCGCTAGAATCAGTGGTTGAAAGTTAGAAGAGAATCGAGGTTTCCCCAAGATATTTGTTAACAACAATGAAAAAGGTGAAAGGGAAGGCAAAGACTGTCAAGTGAAAAACCCAGCAGAAAATCTTAACCAAGTAATCAGGGTCAATACTACCAGTAATAAAACAAACTGGTGTCTTGAACCCCACTATATGAAGTACTGAGAAGGACTTGGCATCATTTCTGTGTCATTCTTGCCAGAAATATAACCTCAATCAAGTCATAGGAAAATGCCACATAACCCCAAATTGAGGCACATTTGGCAAAATAACTGATCTATACTCTTCAAAAGTATCAAGGTTTAAACTTTAAAGAAAGGTGAGAAACTTAGAGATTTCAGGAGAGTAAGGAGAAATAACAAAACACAATGTAGGATCCTGAATAGGATTCCAGAAAAACAAGATATTAATAAAAAAAAAAACTGGTGAAATTTGAATAACTTTAGTTACTAGTATCTAGATCACTAAATAGTTCGTTATTGATATGATGCTAATGTTAATTTCTTGGTTCTCATAGGTGCAATATGGTTAGGTAAGGTTTGAATGTGGGGAAGGCTACAGGGGGGATATATGAAAACTCTGTACTGGTTTTGAAACTTTTCTGTAAGTCTAAAAGCAGTTCAAAGTCAGAAAGTAAAAGAAAAATATTGTATTTATGGCAAAAGAATTAAAAACGCTTTTAAAGAAGTAAATCTCTTTTGAGGTGAAAGATCAAATTTGGGGGGAAACACTCTGGTATGAAAACAATACCAGGAAAATAACATGCGGTTTAAAAATCCCACTTTTTGACAGGTACAGCTTCAGAATCCCTATTAACAATTCAGTCCCTTGCATTCAACCATTTAGGAGTTTTCATACTCAGCCATAATCAATCTTAATTTTTTGGTTTTGGCAGAGAGACATATTTTTCTTTGCCAAAGAGGGGGACCATGAGAAGGTTTTTGTCATCTCTTTAGCTGTTCATAACTCCAACTGAGAAAACCCTCTCGTACAGTCATTTTTCTTCCTAAAGGAACACGACGGCTAATGTGGACGATGCAAGCAGCTGATTTCACTTTGGCTGCCCAGGTGTTGCGCTGATCTGCTTTATCACATCATGAAGAGAGCTGGGTTTTGCTTCTTTTGCTGCTCCTCGATGCCACTGTCCCATATTTAACAGTGTCTGTCAGGAGGAGAGCTATAGAGAGGCAGCTATGTGACTTAATCAGTCAGGGTCCAAGAGCTCAGAACTGTTTGTCACAACAGCAAAGGGAATGAAGCATACATAATGAAGCCTCCAAGCAACAGACTAATTAATACCTCTCTCTTCTTTGAAGAAAATGACCCAACATTGAACTCCAGTGCGTTATACAACATTTTAATTTACTATCTGCTAAAGAAAGGATGACTACTTTAGAAAATGCATTCCTACTTATTCATTCTCTGATAATACCAGCAGTCATTTAAATTGGAGCCCCCAGCCAAGGTCTCAAAAGAAACTTGACTAGGACAAGTAGATATTTAATACGTGCCATTATACTCTTGCCTCTTGTTTCTAGCAAAAAATAAATAAATAAAAATAAATAAAGATGCCATATGCAAAGAATGTTGTGTATTGCGGGCACACAGAAACAGCCAGTTACTTTTCCTTGTCACTCCTTTTCTCCTTTCACTTTTCCTCATGTTGTCATTGGTATAGCGTGTGCAAAGATTTGCTTTCCAGACAACAATTGAGAAAATAGGCAGGAGATAAACACTCTTAAAATAATAGGAAATCTCACTTGGTAGTCAAATGAAAAACTGCTGAGGAATTAAGAGAAGCAGCATGGCAGTCCTAAACCTCACTTTGTTGCCAGTCCAGGGAACAAAAACCTTGACTCCTGAGACTTTCGTTACCTGTGCACTAAAACACTGGAGCCATGTGGCCTCGAATGACCTTTCCAGCTCAAATGATTCTGCGAACAGTCGTGTTCTTCGTTTTGCCAGATCAAGCAAATATCCCATGCAATATTTGGGAGATACTACCCTAAAAATATTGGTTGTTTATTTTGAATTCAAATTTAACTGGGTATCCTGTATCTGGCAACACCCCTCTCACTTCTGAGAAATGGATAAATTATGAAATAATTTAACTTTCAGGCCTGGGTTTTTCTGTAGATCCACCACCTCCTCACTGTGGTACTCACGCAGATTCTTTAATGTGTCTAACCCTATTCCTGCATCTGTGAAATGGGAAAATAATAATAATAACTTCCTCATAGGCTCATTGTGAAAAGTATATCAAATAACATATATAGTGCTTAGCACAATACCTGGCTTATTCTATGATTATAATTACTTTATTATTACTGTGTGCTCTGAATATAATAAAATATTTGTTGGAAGAACAAACAATTCAATAAGCAAAGTTGAGATTTTATCAAAAAGATAGAAAATATTTTTGCTAAGCAAGGCAGAGGAAGAAGAGTCTGTGAACAAATTAAAAATCCCTAAATGACACTGTAAAATTTTCCTGTAATCCCGTAATAATAATTACTGTCAGGCTTCAGAATGAGAAAAGCTTACAGAATTTTCTTGCCATATTTCATGCATTTCATTTTTTATTTTAATTCAGAATAAAAGCAAAAGAATATAGAGTGAAACAACTGAGATAAGCCCAAACAAAAAAAATGAAGAAAAGAATTTATGTAAATTAAGAACACACTTCTTACTAGCACTTAAAAAAAAAAAAGAATTGACGGTGACCTCTAGTATATTCCTTTCTGGAGGCTGGTTTACAATCCCTTTCCGAGATTACCTATGCTTGGATAATCAATATTAAGCCCTTCTCTTAGAAGTACCCTATCTTCCTCTTCCACCTTCAATTCCTCAAGAGGTCTCCTAAAAATCCATCAATGCCAATACAAAGGCTGTCAAATAACATTTTCCTCTGAGCTGGATGCAAAACCGGAACTGCAGAAAGGTTTGCAATGAAAATTGTTTGAATCACTATTGACTCATTCTTTCTGCTGACTAGAGGGGTTATGAACTAATTAATCAGTAAATTAATTAATTTAAAAAGGGGGCCCCAAATCTCTTGTTACACCAGCAGTTTCCAAGACCATTCCTTCTTTCCCAGGAGCCAGAATCAACATTAGTAATTCATTTTTTTATAACTAGTATTCATTGGTATTTGAGGGTATTCCACAGACCCAAATGAGTTATTTTTATCTGGTTTCCAGAGATTAATTATTCCTGTCAATTCAAGTCTGTCTTCCTGTTAACAAATCCCTATTCAATCCGTAAACTTTAGATTCCGACATTTTAAGAAAATTTTTTCTGCATTACATTGCTGCTTAATTGTGCCATCTCTAATAAATGCAGGAATCTCTATAAGGTTTCCATTTTTCCCCTAATGTTCTTAATAAGAGACCAGTCTGACAACTTCATCAATCTCATGAGTACACATTGACGTTTGTTATGGGGGATTTTCCCAATGGTTACAGAAATTTTCTTCTAGTCATCACAATCTCACTTTTTTTATTGTGACATTGACTAACGGAATCCAATTTAACAGTAAGTCATTGCATTGTGTTCACCTCCCATAGTTAGATTTCTTTCTGTCACCACATATTTGACCCTTCTACTTTCCTCCTTTCTCCTCCCCCACTACACTCTGTTAACTAGTCTACAGTTCATGTCCATGAGTCTCTGTTTGTCCTATTCATTTGGTGCTTTTAGGTTTATATCCCACATATAAGTGATATCATGTAACTTTCACCTTTTTCAGTCTATTTCATTTAAGCATGATTATCACGAGGTCTGTCCATGTTGACACAAATGGCAGTACTTCATCTCTTCTTATAGCTGAGTAATATTCCACTGTATTTATGTACCACAGCTTCTCTGGCCAATTATCTATTGTAGGACACTTCGGTTGCTTCCATGTCCTGGCCACCATGAATAGTGCTGCTATGAACATTGGCGTGCAAATATCTTTTTGGATATGGGTTTTCAAGTCTTTGGGGTGAATACCCAGTAGAGGGATTGCTGAATCATATGGTAGATCAATTCTTAGTTTTTGAGGAACCTCCACACTGTTTTCCACAGTGGCTGTACCAATTTACAGCCCCACCAGCAGTGTATAAGGTTTCTTTTTCTCTATATCCTCTCCAGCATTTTCTATTACTTGTCCTGTTGATTATAGCTATTCTAACAGGTGTGAGATGGTATCTCATTTTGTGGTTTTGATTTGCATTTCCCTAAAAGCTAGCAATGATGAGCATATCTTCATATGTTTGTTAGCCACTTGTATGTCTTCTTGGGAGAAGTGTCTGTTCAGGTCCCCTGCCCATCTTTTAATGGATTGTTCCTTTTTTGTTGTTACTGAGTTGTATGGATTCTTTGTATATTTTGGATATTAGGCCCTTATCAGAATTGATGCTTGCAAATATCTTCTCCCATTTGAATGGTTGTCTCTTTACCTTATCTACAGTTTCTTTTGCTGAGCAGAAGCTTTTTACTTTGATGTAGTCCCATTCATTTATTTTTGCTTTTACTTCCCTTGCCTTCGAGGTCAAATTCATAAAATCTTTAAATCCAAGGTCCATGAGTTTAGTTCCTATGTTTTCTTCTATTCATTTTATTGTTTCAGGTATTATATTCAGGTCTGAAATCCATTTTGTGTTAATTTTGATGTACGGTGATAGACAACAGTCTAGTTTCATTCTTTTGCAGGTGGCTTTTCAGTTTTCCCCATTGAAGAGGCTTTCCTTTCTCCACCATATGTTTTTGCCTTTTTTTTGAAAATTATTTGCCCATATAAAATGAGTTTATTTCTGGACTCTCAATTTTGTTCCACTGGTCTGTATGTCTGTTTTTCTCCCAATACCATGCCATTTTCATTATTATTACTTTGTTTTATAATTTGAAGTCAGGCAGAGTGATGCTTCCAGCCTTACTGTATTTCCTCAGAATGGCTTTGGCAATTCAGGGTCTTTTGTGCTTCCATACAAATCTGATAATTTTTTTGGTTCTATTTCTTTTTTAAAAAATGCCAATTGGATTTCAATGGGGATTGCATTAAATCTGTATAATGCTTTAGGTAATAAGGTCATTTTAATCATGTTGATTCGTCCAATCTAAGAACACAGAATATTTTTCCATTTCTTTGTATCTTCTTTGGTTTCTTTTAATAGAGTCTTATAGTTTTCATTATATAGGTCCTTCACATGTTTCATTAGATTTATTACATTCACATTTTTAATAATAATAAAAAAGGAACTTGAAGTGGTTCAATAATAATATTGAAGTGGTTTAATAATAAAAAAAAGGAACTGAAGTTGAGTAAATTAAGTGGCAATCTTTGCACAGGTACATGTGAACTACCCAGCACAGATAACCAAATTCATTCAATTTTGGTATATAGTCAACTACCTAAAAATAAACAACACTTTAAAGCTATGGGAACAAAATGTGCCTGTGAAAATATTTTATAGAATCTAAGTGTATCGCTATAAAATTAGGGCATTTTATTTTATTTTGAAAAGAAAGGGGAGAAAGATGCATAGATACTCAGTCACCTTTGAGGTTTGAAAGTCCCCAAACAGGAAATGTAATGAGAGAAAAGACAATGGATTCTGGAGTTAAATAGATCCCACCTTATTACTATTATTTGATTTCTCTGAGCCTCACTTTCATTTGTAAAAGACAAATAATGATGCCTAGTTCAGAGTTTATTGTTTGATTAGAAACAATAGTGTATATAAAGCCACTAAAAATAGTGTCTGACAGTAGGTGCTCAGGAAATGCTAATTCCCATTATTCTCTTCTTCAGCATTTTTTTTAATGAAAGTATAACTGAAGAGGCCACAGTAATTTCATTATTACTTTCTAACATGTTTGTTGTTAACTTGGCAGGAACGTAAACAGTGAAGAAAAAAACAAGCATGTGATACAAAGGGATCAATAACTGGTGATGAGAAGAGATGAATCTTGTCAGAATTCACCACAGAATATACTAGGAGCAAAGTTTATTCTTAGGCCTAATTAAACTTGCAAAGTTTATCTTTTCTTTGCTCTCATAATGGAATTCTTCACCCAAGACAGAGCCTACTATTACTGTGAAAATGAGTCATGAGGATAGATCTGGAAAAAGAAAAATAATCTATGCAATGGCAGCCCTTCTAATGAGTACATGCATCTTTTTCAACCCTGGCTAACAAATTACAGAAACAGAAGTACAGGGACTGCTGTAGGACTGCTGTGTTAACAGTTTTTAAAGGTTCCCCAGGTGATTCTGGTGCCTGTGAGGGGTTAAACCACTTCACTGATGTAGAGAGAGCTTATGCTTGGAAGGTAAGAAAGCTCTCTGAGAGCTGAACAAAAATAGTAAGCCCTAAAATTGTCCACAATATTGTGATAGATTTACACAGCGACAGATGATTTCTAGACTTAGCAGGTGATCACAGTGTAAGGTGTAAAAATGTCAAATCACTATATTATACACCTGAAACTAATACAACCAGTATAGGATTGTATACCAACTATACTTAAATTGTTAAAAAATTAAGATTTAAAAAATGTTAACTGAAAAAAAAGTAGAAAACCTGTAATAAAAGGGTTTCCTCTACTTCTCTGAAAGAATTAGATAACCATAGGATCTCTTCCCTTAAAGAAAAATCTACATGGAAAAAAGTATGTTAATTGTATTAAGAATTTTTCTCTATGTGTCCCCCATCCCACCCCCTGGATACTGAAATACCAAATAGTCAACACATGACTCAGTTTATTTCATGAAGAAGTACATCAATAAAGTTTCCCAATGTCATAGTTGCTGTGAGGGAATGACCAACATGGAGAATACCCCTAGACTCAAGTTTTGCTTTACCAACTCCTTAACAAGATTCTCAAACACGGTCAAATTTGAGAATGTTAGAAGGAGGCCGAAAGATAAAAGGAGAGGAGTCCAGTGAATTTGTAAGAGTAACTTTGAGACGAGACTCTGAAAGAGAGTAGAGATGAGTAGCTTCACTTCAGAGGGTCTTGAATCCATAGAACAATAAGGACTGGCTTGGCTTAATCTTTAATTGAGAGTAAAACACCATAAGAGGCAGTAAGGACAGACTACAGAGAACGGTGTCAGATGCTAACAGAAGAGAGACTAGTGGACCAGGTCAGAGATATAGAGTCCCCAAACCAAAGCTATGTCAGAGGCCTGGAAGACAGAGAAAGATGGAGTACTTAGAGGCAAAAGTTGTCAAAGTGGACTTGGAGAATCAAGGAAACCCTTCAGTTAAAGACTATATTTGGTTCCTTATTTGAGAGATGATGACATTGTTCTGGGATTAGGAGGAAGTCATAGAAAGTCATATCTTCCTCGTAGTGTACTTTGGACCAATGGACTTGGGATCCAAATTTTGCAAAGAAAGGATATACTTTCCGGGGTTGAAAGACTCACAGATTTCCAGCAAAAAGGAGAAATCCTAAAGTTCACCTGTAAAACTTGCTTACAATTATTATTTCATTATTTGTGTACATGTCCTTTTTCTCAGGAACTCTGAACTTGTGGTCTCCACATCCTCCACAATGCCTAGTAAACTGCCTGGCTCAAATATTTTGAATTTAATATGATCACAAATCATAATTTGATCAGAAGCCATCTGGTCTGAGTCCTGAAGTCAGATAAACTTAGGTTGAAATCAACTTTATCAATTATTAGCTGTATGACGTTGAATAAATTAATTATCCTCTCTAAACTCAGCTTCTTCATAAAAATCCAATTGTTCCAAAGATTAAAAGGGATAGTATGTATAGTTACCACAGTGCCTCACAAACTGTAAGCATTTAACAAACGATAGCCTTTATTATTTATATTATTGAGCTCTTCACTATTTCTTCTCACACACATAATCCATGGCATCTTATACATCAGTCAGCCAGAAACCCAAGCAAATCAATAAATAAGAAAAGAACATCAATCAATCTTCCAATATTCCTACTCTGACAAGCCCCTGGCAATAAGTGGTGAGAAAAAAAGTCTGCTGCAAAGATGCATCATCTTTGTTATCAAAACAGAGTCAGATGATGTCACAGTTAGCCGAAGTCTACAAATGAAGACAAATCTACTAATACAATGCTATTTCATTCTGCTTTCTTCAAAGACTCAAGCAAAAAAAAAAAATTAAAAACTACTCTCCCTAAAAAACAATTGAGATGTCTTGGCTTTGGAAGTGCAGAGAACAGAAAAACAGCTTTTGTTATCAAAAAGACGACATTGTATTAGAACAGAAATAAAAAATAAAAATAATGTAATTAATAACATTATTCTGGCCTAAAGGCAACACTGTTCTTAGAATGGTGGTTTAGAATTAAAAATGAAATATTTTACAGTTTATAAAGTTATATATTCAGAGAAGATGGTTACCAGGGGAGAAGCAAAAGCAAGCATCTTAATATATTTTGGGTAGATCCAAGAAAATGTTCATGCCTTAGACTGGGACCTAGATTTGGCTTTTTTCTAGACCTAGAAAAATTATTTGTGCATGAATTTTCCCAGATACATATAAAAAAATGAATTGAAATGTGCAAATGGCTTTGGGCTACGTCACTTCCAAGCAGATAGATTTTAAAATCCGAGCTATTCCTATTTTGAAAACAATGTCATTGGATTTTGCTCTTTTCTTCCTGCTCCCACTCTATGTGAATTGCATGATATCCCAAATCCCCCTGCTAAATGGTTTAGCAATACTTAAAATTTAGCAATGAACGTGCCCACCTCCGGGAGATACCTCTCCTTCATCATTATGGATGACTGACACGTAAACAAATGTGATGCCTAGAAATGGAGCCTGTTTTCCTCTTGCAAATATTCACACATCAAACAATCCTCTTCCCTCATTTTTATAAAGACATATTATCATATGTCTGGCCATATTATCATAGCGAAAGGACAAAGCATAGAGCTCTCAAAACTCAATTGATCTTAATTATCTAAGTCCTACTTTAAATGAAGATAACAGAATCCTTTTTCTATGTAGAAAGGTTAAGCTTAAAAAAATAAAAGTGATTTTCTGGTTCATTCCAAATAGGCTTTGGCGAAAGAATAGCTAAGTGTGAAACTCCTCACCTACTGCATTTCATTGATCAAAGCATTTTGTAAAACAAGCAGATGCAGAATTTTGAGAAGCATTTAAAGGGCTTCTCTTTTGGAAGTTAATACCCTTTGCTTAATTTATCATTGATTTCCATTCTCTTTTCCTCTCTTATGCCACACTGTGTATAAGGGAAAATAACAAGATTCTCATTTGTCTGAAATAAAGCTTGAATTGTTCATGCTCCAATACTCATGGCGGCTATAAAGTGTAAGATGTATGTCATCTGGATCCTATCAATACTTATGGCATTCCTACTATGTGCTTGGCTCCGGGTAAGCAGGCTGGTGCTGCGTCTGCCCCTGCCTCTGACACGACACAGCAGGTGCTTCCTGGCATGTCTCCAATTCTGCAGATCCTGAGGATGGATGCTTTGTAATGCTCTGCTCACCAACCACATATCAGGCAGCCCATTAATAGAGTCCCAGGATCCTGAAAGAAAGCACTTGTCCCAGGCTTGTAAGAAGGGCAAGAGAAATGCTTTTTGCTTGGATAGCTGCTTGTTATACACAGCTGACCCCTGCTTCCCCATCAGAGGAAGCTCGCCCAGCTCTGCTACCTCCACACTCATCTATTCTGGTCTTAAATATTCCTTTGTATCTGCTGTAGAGGAAATTTAACTCCCCAGTGGCTCCAACTATACATGGGGACACTTTCTTGCTGATGCCATATGTCCCTATTCTCCAAACTTTCTCCTCTATACCTCTCTTCTTTGCCTTCAAAACTTGGGGGGGCTGGAAGTAGTAATAATATTCTCCACATTTAAAATACTAATTTTAATTATAGTTTTTGATTACACAAAAACTGTCTTGGTCAGAATGCTTTCAACCTTGTAATAATAATAACAACAATATTTATACAGGCTTATCATGTGCTAGACAGTGAGTTTTATATTTCCCCCTCAAAACAGCCCTGAAAGGTAGGCATTAGAGCAAAGCAAATTGAGGCATGGGTAGGTTAAGCAACTTGGTCAAGGTCAAACAGTGAATGACTAAGATGATATTCAAACCAGGTCTGTTCAGATGCCAAGACCCAGCTTTTCAAAATGCCCCCACACTGCTTCATAAGGTCAAGATGTTGGGAAGCAAAGCAAAAATAAGATTATAGCACCTGGAATTTGCTGAATACAAATTTATTTCCCGTCAAGCTTATCAGAAACCAAATTGAAAACAGTATTTCATTTTATTTCAACAAAAGACAGACACCATAGAATGTGTTAAAGTATCCTAAACTCTTGATTTGTGCTACTGCAAGTAGAACATACCGTTGTTTATGTTTAAATGAATGCTGGCAATAGAGTAGAATATAATGCACCGTAATTGATTTATGGATACTGTGTCTCTTAATAACTCACAGTTAGCAATTTCCAATTTTAACCAATCCCTTTCAATGAGAGCTTGCTTAAAACACTTAACATCATTTTCTTTGACTACCTGTGGTTAGTGCAAATGTTGCCCACCATGATAATCCAATCAGCTAAGCCTGCAGTCAATGTTTTACTCCAACCACCCACATACTTGCTCTCTGCCCAGTTGCTTGCCCGATAGGTCCTTGTTCCTGGGTGCTCTCCCCCAAAACTAAGTTTTGTGCTCAGTATTGAAGATGGTTTTGTTGTCTAATGTCTTCAGTTCTATAGTCAACTCTCTATTCATGAAAGCCTTAGACATCTTTGACCTTATCTTCTCTTCCTATAGATCACTTTCCAAACTTTGCCAACATACATATATGTTTGTGTGTGTTTATATAATTAATTCATTCATCTCTTCTACATGAAAACCAATAACTCACTCAGGGTTTGAATTTTTTAACCAAACAGACTCTAGTTTAGGAAGAATATCTTTACTTCCATGATAATGCAATCGTAATGATAAAAATAACACTCCGTATTCTCAATTTCCCCTTATTTTGGGTAGTTTCAGTTAACTATTATGTTTTCAATAGTGCTATTTCACTTTTACATATCTGATACCATAGTCACTGGTTTATTCTGTCTACATCATGAGTGTTATTTCTCTTCTTATCACAATAATTTCCACAATACATGCAATTAATAAGTATTAGTTGAATCTGAATTATTTTAAGTAAATATAGATAGCTATGAAGAGGAACTATTTATGCCAAATATTGTACAAAGCATGAGCACTATCAATTTAATTTTTCAGAAAGCATTTATTAAGCATTTATTTTGTTAATAAATATCTGTCTCTTCCATTCTAGATATCATCTAGAACAGCACTGCTCAACAGAAATGTGATACAAGTCACATATGTAATTTTATATTTTCTAGTAGCTACATCAAAAAAGGTAAAAAGAAACAGGTGAAATTGATTTTACTTTTATAATTGATTAAGGTATCAATATAAATTAAGCGAATTTTATTTAACCCTGCATATAAAAAATATTACCATTTCAATATGTAATCATGAAAATTATTGAGCTATTTTACACTTTTGGTTAAATCTTTGAAAGCTGGTGTACATATTTACACTTATATTCAATTCAAGTAGCCACATTTGAAGCACTCAGTGCCACCTGTGACTAGTGTCTACAGTATGGACAACACATCTAGATCACTGTTCTCAGCCTCGCAGCACACCAGAGTCACCTGGGGAGCTTTTGATGCTCAGGTCACTCCTCAGACCAATTAACTCAGACTCTCTGGGAGTAAGACCCAAACATCAATATTTTTTAAAGCTCTGAGGTGATCCCAATGAGCAGCTGAAGCTGACAATCTCTTACCAAAAACATTATGAAGAATGTTAATAAACACATGAACATTGTCATTTGCTGATTTAAGTGTCAGGGGATGCAATGATAAATAACCTAAAAGAGCTATTTGCAATCCTGTGATAACTATTCAAATAAATATATGAGTAAAATACAAGATAGCACAGAAGCAAAGAGCAATGAAGCCTGAAAAAGAGCTACTACTTGTATGCAGGCTAGTAGATATTATTACTGTTATCAGATCAGGAATAGAGAGCATTTTTTGAAAGGGGCACTTAGGAGGTTTTCAGTGACCTAAGCAAAAGGCACTTTAGTTGATACCATAAAAACCTCATTAATCAGAATCTAACTAATTGAGATTTTATAATTTCTGATAGATATTGGGCCAGAATTTACTTCTGTTCTATATATTAGGGTAGTAGGTTTGCTAAGAAAAAGAAGATCCTAAGAAAATTAAAATTCTTAATACATTATCTAAATAAATAAAAATAACTAACTGAAGCTTTTTTAATCTCAGTTTACTGCACTGAATTATTAAAACGTTATCATAGTTATTCAGTCTTTTCAATCATATTTTTAAAGGAAAAGATAGCAATTCAAACTTATTCCAAATTTGTGTGTTTTTGTGATACAAGCACAAATTCTCTTGAATTTGTTCTCCCACTGTCAAATATGCTTCTTAGTATGATTAACTTTTTGTGGAAGTTTTCTACCATACATCCTACACTAGTTGTAAAATAAAAACATGCCTCCTGCACCCTCCTACAGGTTTTTGTCTTTGTTGGGTTTTTTTTTTCTGACTAATATATCCTTAAATCCCTTATTTGCTCAGAAATGAGCTCAGAATGCTCCTCCTTCATGAAGTAATTTCCGACTGCTCCCCTCATAAGTACTCCCCTTGTGTCACCTGGTACCCTGTGGACAAGTTTCTCATATACTTATACTTGTAAAGAAATAAGCATAAAACAGCGAATACTTTCTTGCAAGATTGTGAACTTCATGTCTTTTCACATTCCTATTTCCAGTCCACAGCACAAACTGTGGTACATAGTAAGTACTCAAAAAATAATGTTAAAGTTAGATTAAAACAGAGAAAACAAAGCAAGAGCCAAAATGTATTTCTGCAAGAATAAAAGAAAAAATTTATGCACTAAAGAGATTTCTTAAAGTTGCTTGTGATTATTTCACCTTAAAAGGAAAGGGAAACAATAGAATGTGTCAGCTTGTGCCCTGGAAATCTTCCTACAAAATAATATGATTACCTTCCCTTGAAAAAGAGAAACATAGACATCATGATTTCTACACTGAAGGTTTGGGAAACAAATGTGTTTTATTTTAATAGCAAAATAATTGGAAAAGCTATTGTACTAGTCAGGTGACCCAGGCAGAAAACTTTCGATTTACTAAACAGGTTTTTCTAAGTAAAAGAAAGCTAATTGAGGCCAATAGAAATAATAATGTGCTCCCCTAGCTCTTCCTAGATCTTCAGAGAAAAAATAAGTCAATAAGAAATAGAATTGCTTTGGGGAAAAATGGACCAGTATGGCTCTGACTGTTCTGAAGTGCAAGTGTCAAGGGGCAGACAAGGGTAAGAGTGGGAGAGAGAGGTAAAGCACCCATCACTCACAGACTGGGGCTGCAGGGTTTGTAATGTTTTAACATCACTCCTATGGCCCAACCCTACCACTCCTGAACTCTTCATGGAAGAAAAAGGTAGATATTCGCAGAGCAAATTCCTGATCCATGAGACTCCCTCATACTACATCTGCTGTTGGACTCATTCATCCTGAGATGCATAATGCCTGAACCATAAGCATATCTTACACTGGGGCCATGGGTGAGATGGTTTTCATAAGGTTATCTACCACCCTCTTAAATCTACCCTCCTTAGGAGGCAGGGGTGGGGGGGAAGCAATTTCAGGCACAATATATGGGCCCTGCTTCTCCATTTTTGTCTTTCTAGAAAATAATCTCTTCTTTTTGTCCCCCAAAATGAATGTGTTCCTAAAAATTCCTAACAGCATCTTAAAATGTTCAAACACATGAAATAGAAAGCAGCCTTCATTTTCAGACACTTATAATATTTCATATACTATTGCTTTAATATTATTTGGCAAGTACTAAATAGGTCCAAAATGCATATATAGTCCTAATAAGCTTTGAAATAATAGTCTTCTCTTCAAAGAGAACAGTACTATTAATATAAAATTGGTAAAGTTTAAACTAATAAATCATAATCAAGCAAATGTAGGTCTTCAGGAAACTGCCTTAAGCCTCCATGACTTTACAATTCCATATTCAGCACTCATAATAAATCCCAATTCATGTGTATGAATATATAAATATTCATGCATAGTTAAATGTGCACCTATAAATGCATGTGATCATATGCAGATGTAAATGTGTTTTATGACATCAGCTTATGAAAATGTCTTATAGACATATACTGGTCTTAGAGAAACTACCACTTTTAATATCCATTAGATGTAATATATAGTTTACCATTGTGTCATCATCATGGCCTAATGCTATTGTGTAAGATTTATCTATTAGACAACTGAGAATTATGTAAATGCTCTAGAAATGAAAACTGTGAAGCCATTAAATCATGGCCAAGAAAGCATTTCTGTGTTAGTTACAATCTATTTCTCTAATTCCATCAAGTTTTAGGTGCAATGACTTCCAAACCCATTTACCATTTGTGGGTCTTCCTCTGCATCCTCATTATAAGAATGACCAATTGCTTAGATTGGCTGACTGCTATGGCAATGTCAAGCAAAAGCTAAGCTTTGAAACCAAAACTAATAACTATATCTATTAGAGTTGCCCAAATGGACCAATTCCTTCTCCTCCATAAGTCTGAAAATGGCTAATTTCCAAGAGGCAGCCCAAACAGTATGTCATAGGCAAGGTTCAATTCTGGTTTGGGCTCTTAGTTCTGAAGTCTAAGCTGGGTAGGGGCACAGGCAGCCACAGGATTGGGGTATACAAGACAGAAATTCAGAGATTTATTTAAGACAGAAAGACCCAGAAAAAATAGCTCTTGGGTATAATTCAGGGCCCGTTTTGAGATTCAAGTCACAAATCAGAGAAGTTAGAAATTGATATCAAAAAGGGAGTATTTCAGGATTTGAAACAAGGCTCCACACCTTTTTGCCATATTTACAAGGCACCAATCTGTGCTAATAAGTGTGTACTAGCCGTGGAGGTGGAGACAGGGCCTGCTGGTCACTGCAGCCAAACACCATGTCTTCTAGTCTGAGATCCGTTCATGCTTCTAAAATCTCCACTCCCAAGTTCTAAATGCTATGCTTCCCTGTTTTCCAATTATCGGTATCTTTATCCTCAAACATGTCTTTTAGGAAAAAAATCAACAATAAGACATCTACTTAGTTCAGTCATCTGGGAAATGCCATTGATAATACTGTACCGCAGGTCAAATAACGAATACAGGAGCCAGTCAATTTAGTGCAAAAAGAAAAATCAAATTGCTTATTTTGCATCATGCAGAGCAAAAAAATTACTATTTGAATGCTGTGCTTTTCAAGTAGTTGTACTGATGTTGGGTAGGTATAATCATATTCACCAGGCATCTCTATACTTTGTCGCTTTGGTATATTATTTTTTTAACTGCCTATTCTTCTTGGAATCAAATTTACTTATCCTTTTGGGATGCTTAATTCCTTAATGTCAATCAATTTTTTTCCCACTAAGTAAGCAAGTTCTTTGTTCTTTTCAACTAAATTCTTTAATCAGCTTTTGTTCAGAAACTGTTTATTTCCCTCTGCATTACAAATGGTAGATTTAACCAATCTATCAACCCAAGATAATATAAGAAGAGATCTTTTCAGTTCATCCTTTCTTCTCAGGAATAAAGATACTGTGTTCTGTATTTTTGAATAAAGGGAATAATAGGATTAGACTAAGATAGAGGACAGAAGGATGTCAGACCAAAAAAAGGCTTCTTCTAGAGCTTTCCCATCTTATATGGGGAATTGTAATCTATTTGCACTAAATGCTTTTACTATGCTCATTACGCAAAAAAAAACATTAGAGCCTAGTATATTTTGTTACCATATTCTGCCTACTGGGAACTATAATTAAAGCACATTTGAGCAAATGCAATTTTATTTGTTATTAAGCAACTAAAAGCTTAGTCAACCTTGCAAATATGGCATTATTTTAGGATTACAATATGAGCCAGCCAGCTCTCCAATAAACTCTGTTAGGCCCTATCTTTATTAGCAATGCCTCCTATATTCTTATTGTAGGAGACTTCTTCGCTGTGTAACAGTAGTTCTCAAATGTTAGGATGCATCCAAACAACCTGGGGTGCCTGTTAAAACACATCACTGCTTCTAGAGATTCTCGTTCCTTAGATCTGGGGTAGAATCCTAAAACTTGCATTTCTAATATGTCCCTAGGGGATGCTGATGTTACTGGTCTGTTGACCACACTTTAAGGACCACTGGTATACCATGCAGTGGTTAGAGCTTTGTAATCACACCCACTTGGGATCCAATCCTGTCTTTTTCACTAACATCTATGTGTCCTTGGGCAGGTTATTTCATCTCTCTATGCCTTAATCCACAAAGTGGGGTTTGTTGTGAGAATTAAATGAGATAAAAATATGGAAAGTGCTTAACCCAGTTCTTGACAGGGGAAAAGTCACTGTGTGGCAGCAGTTTATTATTTTTAATTGAGGAAATACACCAAGAGCTAGTTCAAAGTATTGATAACCGCAGTGTGCATCAGACTCACCTGGAGAGCTTTTGCAAAATTCATACAGTGAGCCACCTTCCCTCTCAGAGATTCAGATACAGTCTGTATTTCACTGTCCCTAAGATGCCACTGATTATAAGATGCACTATTATTTTACATACCAGTAAGAAAGAAAATTCTGCAATTTTACCATGATTAAACTAATGGAAAGTACATTCACATTTCAAAAATGAGAAAATGTAAAAAATAATGTGCATCCTGGAATTGATAAAATACAGTAGTTACAGATGTGAATTGGGCTTGTCTCCCAGATTCTAGTGATGTGCAGTTTGGGTTGAAAAACACTAACCTAGTCAATGTGATAGCTGCAAGGGAAGCTCAAAGTTCAAATGCCTCAAAGTTGGGAGAGCCACAGGTTGGGAGCCATCCTTAGAACTGTGACATGGTCTAATATCATAATCCACCAGATAATCCCATAGGCTGTTAATGAGACAAAAATATTTCCACTTGATCTGATAACAATTCACCCTCTCAACTTGAAAGAGGTTTTCTCACTGAATGTAGTTAGTTACCCACATGATGAGAATGAATCAGTCTCTTGATAGAGCTAATCAGATCATAGGAGAATGTAGTAGAGTCATCAGGAAGGTGTCAGGCCAAGAAAGTTTTTTCTTATAAACATTAATTCCAGTCCAGAGACTTGAGGAATATTGAGGGACACTTTTAATGGAAGCAAAATATAATTTACTTTCAGGGAGAAGGGAGGATGGTAGAGGTCACACACATGTCCAGGACTGGCCATAGAAGGTTTTTCTGATTTTTATATAGTAGCTTGTGAAGTGTTATAAAACATAAAAAGCTTCTGAAAAATCTAAGAAAGTAAATCTCTAATGAAATGTTGCCATAAAATCATAGTTCTATTTGCAAGTGTCAGTTCTGAAAATTTTATTTTAACTCATGCTTATCTTGTGACAACCCATCCCTCCTTTGATGAATGGGATCACCAGCAACTAATAGTTTTCCAGTTAGGATTCAATCCAATGGACAAAAATAAGATGCGTAAGTTAGGGAGTGTCAAGGACATTTTATAAAGGGCCAAAAAGGGACAAACCATTGTAATCATAATTAAAATAGAAAAGTACATGAGTATGAATGATTTTCTCATTTTCTTACTGTATTGGTTTCATGCACACACAAACTATTGAGGAAATCTATACTTCCAAAAATATTTTTTCGTACCTTGGAAATCTCTTTTGGCTCTGGCTCATATTAAATTCCTTGCTATAGTATATAGTCAATATTTACCGTAATAATTTTTTAAACTGTGATATTCTTAAATTTTCATGTTTCTAATTACAGAATAGGGAATATATCATGAAACTCAACAAAAATGTCTACCTAATTTTAAAGACTGCACATGCAGAATATAATTTAATATAAAACTTAGTCACTTGAATGAGGACATTAGACACAGTCACACTGGTCACAGAGAATATGTGCCAACTTAAGTGAGGAAACAGCAGCAATATCTTTAAAGAAAATTAGTTCTTATTTTACTCTAAATATTTTTTATAAACTGATATGTCCTAGAAGGTTTAGTTGCACCATGAATGCAACTCCTATTTTGCACATAAGAAGACAAAGGCTTCTTCAATTCCATCCACCACTGTAATATCCACCCAACTCATCTGCATACACTTTTCCAGAGATTTTATCCTTATTGAGTGATTCTTTGTGTACCTTATCTATTATGACCAAAATGTGTATAAATTTCCTAAAGTTTCATAACACTGGTGTATGGAATAGCTTTAAATATTTTCAGTCTTTGGGGGAAAAACCCTTAAGAAGTAAGCATTAACAACAGATTGGAGATTCTGATTTGTTTTAATAAAAATATCAATTATTTCAAATCCCCTGCTTTTTAGCAAGTAGTAGATCTCACTTAATATGTCAAAGCATTTTGATATTATGTTTTGCATTCTTATAAAATGCCATTACTTCTAATAATTATCTGAATATTCAGCTTTTCCCAATATTCTCTCAATCTTACATGTCTATCAGAGAATCAAAGGGTGTTGGTTGCATGAAAAGAAATATGCTAAACACAGGAGAAAATTCAGGAGAAAATTTCAGGAGAAAAGAGTAATAGTCAAATGGTCCTTCCTTCTTTGGTTCAATTCCCAGGATTATAGAAAACATAGAGACCTAGCATACATGACCAGCAGAGAAACCTTTTAGGTCTTTCAACTTATCCTTGTGGACAAAATGAAGTAAAAAGAAGCTGAGTGAATAAATAGTAAGGCAAATTAATAATAGCTATATCCAGAAGGTATTAATTAATGGAGCAACATAAACCTGGTTCTAGGTGTGCAGCATCGTAGAAAGATTCTTTCCTGGATCCCTATGATTCATTGCTTTCCTCAATGTCCTGAATAAAAATATAGAGAGGGTATCATAAATTCTGTAAGAGGGACAGTGACCATATTGGATGAATGAATTCAGACTGAAAAAGAAGTTGACAGCCTAGAAACATGGGTCAAATCTAGTAAGATGAAAGGTAATAGAAATCAATTTAAAATGAGGTGATTACATCCCAAAGGAGAGATGTTTTGTACAGAATAGACAGCAGGAATGGCTTGTTAGCAATCCATGCAATGAAGGTTTTAGAGGTGTTAGTCTACATAAAAGTTAATATGAATCAACAGTAAATGAAATGTTTGTTGAATGAATGAATACAGGTAGCATAGAATCAACGGCAGAGGAGAGAAAAAGAGGGAAGAGAGGAAAGAAGAGAGAAGGGGTGGAAAGGCAAGAAGAAAAAGACCAACTTGTCTCTGTGCGGCCTAGACCACCCTTACAGTACTGCAGGATAAAGATGGACAAACTGGGTACATTCAGGAGTGACCTGAGATGCACAAATACTCAAATCAATAACATCCAAGACATTTTTGAAGGAATCAGGCATATTTAGCCTTGAATATCTGACAATCATGTTCGAATATCCTAAGAACTTTAATGGGAAATAGAATTGGAGGTGGTGTTGTTTGACCCCAATGGTTATAAGAAGGATAAATGAATGGAAGGCTCAGAGCTGCAGAAGCACATTCTATAAGAGTATCCCAGCGTCACAGTTCTCCAAGGATGAAATGGCTCAGCCTGGGAGCCACTGACCACTCTCCCTAGATGTTGGAATCCTGACTAGAAGATCCTTGGCAAGGCTTTTGCAAAACGAACTCAAGCCTGAGATAGGTGGTAGGACTAGATAATCTTTGAAAGTCCCTCCCAACCTCAAGATTCCAATATTCAAACCTTTTCCCATGGCGCAAATTAGGTTCTTGCAAAATATACTCTATTATAAAAACAATGATAACAAATGGTTAGCCTTAGGGAAGTGAACCAAGTCTTGAGAAAACCCAAAGAGAATCCTGTCTTTTCTTGCCTGTTTGTTCTTTAGAGAGCTAATCTCTTTCCCCAGGAATATATTAATATCTCTTTGTCCTCTACTACACTGTCTGACTTTGGGAATTTGCACACAGCATGCTTTATCTTGCTAAATATAATAGTCTGTCCAATATTCTTCCTTTGTGAGAAATCCCTATTCACTTTCACAAATTATGTGAATGGATTTGAAGCGTACTTTCCTTTCTTCAATAGAGACTATTCCCAAAAGTAGCCTGAAGCATGCCAAACATCTGCTCCTACACACAGTTCAATATATGATGTTGATACGTATTATCACTTGGTGAATTCTGAATATGAGGCCAATTTTACACACTCCTGCATAACTCCCTCCTCCTCTCACAGCCCATCCACAGAAAGCTCAAGGAAGGCAGAACTCTACTATTTGCCTAAGCAAGCTATAACTAACTAGGTGAATCTGCTAAAACAAAAACCCCAGGAGAGCATTTCAAAATCTAATATAAATTAGATAAATATAATAAGTTGACAAATATTTCTCTAATTTAATAAGTATTTTAAAATACATAAATATTCTTTATTATCTGCTGTACTTTAATATTCGACAATGTTGCTTTTCCATACTGTGGGTTCCAGGGTTTACTCTATGTGCCCAGTATATCTTTCAGTGATCAGATGTAATCATTTATTGTGGTACAAAGAAAGGTGAGCAGAATCCCTAAATCCTGAATTCTTCCCAGTCATCTACAGAGACATTTACCATGCACAGAGAGTCCCCTAAGAGATATGTTCAGAAAGACCCTCAGGGTAAACACAACTTTATTACTGCTAAGTAGTCAGATGTGAGTGCCAGGGGAACAAAGACAGCCCAGAGACAGCCCAGAGAACACCCAAAGAACACCCCATAGTTAAAGAATCACTCCTGAATCCTGAGAGACAAAGGACTAGGGGACCATAACCTATAGGTGGTTTAATCTGGCCATAGATGCTTGTGAAGAAGGTACTACCCTACCCTGCCCAAAACCTCAGCCTCATTATACCATCATTATAATATCACGCCTATGCCTAGACAAAGCTACTGCTCTGGCACAGATTATACCTGCCCAGAGGGGCAGGTTTTCTTATCTGGTAAAGTCTCCATATTATACTTAGGCTGTACAACACAGTAGCCACTGGCCACATGTGGCTATTCAAATTTAATTTGAAGTTAATTGAAATTAAATAAAATTTAAAGTTCAGTTACTCAGGCGTTACTCGCCACATTTCAAGTGCTCAGTAGCCACATGTGGTCAGTGGCCAGTGTGTGGAACATTTTCATCTTTGTCTGTTGAACAGCACTGCTCCAGGATCCCATTTTGTTCTTCACTTGGGCAAACATTTTCTTGGAGTTGAACAGACTTCATCTCCTGCTAAATATTAGTGTGCAACTGTGTGCTCATTTATTCATTCAACAAATACTTATCAATTCCTTTTCTAGCTGCTGGATATAGAATCATAAACTAAACAGACATGGTACCTGCCCTCATGGAACTTAGTACTAGTGGGAAAACCAATGACAACAAGTAAACAGCTAATGGAAAAGGCCATTTTGGTTATAAGTTTCAGGGCTAATGTATTTCCCTTTTAGCCTCATAGTAACACGGTTTGTTTCACTGAAGCGAGTCAGACCCACAGTGGTCAGCCTGCTTGACATTCTTCAGATGGCAGACACTTGTGGTTTAAGGATTTACTTGAGTCTAGTATTCTTTTTGGCCTCTTTTTTTCAGAACTTCTATCCACAGGCCAATTCTTGCCTGTGTCCTTGATTCCCTCTTAAAGGGTTCTCCAGGCTTTACAGTTTCAATGACCACAGTTTTTGGTGTGACTACTCTTAACTCTTTATAGTCCCAAATAGACAACAAACTACTAGCCATGCCCTCTTGGAAGACCCCACCCCTAGCTTCTTAACCTTATCATTAGCAATTCAGAATATCTCTTGAACTAATACCCTTCTTACATTCCCACTGGGCTGTGTGATCTAGACCATCACTACTCGTACCCAAATTACAAAAACATCTCAAAAAGACTTAACGTCTCAATCTCCCTTGCTTGCATTTGATCATGTATATTAACACATGGTTGACTTTAAAATCATCTGTCATCACCCTCTCTGTCTTCTCTGCACTGGGAGCAGCTCTCTGGCCATGGCTCCACATCCCCTGAAAATGTACACCTGCCCCTACCCACTCCCTGATGGGGATCACCTCTCAGCTGCTGAGCCAACGACTCTCTGCAGTTGTGCTGAAGCAACCATCTGACCAGAGACGCTGACAGTTGAGTAAGTGCTTCGGCAGCTCAGCCCTTGTCACTTGACCTCACTTGTCCCTACCACTGCCTTCCAAAACAGCCCAATTGCAAGGGATTCTGACAAGGCAGCCAACTGCACTGGGGCTGAGGCTGCCACAGTCAAAATGGCTGGCTCTGGGGCTGGGTTTGGGACTGTGTTTAGAAGCCTCCTCACTGGTTATGCCAGGAACCCTCGTCTGAAGCAATAGCTCTTCTATGCCATTCTGGGCTTTGCCTGCTGGAGGCTACAGGGAGAGGTCTTTTGCCTGATGGTGGCCTCTCTCATCCTCTTTGCCATGAGAAGGAGACATCTCTACCACTCATAGTTCTTTCTTCCACATTTCATCTGCCCTGTGTGTTCCTTTCCCTGTATCTCCCTAAGCAGCCTGGGAAAAGTGGTTCAACAGAGGAAAGACAAATAGTGTATTAATAAGAAAAAAAAAAAGTAGCCTGTCATTACCCTACACAAGAATCTACCATGGCACCTTATTAGCTAAAGAATCAAATTTTTTTGTGAATTTATTGCTTAGAAAGATAAGGCTGATACTGAATAATTTTGTTATGAAAGTGACTGATTCATTTAGGAGTAAGAATTAATTATAACCTGTTTGGTCTATGAAAATGATTTTAGACTTTTCAGGCTGATGTACCTCTTGGCTCCTGTGACATATATGCACCTACAATTGTCTTCTCATTTCATCTACTTAAAACTTTCCTAATTATCTTCCTCCCACAGTTTCCACCAAACTCTTCTTCCACAACACACACACACACACACACACACACACACACACACACACACACACACACACACACAGGGGGAAAGCTTGTAGAGGTAAGTTACTGAGATCACTGACACAAATGGGAGTTTTAAAAAGTACAAAAAATTATTTCAGCATATTTAGGCCAATTTTGATGTACTGCTCCCATTTTTTTTGCCACCTGCATGAAGCCCACACTACGTGTTTTTCCATAGACTCCAAAGCTCAACAGCTTGTGTTGGAATGACTTTCTACAGACAATGTTTGGATCAACATTCACAAACTAAAGCTGGCTGAGTGTTTAGTCAGAGGATCTAGTAGTGATTAATAATTTCACTGCTGGCCAGGATGATAAAAAAAATAGAAAGAGCAAACTCATTTTATTGTGATCACAAAATAAATACTTATCTTCTATGTATTTTAAATATCCAAAGAGCAAAACTACAATTTGAGTTTATTAGTAATTAAAGCAGAACTCATAAAATATTTATTATGAGAATGTTCTAGATACCTTTTCAAAAATATGTTTCCTTTTTCAACATGGTTAAATACATAAAAGAAAATTCAAGTCTCATTTATTATCATAACCTGCTCTGGCAATCAAGGAACAATAAGATTTTCTTATCTTTCTATCATTTTATTGCAGTTAAATTAATTCTTGTAGTTATATGTTCTTAATACAATTATCCAAGTTAACTGCTGCTTAAAGTTACTAAAGCCCAAATTTTTAATATTTTTTCATAATTAGTGTTTCTATTACCATGAATCTACTAGACTCAGAAGCTATGTAGACTTTTACTTAGATGCCCTGAAATATGTTCAAAATTATTAATATAAAAATATGTATACATAATATAACATACATTAATATACATAAAAATTTTCAAGATGAGACTAGGTCCTCACCAATCACTATTTAACCCATTTCTCAATACTGTTTTACAGGACCTTCAGGTCACTGGAATTATCTTCACTGGCTTGGAAAAGTACATAAGATCTATGTTATATCACAGGCCACCAGTAAATAAATATTTAGTTGTGCTTAAATGTTTCTGTATTAGTATGACAATATTTATTTAACAAACACTTATACAGCACTTGCTGTACCAGGCACTGTTCTAAGCCTTTTCTAACTGTTAATCCTCAAAGCAATCTTATAAGTTAGGTAGCATCGTTATCCCCATTTTACAAATGAGGAAACTTCAGGATAAAAGAGGTTAAGTGTCTTGCCCAAGTTCCTATAGCTAGTAAATAGCAAATTCAGAATTTTAACCTAGACATCTGGCTCCAGAGTCTGAGCTCCCTAAGCACTCTGCTAGGCTGCCTGTCAATAAGAAAAATTATTTCCTATTTGGAATCCACTTTCAATATAAGGATGTTATAGCTTATAATTTTAAAAATTTTCCTTTTGATATCTAAAATCATTTTATGGCTGTTTCCATACAGACACCCAAGGTCTCCCTGACCCCCTACCACCACCCCACTGGCTCCCATGCCCTCCTGCCATGCACCATCCAGCTCTGTGCCTTCTCCTATGGCAGCTCATATCATGACTATTGCATATTAAATACTAAATTTTTTAAGCACAGGAAGTAAGTCTTTTCACATTTACATTGCAACATGTTGTACCTGTGCAGATAAAGCATTGTTATAAGTCAAGTGGCAGCCAAATGGTTAAATTGATTTCTTAGCATATTTTGACACCTATAATAAATACTTTCTCTTACCCCTGGGTATAGGTACCCATTCCAATTTTAAAAAGAGCAAAACAGGCTTGTGTTTTGAAGGAAATTATACTGCAGAAGAAAGTTAATGGATGCTTTCAAAATTTGGAGGAAGAGGGGTAAACTTAAAAACACTAAATTCCTTCTTTGAAGAAGTGCCAGCACAGCTGAACTTTTCAAACTAAAAATCAAGAAATATATACCAAGCTACTATAACAAACCTCACTGCAAGTAAACAATAGCCAGCTAGCGCATAGCTCTCTATGAGAAATACATTATGCATTTTGTGAGAAGGATATCAAAACAACTTGTCAGTTTAACAAAAGATTTAGATACACCATGAGAAGCCTTTCATGCACCACTTTAGCATTTGCAGGAAAGTTGCTATAGAATCTCTTCGGGTACAATAATTTGAACCTAACTAAACTTATTAACCAACATAAACTATGACTCTTCTAAAATGTCTACTTCTTTCTAAGTAGAAAGTTTTGTTAGAAAAAGTCCTACTAACTCCTGGAAAATAAAGTTCTACAGGGAAATGGTGATTTCTTTGCTTTCATTCAGTAACATTCACGTGTCCAATTGTTAAGTATGTACCTATTATGTGCTAGATACTCTATTGAGTGTACTTATATGAATCATTTTTTCTGCTAATAAAACCATATTTTCTAACTGGGTTAGTAATTCCAAGATTTTGTCAAATTTAACAGCTTTAGATAGTGATTTCTTTGTATGCATGAGAAAGAAGAACAGAATTTAGTTGACATAAATAATTCTATATATTTAACTCAAATGGCAGGAACATGCATATGTATATATGAGCTTATACAGGTAGTTTGAGTGTTCTGATTAACTATTCATTTTGTATTTTTCTCTAATTTGATCAGCCAATTCACTAAAACAGTAGCTTTGCTTTTAGATAGGGCTGGCCATAGACCTGTGAGATGAGAGAGTCATGCAGCGCCACAAGATCAACTCTCTCCTAGACCACAGCTACTGAAGATAAGGACCAGGACGTCCATAGATCTGAAGCTGCTTATATTTCCTACACAGACTATGCATCCATATATGATTGTTTGAATGAATGAGTAACCCCCTAGAATCTCTCTCAAACACATATAACTATATCCCATTCATAAAAATTTTCAGAGGTACCAAACATGAAGATGGCTATTTTGTCACTACTTTATAATATTAACCCTTCCTCTATGCAGAGCTCATCCTGAGGTTCTTTAGGCAAAATAATTTGAAGCTTGACTACTTAACCTAAGACAAGCTATGACCTTACTAGCAACTACTAATTTCAGTGAGACTTCCTTAATTCTCTCAACTTTTCATCACTGATTGTTTTGGTTTTGCTTCTTACTTTTTGTCATCTTTTAGGCAATTCTTATTATTAAGTTAGAGGTTAACAAAATAATAAATTATAACTCTGCTTCTTGGTATCAACTTAAATTCTCTTAACAATGCATGATTATACACGCTTATCTTCTTTTTATATCTTCATTAATGCTATAATATGAAATTCGCACCTCCAATCATGCTGTCCAGACCTTTTCTACTATAATACACTTTTGCCTTTTCTCCTAACTACAGTGTAAGCTAGAGCAGAGTCCAGGTTCCTGTCTTCCTTTCTTGCTCTCCTCACACCCTGACAGGATGCACGCTACTGAATCCATTCCAGGGGCATGTTTGAGAAAGATAATATAGTACTGCAACAATGGGGGATAAGAGGCAGAGAAAAGCATCCCAAATCCTTCTGCTGCAAAACTGAATTAGAGCGTCTAAAAGAAGTGAAACATTCTCCTTTATTCTCTCTATCTCAATCAACACCTTTAACATTTATTCATAATCAAATTCCACTCATGATAAATTGACAACAGTGGCATTATGAGCATTATGTAATAGTCATTGCATCAGACACTGTTATTTGGCCAACCAAAGAGCCATTCCCTGGCCCCAGTCACCTTCTTTTGTGGTTAGGGACACTAACACTTACTTTCCTTGCTTCTACTGCAACCAGGGGTGCCCATGAGACATAGTTCTGGCTGGCATTACCACCTTCCCCTTCTTTCAGTCCTGAACATAGGAAGCCTGGACCTGTATTGTGCATTTTGCAATCATGAAGAAAAAAGCATGAAAATGAAAAGCCAGCTTGTTGGGAACTGTGAAACAGGGGATAACATAGTATCATCAAGCAAGTAGACTAAAGCAAGCAATCATCTACCTTCAGATAGCTTGATGTGAGAAAAAAATATATTGGTTTTGTTGGAAGCTAATGTTACAGCCAAATGTTTTCCAAATGACATGCTGGTTAAGATAGTCATGAATCCCAGTTCTGCCTTTTACTAACTGTGTGATCTTTGGCAAATTACTAAACATCTCTAAAGTTCAGTTTCTCATCTGTAAAATAAGCATAAGTGCAATTGGTAACATAGAATTGCTGTGAATTACTATGAGAAATATGAGCTAATGCATGTAAAGTAATTGACATTAAACTTGGCTCATAGTCTTATTCTCAAGCATTAAAGACACTAAAATATAAACACTTGGGAATATTTTTAAGGTAAATGTTGCTTCTTTCCCCTTCAAATAGTTGCATATAAAACTTAAATATTTAGGGTGGTAGAAAATTCAATTCTATAAAATAATCCTCTGTGTATCTTTTAGGTCAGGATATCTGCAATCAGCAGTAAAATATATAAATATACTCATGTGTGATTAAATCAGGTAATGCAAATATCAACTAATAATCTGTATAACTTAAATTTTTATATTGTTGTAATCATTGTCACAGAAAATACACTATTTCCTAAAGTACAGGAGTAGACTGAAGTGGCTTGCAGAAACCCCAAAATTTTCTCACTACCTCACTCAGAAACCCAAGGCACTGTGAATCTTTAGTGTTACATTTATGATGTGATTTTCAAGATATTCCACCATTTTTCTTGGATTACAAAGAAAACAGCAGGTCTATAGTTTTTGCTTTTGTTTTTGTCATAGTATTTTAGCTTCATTTCAACAAGATCATCATTTCAATTATTTCTCTTTAGAAGCTTAACTTGCAAGGCCAATAAAAGATTGTGTTCCCAAGTCTAGAGACTCCATTTTTAACTTTTTATTAAGCCTCTTAAAGGTAGGTATTTATTTCAATTAAAAATGTAAAAGGTAGGCCCTTTTGAAATAGCTTTTTCATTTATTCAAAAAGAGATCATTATTTATACTTCTAAATCCTTTCTAATAAGATTTAATTTGATTTACAATGAAAGACATAACTAGATTAAGATTATTAAAATAAATCAAAACATATCAAAGCATTGGAAAAGAGGATGCAACATAAAAAATCATCATTTTTGTATTTATGCACTAAATTTAGCTTTCAGCTATCAAAAAAATTAAGGAAAAAATGGAAATACAGATGATTAACAATTCTCATTACTTTATAGAGCAGATCTATAATACTTTTATAAACTAATTCTAAGTTTCTAAGTGTGATTTTGGTACTAAATTCCAAAAGTAGGAATTTATCTTATGGGCCCTTCCTCAGGACAATTGAGTTTCATAATAGACAGTATTTTTATCAATGAGGTTCAGTGGCTGCTTTGAGCACCAATAAAAGTCAATAGGATAATGTAATTTTTAAATTATTTTTAGCCATGGAAAATAAAATATTAGGTCACAACTTAGTATATGCAAATAAAAACTTGTCTAATTAAAACAAATGTAAAGAGATTGAAGCTGCTGTAATACTAATTACAGAATCTGAGTAAGGAAATGGTCTGTGTAGCCAATAACTTGATCATATCAGTTACAAATATAGAAATGCAAATACAATGTCCCACAGCTAATATCACACTTAATGATGAAAGACTGCATGCTTTCTCCATAAGACTGGGACAAGGTAAAGATAACTACTCACATCACTTCCTTTGAACATTGTACAGGAGGTCCCAGCTAGTACAATAGGTAAGTAAATATAAGGCACATAGATAGGAAAGGTAGAAGCAAAACTCTTTATTCACAGACAACCTGATTGGGTATGTAAAAAGATCTTAAGACTCCACAAAAAAAAAGAAAGAAAAGAAAAGAAAAGAAAAGAAAAGAAAAGAAAAGAAAAGAAAAGAAAAGAAAAGAAAAGAAAAGAAAGAAAGAAAGAAAGAAAGAAAGAAAGAAAGAAAAGAAGAAAGAAAGAAAGAAAGAAAGAAAGAAAGAAAGAAAGAAAGAAAGAAAGAAAGAAAAGAAAAGAAAAGAAAAGAAAAAGGCACTAGAAGCCACTAGAATTAATGTTAACTGAGCAAGCTTGCAGGTTTCAAGCTCAATAGACAAAAATCATTTGTATTTTTAAGTACAACTGAAAATTAAATGAAAAATACATTTATAATAGCATCGAAATATAAAATACTAAGTAATAAATTTAACAAATTGCGAGCATAGATATTACATTTAGAAAAAATATTAACTGAGAAAAATTAAAGCAGACTTAGATAAAAAATTGCTATGCATTTAATAGTATCCTGCTAAACTTCATATGTTGAAGCCCTACCTCCAATAAGGTAGTATTTAGAGATGGGGCATTTGGAAGGTAACTAAATTTAGATGAGTGGAACCTTCATGATGAGACTACCTTATAGGGTCCCTATAAAGAGAGACACAGAGAGCTTATCTCTCCCTCTCTTTACACACACACACACTTCAGTATGAAATTTACTTTGCTGGCACCTTGATCTTAAACTTCCCCACTTCCAGAACTATAAAAACATTTAGTTTTTTAAGTCACTCAGTCTATGGTATTTTTTTTGGCAGGCCAAGCTAATGCAAAGATATACCATATTTATAAATCAGAAGACAATATCGTTACAATATTAATTCACTCCAAATCATTCTATAAATTCAGCATGATCCCAAATAAAAATCCCAGCAGGCCCATATAGACCAGCAATTTCACTCCTAGATACATACCCAAAAGAATTGAAAACAGGGACTCAAACGAATACTGCAGTATTATTAACAATAAACAAAAAGTAGAAACTCTGTCCATCTATCAACAGATGAATGGATAAATAAAATGTAGTATATACACACCATGAAATACTACTGAACTATAAAAAGAAATGAAATTCTGATACATGCTACAATAGAAATGAACGTTGAAAACATCATGCTAAGTAAAATGAGCCAGGCACAAAAGGATAAATATTGTATGATTTCACTTATATGAAATTCACAGAGACAGAAAGATTAGAAATTACCAGGGGCTGGGGAGCATTGAGTGTTGCCTCTTAATGGGTACAGAGTTTCTGTTTGGGGTAATGAAAAAAATTTTAAATAGTGGTAATGGCTGCACAATAATGTAAATGTAATTAATGCCACTGAGTTGAATACTTAAAAAATGTTTAAAATGGCAAACTTTATATTATGTATTTATCATAATAAAACTTAATTTACAAAAATATCCTACAATATTTTTCATAGAAATCTAGAAGTTGGCTGTAAAATACACATGAAAGTGTAAAGGACATAGAATAGCCAAAATCATTCTGAAAAAAGGAACTAAAGTGAAGACTTACATACCTGAGCTGAAGGTTCACTATACTGCTACAATAATCAAGACAGTATATTATTGGTGTGGAGAAGTGTAGGTATATAGGTCAATGGGAGTTAATAGTGTCTAGAATTGAGTTCATATTTGATCATTTAATTTCTGAAGCAGTGCAATGTAAATGAATAGGAAGAGGAGTCTCTTCGATGAATGGTATAGAACATTTGCATATGTACATGAATAAATAAACTGTGACATTTCCTTATATAATACATACAATTAATTCAAAATGAATCATAGACTTAAATATAAAATCTAAACCTATAAGTCATCTAAAGGGAGAACACTTTGCAAAAATTCAAAATCGATCAATTAAATTTCACCAAAATTAAATCTAATCTTCACACCCAAAGTGAAGACAGGGAAGGCACTAGAGCCCTGCTAAAGCAAATCCTGTGCAATGGGGTCAGCTCTTGCACAATGGCTCTTCCACTGGTCATGGACAGTCATCACAACCAATCAGTCCAAGGACTAATCCCTCCCACTGATAAGCAAACAGCAACCAAGGCTCAACTACAAGAAGGTACACACAACTCATACAAGGGACATACCTGGAGCACCTAGCTCAGATGACCTGAGAAACCTGTGCCACTGGGACCCACAGCACACCTACTACATAAGACCACTCTATGAAGACGGGGAGACATAGCAGCTCTACCTAATACATAGAAATAAACACAGGAAGGCAGCCAAATGGGGGGATAAAAAAAGTCCCAAATAAAAAAACAAAGTACAGCTCCAGAAAAAGAACTCAACAAAAAAAGACAAGCAATCCACCCATGCAGAGTTCAAAACACTGGTTATAATGATGCTCAATGAACTTAGGGGAAGAGTAGATAAACTCAGTGAAAATTTTAACACAGAGACAGAAAACAAATTTGGAGATAAAAAACATAAAAAAGAATCAGTCAGAAATGAAGGATATAATAACCAAAATGAAGAATATATTAGAGGGAATTAATAGTAGATTAGATGAAGTAGAAGAATAAATCAACGATTTAGAACATAAAGCAGAACAGCAACAAGAAAAAAGAATCCAAAAAAATGAGAAAAGCTTTAGGGGCCTCTGGAACAACATCAAGCATACCAACATTCACACCATAGGGGTACCAAGAGGAGAGAGAGAGCAGGGAATTGAAAACCTATTTCAAAAAATAATGACTGAAAACTTCCCTAACCTGGTGAAGGAAATAGACATACCAGCCCAAGAAGTACAGAGAGGCTCAAACAAGATAAACCCAAAGAGGCCCACACCAAGATACATCATAATTAAAATGTCAAAGCTTAAAAACAAAGAAAGAATCTTAAAAGCAGCAAGAGAAAAGTAATTACTTACCTACAAGGGAGTTTCCATTAGTCTGTCAACTGATTTCTCCACAGAAACTTCGCAGGTCAGAGGGATTGGCATGAAATATTCAAAATGATGAAAAGCAAGGACTTACAACTAAGATTACTCTATCCAGCAAAGTTAGCATTTAGAATCAAAGGACAGATAAAGAACTCACAAACAAGAAAAAGCTAAAGGAATTCATCACTACAAAACTGGTGTTACAAGAAATGTTAATGTGATGGGGAGATGAAGGGGAAGGAGGAGGAGGATATTTCATGAAAATGAAATTTAAAAAAATAGAAAGAATAGTAATACTCATACCAGATAAAATTGACTTTAAAACAAAGGTTATAATAACAGATAAAGAAAGACCCAGTGATTCCACTTTGGGATATTTCCCCAAAGAAACCCAAACCACTAATTCGAAAAGACATGTGCATCCATATGTTTATCTACAATAGCCAAGATGTAAAAGCAACTTAAGTGTCTATCAACAGGTGGATGGATACAGAAGAGGTGGTACACATATACAATGGAATATTCCTCAGCTATAAAAAGAATGAAATCTTGCCATCTGCAGCAACATGGATGGACCTAGAAGGTATGATGCTGAGTGGAGTAAGTCAGATGAGAAAGGCAAATGTTTTATGTTTTACGACATCTAGAGAACAGGATAAACAAACAATAGAAATAAGCTCATAGATACAGAGAACATACTGATAGTTGTTATATTGGGGATGGAAACTGGTGAAGGGTGAGGGATTAAGAGGTACAAATTGGTAGTTACAAAATAATCATGGGATGTAAGTATGGCATGGGAAATACACTCAGTGGTATAACTATGTATGGTGTCAGACGGGTACTGGATTTATCAGGGTAATCACCTCATGAGTTCTATAAATGTCTAATCACTGTGTAGTACACCTAAAACTAATATAACATTGTATGACAACTATAACTGAATATATATGTGTATATATACACACACATATATATAAATTAAATCATATGCTTACCTTATATAAACAACTATAGCAGATTTATTCATAATAACCAAAAGGGGAAAAAAAAGTTTCAAAATAAACAGAATTTGGAGTCACTGGCAGCACCAGAGACAATCTCTTCCTCACACTGAGCTGGGAAATGTCCACGTTCTTCTCCACCATCAGTGTACATATCCAACGTAAACAGCTCAGCATCTGACTCCTGTAGAAAGGCAGCTGCTCTCGGTAGTGGTACTCAGGACTCAGAAACCTTTGCCATGGCCAGCCCACCAGAAGGTATATCTTTAGCAAACTATTTTATGTGTGGGTGATAGTAGGGTGTTTGTGCATTTTTGTCATTTCCATTGCCTCCCTAACCAAGACAGACCTCTAATTCTCAATCTCCCACCTCTAAGCTAGTCCCTTAGGAATTTTTTTCAAAAACCCTAGTTTTCAACCAGAAGTGGTTTTAAAACATTAAAAGCACAACTAAAGTGGTGGTTTATCTATTCTCATTTATGCAGATGAATATTCATTCTGCAACTTTTCTAAGTTTCTTAATAAAGCTCGGGCAACTTTTAATACTAATATTAATATTAATGTTATAGTCCTCAAACATTTCATGTTCTTAACCCAAATCCTCAGAGGTCTATGGTGGGCCTGGAATTAGGGTCCAAGGATCTGCATTTAACACCTCCCTCACTATGTCAGTACAGATAGACTTCAAACATAGTTTGAGAAACACTATTTCATTGTTCTGCCAGAGATATTTTTCAGTCTTCCAATGACATTAAAGTGAGTTGAAGGACAGGCTAGATAATAATCAAATATGTAACCAAAGTTAATTGAATCACAATATACTTTCTTCAAAATGTTCATTATGAAAATTTAACACAATTGTTTTTCCATGAGGCAATGTATAAATCATTGTTGATCTTGCTTCTGTTAAACAAATTTTAAATACAAGTGGCATAGATTCTATAAACAGCAACATCCTAGGAAAAGAGCCCATCTTTAAATTTGACTCCTAGAGTATGGTGACACAGATTGCTTTTTTAAAAAAAATGAAATAGCTTTGCTGCTATAGATTAAATTTCTTCTGAGAAAAGGTGTGAACTCCTACAGGTGGCATCCAGATGGGGAATTAGATTCCTTCCCACCACATGAGAGCATCTATAAAACCTCTTCCACAAAAGTGGAAGAAAGGGAAGATGATTTGTGACAAGAAATTTTGCGACTTGTGCATTCTGATTACTGCTCCTCTTGGGAGTGATCCACTTCCTGTGTAACTGTGTAGTGTCAACTAGAACCGATAATTAAACTACAGAAATTGAGTTGATGGAGAAGTGATATGCTAAAGTCTACACTTGGAACAACGGTAAGCTGACAATTTTCCACAATATATGTTTTTGGTTCTGAAAATAACCAATCCAACATCAGGCAACACGAGTCTGCATGGGCAGAAGATGAGTAAATGAAATCAGCAAGGGAGATACCTTCTTAGCCTCTCATGCATGGTTAAGAGTGTCACCAACACTTTAAGGAGTGGAGTTGACAGTTAACTCCTGAACAACATGTAGTTAGTTGTTATTAGTTTGCAAACTCCCAGGAGTTTCCTAGGTATAATCTGAAGCCATCCCTCATCCACAAAAGGCGGTGAGAGATTGAAGCAAGTGGCCAGTCATTCCAGATTAGTAGGTGGCAGGTTTAATAAGCAAAGAAGCTTGTTTATGAAGTTTGTCTTGGGCGACCATAAGGGATATGGTTTTCCACACCCACCAGCCAGAAACTTACAAGTTTACAATGAGGACTTAAGAGGTTCAGTTATGCACACTGAATGGGGTTTAGTTACACACACAGGCCAAATAGTCTCATCATCTCATTACCATCCACAGGCTGTGTCCTTCAGCAGATTCTAGGACAGGGACAGCAAGCAGAGCAGAGAACACATTCCAAGCATAAGGGAGGAAATGGGGAGCTTCTAGTTTCCCAGGTCTAGCTGGAGACTCAAACCAGTGGTCACATCTTCTTGATGACCTTCCCCAAATTATAACAGTATGTGATTTCTTTTAGATTTTTCTTTATATATGCCTAAATTACTTAACTATTTAGTTTGGTTTAAACATTTATTTGACAGAATGTCACCCCTAGTTCTCAGCAAATTCTTTTAAGAACTTGATAACCATATGTATTATTAAGAAAAGGTTTTCAAAATAAGTGAATCCAATCACCAATTGCAATATGATAAAAGCGCCTCTTTTAATTAGTAGTTCTTAACTTAAAAATTTTTTTTTAAAAATTCACTGAGTGCTCTATTTTATAAAATAAATTATGAGAATATAAATTTAATTAAACAAGCTTAAGAACAAGATAATGGAACAACAAGAATGCAGAAGTGAGGAATCAAAGTGAGGGACAAAAGAACACCATTAATAAAATAACAAATAAATTAGTAAGATCAAAGAACTCAATAGACAAGGTTGAAAATTGAATTATTCACTAGCAGAAGCATTTGAGAAAATCACAGTGTATGTGAGAAAAAATACAGGAACTAAAGAAAGGTAACATATACAGAAGGCAGAAAAGGTAGAAAACACAATAAATGCAACAGAAAAGTATTCAAAGATATAGTACAACTAAGCTTCTCTGATATTAATGGGGGGAAAAATCTGATTGAAAGGGCAGATGCGCTTCCAAGAAAAATTAAGACAATGATTCAGCCACAAGAAAGAGTTTGGTTTTTTTTCCCCCTAACTTCAAGGATGAAGAAAAACAACTTAGTTGTCAGTTATTGCTGTCTATTCTTCTACCTATACAAATAAGCATAGAGAGATTTCTAGAATAAAGATCATCAAAATTGTAATGATTATTTCTTGAGGGTGGAAACTGAGTACACTTTTCTTTGTACTTTCCTCTATCACTTGTATATTTATACTGAACATGTGTTCCTTTAACAAAAGCAATACACTTATTTTATTACTAACATGAAGAAAGGAAAGTAGGAAGGGAGGGAGGGAAGGAAGAAGGAAAGAGAAAGGAGGGAAAAAGGGAGGAAGGGAGGGTAAAAGCAATTGATTTGCCAAAATACTATTTTATTATTTTCTTAGTTATCTATTCATCACATAAAAAAGGGGGGTAGGGAGGAAGAAGAGGAGACGGAAGAAGAAAAACAGAAAAATCATTTATTTTATATTAATCACAAATCAACTATGTGAGTTCTGGGGAATATCTGCTTATACCTGATACATTAAAATTTTACTGTCATTGATTTGCCTGATACTTGTCTCTAATTTGAAGTATGTAAAAAAGAATTCTGTCTTTGTAGAAACCCAACTGTGCTACTGATGAAAAGAGGTCTGTATTCCATAAATATTTACATTCTGCTCTACAAGAGCAGAGAAACAACTTTGTGTGCCGGTCGCTTTCCCACTTGAACAGATTCTACTCAACAAAACGATTGTGGATCATTTTCTACATCTAATTATCTTTCCTACCAGATCTCTAGTAGAATGTCAATTCCCTGAAGACACAGGCTGTGCTTTCTCTTTGTTCCAGATATTGCGTGGCTTTGCATGGTGGAAGTACTAACAATAAAATATAAAATTGTAAGCTAATTGATGCTTATGATGATGATATTGCTTCAAATCCCTAAGGCTGCCTGTGAACTATCTTGACCAGACATATCTCCACTAAGTTGCAGATATAAGTGACATTGCAATTTGCAATGAATCTCTCACAATTATTTACTCTCTTCCTAATCACTCACTTGCATTTCATTTAGATTTTTAGTAGCAGCTCATTGCAAACCTCTCCATCATTATGCCAGGCATTATTTTATTATTTTATTTTACTTTATTTTACTTTCATTTTATTTTATTTTATTTTATATTTTATTTTATTATTTTATTTTATTTTCATTTTATTTATTTATTTATTTATTATTTTATTTTATATTTTATTTTATTTTGTAATTCAGATATTCCTCATTCTCTTTTTCTCCACTGTGCTCACCTAACAAAACCCAAACTCTATTAAAATCCAACTTTCTATCTACTCACTTGCACCCAGCAGGTGAAAAGTGACTGGAGAAAAACATTCACCTGAGCTACCTAATCTTGTATAAACTTTTTCAAAATAATTCTAAGAAAATTATTTTCTTAAAATAAATTTATGACCACAAATCTCAAGAAAGACCTCATTACCACCCAGTTTTCTTCTATGCTTTCATAGTAAATTCATTTTCTCCTCTTCCAAAAATGTGTTTTACATATTTTCTTCTCACCTCAAATCCAAAATACTCCTTCCTCTCTCTGCTTCTCACTCAGCTTATGGCTTGAATCCTATTTCACTGGAAAATTAAAAGCAATCAGAAAAAAAATCTTCCTCATTTTCTCATCACCAAATCTTCTAACCTAGTTGCATTTGACCCACCCAGTCTGTCTTTCCTCCTGCTACAACGAGTCCTCTCCTTGGTCCATTTAAACCTACCTTCCCAAGTACACTGAATGCCATCTCTTCTCATCTACTCAAAATTTTGCTATTGAAATTCTTCCCCTCCTTTTCTGCTTCCTCCTCAGTCTTTCCCTCTCAGCTGAATGCAAACATGCTATGAAAAGTCTCTTGCCTTCAAAAGCAAACAAACAAAACAAACTTCCTTGATCCTATTTCCCCTTCAGCTTCTGCCCATATCTCTGCTGCTCCTTTGGGAAAGAGTGTTCCTATTTGCTCGCATTCCTTCCTTAATCGACTCCACCACTCCCATGGAGCTGCTCAAATCAAGGTCATTAACAACCTCCATCTTGCCACATCTGTCTCTAAATTACTCAACCTCTCAAAAGTGTTAACTGAATAGAAATTAGCTTTGTTCTTCAATACTTATTTCCCTTGGCTTCTTGTGAAGAACACGTTACTGGTTTTCCTCTTAACTTTCCAGCATTTTTTTCTCAGTCTCCAGTGCTAACTCTGCTTCCTCTCAATGTTAACATTCTCCAGAGTTCATTTCATGGCTCTTTTCTCCTTTATGTTTATTTTCTTCCTAGACAACGTCATCTAGTTCCATGGTATTATATAATTACCAATATGATTATTATTCTCAAACCATATCGATATTATATAGTCTCTATATTTCACATTCCAACCTTTGTATTCTATTTCCAAGCTCCCACTTGTGCCCTGCACTCACAACTCTTGATATCCTACTACTGTCTATTTAACATCTCCATTAGGATATCTAATAGATCTCCTAAACTAATAGCCAAAGAAAAACACTTCATTTCAATCTTCAGCAAACTTGAACCACCCCCAATCACCCCCATATCAGTTACTGGCACCACCATTTTCTGTTTTTCAGACCAAAAATCTAAGTGTAACTTTTGATTACTTATGATTCTGGTTATCAAATAATTTTAATTATCCTTTTTCCTCAACCCTAATCCAAACCATCTGCAAATCCTGTGGGCTTTACCTTGAAAATGAGGGAATGCTCAACCTGGTATCGTTTAACCTGCTTTTCTATTTTCTAATGTTCCTTCTCCCTCACCCACCAGCATTCAGGTTATTTAAGCTGCCTGGTAGCTGTCTAGGTGTATACATGACCCACATCAGGCCTCTGTTACCTCTAGAGCACCTTCTTCATGAAAGCAAGTCTGCCACAATCACGTCATGGAAAGATTCATTGGTGCCCAAAATGTAGCTACTCCTATGCCCTCTTGTTCAGCCTCCCCAACTTCCCCACCCTACCCCTTCCACCTTTGACAGAGAGTTCCAGCAACTTTAGGGTGCTAAAAATCTTCATGATGCTTTTAAATTAATGTTAAAGCTTTACTGTGGTGGTTAATTTTACGTGTCAATTTGACTGGGTGGCAGTGTGACCAAGTATTTAGCTAAAAAATTTTTTTAAAAACCATTATTCTGAGTATAACTGTGAAAGTATTTCGGAATTAGATGAACATCTGAACTGATAGACTGCGTAAGGCAGATTGTTTTACTAAGTCTATCAGTTCAAATGTTAGTGAGCATCATCCAATGTCCTGAAGTCCTGGGCAAGAGAGAATTTGCTGTCTCTACATAATGATCGTGAGCTAGGACTTTGGTCTTCTCCTGCCTTCAGACCCAGACTTACTTATACCGTCAACTCTCCTGGTTCCCAGGCCTTCAGACGTGGATTAGAACTTATACCATGAACTAATCAGTTTCTGTGATCATTGTGTGTGCCAATTCTTTTTAATAAATCTTTCAATGGATGAATGCATGGATGGATGGATGGATGGATGGATGGATGGATGGATGGATGGATGGACGGATGGATAGATAAATAGATGATTGATAGATAGATAGATAGATAGATGATAGGTAGATAGATACATAGATACATAGACAGGTAGAGATTCTATTCTGTTTCTCTGGAGTATCCTGATTAATACAATAAACCTTTTTTTTTCTTTTTTTCCTTTTTTTTATTGGCCTCTTAAGGAGCTCTAGAATCAACTTTCTTAGCATGAGATGCCTCACTGTGTCAATTCTTTCCTTCTAACAGACCTTCATTGTATTCAGCCAGCCTAAGTCTGTCAACCAGAATAGATGCTGGGATCCTTTGTATAAGTAAATCTTACCTTTCCCTAAGATTTTATTTCAGAGAAAAACAATTCCACCTTCTCTCTATAGCCAAGATGGAAAGCTACAAGCCCTTCATCCCCTTCTTTTCAGGACCATAATTTTCCCCCCAAATAATCTCAGAACTATTTGTATAGGATATTAATAAATTGTGGGTTTGCATGGCTGCTATAACAGTTGTTTACACTTACAAGAATGGGTTGCCATTTTTAATTATCACTCGTACCTTTTTTAAAAAAATAGAGACTACGTTTATCACTCATGACTGCACGAGACCTGATCTCAATGTGAGTGATAAAAATATTAGGGCTTCTAGTGCTATTTTATTCTCTATTTCTTAAAAAATGTCAATTCTCCCATAAGAAAACATTTTATCCTTTAGGAAAGAATTCTTGATTCTTCCAATAACTTTGCTTTATTTTATATTAATAACTTTTTTCATTAGTTTTACTATTAACTTTTGGCTTCTAGCAATGTTTTATCACTAGTGAATTCTTTCAGACAACCATAGGGTAATATGGTAAGAATTAACATCTTAATAAAGGAGAATAACTTTTTTGATTTCCTAGAAAGTTCAAGGCCAAGATAATTTTCTTACAATCATAGTTAGGAAAAGGTTTTTCATGGCTTTTATAAAGACTCCAAGTGAAACTGTCCTAAATTATGTTATCAAGTATCTTCTTAACACAAATCCTATACACATAACTATTGCTTAAGCAACTCCAACATGATTAGAGAACTCAGAAGTCAAAGATGTTCCAATCCAGAATTAATTATAACAGAGCTATTGTTAAGGTCCCTAATTTCCAGTCACTTCCGCAGATTTAACAAAGTTCAGAGCATTGCCAGGCGTCTACATTGCCATAAAACATGTAGTTATACCTAAAGGCATCACTCATCAAAATTCTTTTAAATTTATAATAGGTACCAAGTGTTTGAAGATCATCTATGCTGCTTGTCAATATTAATTATTTCTTTGGATTTTATCTGAAAGTATAAATATGATGAACGAAGATAGACAAGAAAGCAAAGGAAGTCAAACTAAGAGGTACAATCCCTAGCAGTCCTCTTCATTTTTATCTTCCAGGCAGAGGTTTTAAAGATGTATTTGACTGTATAATACAAAGCAGAAATGGCATCTTTCTGGAATTCCTCATGTAGGTTTGAATATCTAGATAGGGTTGAATATAACCTTTTAAAGTTAACATGATTGGTGTGAAAAATTATAACTGTAACCCTCATCTTGCTACACTTTGCATCTAACTCAAAGAATGAGCTTCCTCTTTAAAACCCTTGAAAACATTTATCCATAAGGACATGAAGGAAGATGATAATCAGGCCAAATTTCAAATGTCTACATTTTAAAAAAAATTCACGCTTGTAAATACAGCACTATAAAATTCTTCTGTGTCCCCTGAAACCTGGGTACTATAATTGCCTGCAATGTATTTGTGAAAAGTATGAGCTATTTTCTAAATGATTTAAAACTATTTGCATTTTATGTTGAAATTTAATCTCTCAGTGTTTGTTCAGATTAACTTTAAAAATAAAACATTTATCTAAGCCTTGTTTTTGTCTTATAATAGCATTTATTCTTAATTTATTTTAATGTAATTAATAGTATAAAATCAATTTTCAAACATTCTATGTCCACTTTAAAAAACAATCTCAGTTCCCTTTTGTTATAAAGAATCAATCATTAGTTCATGAGAGTGTTTGCCTTCTATGCAGCATAAGTAAAGAGTATATCCATTGTTTATACAAAAAAAAACTTTTCAGTCTTTCAAATATATTTCTACCTACATCAGTTGGACAAATCATTTGTGAAACTCTCGTTAGAAAGCATTACATAACACATGTCACCACTACATGTGAAATTTCTAAGTCATACATTTCATTTGCCTTTTTTTGCTTAAATTTGCCAGGCTGAGTTTGAGTCACATAGCTTTTCCTGAGGTGACAGGAAAGACAAACGATGCAGAACTTAGAAGTTTTCTTTTCCATCTCTGCACAAAATCATTTTGACTTTAATTAAAGTTACTGACCACCGGGGCTTTGACTGAATTGACAGACTATTACTTTACTTGTTAAGAAAATCAATTCTTTCAATCAAGAGGGTAAATCCGATTTTGTTTCAGATACAACCTAAAATGATCTTTATCAATGTTGAGATAACCAGTCCAAAGCAATCACTGCTAAAGAATAAAGTATTTCAGAATTTACAAAACTTACACTAACATTTCTCTAACTTATACTTATGACTATATTAATTTGAAATTTTAATCATTTAGACTTATTCTCAATTGAGTTAATTCTATCAGACACTAAAGTACTAAAATTTTATTCACACATAAATCATAACTTTATTGACAATACCTAGAATGACATTCCTTATGAACCATTAATGATAGAGAAAGTATAATCTGATTCAGCATCTACTACTTTCATAGAAAACCTAAGCATTCTTAATATATATAATCCATTGGGCAGGAAATAAATTCACAAAAGGAAATGGAAGCTTCACTCTATGTTCTTAATTTTGTATGTGTTCAATCAAATGTTTTAAACGAATTTAAAAATGAGGAAAATGTGTTTACTTTATCACAAAAATTATAGAGCACGAAAATTTCACAAATTACACCTCCACTAATTTGGAATTGTGGAAAATCTAGATTTTTTTTTCTTTGTTGAAGTTTATATTAGATCCAGTATAGAGAGATTATTCTTCTTAAGAATTTTTTCAACTCATAACATGGCCAGAGACAAAGGCTCAGTTCAGTGTCTTTAATACATGTCTTTAACACTTCTCTAACATTTGACAAATGCTCTTTTTAAGAAAATTTATCTCAAGCTCAGTCTTTCTCCAGGCAACAGAAGCCATCTAAAATTTAATAACACTATTATCATCACACTATATTTATTTTTATAGTTGCCTTCTGTTTTCAGCAGAGGATACTGGTCTTCTATTCACAATACTAATATAAAGTTTTCTCTTTAAATAAATTCAGATTGCAAAGTGAATCAATTTAAAGAAAATATTGTGTAATAACTATACAGGTGGTGAGCAAGTATGTCCAAAAATCATAAAAGTGGTAAAAATGTCTAGATGTTAGGAAGTAAATATGTATATGTATATACATATATATAAGCATACATTAAAAAATTATGTATGATACTGTAAGAGGCAAATCATCTACTTGGGTAAACAAATTAATTTCAATCTCTTTCCCAATATTTATTTGCATGCCATTATGTTAATTCTAAATGATTTCTCTTTATTAAAGTGGGTCCATCAAAAGCTTTTCTCAACATTTTCATAGCTTATTGTTGAGCACAATAGAAGCTCAAAAGTTACAAAACCAAACTCTTTAGAGAAAAAAAGTCTAATTTGAAAACTTCATTCAACAAATCCTTATCACTCACTTATACATCTGACATTTTGAGCCAGATTCAGGGAGGGACAAAAAGATTATGTGTTCACTCATTATTCAAAAGCTATTTTTTAATTACTATAATATTTAAAGCCACTTGATATATAAGATTTTATTAAAGAAAGACAAAAGGAGAAGAAATATGCAGAGGAAGAACAAGAAGAGGACAAGGAGGAAAAAGGAGGCAGGGAGGGAAATAATTATTAACCAAGGATCCTGAACTCAAAGAGATTGCCATCTAGTTCATTATTACTTATTACTGTCCCTGAGTTTTTCTTATTGTCCTAGATACTATTTCATTTTCTCACATATTGCCTTTTATATAAAAAAAATCAATGTATTATTCAGTCAGAGGTAATATTTAAGAGACATATTCTTTGAGTGTCAGATTCTATGAAACTCAATAACAAATTCATGGAATACAAAACAACACAACCTTAGACCCAAAGCAATGTTTATAAAATTCTGCAGATGCGGCCTCTCACATCTGCCCCAGAAAGGACTTAAAATTCAGTGAAATAAAGTCACGGTACTAACTTGAACTTGTGCATTTACTATGAAAACCCACATGCAAAACAAGACTTGAGATTTAAGTATATAAACTAAAATCGTTGGAATAAAGCTGTTGCTCTCCATAAATATGGTGCTTCCAATGTTCACTAGATTTGTACGTCTCACTTAGGAGGAATGGGCTCGTGATGCCATAATATATTTATTAAACTACTTGCATTTATAGTCTTCTTTTCTTCCTCTTTACTGTGTCTAGAGCCTATCAAGACTTCTTTAGAAAAAGCAAAATGTATTGTTTTAAGGAAGGGTGGTAGTTTATTTAACATGAAAATGGATTTTGATGTTCAATGCCTAAAGGAGATTTTCATTTTTGAAGTACTTACTGAAGGCAGATGTCCAAAAAAAGTTTTGTACCATATGTACTCAAACAGCACTGTTTTAAAAACTAAAAATCTTAGAGATTAAAAGACTTTCTTCATACCCTAAATTCTATGTGACAGTATCTTCTGTATTATCTTGGCATAGAATGCCTTTCCAATGCATTTTAAGCGGATGATGTAACTGGTATGGCTACTCTCTAACACAGCCTTACATTTGTATTGATGTAATTATACAAATTAAGTATAAATTTTAATTTGCATAATTACGCCTCTCCCCAAAAGGGTTATAAAACAGCTATCAAGCTAGTAAATACAATAACAGTCATCGGTGCATCAACTTTCATTGTTTTCTTACCTTCAGCCCACAGGAAGGAGAGGTAAAATTTGGTGTCAAAGAGATGGAGCCAGAAAGCTGGCCCTATAGAAAATGTGGGTTTAGTGATCCCGTCCTGAAATCCTCTGCCCTTCACTGTCATTTCACTGGATTCTGGGGCCAATTCCGTTCCCCTTGCCACAAATTAGGGAAATAAGGGTCCAAATATTAGCAAACTCCCAGTTCCACCTGACGCCTATCTACCTCACTTTCAACAATTGGCACCTGAGCAACTTCTGCTATGGCCAATCCTCACCTGGTACCACAATTCTATAATCTCCATCCTTGCCTGTCTTTTCTTCTCATTCAACACTGCCATGGTGTTCCAAGTACAGTGTTAGCAATGGGAAACAAAGAACAAGTCTCTTAGGGTAGGAGAACTAACCAGTTCCTACGATTTTAGATATTCTGTCTCCTATGGCAGCTTCCTCTAATTTTGGTTCTCATAAAAGTAAAAATATTGTTATTTTTTTCTTAATGTGAAAAATTTTGCAATATTCCATAATTGCAGCTATTTCAGTCTTTAATTCCATTTAAATAGCATTTTACTGCCTTGTAAGTTATAATGAAAGCTTTCGCTTATCCTTCTTGCAATGTTTTTCCCTTAGTTCTTACTACTGCTTCTATGATGGTCTTGGGTTGATAGTTTCCTTAATTAACTTCTCATCACATAGAATCACTGGTAATTGGAAATGAATACCTCAAAATTATTTTTACTATAAAGCTATTTTTAATATTCCACAAGATGTGTCATTTCTTCTTATCCCTTAAACACTTTATTTAAAGTAAAAGAATGTTATTATTTCAGGAAAGAGAAAAAGGGAGCTATCACAAACCTAGGATATTTTGGGTGCTTTATTAGTTTTCTATTATTTAGATCTAACACTGTCTCCTGGCAGCCAGAAGGAAACACACTACTCACACATTGAGGGTGGCAGAGAAAGAAAACAACAGAGAATCACTGAGGTAAGATAATGAACTACCTCTAGGCCTCTTATTTCCACACTTTCTGTGAAGTAAACAATAAAGATCTCTGGTTGGGGTGGCTCCATAGTGTAGTGGTTAGCATGTCTGCTTTACATGCAGAAGGTCTATACCCCAGGTGAGCCAGGGGCCCTAAGGCGCCCCCTCAGGCACCTCATGAGCATGTGGGAGGAGACATCCCGGCCTTCAGAGATCCAGTTCCTAAGAGGAGATGGCAACAGCAGTACATCCGGGGCAGAAATGAGAGGAGGAGCAATTAAAGAGGGGGAAAAAATGATCTCTGTGGTTTAGACCATTTATTACCAGAAATTCTTTAACCTGCAACCCTAAACACACTGTTACAGTCTTAGAGATCCCTATAAGCATAATTTGACTAGTTTGCTGCTTCAGTCAAGGATGGAGGGAGGGAGTCACAAGATGGACCAGACTTCTGGTGATGGCTATTCTGGGCTTCCCAATCAAGTTTCCTCTGACAGTGTTCTTTACTTTGATCTTCTCTTGTGAATATAAACGGTCATCCTCTGCTCAGCATCTCAGAACAGCAAAAGCATGGAGACTGACACGGTGAACTCACCTCCACCATTTCCACTGGCCTCGCCACTTGGGTGAGGGCCATTAGCTAATTTACAGAGGAGAAATAAAAGCAGTTGCCCATGGACCAAAGGAAAGGTTGTAAACAGAAATGTCCTGGCAAACTGACCCTCTGTGTGTAGGAGTAGATGAAAGGAATCCTTGGTGTGCAGCTTTTGCCAGTTTTCATGCTATCAATAATTCCACCATAGATTTCAAACTGCCAACAGTTTAATAACCAACTAAAAAAAATTCCTGAATATTTAACAATCAACTCTGGAAAGTCACTGCCAGATATTTACTGTTATCACTTTTTTTCCTGAGAAACCACTGTGTACCAACAAGAGGCATTGTTAAAAGAAAGTCGAGCACATAAAAATTACAATCAAGCCTTCTCCTCCTAGAGCTTACAGTTCAGCTGCAAGCCCAGCAACATTCATAAGACAGAACCAAAAATCTCTTCTAAGGAACATACTGTACATGTAAATTAACTTAAAGCAAAGAGGAATCTAAAAACCTAAGACATAAGGAAAATGAGTACAACAACCCATCTCATAGGGTGGTTGAAAGGTTTAAATGAGATCACAAATGAGAAGACTCTTGGAGAGTTATAGGCCACTGCAGAAATATAAAGGATCATTCCTCATAGAGTGGAGTGAGTCTAATCAAACAAGGAAACATCTAGATTCCCAGAAGATAGTAATTAATGATGACAAGGTCAAAGATGGAAAGGCAGAATGCCTAGGGATACTGGGAAGACAGAGCAGCATGAAGAGCCCACTGGCCTTAAAGGCAATGGAGAGAATTGTGTGCACAGAGCCAAATTATTTTCTATCACACGACTGCTGCCTTTTTCATCCCATTTATTGAGCAACCATGACCAATACTTTAACTCCTCTAAATGTCTCAAAAGTTGCATTGCAAGACTATCCTCAAAGGGCTGTTTTTAGGATACTCAGGATAAAACCTAAACCTGAATAGGTTTCTTCAAATTCAAGGTCTAATCATGGATGACTTAGTATATAAGAAGCATGGTCTTTGGGGCTGAGTTCTGCTAGTGCTCTGTGTAAGTGACTTAAATTCTTGGTGCCTCAGCTTCCTCATCTATAAATAGAGATGGTAGTCTTTAACTCAATGCAGATTTGCAGATTAAATGAATTGAGGCATCTAAGTTATCTAGTACAACGAATGCCAAGCACATAGTAAGAATCCAAAAGCTGACAGATGCTATTATTGATTTTTTAAAAATCCCATTCAAAATTTGGATTAAAATTTTATTAAATTGTAAAGAAGTTATAGGCAATTAAATTAGTTTTACCACTTATCTTTAAATGAAATGGTTTCAAATTATCTAGGAGCTTAACTTCTACCACTTTCTTGTGATTAAAATCCATTGACCAGTAGCAAGAAAGCGGCTTAATACTTCATGCACATCCAATATGGGAGGGAAAAAGAAGAGAGACCCAAGGAAGAGAGAGCTATAGTCTTTCTGACCCTCCAACACATCTCCTCCTACATGATCATCCTGAGACTGATTTCTGTGGCCAAAGGGTTATAATGTGCTGATTGGCTAGAGTTGGGATGTTTGGGAAATTAGAGATGTTTGGGAAAAGGAAAGAAGGGAAGTGGATAGTAGGCAGGTAACCTGCAAATGACCCTGTAATTTCAAAACCACTTTCTTTACTCATCTGTTGACCTCAAATCATAAGATACTTGTCTATCGTCTATTCAATAGACATGATCTGAACTTTGACTGCTTATAATTCTGGTTAATATCATATTGTAATAAAAACATGATGTTGGCTGCTGTCCACTCTTGCTCTTGTATTTTCTACCTCCATAAAAATGGTAGAGAAAGAGAAAATTCCTTATAACCAGAATACTTAACTAGCTTCACTATTAATCATTATTATATTTTTCGATAGAGCTAATTTTCCTATTTCACTATAGAAGGTTAGTTGGGTATATAACAAAACACCAACCCCACCAGTTAAAAAGGGAAAAAATGTAAACAGTTTTACTGCTAAATAATGAATGACAACCCATGTGAGTGATTTTAGTCTAAATGACTGCCTGAATTATAACCTCTTACTAAGTGACATCCATGAAGATGAAATCCTCCTAGAAAAGATCAGGTTCATATTTCTTGTATCTCTTGCATGCCTTTTATTCACTGTTTTTGTCATACAAACACACTTAAATCTTTGACTTAGCACTATCCCAGTTCCCAAGCCTCATGTTTCTCTTTATGACAGTAACTTTCTATTATGATGATGGATGAAAACTCAAATAATATTTACTCTATCCTATTGGAAAAAACATGAAAATGTCCAGAGGAGAAAAATCTTTACAAGTAATAAATGAAATACATCCGCCAATAAAAGGGAATAGAATCTTGGTCCCTGGTCTCCTTTTGGAGCACCACTCCTCCCATCAGAGTAAGACTATGGCAGAAATCTAAACATGGCCTTAATTCACATCTCCCAATGCAAGAGACATGGAAAGAACCAGAATTAGCTGAAATAAATTTGAAAGAAAACAAATTCTTCATGGATCCCTTATAGGACATATTTCTCTGCATGCAATCCCCAAAATCAAATGGATTCTTGAATGACAAAGCAAGGGAAAAGGTATAAAGTCAGGGAAATTAAGAGTGATGTGAGTCTGTTATTGATACCAGCTGTGCCTCTTTGCCCCATATATCTTAACATCTATCTATCAAAAGAACATATCCTAAAGAACAGCATGGTGACAGAGATGAATTTCAATCTGACAGATGCAGTGAACTAAAAAATGAACTATATCATAAACCATTGCTCTTTCTCAATCTAAACAGAAAAAAAAATCTGAAGAAACTTACATTCTCTATGGGAAATAACTAGGAAAATGTGGAAGGTGTTTATTGAATTTCTGAAATACTCCATGGGTAACCAATCTAAAACCATGCAGAAATTACACAAAATGCTTTAAAAAGTTTTATGTTAAAATATGGCTTTGTTTGCTTGAAGTGTTTTCAAACACTAGGGGTTTTTTTTCCAATAAATAATGAGTTTTAAGACTGCAAATGCTGGATACAAAGCTAATCAAATAATTTCCTTTTTCAACCAACCATTTGATATCATGGAGACACTACTATATTCGTTCATGCATTCAATCTATCTATATGATTCACTATTTTTTTGTTAAAAAAAATGCACATATTGATTAATGAGATTATCTGTGAAGCAATTGTGCTAACTTTTCTAAATTTCATAACTATTAATGTTAATACATTTTCATTAATTTCTGCATTGTGAAATTGATTAAGTGGGAATATTAATTTGTCTTTAAAAACCCTTTTATTGCTGAAACTGTACTTCTGCAGTTTTTTAATACCATTTTGTGATCTTTACATCAATACTATAAAAGTTGTCTATACCTTCCGTCATGAAATGTACCACTATTTTAAGTAGCTAATCCTCTGAAACTTTACTGCATGATGATCCCAGGTTATCAAACTGATCGTAAAATGGATCATGAGCACCAAAACGTGGTGTTTAAATGCGTGTACTGCAATGTGAACTGGCAAAAGCCTCTGCTCTGTCTCATGTTTGATGGGGAGCATTTGGTCAATTGACTCCTGTCATATTTGATATTGCCACCTCACGTGTGTCAGCACCCAAAAACCTACACACTGTGTACTCTGTGGCAGCAACAAGAATGGAGAAGAGCTAGAGCTATTTGCCGAGGTAAAAATAAAAAGAGCAACTTCACGATATAAATGATGCAACAAATGACACTAAGATTTCAAGTTTAAACAAGAAGAAGAAGATATCGCTTCCAGACACTAGAAAATTGAGATGAGAGCTGATGAGCATGCAGACAAAAAAGGGGCCACATACCAAACCTGACAAGCTCAGGTGAGGCCAGCATGGTGACCCTACAAACTCAGAGACCAAGAGTAACCATATAGGAGGGTCTGAGCATAAAAATTCCTGACGAAAAGTAAGTCATGGCAGGTAGTCACATCCTAGGCCTATAGCTTCCTTAACAAAGGTTAATCTTTACCTTAAGTGAGCCTGTCTATGGCTTTTTTGCATCTAAGATAACACCCCCTTGAAATGTCAGAATAATCTCCTTTTCCAGACATTTCAAGGCACATCCACCTGCCCAGAGCACTAGACCTCAGAATTCCTCATTGTTACCTTGTACCCCACATACCATATCTTTATGATGAATGTGCTCATTATTAACTATCCTGTACCCACCAATGTAAAAGAAGTATGTGTCTCTCCTTCTTTTTATCCAGTCCCAAAGATCTCCCTACTTTGTCTTCTCCTGCCTCCCTAATCTACCACCACTAGATTTCATGTACCCTCTTTATGTCTCCTCCTTTGATTCTAATGTATAAAATAAGCTGTAAAACCGCCATTCTCCTGGAGCATTTTCTCGATTATTGACATTTTGCTTCCTGACAATTGTCATTAGTTTGATTCAAATAAATTCATAAAAATCCCCTACAGTTTTGGATGTTTTTTACATCAATATTTACTTGACACCTCGAGCAGAGTTCTGAAGAAGCCCACCCAACACCATTCTGCAGACCTGGAGCCAGTGCCAGGTATCAGCAGGGGCCCATTGAGCCCCACCAGTTCCCCATGTTGTATTGGGTGAACTTGGGTCAGTTTTTCTGAGAATTCCAGACCTCCCTGTTTTAAAGTAGGATGCCCTGACTTTATTTGTGCTTTTCTTGAAAAGAAAAGAAAAGAAAAGAAAAGAAAAGAAAAGAAAAGAAAAGAAAAGAAAAGAAAAGAAAAGAAAGGAGGGAGGGAGGGAGGGAGGGAGGGAAGGAAGGAAGGAAGGAAGGAAGGAAGGAAGGAAGGAAGGAAGGAAGGAAAAGAGAGAGAGAAGAGAAAGAGAGAGAGAAAGAGAAAAATATCCTCGAGGTGGCACTAAAGGTTAAGGGTTGAGCTAACTGAGGCTAAGGATAAGGGGTGCAATAACTCAAGGACAAGAGAAAAAAATGGTGGCTGGTTTTTAATTTTGGCTTTTCAGTTGGAATTGCTTACTATGAGTCTGAACAACAATCTTTGCTAGATAATGAGAGTCTGAACTCATTCAGCTCTGAAGATAAGAAAGTTTAGCCTTTCAACTGGAATTTTAGGCATTTTGGGATGACTAAAAATCTATATGGAGGTGTCAGAGAGTACCCCTCAAGACACGTGGGTTCCATAAGAAATTCTAATTCAATTGTAATTAAATAATGGAATTGCCCTGGGACCTGCACACAGAGGCTGGTCACCTAGCGCTCCAAGCCCCCACGGCTGTATCAGACAGCCAGGGAGAGACACCAAGACTCATAAGAGGGTTGGAGCCACTTGGGAGGTGACAGCCCCCCTGGAGTTCAACCCACAAGCAGCACACTCCAACCCACTACACAGTACCCCTGGAATTGTTCAGCCTCCGCAGCTCTCAAAAGAAAACTCAAATTAACACGGGAAATCACACTTCCAAGGCTGACAAGCCTTCACGTCTCAGCCCCATTAATACTCCTGCAGCTGTGCACTTCACAGGGGGACACTGTTGGGCATCCTTACAGGAATGAGATTTAACTAGAAGTGACATCAACTTAAGATGGTCAAAATGGAGTTTTTTTGACACCTAACTTAATTTTTTTTTCACACTCCACAAAAAAAAAAAAAGAAAAGCCAGATCTAATATCAAACTGAATAAAGAGGAAGCTTACCTCAAGTGGCAAATAGAGGCCTCTGAAACAGAGCACAGAGAGACTTTTGTCTCTCCAGGAAGTTAATAAGAACATTCTAGAGACTGCCTCTGAACTAAAGAAGGCTTCCAAAGCTACTCCATGCCAGCACCCCACTTTCCCCCTTCTCCAATTGCTCTGCTGTACCCCTTAATTTGTTGTCCAAAGTTACTCTCCTTTCTTCTTCCCACTTCCTCTCTTTCGCTTCTACACCTCCTCTACTGCAACTTTCCACTGATCTAGGGCAGACACAGAATAGAAAACCAGACCAGGGTAGACCAGAGGGGGGAAAAAAAAGCTCCCTTTAGAGAAAAGCCAGTCTCTGGACAAGGAGAAACAGATATGATCTACTCTCCTTGTACTGGGATTAAGGAATCTACCTAGAGATTTCCCCGACCTTCTCCAGGACCCTGATGGGTTTGCAAGGGAATCTGATTTAACTGTCAGAACATATACAATCCTGGCTATTCTGAACTCTCCCATTAACACACCTCCTGGTTTCTGAGAGCAAAGCAACAGGATTACTAAATAAGGTTTGCTGGGAAACTCTTATAAAGGAGTCTGTTTTTATTGTAAAAAGTCAGGTCACTTTAAGAAGGATTGTAGGAAATGAAAATGAGATTTAGAAAAAGAAAAGAAATAGTACCAAGCATAGGACTACTCTGAGGACTGTAAGAGGGCATTTTCCCTTCTTGCTGCTACCTTAGGAGAAATTGGAACTACCATAAAAGGGAAGACTACTAAGGCTGTTGTAGATACTGAGGCTAATTTATTTGTTCTTAACTCTGCCCAATTAAGTTGCCCTCTCCCTTGGACCAAGCTTCGGTACAATTGGTAGGAACATTTAATCAACCAATGTCTGTTTTTAAGTCAGAACCTGTTCCCTTCCAACTACGGAATGTTATGGGCAACATACACTTTTACTAGGCAAACCTGCCCCAATTCATCTCAGAGGGCTTTCTTAAAATCAATGGTGCCCACATATACTTTTCACAGAAGAGTGAAATGTATTTAGAACTAAATAAATCAGATACTGAACCAACAAAATAATGATTTTAAAGGAATCTCCACAAAAGGAAACTAACCTTGAGACTGACTGAATGTTTGTCACTAGACGTCCCACTGTAACTTTGGGCCTTTACCTAATATTCACCAATATCCTTTAGGACCTAATGTGCTAGCTGGAATCAAGCTCATTATACAAGATCATTTTAACAGGTGGCTTATAATTCCATGTACGAGCCCCTGTAATTCTTCTCCCCTTCCAGGAAAGAAATCAAATGAAAAAGGATAGAGATTTGTATGGAATCTCATAACTATAAAAAAAAGACATCCTTTAGTTCTAAATCCAAATATCCTATGACTAGCCATTCCTGTGGACTGCCAATATTTTTCAGTAATAGATTTATATAGTGCCTTTTTCAGCATCCCTGTAGAAAAAGACAGGAAATGCCTCTTTGCTTTCACCTGGGAAGATCGCCAGATGACTTGGACAGTAATGCCCCAGGGATAGACACAGAGTCCTACCTTTTTCTCTCAGATACTACAAGCTGATTTGAATGATGTTGAATTTCCCACAAATTCCAATATGTGGATAATTAACTTTTATGCTCTAAGACATATTAGACTCCCAAGAGGACACAATTTACCTATTACTATGACAGATAAAGGGACATAGAGTATCAAAAACCAAACTTTGATTTAGTATCTAAAGATGGGCTCCTAATTAATCCAGGAAACCTTAGAGGAATCTTATCCTTTCCTCTTCCAAAAACAAACAAACAAACAAAGTATAGTTTACAGGATTCCTGGCTGCTGTCACAACTAGTTTCCAAATTTTTCATTAATGGCCCAGCTTCTATGCCATTAAAATCAGATTGACTTGATCCAAGTCAATGGAACCCCAAAGGAAACAATCTGAAGAAGCTCCAAAGGAAGTATTTTCTAAAGTTCCTGCTTTGGGACACCTTCATTATAAAACGTCTTCCTTTTTATACACAAAAATGAAGGAAGTTCTTTAGCAGTTTTAACTCGAAAACTTAGAGACCTTCATAGACCTATAGAATCTTATAGTTATCAGTTGGACTCAGTAGCCTAAGGACACCCTCCCTGCATGACAGTCACCTCTGCTATAGCAAACAAACAATAGTTATGGGCCCTCCTTTATGCTCCTCATTCTGTTGAATGTCCACTGAACTCTCATCTCACTCGATACTTCTGTCAGTTAACTGGCTTCTTGCTTTCTGTACCTAATAGTACTTTAACTCAATGTAATAGTCTTAATCCAGCAACTTTGCTACCTTCTCTGCAGGATGAAAAACACATCTACAATCGCACATTGCCTGCTGCCTCCTTGTTCCTTGGTATGATTTACAGGAAATTCCTATTAATAATGCTGAATTAATTTGGTTTAGAGATGGATCATATCTAAAAGATGAACAAGGACATTACTGAGCTGGATACATAATAACTTCCATGGTGGACATAACTGAAGGTTCTTAGTTACCTGAATAAGATCTGCCCAACAAGCTGATTACTTGAACTCAAGCTTGTCAATTAGCCAAAGATCAAATAGCCAATATGACACTGATAGTTGCTATTTCTTTGGTGTAACTCACAACTTTGGAATGTTGTGCAAGCGACATGGCATCTTAACTTCCTCAGGGCATAAAGAATGGAAAACAGGTTGCAGAATTATTAGATGTCATACAGCAACTGAAACGATTGGCAATTATCAAAATTTCAGCACATTCTAAAGCTGCCACCATGGAAGCAAAAGGAAATAATTTAGCTGATGCTGCAGCTAGATAAGCAGCAATAAGCAGCCAAATTATCCAGACTTAAGAATGTTTTCTTCTCCCAATTAAATCAACAAAAGACTCTCTTTTGCAATTTCAATGGACTACAGAAGGGCTAAAAAAGAAAACCTTTGACCCAAGCAAACATATGGTTTGGACCGAATCAGAAACCAGTCTTACCTATAGGGACCCAATTGTCTACACTTTAACACATATATGAGGTAACACATTGGGGTCCTGAGAAGATGATTTCATGGAGTTAGCAATATCAGTAGAATCCTTCTCCCACAGTAGCTCATAAACTGTATAGCAGATGTTCTATCTGTCCAAATTATAACCCTGAAAAATCACTCCACAGGTCCCATACACTTACCACTTCCTTTCAGTCCATTTGAGGTATGGTAATTGGGTTTTATCCAAATGCCACTACCTCAAGGATACAAGTATCTGTTGGTTGTGATTCATATGCTTTCTCACTGGGTTAAGGCATTCCCTTTCAGGAAAGCAACAGCTTTGACAGTAGATAAATTATTACTGGAAAAAAATAATTCCCAATTGGGAAAGCCCTGCTGTTACATAGTGACTGAGGGACTCATTTCATTGGGCATTTGTAATATTTGGTCTATTTTACAGAAATTTTATTGTGTTTATCACCCCAGTCCTCTGGATTGGTAAAATACACAAATGGTACAATTAAAACTCCACTAGGTAAATTTTCAAAAGCTTTAATTTCTCTCCCTATAATGCTCTTCAACCTGAGATCTACTCTTTTTGATAAACATAGCCTTTCTCCTCATTAAATAGTCACTGGTCACCCTATGCATCTGGATGAAAAGACATATGAACCAACGTTATTAAAAGGAGACAGTCTGCATTATTATCAAGGACTTATTAACCAGCTTTTAAAAATTAATAAATTAATGACTGATTCCTTTCACAGTGTGTTCCTGGGAGAAAAAGTCTTCAAAGACCATGACTTACAACCAGGAAATTTTATCCTTTGGTAGAGATATCAATCAAAGACTCTCCAACCTTGTTAAAGAGAACTTATCAGCAGACACTGAATACTCCTTGAGGATGAGAAGCAGCCTATATCACAGGTAGACAGTTATCCAAAGACATCAAGTAGGACTGTATACTTACAAATTGATGTTGAACTTAAAAAACCATTTATTTGATTGTCTTTAGCAGTCTGCTAATAATATTTGTCATAATAATAGTTATACTTGTTCTTTGGGCTTTTCTAAAACCTTGTTCTTATATAGCTCACCTGTTAATAACTGCTGAAGGTATATAACTTTTGTATTATTGATTACACTTTTTATAGTTCCTTTTTTTAAATTTAGAAGAAATGTTATTGCAGAAGGAAGGAAAGGGATATGCATATGTTTTTGAGAGAAGTTACAAAAAAGTAGTTTGTCTTAAAAAGTTGGTTATTTCTGAATGAGTGAAAAAAGACAAACTAAGAACAAGGGAAGTTGTAGATTAGTGGAAAAGGAATATTGAGAAAAGAATTTTAGGTATAAATGTTAAAATCCAATTATGGGAACATGCTTACCCCCAACCCAAAAAGGACTACTAACTATATTAATTCAGATAAAAGGTGAAGTGGCAAAAAAAAAAAAAAAGTCCCTCTGTAATGACTGCTGAGGTCCTGAAAATTTACTTATGAAACTATTCCTGTCTTCCTGGCATCTGGAAATTTTTAGATGGTAATTATAATTTACACCATGGTGTTCTTACAGCCTTGGCCCCTATAAAACCTTAAAGTTACAATCCCCACTTGCACAACTAACAGGAATCAGATTAATAATGAATGACACTTGGGAAGTAAATGGGCCATATTAAAATAATAATATCAGTAAATGGGAACCATTTCATGGTCAGATTGTAAAAACCCAAAGAGATGTATAGTGTACCCTCAAGCTATAAGTAAATATTATACTATATTCAAATTACAGAAAAGTGAGACAGACAGAAAAACTTGGATCATCACAGCTTGCAGGTTATTCATCCAGAGTTTTTTCTTCTTAATGAAGGCCCACAAGAGCCGACTGCCTACCATTTACATGCCTTCACCTTTAGGAAAAAAATTATGCCTTGACTTCTATTCAAGGTTATGGTCTTGCCCCATGCTGAATCATCCAGTATTTCAGCAAGACAAATGACAACACAAGACACAACCAAAATGTTGATCATTAACACAACCTTCAGACTGATTTATGACCAAAAGAAGAAAGTGTGAATGAAAAGGGGGCCACATACTAAACCTGACAAGCCCAGGGGAGGCCAGCATGGTGACCCTACAAACTCAGAGACCAAAAGTATCCACATAGGATGATCTGAATAACAATTCTTAACTAAAAGCAGGGTATGGAAGGTAGTTATATCCTAGGCCTGTGGTTTCCTTGACAAAGGTCAATCTTTACCTAACGTGAGCCTCTCTATGGCCTTTGTGCATCTAAGATAACAAATCTTTGAAATGTGAGGGCAATCTCCTTTTTGAGACCCCTCAGGCCACACCCACCCACTAGTGCATGAAATCACAGAATTCCTCATTATTATCTTATTACCTAAATGCCATCTCTACTTGCTGTAAATATTAATTATTAACAATCCTATACCCACAAGTATAAAAGAAGTGTCCCTCCATTTTACTTTTTATTCAATCCCAGAGATTTCTCTGCTTTGCTTTTTCCTAACCTCTTAATCTACCACCAGCAGATTTCACATAATCCTCCTACATCTTCTCCTTTGATTCTAATGTATAAAATAAACTGCAAAACTACTACTCTCCAGGGCATTTTCTCAATCCGTTGAGATTTTGCTTCCTGGCCATTGTCATCAGTTTGGCTCAAATAAACTCATAAAAATTCTCTACAAGTCTGGACTTTTCTTACATCAAGTGTAATTTGAAAATTGTTGGGCATGGGGTAATGGAGAGGCATTCTAGTTAAAAAGCCATAGTTGATTGTATGTGGGATACTGAAACCTGAGTAAGAGAACTAAGGTGGAAATGTGGAGTTATGAATAAAGATAATACCCATTTGAGAGAGAGGAAGAATAATAGAGAAAAAGGTAGAGATATAAATATATATATATATATATATATATATAAATGAATAGATGAATATGAATGAGAGCACTTAAAGGATGCTTCAAGTTACAACAGAAGGTGAGGACAAAAAAGAAGGCAAAGAAAAAATAAAAGGAAAAACAGCAGGTGAGAGAAGGGCCTCGAAATATATTCATTCATTCATTATTAATTAATTCAACAAATTTTTATTGAGGATCTACTCTGTCCTAGGCACTGTGCCAGATTCTGAATGGGGGGGGGGGGGAATAGCCAGGTGTGAGTAAATACAGTCTCTCCCTTCATGGAGTTTATAGTTAGTGGAGAAGAAAGCGAGATGCCAGGCAAATAACAAAATGCTCCCTTCTCCACACACCCAGAAAGCAAATATAATTATGACAAATGATTCAAAAAGAAGAATTTAAGAAAAACAAAGTTTAGGTGTGGGAGCATATATAAAGGGAAATGGCTTAATCTGGTTTAAAGTGCCAGGGAACGTTACCCTGAGAAAATGACATTACCTGGAAAATGAATAATGGGAAGGGAGGGGAGGGGAGGGGAACAGAAGGGTAGGAAAACAAAAGGGGAAGGGAACAAAAGGAGAGGGGAGGAGAGGAAAGGAAGGGAGGAAGGGAAGGAGGGAGGGAGGGAGGGAGAGAGGGAGGGAGGGAGAGAGGAAGGAAGGAAGGAAGGAAGGAAGGAAGGAAGGAAGGAAGGAAGGAAGGAAAGAAGGAAGGAAGAAAATAAGGAAAATGGTAAAGTCAGGGGGAGCAAAGATATCACAACACTACGGAAGAGAAAGGTAAAACACACAGTGTATAGCAATGAAGAGGCCCATGGTAACTTCTAAGAGGCCTCATTTTCTTCTTTCCTTCTGTACTTCCCATTCCAGTCTCACAAAGCCAAGGATAAGCAGGCAGTACAGAGAATGGTGGAGTAGACACTACTAAATGTTTACCCAGTATCTCTTTACCCCTTCTGCCTTACTAAACAGAAGCCTACGTTCTTTAGAATAGCAATGGGCCCAGCTAAAACACGAATTTCGCCAGCCTGCCTTGCAACTAGGGGTGCCTTTATGACAAATTTGAATAATAAGAGATAAGCAGAAAGCTGCTAGGGATTTCTAGAGTTTTGCTTTCCTGATAGAAGCACAGCTCCTCCCTGTGTGACACCTGGTTTTCTTTTTCCCACCTTGAATGATGCTGCGAGACTGGAAGTGAAGCAGCCATCTCATAATGTGAGGCAACCATGAGAATGAAAGCACATACTGAGGCCAATGGAACTGAAAAACAGAGGGTGCCTGGAATTTTAATGACATCTTGGAGCTACTGGACCAGGTCCAGACTCTTCACCTATGGGCTTTTTGTTATGTGAGAAAAGCCCATTCCTATTTGGTCAAGCCAATGTAGACCAGTTGTTGTTACTTGCAGTCAAACATAATTCCTAACTGAGAGAGGACTGTAGAGGGCGGGGAGAGTTATCATTATTAAAAATGATTGAAGGAAAGATGAATGACATGGACAGAAATAGAAACAGAAAACCACTTCAAGTCCCTTCTTTCAACAGACACTGTTATTGCCACAAATATATGGGATGATCAAGTTATACAATAAAATAAGTGCTACCTTATCTAGGATGATGCTTTGGAACTCTGAAAGTTGTTCCCGGAAGCTGTTTAACTTTAAACCATGGAAAACCGGTATATTTAAAGACATCTAGTTGTCACGTCATAAAATTTAAAAAAAAAAATAAAAATAAAACGTTTTCCATTGTTGTACATTAATCAAGACCATCCAAGGAAGTAACGAAAGTATTCTGAAAACTCTGCCATGTGCTGTGGCAGGTGGTGGACATTTAAATGGCATTATTTATCATAAGTAGCATATAAAGGAGTATCTTAAAATCTCAGATTCCAAAAATGTATGTCAGCTTGGCAGGAGACCAGTGCTTTTTTAGTTATTAAAGCATAAATAGGTTCCCAACATTTTCCTTTTCCTAGTTATGCACATTGATTTGTCACGACACTTCCATTTGGAAGGGTATATAAAGTCAGCTCTGTGCGGCTTGACCAAGAACCATTACGCTGGCACATTCCATAATGCTGTCCACTGTGGCACGAATTTCACTGGAAAGTGTGTCGAGTCTCAGGAAGCTCTGAAGCCAAAAAACTTAAGACTTTGAAACATATCTCTATTGCATGCAAATTGTGTCATCTGAAGCAAGTTATCCAATGTCTGAGCTTTGCTTTCCTGAATAACTGTGCTCACGAGTATTAAATGAGATTCTTCATGAACAACACAGTGAACACAAAGGCCTACCGCACCGTAAGCCTCTGAAAACATTGTCTACCTTCTCTTCCAATCCTGTAGTGGGGGGTTTTCACGAAATAAAACAGAAGCAAAAACTGTTCCTGAAGAACAGATCTCAACCTAATTAAGTGCAGCAGGAAGAGAGGGTTTGTACTCAAATTCTGATCATAAACACACAGAGGATGGTCAAAATCAATTGTGCCCATCATGCAGACCAAAGAACATTTTAGGGAAGGACTGTTTCTGTTTTTACAAGACTAAGTTAGTATTCTGTAATCACAACACGAATCAGGGATCACAGAAAAGAATTTTGAGGACTCACTCTTCTTGTCCTGTAGATGTGGGGTGGGGAATCTGCCTGGGCAAAGCCCTCAGCAGAGAAGGTTAAGGATGAGGGATGCTTCTGATGAACCACCATCTCCTCGTGACCCTGTGACCCATATATTCACAGCTGTCTGCCTCACAACTGTCCGTCTCCCTCATTTTGAACCAGCACAGAGATACAGCAAATCCCCCTCCTAGGAGAATATTGGGAGAGCCCCTCACCAAGTGTCATCTAACTAAAGAGTCATCTCAATGGCTATTTCACTCATTTTAGGGCAGTCTAGCAGGCAAGGGACAGTGAAAGCAAAACATGTGTAAGCAGGACCCTACTGATAAAATAGCAGTAATATTTCTAGATGCTAAACTACGAATGGTAACATTTCCTTGGCCAGTCACAAAAATGTCAATTCATTTGTTCATACAAATGAGTTGCTACCTTGGTGCCCTCCTAGGAAGGTGGGGGTGGAAAGAGAGAGCAGAACCATCATTATTGCCTCGTAATTATTCAGAAACTTTGTTTTATGTTAGAGTGGCCAAATTTGTGTTATTCGTTTATTGCCCTAATCATCATCATAAATCAGAGACCAAGAATCTCAATGTCCAGTTTCCATTCAGAGTAGATACAGGAAGGACATTAAAGCTCCCTTGCTAAGTGGAAGAAAAGGCAACACCACAGAGCTTCCTAAGGGAATGCACACTGTGCTGAGGAGAACATTACTGAAGAAGGGATAAGCAATTGTGTGATGTATGGCTGCCAACACTTTCTAGTCTTTCTAAATGCTTACAAGGAATAATACCTTCACATTTCTAAAAGGCTGCTACAGGAGAAAGCCACTTACACCCACTTACATTGACAAGTATTGCAAATACAGCAGTTATGACTTCGAGAAGAGAGGCAGAGACAGAGACCAAGAGAAACAGAGAGATTGAAGTCTTGGCTTCCACACTGTAGAGTGCTATGGTCAGTAATGTTTGCCACCAAAACCCTTCCCCAGCCAGCAGGCTTCGGGGTCCCACATCTCACCAACTTCTTCCCTTAAGGATCTTGAGCTACAGAATTACTGCAGAGAGAGAGTTTTTTGAATGTATATAAATTTCTAAGAAATATAACAAGCTCAAACCTAAACTGTTAAATTATTTTCTTTACTTTGGTATTTTTATTTTTCTAATAATAAAGTTAGCAACTAAGTGTAACTAACTTCCAGCAAGTCATTTACATATCACTGGCCATTTTGTCACTAAAGTTATATAGCTATAGGTGGTATGAGAACCAAGCCAGCTGTTTGGGCAGCTCAGTGGATGAATCAAAGAGGCAGATCTTCTAATCCTGTGAAAGAATACCCAGATTAAATATCTCTAAAAGATTTTATTCGGGAAAAGGCAACATCCATCTATAAGGCCATTAAGAAGGCTGCTATCTGTCACATTTCACATAGGGACCTCAGCTACTCACACAAAACCATTTTTAGAAAACAGATTAATTTTGTCACACAGTTAACAACTTCTAGTTATTAAGTTTGTTGGACTAAGTTCACTCAATTTTTAAGGTGCTAAATATATTACAGGATTAGATTCTGATTTGAAAGGCTACCTCAAAACACAATAAAAAGGTATGAGCAATTTTTATCTCTCTGGCTTTCAGAGAATGTTTTTAAATTTTTATTTATTCCATTCCAGTTATGTAATTGAGTTGAATTATGATAAAATGAGATGTCATCCACAGCTAAGTCCTATGTTTTAGTCAATTAATAATTGGCACAATATTAAAATTGTACTTACCGATTCCACCTTCTCTGTCTAGGAACTAGCTGGCTCACGGCCCAAACTTAATAGTAATTCATATTTAAAACTGCATTTGGATCTTTTTAGAATAATAGCATTTATTACTTTCCCCTGCTTTGATGATGTCTTTTATTTCAGTATAAATTTTATTATGGCTGCACAGGTCACTACATGGTAAATATCTGAATCTAAGTAATCTTGGAAACCACGGTTTTTTAAGTATAGTTCCACTGTAGCCTGTAGGGATCTCTGATGTTTGGAAAATTAATGCAAACTTTAGTTCATTAAAAAATGGAGAAGTAGATAAAGTATATAATAGAGTGTCTATTACAAATGTCAATTTCTAATATAAAACTAAAAAAAAATATTTTTTTTAATTTAAATCACTATAATGGCTCTTTTCTCAACCCAAAGCACCACAGATTGCTCCCCTCACCCACCTTTGACAGAGAAAGAGAAATGAAGAAGGGCAGCGGAGGTCAAGGTAGAACAAAGGATTTAGCAACTGGCAAAGGCAAGTAAGAATCGATCAAGTCCAGTTTTCATGATCATTTCTTCTAAGGAGACAAATGTGAACTGGGGGGAAAAAAAGGCATCATTGACTGAGAAATGTTTTCCTTGTCAATAAAATCCCATTGATTTTAATGAGACATTATTACATTTTCTATAGATTTTATTTCACCAATCACCTCATTTTTATAGCTTTTAAAACCAAACCTAAATGGCAGAATAGTATGGTGACCTGAGTTCAAAACCTAACTCTCCCACTTAATTTCTCTAAGCCTCAATTTTCACCTCTATAAATTGGGAATAATACGTATATCATGATAACACATTTTTAAGTGCCTTTCAAAAAGCCTGCCACCAAGTAGGCCCTCAAAGCAGGGCAATAATACGATACTTTAAATATAAAAATATTAACTGACTTTCTAGAAACACGACCATGCCCCTTGCTGCACATGCTACCATTGTGAGGGGCCACACACTTCCATTTGCAGAGTACGTTTCTCTCTAATACTCAGCAGGAACACTGTTTCTTCGTGTTTTCAGTAGCACTTCTGTTTTCCAAACTATTTTGCTCATAACAGGTTTTCTCTGCTTTTATAAGGAATATTTTTTCTTTACTTAGAATGTAATTAAAATATCTATGAACTTTGTTTATTCATCCATTATTTAAAGTTTCTTATTATAGCAAATATATTTTTAAGTCTTCATTATCAATGACTGCCAACACCCCTCATGCTGTCAGTGGTACCACATGGTGTCTACGCCAAAAAGACCAACACTGAGAATAATTTCCACCTTTACAGAGAAAAGGGAGGTTGATTTCAAAACCTGAAAGCTGGTTTTTAAAGACTAATTTTATTTCTCTTTCCAAATATTCACAACAACTGCTGATATTCTGAAACCTAAAACCATGATTATTTCTCCTTTCAGTCTTAAACTATTAACCTTACATTTCAAAGGATGTTAGCTGAGATGCAATAGGCTTTGATCATTTCATCAAATAAAAACTGTAAAATCAAATTCAAGGAGACAGACTGAAAAAAACTCCTTGGCTGATGAAAATTTCCAATTTTCAATCCATGGCCATCCCTCATGTAATATTTGCACAGTTCCACAGAATCTTGTTTGCTCATTAAAGTGAGGCACTCCATAAATAGTGGATTCCAAAGTGATTTTTCTATGTGTTATAAAATTTCAGAATATTAAGAACCATAACATCTGAAGGGCATTTTGGAAAAGGATTTGGTAATCTTTCTAAGATGTATTCCTGACAATGCCTGTGACTTCAAAATCTCTCTCTATCTAGAGAAGAATATTTCAAGTGTTTCTTCTGATATGAAAGTCTTTTCTCCAAGGCTAAGCCTGTAAATAAAGGCATTTTTAGAAAAGATGAAATTTAGTCAAATATGGAATTGGTTTTAAATCACTGCATGGCTAATCATTTGCTTGACTAAACTGATAGTTTGTCATGTCTTTTATTTGGTTATTAACAGCTGCCGCCTCTTCTACATCATTTCTGGTGTATATTCTCATGAAGATTAAATAAGGGAAAATTAAAAACATGCCTAACACAGAGTGTGGCACATAGCAAACCTTCATACATGGCAGCTGTTAATATTTTAATAGCAATTATTTAATAATTGTTATTAAACTGAGGGAGAGAGAAAATGGCCTGTCCAGTGTTAGCCAGCAGGACTTTCCACGGTTTTCTGTGGCTTTTCTTCATTCATCGTTAATGATGACAACAACAATTGAGATTTAATACTATTGTGTCTATTTAAATTGAGAAAATAGAGCGAGTTGCTTTTTAATTGGTCTCCATTCCACTCTCGCCCTCATTCTGTCCCTTCTCCACACATCACTCAAAGTCATCAAACACATATCAGTCCCTCTCCTGACCAAACCCTCCTAAGACTTATCTTTACATCGAGAATAAAATCCAACTTCATCCTGTGTCCTACGAGGCCTCGCAGGGACCAGTCCCCAATCTAGTCTTATGTCATGTTGTCCCTCCTTCTAGTCAGTCACAATGGCCTTTATGTCCCTTGCCTTGGCCAATCCTGTTCCCACCTAAGGGCCTTAGCGTCTGCTGATGTCTTTGCCTACAGATCCCCCCACTCTTGTCTTTCTTCCTTTCACAAAGATTTTAGCCCAAAGCCTACTTTCTCAGGGCAGCCTCACTCACACCCTTACCTAGAAAGCTTCTCCCTCTCGCAATCCCACTGCCCCCTCCATCATGCTCTGTGACTCATTCTATTTTATTCCCTTCACTTCTGCCTATAATTGTTTTTACAAAACCCACTTATGGAGCAATCTCCACTTATTGAGATATAAATAGGAAACACTGCCCCCAATAATACCATGTCAACTTCCTTTCTCCAGAAGAAACAGGTTCATCATGGCATCTTGGCCAAACTCCATAGCTTTTCGGCCACTTGTGACTGGCAGCAGTCTCACTTTAGTATTTAAAACTTGGCCCTCTTTATTTTCAAATACCCATGTCAAAGTTAATTCAAAGCTACTGTCCCTCTTCCCCATCCTAGGCCAGACCTCAGGATCTTATGGTAGAGACTGCAGTGAAATCCACTCTTTCACACACCTCGCCTTTCCTTTTTCTCTTTAAATTTACTACTCGTGTCCCAGTAGACACCAAACTCTCAGAGAACCTCAGTCTTAACCACCACACCCAGGAGAAAAGCTGCACAAGAGAAAGAAAGAAGAGTCAGCCTCCCTCTCTCTTAGGCTCTCAATCTCTCTCTCTCTCTTTCCCCACCCCCACCCCCTGCTCCTTCCCTCCTTTCTTCCTTCCCTCCCTCCCTCTCTTTCTCCCTGTCCCTCTCTCTCTCATTGTCTCTTTTGTTTGACTCCTAGGACATAACAGTATTTCGCCTATCCTCCTCCCTACCGAAGTGTTATGTCTTTAATTCCACCTTGTGCTAGTTTAGATCAGGAGCTGCCTCTCTTTCAGTTCGCAGTTCATTTGTTCATGCATTCACCTGAGCACACAGGTATCAGACATTTAGTAAGAGCCAGGTGCTGTGGTAGGCCTGTGCCTGAACATTTCTTGAACTCTCCCGTCTCTTCAACATTCACCTCCTTTTTCTTTGGTAAGTCATGTGTTAAACATGACTGGCAGTCAACATCCTGTCCGGAGACAGTCCACAAGACAGCTAGCCAGAAGGAAACTCTGTTACCTCTGTTTAGCTGAATCTTTAGATTTCTAAAAAATTGAGGAGCTAGGCTTGCTCTCAGTAGCATCAGCTAAAGTTGCTTTATTTTAATAATTAAAATCATATCAATTCTAGACAACTCTGAGAGAGAGGGAGTCTCCTTGTCAGGAAAGCTATCTTTTTTTAATAAACTAATTTTTTAGAACAGTTTTAGGTTCAAAGCAAAAGTGAGTAGAAGTACAGAGAGCTCCCACATACCCCTTGCCCAACATATGCACAACCTCCCCACTTTCATCAAAGAGAATCTTTTGAAATGCCTGGACACGTCTTGGTGGAAAAGGTTTTCACTGTCTTATTCTGATTCGAGATGGTTCTGACTAAAGAATCTGCTGAGAGGAGGAGTGGGCTTTTCTGAGAGAAGCATCCTCTCCCCACCTTTCCAGGACAGCAGCCATGACAATTTGCCTTCCCCACAGTTAAGAGCCCTGAGATTTGGTCCAGCTCCTGCACTTGGCTACTCCTTAAATGACTCCCCAAAAAAAGAAGAGGCACACTACCAACTGGAGTACTCTTGCACACACACCCCTGTTCAGGGCTGCCACTAACCAGGATGGTGTAAGTACTACTCTCTTCCCCTAGGCACACCACACACTCCTGTCCTGGGCTCTGCCAGTGGACTCCAGGCTCTACCTTGAGATACACCTGCCCTAATCTTCTGGGGTGCATATCAAACACCCACTCCTTATTCTCTCTAGAGAGGACTCAGGGATGGAGGCTTCCTGCTAGGCTCCACTAAAACTCTCCAAAACTCCTCCCATCTACTCCAAGGCAGTGGCAAAGGCCTCTGGATTCTAGCAGGGAATGAGGTGTTAGACCACCATCCTGGCAACATCCCACTATTGGTTCACTCAGAGCATTGGGCACTTGGCTCCGAGGACAGGAAAGGACTTCCCCCCTCTCCCTCGTGGGGAGGGAAAGGAACAGCCAGGCTCTGGATATACATGCCCCACTCTTCTCAGTTTTCTTATATTGACTGGTGATAGTGGGCTTAGGTCAAGCTCCTTCTTCCTTGGTGCCTCTCAGTAAGCCCTGCAGGAGGGCTGTTCCAGTGTCCAGCAACACCTTGAACTTAGAGGTGCACATAGTTCAGGTCCTCAGCTTCGAGTCCAAACCCCAACTCCAGAACTAAGCAGGGAAATAGCATTGCCACGTATTGATTTCTTTCTTCTCCACCAATCTCAACTCGTTCCTTCCTTCACCTCCACCATCTCAGTCCACCTTCAGCACCTCGGAAAGTGTTTGACATATAATAGGTGCTCACTAAAGATGTGTTAAATGAATCCTGTTTGGAACTTTTCTAGAGCAAAGAATTGACTACATCATAATGCAATTCATAACATGCTGAATGGCCTTGGTTTTCAAAATAAAAAATATCTGATTTTTAGTAGCTAAAATGTGCATTCGTTTTATTATATTTCTGCCCAATACAACAGCAGAATAACATTGTTTTCCTGCATGGCATCCCTTTTAAAGCTTCCCAGATAGAGATGATGACCCTGACGATGACTCCTTTCCTCTTTATGTCACATGGTTTCCAGACCCACTGACTGCCCTTCTTTGAAGCATTAATATTACTTTTACGATGTGGTCTACCAGTGAAGAGCAGCGGACTATCATTTTCTGAGAGCTGGATGCTCTTCCTCTGTTAATGCAGCTTACGCTTGCATTAGAACTTGGTCGTTTGTTACACGGGGTTAATTTTTTGGCAGAGGGACCACACAGTTGGCTCACGTTAAATATGTGGTCAACAAACCTCAGGTTTTCTTTAAGGAGACTACTGCCAGGTCAGACCTTTGCCTCCTGAACTGGTTTAAGTGCCTTTTTCAAATATAAATGTTGAATCTTATATATACCTCCATCACGTATCCTCCTTTTATTTTTGTCCTTTTGTTCCAGTGTCCAGAGGTTTTTCAAATCTTGACATTGATATATTAAATCATTTGTTATTATCTGCAAATTTGACAGATATATTTTCTACAGCTTCATTTAAACCACAATTTTTTTTTTCAATCATATGCAGAGAATTGAGCCAATTCAGAGGCCTGGGGTGGTCTATAGAGACCTCTATTTTGACTGGCACTTTTTGAATCACCCAACTAAAAATCCACCTAAATCTGTCTAATGTTACTCTTAGGCAGCCTACATTTTAATTTCTTTTTCTTCTTCTCCTTCCTTCTCTCTCTCTCTCTTTCTCTCTCTCTCTCTCTCTCTCTTTCTCTCTCTCTCTCTCTCTCTCTCTCTCTCTCTCTCTCCTAGTTATTATAAAACTGTGGACATTTTAAGATATATCCCAATGAAATAAAAATATGATACATCTACAATACTCCAATGATTTATTAAGTAATTCACCTTATCCTCAAAGATATGTTTAAGTCAGTACTGTACATGTGTAATCAGCTTATTTTCCTCATTTAAAAAAATTACATTATTTTTTAGATTATCACAAACTACCCTGGATACCATCAATATTGTCATTCTGATCTCCAAAAATCTTTTCTACCTTTTTGAAAATCTAGATATCTGTTTATCTTCAGACTCCTCTTAAGTTCCATAAATGTCCATAGAACCCCTCCACTTCCAGGGCCCAATCTTTACATTGCATTAGTATTTCAGAAGTTCTATATCTGAGCCTAGAACAATGGCAGTAGCTGGACCTTCTGTTATCTCCTCATCGGTATTAGAAATTGTATTAGTCATCTCCGGCTGCCAAGGCAAAATACCACAGACTGGGTAGTTTAAGCAACAGACATTTATTCTCTCACAGTTCTGGAGGCTGGAAGTCCCAGATCAGACTGCCAGCATGGTTGCATTCTAGCGAGAGCTCTCTTCCTATCTTGTAGATGGCCATCTTCTGTGTCCTCACATGGCAGGGAAAGAAAGAGGCACAGCAACCTCTCCAGTGTCTGTTCCTAGAAAGGCACTAATCCTGTCATGAGGGCCACAAGCTCATGACCTCATCTAAATTATCTCCCAAATGCCCCACTTCCAGACATCATCACACTGAAGCCTAGGCCTTCAACCAATGGATCTTGGAGGGTTACAATTCAGTCCATAGCAGGAATTAACTAATTGGTCATATTATTCATATTCCTTGTTCTGCCCTTTCCCAACTTTAAGATTTTTTGCTCTGCTGGAAATGATGAAGTAGAAGAAAATTATTGAGTTTTCTTCCTTTTTTCCATAATCTATCCTATTATATCGTCATCTCCAAATAGTGAGCCTATTCTTTCACTATTGCTTATTCCAAATTTAAATCTTTAAAAAGAGATTTTATGGTCCAGTAGTTTTCAGAGCTACAGCTTATTCATTTTGTGAATCTTCTGTGCTCATCCCAGGAACTAAATCCTGACAGACACGCTCCATCGGGTCCCTCACTTTCTGCTTTGGCATTTCCCTTAATCATGCATTAGTATTTCTAACAGGATTCTTGCCCTGCAACCCTGTCACATTCAACTTATTTTCAATGGTGGCTGACTGGCCTCTAGCAGCATTTCAGAATGGGCAGTGCTTGACCTCTGCTCATTGTCCACCTAGGACACATTCTCTGGGACACCTGAGTTTTGTAGTCTAGCACCAAAGAAGACTATTCTTACCATCTTTCTAGCAATGCTCCTTTAAAAAATTGACACTCTGTATTTTGTAAAGGTCCATTTACTGCCTCTATTTGGGGTACTTAAAAAATCAATACCAGTCTTAATTTCCACTGGAGATAAAGAGCCCAAATCTTTAACTATGCACAAACATAGGAAATTTAAGAAAATGGAAAAAAAAGATGGTTTAGCCTTCAAATTATCTGATTCCTTCTCAGAACTTCACTTTTCCCAACCTGGATGACATACAGATTTGGAGGTGAGAGAAAGAGTTTATGGTTTTTCTTATAAGATAAAGAGAATAAGAGTTTTCTATTTTTAAAATTTGATCTTGCTTTGTTGTTATTGTTGTTTCATTTCTACTGGAGACTGAATTGGGAAAGATCTTTTGCTGTGCAACCTGGGAGCTTTTATTTAAAACTTTCCTCAAATGTTATTTTAAATATCAGTGGGTCTCCATCTAGAAATTACTTTCTTTTCTTGATTTTTGCCAATATGGCATATTGTTTTAATTGTATTTTCTTAACCATAGTGAAGTTAAACATTTTTCCACATATGAAATAACTACATATATTTGTGCTTTTATCTACCAGATTTTTTTTAATTGAATGTAGAGATTAGTCATATACAGTAAGCCTCTGTTTGGTAGATGGATTGTAATTTTTGACTTCTAGTCTGTTGCTTACCTTTGGACTATTTTTACAATGTCTTCCCTACTCAAAAATTGTAAAACTGTTTTTTCTACATCAGCTTCTAATTCTTTTAACCTATAGAAATGAGTAACATATGCTTTTATCAGAATAAAAATCAATATTCTCTTTTTTCAGCCTCACCTTCTCTGTCCTAAAAATCTTAACTTTTTTCTTCCAGTTTTTTCCAAAATTCTATATTTTAAGCCTTATATATCCTTGAAACTGACTCTAAACATATTCCATGACCCTTATATCAGATTTTAATAGCCATATCTCTAACACCATTAATTATTATTGTAATAATAGCAATATCAAAACATTTATTGAACACCTATTACGAACCACAGACTTACAGGCTATTTTACTTGTACCATTTCTATTGAGCCTTACAAAAATTCTGAGACTTTATAGGTGAGGGAACTTAAGATTAAAGAAGTTAAGTAGTTTGCTCACAGTTATATAAATCATAAATGCTAGAACCATAATGCAAACATGGGAACTTGGGATTTCTGTCCCCAAATTTCATAGTCATGGCATTTTATTGACTACAAAAACATTTTGCCCATTTCTCCAATAAACTTCGAGCTAGAAGGGCCTTTCCTAAACATTAAATCACAATTGCTAAAGATTAAGAAGTACATACATGACATATATAGCACATAGTATATTGTATATTATATATACTATTATATACATATATATATGTATGTGTGCATATATGTGTATGAGTGTGCATATGTGTGTATGCATATGTATACATATACATATATACATATACACATATATACATACACATACACATACATACACACATAATATAGTATAGTATATATAGTATAGTATAGTACTGATGACCCACAGAACATTTTCCCTCATATAAATTCTGGATGCATACATTAAAAAGCATAGACTTCATTAGTAATGAAAGCTAAAATCATATGTGTAAACACATTGCTTGTAATCTATTTAATTATTTCCCCCTATGCACTACGTGCAAATCACAAATTATGCTGTCCACAAGACATGCCACAAAACTTAAAGTTTGGAAGATTCATTGCCATGGTCTAATGGAATAGTTTTTTGAGAGGATGAAAATTCTGAATCTCCAAGATGGAATGTCCCTATCCACTGTTTCCTCATTCCATTAATCAAATTGGAGATCAACACAGAAGGCAAACTACACAGGGACACTGCTGCATAGTTAATTTGCATATCTCTTCATCAGTTACATGGAGATATATTTTTTTCTCATGTACTTTAAATTCAGAAGTTGCAAACTGCTAATACTCAGTAGTCAAAATCAGGTTTGCAGGAAAACCTTCATTGTTCTACACAAATCAATGTACATTTCTCTGGTTTGCCATAAGCAATACTATCCCCTATTATATCATACTTGGCCTGATGAGCTACATTTCTATAACCTGGCCCCACCTCTATAAGCATTTGAGTTATGGTCCCTGAATGATCATGTGATTGCAAAGACAGTGAGACAGCCCATTTTAGAGACCTTAAATCTGAGCCTACTATAGACACATTTCCCCAAAAATAAAATAAAGGGGTAAAGTCACTTTCTCACCATACAATCAACCAGAAGTTGTTCTGTTGTCCTAACCCTATTCTCCCCTCCCCCTCCTTTTCCTCTCTATTCCAGCCCTAAGTGGCAAAATTTATAGCTGTGCTTGTTGTTACTCAAATTCAGACTAGGATGCTGCAGAGTCAGATTACAAAATTGGTTACACAATCTGTGTCACAGAGGTGCATCCTTGACCTTTCACAAATCCAGTGTTTTCATTGTATCATGTATGGTATAAGCTCCAGGGAATAAAAGCAAAATTGCACTCACTCTATCCCTCAAATAACCTTGAACACTGCTGTAGAGTGGATCATGGAGACAAAATTGGTTTTTTGGAAAAGGAAATAACCTGCTTTCCATCTTAAAAAGAGCACTACTCTAAGAAGGCCTATAAAATTCTGAACTTTTACTGAAGTCATTGTAAAAGTGCTCGGTTAGAGTGGGCATAGAAAAAATCTGCAGAGCTTTAAAAGCAGAACCTAAGAAAGTGGTTATGGTCATAAACTCCAATAGCTGGGTTTACATCAGTTTCTAGTGAACGGCCAAAGAACTTGAGCCTTCCAAAAGAGATTTCAAATATATCTTTTTAAATCATACAAATGATGTCAATGTTGGAAATACATGCAGAACTGTATTTTAAACAGTGAATGATATTCCATAAAAAAAATAATAGATAGATAGATACATACATACATACATGCATGCATACATACATACATACATACATACATACATACATACATACAGCAAGCAAGCAAGCAAGCAAGCAAGCAAGCAAGCAAGCTTCTCAGCCTGGGACAGAAAGTCAAAATAAAAAATAAAAACCTATCCACCACTATGAGCTCAGATTCCTGGACAGTCCCATCAAATCATTTCAAAGACATGAAACTATATTTGTATTGTTCAGGCTGTGTCTGGATAATGCCTGCAAACACTTGATTAGGTTGATACACTCAAGCAATCAGTCAATTTTGTGAAACATTTACTCAAGACTATGTTGTCTGCCTACATTAGCCAAGTGGTTGGCTTATTTGATTGACTGGTCACTTTGCTGGACCCTGTCTGCTCTCCCACATCCCCTTTGGCCACTTGGAACAGTCACCAATAGCACTCACTTCCCGTTTCTACATTCTGCAGGGTAATTACCTATTTTTTTGACTATTTATTTGTTTTATGGTGACATTGGTTAATGAAATCCAATCAGTTTCAGCTGTACACTTTAACAGTAGGGCATATGTATATACTTAGCATATATATTCACCTCCCATAGTTAGATTTCTTTCTGTCATCACATATTTGATTCCCTTAACACCCGCTCCCCTTCCCCTCTGGTAACCATTATCCTATAGTCCATGTCCATGAGTCTCTGTCTGTCCTGCTCATTTGTTGCTTTTAGGTTTATATCCCACATATAAGTGATATCATGTGACTTTCAACTTTTTCTGTCTGGCTTATTTCACTTAGCATGATTATCTCAAAGTCCATCCATGTTGTTGTAAATGGCAGTATTTCATCTCTTTTTATGGCTGAGTGATATTCCATTGCATCTATGTACCACAGCTTCTTCATCCAATTATCCTTCATAGGACACTTTGGTTGCTTCCATGCCCTGACCACTGCGAATAATGCTGCTATAAACATCGGTTTGCAAATATCTTTTCAGGTAATTACCTATTTACAAGTCTATCCCCCTCACTAAATGCTGAGCTCCTCCAAGGACAGGGGCAGCCTCCATCCATCTTCTACCTTCAGTGCCTTGTTTAGTGTCAGAGTCTGTCAAGTGTGGGGATTAGTGAATGGCATGGGTACTGGCAAGCTGTCTTATGGTATGATGAGAATTTGCCATATTCCTTAATCCCTAAATGTTTCATTGCACAATCCTCGCTAGAAGGCCCTCTAAAAAAGGTTAGAAAAATGCTTCCCCAAAAGTGCCATGCATTTTCCCATCCCTATATGGCTATACCTGTCTATCTGTTGGGTGCCTTATCCATGTTGCTCTCTCCACTCAAGCCTTTCCCTCTTCTATTTTCATATGCCACATCTTCCATAAACCACTCCCTGACAATTTAACAGATATTTCCCCTCTGATTTCCTCTACTGTTTACCCCAGATATCCAAGCATTTAATTGCAAGCTGCTGACTTGCTCTAAATTCATCAGTATATATTCTGTATCATAGCCACAAAGATTATTAAGCTCTTTGAGATCTGGACCAATACATCATCTGCTAAGCTGTGTCCAACTGTTTTTTAGTTATCAATTAAGTAATAAATAGTGACTAACACTGTCCAGCATTCTATACTTTATTTCACTCAATTGCTATAAGAGCATTTTCATTAGAAAATGAAAGCCTAGTCTATGGCCATGCCACCCTGAACAAGCCCAATCTTGTCTGATCTCAGAAGCTAAGCAAGGTTGAGCCTGGTTAGTACTCGGATGGGAGACCACCTAGGAAGACCAGGAGCTGTAGGCATAAAAATTTTTTAAATAAGAGATTGTAAGCTGATAAGGTCCTTGTAAACTGTGAGGTCAACCAAGGATTGTTTCACCAAAAAAAAATGAAAAATAAGAAAATGGAAGCCTAGAGAAGTTAAGGAACTTGTTTGAGACACAAATAGTAAATCTCTCTTGAATCCTTGTAAATAGAAGCAGGGTAGCTTTCTGTTCAGGCACATGTTCTAACAAAGGCTCCTCAGTGTTCCTAAGAATATATTTACCCTTTCCCCAGCACCATGATTAAGGCATGTCAGTCTTAACATAGATGCCACAATCCTAATTCAAACTATGTTTCAGAAACTACGTGGAAGGAATCTGTTCTCTGACAGGACTCCTTAAAGCACATACATTTTCCATATGCTGGAAAAATCTATTGCTCACCATACAAGAGAACTAGGGAGTTAAGCTCCCACAGTACTGGCCCATTATAGAGCCGCAGAATTGGCTCTATTACTAACTGAGCCAAATGGCAAGTTGCCAAGTAGCCAATTCTATGTGATTTGACTATGGGTGCATGGTTAGGTTTGTGAAGACACAGTTAAATTACAGAGTCCCCTTCATTAAGATTCTTGCAGAGAGTCCTGTCTGGTCTTGGTACAAAGGACAGAACTTTTCCAAAGTGATTGTTTTATCTTTCCTTTGTGGATCCTATGGCATTTTTAACTAATCAGGCTTCCCTTTTTGGTTAAAGCTAAATTTGTGACCTATTCTGAGCAAGTGAACAGGTTTTATAGTCACCTTAATCTTCCTGATTCTATTTAATGGCCCATATTTACTTTTTAGTTTTCCCCTGCTTTTAACAAAGTAGATAAGGATAAACCATCAGAGAGGAGAGACAATCTTCTCTGCCTACCCCTTTGCTTCTCTCAATCTTCCCTGTCCCAGCTATTAATGCTTTCCCCCAACACCATCAGCTCAAAAATAGAATTTAGAAAATCATTTTACCTGATGTTGTAATGGTTTTAAAGCACTTGTTGAGTCATAGACCCCTTTGCTAAAGGAATAGATCTTATCTCCAGAAAAGTATACACCCTCCACCCCTAATCCAAAATCTTTAAGTATACATCCAAGAGCTCTTTTAATCTCTGAAGATGGATCCTGGTCCATGGATTGCAGGGAACGAACCCTTGCTTGAGTGAATGCACACAACTTCTAGAATCACCAACCAGGACTTGCTGCAAGCCCAGAAGAATGGAAACTCATTCAATATCTCAATTCCCTGTCACCAGTGCAGAGCTCCCACTCCACTGTTCAATAATGGTGCCTTTAGGCCTTCTTGTCATGTTCTTACCCTATTTCATGCCACAACTGGCATCCTAACAATCCCATCCACCTCCTTTTCCTCAAAGTATGGCTTTCTTCTGTGTCTCCCAGATCAGACCTCAGGCTCCAAAGACAAATTCAATGGTGGACAGAAGTGACTATCAGGACCTTGTAAGTGAGTTGGCAGGGAGATAGACCAAGGAGCTTGCAGAAGCAAGGACCAAAGCAGAAGGTACTTTAGCCCTTCAGAGCTCAAGGATCCCAAGAAACCATGGCTAAATAGATGCTGAATTTCTGCTAAGTGTACACACACATATCTTTATTTGTATATGCTCAAAATTATACTATACACAGTATCAGCAAAAAACTGCCAACTCTGATGCTTTCAATATATACCTAAGAATTATCAAAGATCTTTTAATATATACCTAAGAATTATCAAACATAGTTTGAGTGTATAAAAGAAATGGCAATTACAATTACATATTAAATATAATTAATAACTAATTACCACATGTAAATCAAAGTTGTGTGGCAGTGTACTTATATATCATTAATTTTATTATAAATTGCATTTGAATCTCATGCTAAAAGTTGTTTCTTATCAGTTGGACCTCACAATTTCCAACAATAAAGGAGACGTTGACGGAAACCATATCTTACACTCCTTTTGTTTTTCCCTTATCATCTGAATAACATGACAAGAGACACCTGGAAATTGATAGTCTTGTTATGGGGACCAGAGCTTGTATACATCTCTGAAACCACTAGAGAAAAACCAAGACAATATATAAGGTTACAGTACATACGATTTACAGAAGAAAAGGAGGGGGCCAAAGTAAGAAGGCTACATGAAGAAAGTGGATTTTGAACTTGGCCTTAAATAAAATCTAGGCTATGAATTTGAAGACAGGGCATTCCAGTTCAGGCAGAAAATTGTTTTCTGTGATATAGATGATATTCAAGATTTTAAAGGACTCTTTATTTCATATTAATGTACCCATTACATTATAATGAAATAATACAATCTTTAAATGAATGCTCATAAATAAGGACCTTAGAACATTATTTTTTATTTATTTACCTACAGAAACATATATTTATATTTTGACTGTTAATTAAAAGAAAGCAAGTGAAAAATCCAGAAGCTATAAAGTTGCCTATAAAGCTTAAATAATACCAATAGAATAATAAAATCACCAACAGTAGATAACACAACCCAACGTATATTCCTTGTTAAAGTGAAGTAGCAGGTTGATGAGAGGTATTTCTTCAACTTCTTGGTTTGAACCTACTAAAATAATGATTATACTTGATCAGATAACAACTAAAATTATTGATGGTTGTTAGCAAATTCATATAATCATAATAACCACAGCAAAACATATTATTTTGTATATGGTGAAAGCAAGAGAAATGTTTGAAAGTCTGACTTAAAACCAAAGATTTGGGGAACTCATGAAAACATCTGGTGAGTGAGGAGAGCTCTCCTCCACCAGCTGCAGGGCACCAGGGACTTAGCAAACCCACTGCATTACAATCTGAACCAGTTAGGGAGACTGGGTATGTCAGTCCATGTCCTCCAAAAAGCAAACACTCAGACTGGATTAAAAGCACAAGATATTTTTTCAGTTGTTATGGGCCGAATTGTGTCCCCCCTAAAAATTCTTATGTTGAAGTTCTAACATCCAGTACCTCAGAATATGTCTGCATCTGAAGATACAGTCTTTAAAGACATTAAAGGCTTTGAAACAGAATCTAAGTTAAAATGAGGTCACTAGGGTGAGCCCAAAACCAGTAGGCTCAGTGTCCTCATAGGAAGAGGAAATCAGGACTCAGGAGACACAGAGGGAGGACCACAAGAAGACAGAGGAGAGAAGATGGCCATCTCCCAGCCAAGGAGATGAAAAAAGCAATCCTGCTTAATTAAGTCTTGATCTCAGACTGCTAATGCCCAGATTTGTGAGAAAATAAATTGCCTTTGTTAAAGCCACTCAGTCTGTAGTATTTGGTATGGCAGCTGCAGAAAACTAATACATTATAGGAAACTCCTATGAGAGGAAAATGAGGAGGGAGCCAGTGAAGGCTGGGAGAACCAAGCAAGACCCCACAAGTCTGGTCTGACCCTGAGTGAAGAATAAAGGAAAGAAAGGATAAAAGGAAGAAAGGGAAATAGGGAAGGAGGGAGGGAGGAAAGTGTGAGACCGTGGTGCAGGTCTAAGGCAGGTCTGGCAAGGCCACAGAGAGCCCTGTATTCCAGGAATGGGCTGCCTTGGTATCCCTGCCATGCTCACTCACTGGCTGAAAACTGCTCATGGGACAGGTTTCAGAGCACAGAAGTTGGGGTTGTCAGTTTATTACACTCCCTACATCTGGAAATCTGAAAACTGCCTCCTCATGGCTGTCCATACTGGAAAACCTCCGTCATTCTGGACAGTCCAGGAAGGACTTTTCATTCAGACAATATAAATGCCCATAGAAATTTCCACTGAATAAAGTAGGTTTCCAATTTGGTTCCCATGTGAAGCTACAGTGTGTTCTCATTTTCCCTCAGACACAAATATCATTTCACGCTCAGCAGAGTAAAAGCTAATGGAATCAGACCCCAGTGACTGAAGAATTCTGGCCACATGGAAGATAATTAATTGTTCTGTAAATTACCCCTCTATTCCTTGTGAAAAGACATACTAGCAGCCAAATTAATAAGGTAAATAAAGACAGTGATGATCCTGGTGAGTAGTGTCCACAGCCAGAGCCACAGAAGATAGGACCTAGCTTGTCTGACCCCGGAGTGGGAAAATCAAAGGTAGTTTTGGGGTTTGGCCCCAATATCCCACAGACTCACTCAGCCCCACTTCTTTTGAGCCTGCCTTCTTTCTTCTGGGTAGAAAGTCAAAATGCTTGTTTTAAAGGTATAAGCTCTCTAACCTGCTACGTGAGAAACAGAACATAAAAAACAAGCATGAACAAAAGGAGAATTTGTCAGATTCAAATCAAAAGCAAAACGTAACCAAGTTAATCTGACACGCAAATTCAATCCCTGCATCTTTAACACCTAGCACTGTGGCTGAGAGTAGATGCTCAATTAGCGTTAGAGGAATAAGTAATGACATACACATTGAATTATAGAGTTTCGTGGTGATTAAAAATGAATGGAAGCAGTTCCTGTAAATGACTGTAATTAGCATGTCTGTGGTCAGATAAGTAGGGGGTAAATTACCCGGGGCAGAAAGTGGTAGTGAGCCTTTTCTGAAGTCCCCAGAATCCAGAGTCAACCCCAAAACAGGGAAACAAAATGGGGCGTAGACAGTGGGCTGGGATCAGCAGGTTTTAGGGCAAGATTGCATTTGTAGAAGGGAAGAGCTTGAGGCATTCCATTTTATCTCCCCTTATAATGCCAGTGAAGTGTAATATTTAGGAGAGAGGGCTGAAATATATGACATCCAGGCTCCCAAACCAGTTATCATCTCAATTCAGAATTTATCAGTGTATTCCTGATGCTGACAAAATGGAAGCTGTTGTTTATTCACTCATTTGTTCATGCAGTGCCCGTGGTCAGGAGCAACGCTATGTACTCAGGAAACACAAATTAATAATCTGTAATCTCTATCATTGAAGAGAAAGTTATATGTATCAACAGGCAGTTACAGTACAATGTTTAAGATGTGGTAATAGATGTCATGTGTAAAGAGCTTTCAAAGAAAATACAGGGAAGACATGACTACAGGGCAGTAATGGGATCACAACAGGTTAACACATGAGCCTGGCCTAGTAGAATAATGGAAAGCACGGAAGAATATTTTATGTAGACAGAAAAACAGAGATATAGCAGGCGCAAAGACGTAGGGGCAATAGTTGTGATTGGGATGAAGTAGGAAGGTGCAGGGGACAATAAAGTTGTGAGAAAGAGAAAAAGTAATTATTTTAAAGATAAAATTCGTTACAAATAGGTGACTCTGGAGTCACTTGAAAGAGATGTTGGGTAGCCAGGGGCATGGTGAGGCAATGGACATCTGGAAGAGCAGTGGCCAATAAGTTGCAAGTGATGAGGGACACAGGGTCCCGAAAGGGGAGTTGGAGAATACCAAAGACAAGCTTGATTTCTTTATCCTTTTCATGTGCCGTGTTAAAATTGTTTTTTAACCCTTCTTAGAACCTTTCTCCAGCCATGTCCAACCCTTGCTGGGAGTAGAAAGGCAAGCAGTGGCCCTGTACTGACACGATGGCACCTGTGGAGAGAGAAAACTCAGGACTCACCAACACTACAGCCACAGCACACAGGAGCACATCTGTTCCCAGGATCATTAACTCTTCTGAAATCCCTTCCTGGGTGCAATGCTCTCACATGCACAGGCACAGGCACACACACAGGCACACACACACACAAAGCAGAAGCAGCTTAAGAGCTGGAGATTTCCCATTCCCTGGTGTCAAGTGGGCAGCCCACCCTCCCTCCAACTCCACCTGACACTGAGCGCTGAATGCTGAACAGAAGGAAGATCCAGCTACGTGGCTAACACGCCTGACCCTGGAGTAATCAGGCTTAGAAAGACACAATTACCTCTCCACGTGGGACTTCAAATGGAGTCTATTTAAGTCCTACAACAAGTTAGATATGAAAAGTAATTAAAACAAACTTTTTATTAGCAGTGTGCCTAAATTATGCATGTAGGTACTATTTAGAACTAGAGTTTATCTAAAAAGTTCTAATCCTCATGAAATTTAAAAGTAACAAAGTTTGGCACAAAACTCCACATCCCTCCATGTCAAGTAAGGTAGCAGAGTTAATTTGGCAGGAAAGTCCAACCAGGACTGGGGTCGGGCAGGCTGAGGGCTACTTAAGGCTGTTGTGGGCAGAGAGTTAAACAGGAACAATATTGAAATAATAGCAGCAATGAGTTATGTTTACTGATCACTGCTGTGGGTCAGGCACTTTCTTACTCAATCATTTATTTTTATCCATAAAAAAGTGCAAAAGAAAATACAGCAACACTTGTGTACTCACCATCCAAGATTAACAAAGACATTTTGTCATATTCACTTCAAATTTTTATTTTAAAAAATTTACAGATGAAGAAATTTATATTTTCTAAATTCTATTTCCCTCTCTTCTCAGAGTCAGCATGAGGCCATGACTCTGGTGCACATTCAGTAATATCCATATTTTACTACATTTGTATGTACCTGTACATATTATAATATTTTAGGTTTTAGTTTTATTTCCCAAAGTCTTTTATCAACTCAAATGTATGACTTAAAAATGTATTGCTGTTGATTAATCTGTTCCATGGCACTTATCAACTTGGAACATGCTATTAAATTTATTCATTTGTTTTGTTTATTGTATGTAGTCTTATCTTTAGGCTGTAAGAAATATAGGGCCTTTTTCTGCTTTATTCAATAATGTCTCTGAGCACATAAACAGTGCCTGCTTAACAGATATTTGTTGAATGAGTAATATAAATTCAGTTAAGTATTTAACTTCTGGAAATTTCTACTTTATACATCCTTCAAAATTCAATTTTTCATTTCAAAGCTTATTCGAGTTATTTTTAATTTTTTGATATTGCAAACAAAACTGCATGAAATTCTTGTATACACATACAAAAGTCCCTCTACGGCATTTACTTGGAGCAGAATTACTAGGTCATGGGATATGTGTACTTTAAACTTTAATGAATATTACCAAATTATTCTCCAAAGAGGTTTACTGCCTTTCACTCTCATTGCTTTACTATTTGCTCACTAACACTTGGCATTATGATTTTTTTCCTTTATCCAGTCAGATAAAAGTAAAATGGCATGTCCGTTTCCTATTAATTTACATTTTTCTGATCACTCACTGGTATGATTGTGACTTCGTACATCCCCAGCTCTCTGGATTTCCTCTTTTATGTGGAACTCATTCGCATTCTTTGCCTATTTTCTATTTAACTATTATTTGCCTTTTAAAAAATAACTTTCAGGAGTCTTTGATTGGACATATATGCCAATATCTTCTATCAGGACAGGGACTAGCTTTGTTTTAAGGTTTGAGTCATTCAGAAAATTTCTAACTTCACATAGTCCAATCCATTAGATTTTCCTTACCCTGATGTCACTAAGATAGCCTCTTATATCTCTATTATCTACCTATCTATCATCTATCTATCTATCCATCCATCTAATCAATCTATCTATCTATCTATCTATCTATCTAAAAACTTCATTTCCTATATACAATTTTTCACATTTGGTGTCTAATCCATCTAAAATTTATTTTTATAAATGGTATAAAGTAGTGACCTAATTTTATTGTTTAACAACAACAATAACAATGAAGAGTCTATTCTTTCCATACTGACAGCAATCCCATCTCAATCAGACACCAAGTTCCCATAGGTGCGGGGGCACTTTCTCAAGCTACTTATTCTGTTCTGTCCTATTCCCCTAACTCTGCGCTAATTCCGAATTTCCAACTGTGCCATGTATTGAAACCTTTTTATGAATCAATTTTTGGACAAGTTCTTGTTTTTTGCTTTTTTACTTGTTTATTTCAGAATCGTCTGGCTATTCTTACAATGTTACGTTCATGTAGCACATGAATTTTAGAACCTGTCAAGTCCCACACACCCATACACACTCCCTCACATATACATATTCACACACTATAACACAACTCTGCAGTATTGAAATACCCACTATATGAATTTAAGTAAATAATATTATCTCACTAATAATTCAGGTCTTCTCTATCTCTCAATAATACTTATATTTTCTCTATGATGGTTTTACAGATTTTTCTTATATTTATTCCTAAGGACCATGTAGTTTTAGTTGATATCATGAAAATTATTTTCTCAATTAATTTTAATAGGCTACTTCTGGTATGTAAGGATAAAAGAAGAAATATCACCAGTTCTGGAGTCACTTGACCCTGGTTTCATCACATACTGTCACCCCAGACAAATTCTCTGTGACTCCGTTTTCATAAATTTCAATGAGAATAATAAAGAGCCACCTCATAAGGTAATTTTGAAAGGTAAATAAATTAACATATGCAAACTACCTGGCACAGTAATCCAATACAAATGTTGACTTTTATTATTATAAAATATCAATTTACATTAATTGAGTTTATATCTAGCAGCCTTGCAAACTCTCACATTCTAACAGTTTGTAGATCATCTTAAATTTTGTTTTAAATAATGATATAATCTACAAGTAAGAACAAATTTTGTTTCTTCTTGTTTCCTCCTTACACCTAAAAATATTTCTCTTTGATCTTATCATATTCTCCAAGACTAACAGTATCATAAGTGGAGAAAAAAGTAGAAACATTCCTGTTTTACTTTCTTTAAAAGATATATTCTAAAGTTTCACCTTTAAGATTTATGTTGTCAACTTGTTAGATACTCTTTATCAGATTAAAAAAGGCTCACTGAAGTCTTAGTTTGATGTGAGTTTTTATCATACAGGGGGGTCTTAATGTAGAAAGCAGGATTTTTTAAAATTTAATCCCTACTTTGCAGTTTCCACAGAACATTTAGCAACAATATACATTGGGACAGGAGTCAAAAACTACAGATTATACAATTTGTTTTGTCGGAAAATAAAAATTTTAAAAAATAGTTTATGGGAACAGTCATATTATCCATGGTTGCTTTCAAACTATGATGGCAGAGTTTAGTAGTTGACAGAGACCATATGGCCCACAAAGCCTGAAATATGTACCATCTGGCCCTTTACAGAAAAAGTCTGCCCATCTTGATATGCATCATATTAAATCCCTCTTCTTTCAACTTTCACTCTACAAGCAGGAAAGCAGGCCAAAGAGACCTTTTAAAAAAATATCTTTTCTACCTCCTGAATCTCTATTCCTTCTACTTTCCCTCACATCTGTGGTTCTCTTTATTTTTCTTCTCCTTCCTTCCCCCTTTCCTTATTCTCTTTCTATTCTCTTTTTCTTATTACTCTATATTTTTTAAATAGCAATGTCAAAAAAATCTCTTCCCCTGATTAAGTCAAAAGGAAAACTGGTCCTCATTTTTTCACTATCTCGTATGTGCCAGGTGCTATACTAAATTAGTTCATTCAAAATTCATTCACTCAACAAATGCATATTGAACTTATATGCCAGATACTGTTGCAGGTGCTTGAGCTATACCCATGAACCAAACAAAGATTCCTGCTCTCATGAAGCTTGCAATTTAATGGAGGGAAACAAACAATAAAAAAATGGAGCAAATAATAAGTGATGAAGAACAAGCATGCAGAGAAGGGTAAAGAGGATCGTGGAGAGGGATTGGAATACAATGTCGTACAAGGTGGTCTCATTGAGAAGGTGACATCTGAGCAAAGACTTGAAGAAGGGTGGGAAGGACCCCAAAGGTCCATGGCAGGAGTGGTCCTGGTATGTGTAGGGAATGACAAAAGGGCCAGTGTAGCTGAGACAAGTGAAGCATAGAAAACCAGAAGGTGAGATCAGAGCGGTTATAGGAGTCAGGTCTTAAAGGCCCTGGTAGGCTTTACTCTGATGAAAATGAGCAGCCACTGAAGGGTTTGGGACAGAAGAGTTAAGTGATTTCACAGATTTTTTTTAAAATCACTATGGCTATGGTGGTGAGACAGGTCGCAGAAGCTGCAAGGCCATTGCAACTCTGGGCAAGAGTCATGTCATTTTATACCACAACATCTGGATGAGACAGGCACTATCATAATGTCCTTTTGTGGATGAGGAAAGAATACAAGAGGATAACTTGCCAGGTTGCTCAGCTACTGTAAAGCAGAGCTAGTTTAAACCCAAAGTCTGTCTAAGGTCATGGGGCGGTATCTAGAGTTCAACCAACTTGGCTTTCACTATGTGAAAGTAGTTTCATCAATAATCTTTATTCAGTGTATGAAATTATATTTACTTGAAGAGTTCCATGATTTTAGATTACTTATATATCTATTTTATATTTCATAGATATTTTTAGATAAATCATATTTCTTTTTAATAAAAACTATGTGGATACTATAGATCCAGACTCAGATTTTGTTTTTGAATCATTTACTAAAAAAATAAAAAAAAGTTGAGACCTAGACTTTCAAATATTAGTTAGCTTCAAACAAACTTAAGGATGTATCAGTTTATTTACTTCAGCTCTAAAAATTAGGAGTTCAACATTACATTCCTAATCCCCTATAGTGTCTCAGATTATATTCTTTAAAATTCACTTCACCACTTGAGTGTTGAATCCTTTTTTTTTTTAATGTGCTGACTGAAAGGTACAATCCCAAGTTCAAATCCCATCTCATACACTGAAAATGCCATCTTCTGTAATATTGGTAGGAAAAATAGGTACATAGAGTTGCTAATGAAATATTTCTACTTACTCTGGTGAGAAATTCGGTGGCTCAAGCCACTCAGTAAAAAAACATAAACACAAAAATCGGCCATACAAATTTTATTTCTAATCTATTGGCATTGAGTTTTTAAATCAGGCATCTTGACCCAGCTGTATAGGTAAATGATGCTGATAAATTGAAATACATATGTGTGTATAATCAATATATGGAAATGCAGCCAAGAATTTAAATCAACTAGCCATGGGCATTTATCATATTTACTAAATGGCCCCTAGACATTACTTCAGGCCCTGAACCCCTGCCCTCATTGAGTTTACCGCCCCGTAGAGAAACTAAATAATAAATACACAATTAGAAAAATCAGGAGAGCCATGAAGGAGGAGGGAGGGTGCAGGCCTCCTCCTCACATGGGACCAAGCCCAGTGAGGTAGGGAGAGAAGTGTCAGAGAAGCCTGCCCTGTGGAAATGACGTTTCAGCTTGACCTGAAGGATGGTACAAATTAGCAAGGAGAAGAGCAAAGAAGTAGAGAAAAGAACTTAAGTAAAGAATAGAACCTGTGCAAAGGGTGTGACACATGAGCGAATTCAACACTTTGTGGTGGGGAGATAGAAATCCAATGTATCTGATGGAAGGCGGGTCATGATGGGCTAAAAGATTTGGATTTAGCTCTAAGAACAGACAAAGCCACTATAGGGAACTTGTATCAGTGGAGTGGCATATCTAGTTTTCATTTATTAAAGGCCAGTCTGTCTACTATGTGAAGAATGGATTGGAAAGAAACAAGAATGAAGAGCACTTAGGAGGCTGTCATCATCATCCAGAGGAGGAGGGCTGAGATGTGGAGGCAGTGGGGTGGACAAAGGTGAACAGATTTCATCATTAGGAACTGGGGTGGGGGGATGAGTGAGAATCAGGAGACAATGATGAGTACTTATTTTCTAACTGGTGGATGTAAGGATCATTCACCAAGATGGGGAACATGGAGGTGGTGCTGCTTCATGCCAGGTATGACCCCACTTCAAGAGTGTTTTAGAGGTGGAGGAAGGGGTGTTGGTCCATTCCAGGACCCCTTCTTTGCATCAACCTGAATTGTTGATTGCAAAAGATTTTACTTCATTGGTCTTTTCTCACTGAAGAGTGTCATCCTTGCAAAGATTGAGAAAGAGATGCCTTTTGAGAAGGGCAGGGGGAAGAGAGAGAGAAGTTCTGATGGCACAGCTTTTCAGAGAAGGCTGAGCACTGGACATGGGTGCAATAGGAGGAACAGGAACCACATGGCCATCAACAGAGAGGCCACTGACCTAAAAAATATACATGTGGAAGAGAATTCTGATTACTTTACAACTTTGCTGAGGGCTGGCAATGTTCTAATTGTAACATTTCCCTTTTTGCTTTCCTTTCTTGTTGAATGGGTGATATACCTATTTATTATACCATAAATATGACAAGGAAAGGAAGGGAAGACTGCTTTTTTCTTTCAATTGCCTTTTTAAAGCCCTCTTCTTGTTCCAAACACTCAAAAGGGAATAGAAAATTTACAATTATGGGTAAGTTACTTCTGAGCATTAAATTAAATTAAATTCTCTCCATCTTTCACACAATAGCTTGCAGATACCAAGATACTGAATTAAAGAATCATATTTCTATTTTTAAAATTATACTCTATATTACATGCTAATTATGGTAAAAATATTTTGCAATAATGCAAAGGCATCCAAATATCAGTTGGGACTACTTATGACTTATTCAGTTCCTAAACATATACCCTGGTAGCTCTCAAGTTTGGTCTCTAAACCAGGAGCGATAGCATACCTTGGGATTTTGTTAAAATGCAAATATAGGTCCCACTCTAGACCTACTGAGTCAGAAATTCTGGAGGTGGGGCCCAGGAATCTTTTTCACAAGCCCTCCATGTGATTCTGATGCATGATAATGTTGGAGAATCGCTACCTTAGAACAATGTTTCTCAACCTTTTCACATCTCAGCAAAAAACAGAGAGTGATAGTATTTGTACAGAACTCCCCATTAAGAGACTGAGACTTTTAGTGGCCTGAAGCTTTCATCCCAGGGCCTCCAGCTGTCCTAAACCCAGTTCTGCAGCGCTGGTCCGAGCAGCTCACGACAATCCTTCCACAGCCAGCAGAGAGACTCTAACATAGAGAAATTCACACCAGTAAAAAAGGAAATATAAATAAACATTCACGGCGGTTTGGACTTTAATGATGAAAATCCCAGAGCAGGTAAGTCGTGGTATGTTCATACATTGAAATTCCAATCACAGTTAAAATGAATTAAATGAAGCTACAGGTTTCAACACAGAGAAATCTCAAAAACATGTGGAGCAAAGAAAAATAAACTGGTTGTAGAAGAAAACATTCAGTTTGATAATGGTTATGACATGCTGACCAATTTTGGGTATTGTTTGTGGCCTGACATGTAGTAAAATGGTCAAGTCATGCATAGAGTTTGGAGCTATAGTTAGCTCTGGAGAAAGAAGGAGAGAGAAAGGGGGATTATGGATGTGTACCAACAGGCTTCACTGATTTCACAACTTTAAAAAATCTAAACAAAAATAGCAATAAATTAAGATTTAACATGGGGGGAGAAGTGTTTCTTATATTACTTTTTATACTTTTATAACATGCTGGTATTTCTTATATTACTTTTTATACTTTTCTCTATACTTGAAATATTTCATTAGAAACTTTTGATAAGAAGAAAAAATCAGTTGGACTCCTCTATCAAATTACCAGAATTTTAAGGCAAACTCTGACAATAGATCTTTGGTGTTAGTTAGGCAGATTATTTTCTCTCTCTGGCCTCAGTTTCCTCATTTGCAAAATAGAGGGGGTTGAATTCAGTGACCTTTGAATTCCTACTGCCTCTCTCACCTTTTATGATCTATTTTAGTGCTCAAACAGAAAAATCTCCAGCCCCTGGCCCTTTTCTTCTCCACACATAGGCTGTAGCCTCCTCAGCTATTGTTCCTGGTGCAGCTGTCCGCCCTAATAGCCCCTTGTTTATAATGGCCTCGGCAACTGGGTCTAATAACATATCACAAAGTGGGAATCATAAAACCTGTGTACCAAGATATATTTTAAGGCAGAAAGAAGGAAAAATGAAATGAAGAAAGTTTGGCACAAAGACAAGCTGTGTGAGATTTAGAAAATGACCTTGAATTTGTAAGCCACATTTCCTTGGAAAATCTTATCCCTGAACAATGTATTTTACCAACTGGAAGAGAATCTTGAATCAGCATTACAGCAGTGTTCACTACTTTATCCCTATTCTTCGGGCATCAACTCCATCTCCTTATCCCCCACCTCCACATCAGCTACGATTCAACACAACTAACTAGCTGACTCTTTCCAGGAGAGCAAACTGTGCTTCTCATTTTCCATTGATTCTCTTCAGCTCCCTTCAGGTTATGCCTTATATGGGAAATTTCCTTTCCAAATAGGTTTATTTGTTTATCCCTTGAATGTGAACAGTCATTCAGATACATGAACATCATAATATCGATGAACTATGTCTACGAAGGGCAATCGATTTTGATGAATTTATTATTTACTACAAAATATTTTAACTGCATAAAAAAGTATACCCACCACTAAGATTTTTAAGTTTCACTAATTTGCATATTTAAATCAGCAGGCCAGGTTAGGATGCCATTTTCCACCTTGTGACACCATATCAGAAGTGCAAGGGTGTCAGCCCCCTTTTAGCAAGCTGTTTAGTGTGAGATGGCAGGAAACATAACTTATGCTGATTGACCAGGAATATGAGTCAAAAACAAGCAAATCTGGTTTTAGCTCTAAGACGTACTAAGTCATCTTTGGAAATCATCTCTTGTCCTCAGTTTCCTAATACATAATATGTACGGATTGACTTTGTTATTTATAAAGTCCCTCTAATCTCTGATATCTTTTGGTTCTATAAAATGACCAAATAGACCAGTTGTTCTGCTCTTATATATACAGTCTCAGTCTAAGTTTTCAACTTTTTTGGTTGAAAAAATAATACATTAATGAGTCATGTAGACTCCAACTGTTTTCAATGCAGTGTTTCTGTATATGTATATATTTACTCATATTTTATATATACATATATAAAAACGGAATGGAAAAATACACATTGCTTCACAGTTATCACACTCAAAAAATGCCTTGTATCTGGTATAGAATAGCACAGTTAATGCTTGCTAAATAAATTAATAGGTTTAAGTAATAAGTTCCTACCATGTCAGGGACTATGCTACGCACTTTTAACTACTTCTTATTTGACCATTAAAAACAACTCTGAGAGGCAGACACTTCCTATCTGTTATAAATTACAGTACTATTAAGTACCAGACAGGTTTTTAAGTCTGTCCTGGCACATCTCAGTGACAACGTTAATACCCAAAAATAGACACTTGCTCCATGAATAAACTTTTTAGGAGCTTCACCCTTGTGTATCACTCTAACAACTCAGCCTCCATTCGATATTATCTACAACTTTATACTTCTTACTTAAGTACTCTTGTGACATTTTCATTATTAATTGCCATGATGATGTGCCTCTCTGGTGACTAGAAAACAAAGCTAAAATAATGAGGCCTATAATGAGAATTAGTCAATTCTCACCTAAATACAGTTCATTTTTACTACCTTGTAGATGCTTTACTTTGCGAATTACCTGTGCTAGTTATTTTATTGTCATCAAACTTTTTAACATGTAGACTGGATGCTGGGACAACCAGTAATTAGTTAAACAGATATACTCAAAAGGCTAGTAATTAAGAAAAGAATCTCAAACTGGATGATGAATTGTGCCACAGGGTTCTGTTTTTGATCTTTTTCTGTTCTTAAATAATATCAATGGCTTAAATAGAAGATGGCAAGGCCCTAAAATGTGAAGATGACAAGAAAAAAAAATTGGGTGGGATAATGGATTATATAAACCAAAATAGACTTGACAGGGTGAAGAGATGAGTCAAGTCAAATAAACTGAAATTTAACAGAGATAAGTTTATAATCCAAAAAACAAATTAAGTACAGAATATTAAAAAAAAAAAAAAGAGGGGTTGTCAGCTACCCTTGAAGAGACAGAGGATTTTGGGTGACAGTATGAATCAACAATATACTACAATTACCTGAAAGTCAGCACCACCTTTAGCAATAATAGAAATGAGAAATTTCTGCGAAAACAGAAGTATCTCATAGAAGTGAGGCCATAGGCCTGTTCTTGGCACGGGTAATTTCCTTCCATATTGTATACACGGTTTTTAGTGCTGAACCTTCATGGCTTAGAGGAAGTAGTGTTGAAACTTAAAGACACAAGCAAACTAGACATCCAGTTTCACACACGGGAAGGTTCCCGTGTCAGATGAAGAGATATTAAGAAAAAATAATAAAAAAATTTTTACAAGGCACATTTAGTCTGGAGGAAAGAAGACTAAAGAAGAACATGATAGCTATCTTTAAATATTTTTAAAATAGTCTTATTGTGAAGGACTCACAGTGGTCAAATCAGAATCAATAGATTCAAAGAGAACAAACCAGTTTGGCATAACAAGGAAATTCAGAGTAAAGATTAGGAGATGGTGAGTTCTCCCATGTTAGATGAGAAAATAATAGACTGAAAAATCTGTTAAAGGGATATTGTTTAGGGGATTCATGCATCAGTGTGAGTTTTGTCTCAATGAACTTTGAGGTCGCTTGCAAGCCTGAAGAAAAATTTATTCACAATCTACAAATTTCCTAAAAGATAGGTGGCATTAAAGACTAACTCACGTTACTAATGGTCTCGGCAAGATATAAAGTTAAATCTGCAATCCCCCTACCTATTCCTCAAATATGCATACACATATACACATGCACCGAAAATAAAAAAATCACATGATTCTTGTCGAGTTGGAATGACTAGCAAAACCTCATCAGTTCAGATTCTACTATCTGAAATGTGTAATAATTCAGGGGGGAACAGGATCAAAGTTTGCCATCTCTAAGGCAAAAAAAAAAAATGTTCACAAAGTAAAATGTTAGTGTAAACAAGATTCTGGGAGAAAAGATTGGCTTTCAAGAAAATACACCATTAAAAATAATTAGCTTACGATTTCTGTACAAATGAATCTTTCCAATTTCTTAATGATACATTCTTTACCCCACATCAGGTGGGACTTACCAGTTATAAGTACTTGTTAGCAGCACTTATTCTGAATACTGTACAAACGTGAAAATAATAAAGTTAATATTTTTTAATCTTAAGAAATTCACCTTTTGTGTGAACTTAGCATTTCCCAAGTTTAAATTGGGCCCCATTAACTCAAGTTATTTAAGGGGCTATTTTGATGATAGATTGTTTTGAGTTTTTTGATTACAGATAAGCAAGAAATGACAATAAATCACTGCTAACCAAAACAGCATAACTATAATGTAGAGAGAGATAAAAGTATGTACTATAAATAGTCCAAATTTTACCTTAAAGGATCCAAAGCTAGAGATCACACAAACTGACCACAAATTATGGAAACTGTGAGTAAGCACGTAGGTCCCAATGCTGTCAAATGCATAACTGGCAAGGCCACACGACCATATGACCTGCGCAGCTGCACAGGGCCCTGTACTTAGAATGGCCCTACATTCAGAATGGTTTTCACACTTAATGTTCTACTCTCAACGTCTTGAAAGTCTTAATAATTTTTGAACACTGAGCCCTACAGACTATGTAAGTGATCTAAAGACTGGTAACTGAAATACATAAGGCAAGCAAATATGCACACTGGTAAAATCTAAAACTATCTTCATTTATTAATGAGCAACAGTATCCTGTAATCAACACACAGCCTGTTGGTTAGTTATAAAGAACTGCTTTGCTTGTTTAATGTGTAAACCAAAGCTAATTCACAAATTCGCTAATTGTTTTTCTCTGCTCCAGATGTGAGCTGCCAACCAGTGGAGCCAGAGTATGCAAAAGTAATCAGCCATCATTTCAGACTCCATCAAAAAGTCATGTATCACTTTCAAAAGGCACACAATTTGGGTACATTTTTACTGAAGTTACAGGAGAAGTAATGAAGCAAGGGTGAATTTTAAGACAACAAACAATCTCTTCACTTTACTGTGGAAAATTAGAAGTGGCAAAGAACACTTACAGCAGTTTAGGCTTCTTCAGTATTCTCTAGATTGTGAACTGTCAAAAGCTACATGTGAATGAGGAAATTCTGAACCTTTGCCCAAACTATATTCTCCTTAAGGCAAGTTGTAGAGTTCCTGTCACCAGTGAAAAACATATACCTTAAATCCACATTTACAGGACGGAAAGAATTACCAAACTTTAAATTAAAAAAAAAAAAAAAAGAATAACACACTTTGTGTATATCACTATCTTCTTGACTTCAGAATCTAGTTCATTTCTTAATACATAATCTAGAAATGAAATAATCAGAAAAAAAAGTCAAGATAAAGTATCAAATATGAAACCTATCTTAGTTTTAACTTAAATTTTTCCTTATTTGATTTCAAGTTCATAGAGTCGATGTAGCTCTGGAGGAAGTATTTAATAGTGCCCTAGATTTATATAACATTTGTTCCAAAGAGTATGAAGCACATTCACATACAGCATATAGTTTGTATAAAGAGATAATAATATCCCTTTAAATAATCAGAAAAAAATGTATTATTCTCATTTTTAAATGGTAGAACTGAGGCACAAAATGATAAAAGCTTGCCCAAGACACCAGACACACACACACACACACACACACACACACACCCATATTTTGTAATTCATTTCTCCTTTCTAATATTTTCATATTATTAGAATCTCAGTGCACGATTATTATTATGAAATGCTTGCCTACAAAAGATGTTAGTTACAATGTAATTTCAATTATAAATCATTTTACCTGGAGCTCTGTGAGGTGCTAAATACTTTTTAACAAACATGTAAATTAAGCATAGGTAATCTTCTCTTAATCTCATTCTAAAAACATATTTAAATTTACCACCAGGTCATATTCCACAGACAAAGAAAAACTAATCTAGAGACAACCTGTGCTAGAAGCTGTCTACTACATGAAATTATATTTTGATTTCTAAACCTGCCTTGCAAGAAGAGAGATTATAATTTCTGGAAGGACCCAAATACAAATTTTTAAAGAGCCATAATTCATGCAAAAAAACATTTTCTAATCAATAATTTACAGTTCAGATGCCTCACTGCCTTATATCTCTAGCCCTTGGTCAAATAGATGTGTGCTGCTCAATTTTAAAAGCCTCCTGGAGTCACGTCCTTAACTGGCGGTGTGACGTCTTACGTCATGATGTTGCATCACCATGTGATGACGCTGTGCCATCACACACACCATCGCATGTTGACACAATATCATGGCATAATAGCATCAAATTAAATTCATCAGCCCTCCCTCACCCTGGCCCCAGGAAGGACAATAGATTAAAAGATTTTCTTTGCTCTTGTCAACACTCCTAGTCCGAAGGCAAGTACAGCAGACTTCACAAATCATTCTAAATCTTCCTGGACCTCAAATTAGGAGTATTTTAAAAAATACAAGGAGCATTTATTTATAAGGATGGTTTTGGAGAATTTATAAGGATGGTTTTCATGGGTGGTTACTTGCTTTACCTCATAACTAATAACATCTGAATCCCACTTTAGAGATGAATATTGACATACATTAGTCTCTCTTTTTTTTCAGGTCACATTATAGGATAGTTTTGGGGCTGGTGAAAAAAAAACAAATTTTTTGGCTCCCCATTTTTTGCCCATTCACCTCCTTCCAATTCTTTTTCATCCTCCCTCACATTCTGAAATTGCAAGTAACAAGAGGGCAAGAGGCAGAAGTAGTCAATGGTTTTGACTACAAACGTTTGTAAAAGGATGGAGGGAGTGCTGACAGCTGTGACGGGGGAACTTTTGCCATCACAACCTTGATGACAAGCAGTCTCCATGTTAGTAGCCATTAAATATCTGGGGCATTCAGATGAGATGTAACCAAACATTATCTAAATGATATCTGGGCATTATGTGAGTTTGCTTATACACTCTTCCAAAGGGATAGAGTTAACAGTTCATCAAACATAACATGCAGGTTGTGCATGGTGTCACTGCAAGAATGCTCTTTTAATAACTCAGTCACTTTGTGTCAGGCACTGTTCTAGGTACAAGCGCTCAGGTCAAGCAGAAGAAACAGCGTCACTTTAAAGAATGCACAGAGCAGTTAGAGAAACAGGTGAGGAATGGATTTCAGGACACTCTGCTAAGGACTCTCTAATGAGGGCAAACAAAGTGTACTGGAGACTCAGAAAGGAAAGGAATGTATGGAGTCGCCACAGGAGCCTGCCAGGGAGGTAGCATGTTTTCAAGTCTTGAAAAAATGAAAAGGTAGAGAAGAAAACAATTCCAGATTCAAATTTATAAAACTGGGAGACCACAAAGTATTAAACTAATTCATCCTTTTGTAAACTTTTTTTCTCAAAATGATTTGTTCATGCGAATGCTATTTTGAGGGGTACTGACTTATGCACCCTTCATCATAATTACAAGCAGCTTCTAGGTGGCTTTGAAATACAGTACATCAATGCAGTAGAGTTATTTTTTAGGCAAGTTTTCTGTCCATGAGGCTAAATATGTTTTTTTTTCTTCATAACCAAATAAAAATTGGAAATCAAAGTAACTTTGTTTTGTGAAAACATTTGACTAGCCACAAAGATCTTGGCAACTTCTTTTCTGGTATGTACGAAAAGATGGATTAGAAAACTCCCTGCTAATGATTCACTTTTTTAAAATAGGAATCAAGAAGTATTTGTCTTTTATATATTGTGGAAGAAATACCACAGCCCAGTCAATGGTAAGTGTTTACATAATCTGACATTTGTTCCCGCATCAAAGCCACTGGTAAGTATTTTCTACTGCTACCATAATCCTCAAGAGCTCTTTATAAACTAGACTTGACAAGAGAATAAAACTCTAGGGGATTTCAGCTCCAAAAGACTTGCCTCCATTTTCCGAGAATTAGAAATGTTGAGAGGTGAGTTTTTAAACAAGTTTCTAAAAAAATGTCATTTCTAAGCTAGATACACACATATTCTTTTGGAAGTCAGCAACTATTTAATTAAAATTGGATAAAATCTTTAATATGTGGTTTTTACTCTATACAAATATATATTCGTTAACATATCTATTTTATAGTGACAGAAAGCAGAAAATTAGCAACTGGATTTCTAAAGACATGCAATAATAACTGGCAAGAAAAGAAAATTTCCAAGTACCAATTCTCTCCTGTATATAGAACATACAAAATTTTACATAAATAGGATAGTGAAGAAACAATATATAAAAAAATTTAACCACAATGGGATACCATCTCACACCTGTTAGAATAGCTATAATCAACAAGACAAGTAATAACAAATGCTGGAGAGGATGCAGAGAAAAAGGAATCCTTATACACTACTAGGGGAACAGCAAATTGGTATAGCCACTATGGAAAACAGTGTGCAGGTTCCTCAAAAAACTAAGACTTGATCTACCATATGATCTAACAATCCCTCTCCTGGGTATTTAAGCCAAAGACTTGAAAACCCATGTCCAAAAAGATATTTGTACATTGATGTTCATAGCAGCACTATTCCCAGTGGCCAGAATATGGAAGCAACCAAAGTGTCCTACAATAAATAGATGATTGGCTAAAGAACCTGTGGCACATATATACAATGGAATATTACTCAGCCATAAGAAGGGATGAAATACTGCCATTTACAACAACATGGATGGACCTCGACATAATCATTCTAAGTGAAATAAATCAGACAGAAAAAGTTGAAAGTCACACGATATCACTTATATGTGGAATATAAACCTAAAAGCAACAAATGAGCAGGACAAACAGAGACTCGTGGACATGGACAAGTGGTTACCAGAGGGTAGGGGGTGAGGGAGGAGAGGGAGGTACATAGGGTAAAAGGGGTCAAATATGTGGTGACGGAAAAAAAATCTAACTATGGGAGGTGAACACACAATGTAAATACATATATTTATGCCTTACTGTTAAAGTGTACAGCTGAAACATATTGAATTTTGTTAACCAATGTCACCATAAAAAAATAAATTAAAAAAAAATAAATTTACTTGAGTGATACCCTTTAGAAAACAAAATAAAGAGAATATGAGGGAGAAAATCTGAAGAAATGGGAATCCAAAGGTATACAACTAAGGGCTATGGAGTTGATGAACTTCTTAAGACTTATCTCTTTAATAATTTTTTAAGTACATCTTTTTTAAAAAATCTAGATAAAAAAGACTAGAAACATGAAAAATTCCTTATTTTTGCAGATTTATTCAGGTGTATGTTAATGTACTTTTCATACAGATAGGATTCATTTTCTGCAACACACATGTGACAAAATCTTTTACTTGATTTATATCTTTCAGAGCAAAAAAAAAAGTTGTAGTAGAATAATCACCAATAACCTGTCTGTTTTATAGGTTCAGAGTTCCACATACTGGCTTTCTTAGACTGGGACTCATTTGTGAAATACATCTCAGTTACATAGTGATGGATTGGGCCCGGGAATGGGGCGAAAGTGTTCACATGGAGCCTGTGTGCCTCCATAGTCTCCACCTACATTGAGATGTAGGGTCTACAGCTGTATCTGAGACAAGTACAACACAAGAATGAGTAAATACCTGTACCTCGTTCTTTCTACCCGCATATCTTTTTTTCCACTTCTTGAAGACTTTTCAGATTCCCATGAACCAGAGCAAAACAGCTCATAGGGAGATTTCAAATGTTATTTACTCACGGGAACAATTTTCTTTAAATTATTGAATTCAGGAAAAAGGAAGGGGGAAAGTATTTCCATTAATAAGAACCTGCTAGCTACTAGAAATAGTGCTAGGTGCTTTACATATGTTATTTAATTCAGTCACATCTTTAATAATCTTGAAGAGGAATATGATTATTAACCAACACAAACAACAAAATTCAACTACTTGAATTAATCTGATAGTTCATGTTTTTAACAATAGGTATATTGACATTTGTAAATGCCTTTATGACCTGGACACTGTCATTTTTAAAATTAATTCAACTTTCTATCATTTCCCTCCAATTTCTAGGTGAGCATGCACAGGTCAAGTTACCAATTCGATTAATAACCTCTGGCTCTGCAGCCCCTCTAGTGGAATGCACAGCCCCAACACCATCTTCCTCTCCTTATACCCTTCTTCCTTCTGCTACTGCTGTGGACATTCAAGTTCTGCTGTGTCCCCTATTACCCTTACTGATGACACAGACTTCATCAGTGCTATCCTGGTTCGCACCTGGTCACCCCCAGAGATCCAGGGCTGCAGGTACCAGAATGGAAGTGGTGTCCTGCACTTCCACACAGGAAGTACTTGCTCTTTCACAATAGGGAGGGCGGGCCCCAGACTGTGACAAACTGATGGAAGAAGCACGTATTGAAGTTGGGAGTTGGTAAACCTCCATTTTTGAAACACCTTCTTGCCACCTTACTTCTGGCCTTTCCCAGGGTCCCGGCATGGGAAAGGCTAGGCCCAAGGAGTTCAGATAATCAGAGCTGCAGTGTCTGACCTGGCTAAGCCCCGATGTACAGGTGCACAGAGTCCCAGCAATCTGGTGAGACCCACATGACAAACAAAGCTACGCCGAGAGAGTAGCTGGGCTTGATGCAGCACACGTTACAGAGCCATTGCTAGCTGCACAAGAAGTAACGACGTAGAGAAAGTGGTATTATGGAAATATCCATGAGCAGTCAGAGCTGCCATGATACCGCAAGCGTGAAAACTGGGGTTAGGTGATGGCATGGGGTGTGAGGGAGTGAGGGTCCATCAGAGACATTTTTAGCAGGATAAAAGTCAGAACATATTGAAAGACAAATACAACTCCAAAGAATTTTAACATGAGATATGGGAAAATGTTGGACGACTAACAGAACTGGGGTTGTCAGGTGCTTGTGGTGGTGGAGACGGTGGAGGAAGAAATTAGTTTCATTTTAGATGTGAGCAGATTGAGGTGACACAAGGCACCTCCATGGATTTCTCATGTTTATTGTCACAACCATGGTTCCAGAGACCACAGGAGAAGTCAGGGTTAGATGCTGGGGGACACCTATTTCCTAAGAAGAGTCTCAACACAAATCTTTTCAGCATTTAAAATCCCTTGCCAAAATGAACCAAACCCATTCATTCATTTATTTATTTTTTTAAAAATGACATATCTTTCTTTGTGAAAGAGAAATGGGTTGTTCTCTTTCTTACCTAAAACTAATCTTTAGAAAGTGGTTTGAACCATTCACCACTCTGAAGCTTTTACTGAAAAGCTTTGCTTTGTTGAAAGAAAAATTACTTCAAAAAAAGGATAATTCCTTTAACACTCCAGACTGTAACTTGATGACATTTTTTTTTCACAGAGATTCCATTAATTAGATTTTCTTAATGTTTAATAGTAGCAAAGTCATCCCATTGGAGAAACCTTATGTCATTCATCAGCTGCCTCTTCAGGGCCCTGAGAACACCTGACAATTATTTCAATCAAAATGATCATTCACTAAAACACATAATCATGAATAATTTAGCAGAACAATAGATCTATTACTTAATATCGTGCTAACCTTTTACAATGCTTCTACCTAGGGAGAGGACTAATATCTGTGTCACAGAATAACTTATATCAGGCCTTCGCTATTGGAGGCAACACTGTGATTCATGGAATACCTGAACACACGCAATTATGAACCACATTATGGGAAAATAGTTAACCTTTGTGTAGCATTTAAGAGTTTACAAAGTCCTTTCTCAGACATCTCATCTGATGCTCAAAACAACCCCTTGAGAGAGGTGTTATTAACCTGACCCGGTTTATAGGTGAAGACAACGAGGCAGAGAGAGGGGAAGTGATTTGCCTAAAGCTGCCTAGCCGTTAAGAGGTAGAGCCGAGATTCTCCCCTCAAAATTTGTGCTCCATCTTCTACACCACGATTCTCTTTTGGTGTGAAAAATCCCAATGCCAACAGGCTTTTTAAAGCAAGCTCTGTGCTTCTCATACAGCTGCAGAAGGTATCCATGCTATAGCTCTGTCCCCTCTCTGTCCTTTTTGGCCACCTCCCACTGGTGGCCAAGGGTCCTCACATGAGCCTTTGCTAGAGAAGCATCATAAACTACCACTTCTAGGGCAAAAAAAAAAGAATGCTTATTTTCTCATGAACCAAATCACATGCAAAGCATTTCTGCAGTGTATACCCATCATCTCTGTAGCCAAGGAAGTCACACATCTGGTAGTAACAGGTGCTGTATTTATTCTGTCTAAAATGATTCCTGCCATGTGACAGTACATGTAAACAGCAAACAGAATTCTATCCAATCAAGAATTTCTCTTTATTTCAAATTCTTAAAGGGGACTTGCCTCACTGGAAGCTAATTTTGAGAGAGTTCCTTTTGCCCATTCAACATTTAGCTGGATTTGAGAAGCTGTCTGGAACAGTCTTTATTAGGTTTCTTTCTTTCTCTAACCAAGGCTGCCTATGATGAAAGGCAATGCTTTAGCTCTACAACCTGCTCTTGAGAGTTTCTCATTATGTTTAAATGTCTCTCCCTTGTTGTAAAGGGTATTATCCTGTATTTGATGCAAGCAATTAAAAGTGTCATTAGAGAAAACTGACATTTCTTTTATAGCAAAAGTAAACTCGATCCAATTTATAGTATGTCAGGTCACTTCTTTACTAGATACATTTGTCATTTTGTTACATTAATCTTTATTTTCATGTCGATCATCATTTAATACTTTTACTTATAAATAACAATGCTCTAAGGGGTTTGTAAAACATGCTTTTAGACAAAGCTCCAGCAGAAGTGGTTTGTGATTTAGGTAAACACCTAGGAGAGAGATGATTTATAATTGCACACATTTAGGTAACTGCATGGCCTGCTCCCTTTAGACGAGTGAAAACAAACAACAGAGCAGAATGCTTTTCAGCTAAATAAATCACTTAACCTAGTACTGTCAACCCCTTTGACCCCCCCCCCATATTAGTCAAGAATAATGTCCCAACAGAACTCTTGAAATTTTAATCACTTAGAATTCATACTAAAAGACATTAGTGGGTTTTTTTTTTATTTCTTTTTCAATTACAGTTGACATATACTATTATATTACTTTCAGGTATACAACATAATGATTAAACATTTATATATCTTCTGAAATGGTCACCCTGATAAGTCTAGACCCCATCCGACACCATACATAGCTATTACAATGTTACTGACTACATTCCTTACGCTATACTTTACATCAAGACGTGGGTGGTTTGCTAATCAAAACCACATTCTTCAGGGGGACGTGCACTCAGAATTCCAAATTCAATTTGTTAACACATTCAGCAATAACTAAAGAGTATTTCAGCAATTTAGTCTGAGGTTTCAAACTTCAAAAGAGAAATGAGAGTGCTAGGCCTAGAGCCAAGAGGACTCCAGGCATATTATCCACGCGGGCGCTTGTAGGAAGGCTTCCATTCTGGGATGCCTGGGCCCGTGAGATTTACAGGATGTGGGACTTTCAGTGTGAAAATCTGGACAGTCTCACACAAACAAGTTTGCATTCTTTAGATTCAGACTGAAAGATAAACTTCCAACCGGGGCACATTTGGAGGAGGCATAGCGCCTGGGAAAAGGGCAAAAGCTGGATCGCCAGAGACAGAACACAAGGTCAAAGCTGGACTAGAGGCCTTGATGCAATGTCACAGAAGTATTAAACTAAAGCTTTTTTCTGACCCCCAACTGAGGACAAGATTAGCCCCAGAGCAAGAGAGAGGCAGAGTCTGCAGTTGGGGCACAGATGGCCATACAACAGCGCTTGGAGCAATATGGGAAGAAGCTATCCAGAAGCCCTGCCCGCTGTGCCTAGCTTCTTTCTGCTCTTCTCCTAGCCTGATCAGTCAGCTCTTCTCTTGCTTTCTTTTAACCAGAGACGCACGGCTTCATACTTGTGTGGATAGAGTAGCACTCCCCCTGCAACAGTGACATAAGGACAGAAGGATCGCACCAGAGTTATAGGGCTTCCAGCATCTGTGAGAGAAAAGCCTTTACGGGTTCCTTCAAACACATGAACTTAGCACTCAGTGTGAGTTGGTTATAACAAAGCACTTTTCACTGGGCGGGGAGCGAAGTTCTTTACCAACCACACTTTCCGCAGGCAACCAGCATTCCTCACTGTGTCTATTAGACCCAGGACTACGAAACCCCCCCCCCTGTGGTGAGAAAATCTTTTTATTTCATAAATGCAGGAACCTGAGACTACGACTCGCTGCTCAGGCAGTGGTTGTATAGTCAGGGTAAGCCAATGAGAGAACCCCAAGGGAAAAAGCGAGCGATCTATCATTCATTTCTTCCCACCAGAAGGTTCCTGTCTCAGAACCAAACGTTAGTGATACTTACACAGGGATTCATTTCACTAAAGACGACGACGACACTCCTTCACAATCGAGCAGCATTACGGGGTCATGACTAGTAGCGTCCAGTTATTCCATTGCCAACCTCTTTTATACCCTGTCTGAGCTAAACTTTCCTCTTCTGAAAAATGGGCAGGATGGCTCAAAATTTGCTGGACTTCTGTGAGAAGTAAGTGACATAGCAAATATAGAATGCTAGGTCGGACACTAACAGATGTTCAAAAACTGTTAGTCCCTTCCCTTGTCCCTGCTGATGTTCTGTCTGCAGATGAACAATTAGGCTAATTTCAAATTTGGAAAAAGTTTTCCTTGTCACCATTTATTTCCAATCTCCGCAGCAGAATGATGAGAACTAACTCAGTTTATTTCCTTTGTCTTCTACATTAATCTTTGTCTACAAAATCTAAATGTCTTTTTAAAATAACATTTATCAGAATAAATGGGTATTGGGTACAGACAACCTGATATTTGTACTTGAAAACTTTTCAAATGCATTTGGACAATCAACTTTTCTACTTACTAGGTGTGCATCACACCTGCAAGTAAACTTGTTTCTACACAAGGATCCTTATACACAGGCTCCATTCTGAGCACCTCACTGGATTCGATTGTCTTCTAAGTAAAACCATAATTTTCAGGTAGAAGGGAAAATACTAAATTTAAAAACCTCCAAAATTGATTTTTACTTATATCAACAACACAAGCATGAAGCAGGAGGTGACAGAGTTTACCATCAGTTTTAAACAAAAATTAAAATCACAGAACTCTTTTGGCAATAATGTATGAAAGTCAATACACTCAACAATCCTTCCCATACCTTGTCCATGTAATGGCTTTCCAGATCACAGGAGCTTGCTGGGAAAGGGGGGCTAGCTAGCATAGAGATTACTTTCCTTAATGTTGATGCTTATTACTAGTGAAAATTAAGCGTGATTACCATATGCCAGGGCCTGACATAAGCATTATATGTGTGTATACATATATATACATATATGATCATGTATCATATGTGTACATTACATACACAATTACATACATTAAATATTAAAAATATACACATATCAGATATATACTTATACATATATATAATAAATTGCTTCACTGGTACAACAATCACAATTCTGTCTTACAGGGAATGTGATTAACCCCATGTTACAGGTGAAGAAACTAAGACTTGGAAAATAGCCCAAGTTGCTATTGGTGACAGAAGAGGTAAGACTTGAACCTGTGTCTGACTTTCAAGACCATACTCTTTGGCCATTAAACTGTATAAGAGAAGAAAGAAAGTTTTTCTCTTCTGTAGTAACATTATCATTTTAACAAAGAAAATTATTGGGACAATTAATTTTATCTCAAGCCTCTAATAGCACTAAATGATGTATAATAATAAGCACCTTGGTTTTAACCTCCAAATTATTTATATACCAGGTTCTGTAGACTACCTTACCTATGAGCTTCAGAATCTGGATCATGCTTACTATCCTACAGAAAATAAAATAACATTTCTGCCAAAGAAGTTATTTCTCCAAACTAACTTTTTAGACTCTATGACATAAGTAGTTTAAGTAAATGTGCTTTAATGTTCTCTTCATCATGTCTGGTGAGGGGAAAAGAAGACTAAAACTTTGAAGTGAGTTTTAATCACTTCAAAAACAGAATCACAGCAGACTCAAAAAAAATATATTGTTTGCAACTCAACTTTCAAAAAATTTTAATGGCGAATTTGATATCCTAGAGTATTTAGAGTATATCTTGAGCTTAAACCTAGACTTTTTTCTTACAGACTTCAATAATGACATAAGACTACCTCATTTTGCCTTTTTTGTGCACTGATATCATTAGGCTCAGCCAAAGTCAATCATGAAGGTGTACAGATATTAACTTAAGGCCATTTAAAGCTATGTTCTGTGCATCACCCTCCTTTATTAGCCCCTGATGGGGCCTTCATGAGTTGGAACAGATCAAAAGCTAGGTGGAAATAACCCTGCCTGGTGACTCAAACATCTTTCCCATTTTTCTTCTTATTTGTAGAGGTCAGTTTAGGGATAATGGGATACATTTTCACTCAAAAGAAAATGTTGTATCTGAATGTAAATCAAATTCTTAGATTAAAAATATAGGGACATAGTTGAGATTCATGGTTGACTTTTTCTATACTTTTCTTCTTTGGACAGAAATAAATCACACTGGCCTCCACTCTATTCAAGATATTTTGAATTGCATTTCAGACTCCCAGAAGAAAGTAATCATGGGAAAAACAGAAATACCTGTCTTTCTGCATCAGAATTTCCCCTCTGTTCCCTAGGGGGGAGGAGAGAAGAGGAGGTAGACAAGGGGAAATTTTTAAATCATTTTTTTCAATTAAAAATAAATTAATTAAAAAAATAAAATTTAAAAAGAAGAAGAATTTTCCTCTGTTTCCACATGCCTGGCTTTGTCACACATGGTACGCCACTGGTATAACTGATAAATATCTCCTGAACTCACTGATGTCTCTCCCTTCCCTTTAATCACTCAGTTCTTACTCAAGCCTTCATCAGTGCTGCCACTCCACCCATCAAGACGTAGTGAGGCTTATACTGTTTCTAGAGCTTTCACCTAGTGGCCCCAACTCTGTTTAATGTATTTATGCCTCCCTTCCCACGCTCACCTGCTCAATGCCTGGTTCACTACAACATTACCCTGTACCATCTACATCTACCCAATCAACCCTCTAGTCTTACTTATCTAGGCCAGAATGTCTCCTTCCTTCACATTTCATCACAGTTGCATTTGGGCTTTTTTATCACATTTTACTGGGCCGTTTCCTTCACAGTCATGAAGAGTTCTGCGCTCATCTCCTTCAACACGATGCTTTGAGAGAGCTCACATATTTCCAAAAAGTTTCCCATTACCCATAAAATAAAGTTCAATGCCCTGCGCCTGGCATTTAAGGCTTTCTAAGGTCTCTCTGTGTTTGTGGATTTCTTTTTCCCACTCACTCTAGATTATATTCATCTCCTTTTCTCTAAAACATTTTAGCATTTCTACCTGTATCGTTTGTCCTTGAACTGAATTATATGCTTTCTTGCACTCTCATAAGGATTTTATGTGCTTCTTGCCTGTCCTACCAGCAACCAAAGGCTAAACCTTCATATTATATTTCTTTTGTAGTATCTGGCTCAACACCACACATCACAGGCACCTAAAAAATAATTGTTAATTCATGAAAATTGAATGAATGAATGAATGAATAAAAATATAATACTATCTCAAAATATAAAGAAACACAACAAATGTTTAAGAGAGGTAAAAAAGTACAATTCAGGGTAGAAAGCTCTAGGTGTTTTTCCAGCCTACATGATAAATCTTAAACATTATTTTTAGGCAGATCTTAAAGAAGGTCATGATCAGGGCAGATGCTGTTCTAGTTCCCTTCTTTTAATTTGGCAGGATACCAGGGAAGGTGAAACTAGCCTACCAATAGCTTGCAGACAAACCACACTTTCCTTTTTCTTTTTTATTCTTACTACAAAAAGTAGTATTCTATAGAGACAGCTCCTAGAGGAGAGACGGGAAGGTGAAAGGGGAATAAGAAGGAGAAGTCAGTCATTCATCACTGCTACAGCCGGAGTAAGGCAGCCTTTTTCTGAGCAGAAGGCAGGAACAAATATCACTGCATTCTAGGTCACTGAGCAGACCTTCTCAGGTATTAAAATTTCCAGGGACTGGAGGGACCTATTAGGGGAGAAATCACTTCACAGCTGAAGAGGGTCAGCCACACAAAAAGCTTTCAGGGTAGAAGCCCAGGTGCCCCCGGGTCAGTGTGACCACACAAACAGGAAGAAGGAACTAATGGACCATGACTTCAAAGGGGGCAGATGAGGAAGCACAGAGAGAACTGGTCTACATCCCATCAGTGAAACCCTGGAGATGACTGTTCTGGATGTTTATGATGGCCATGGGATTTGAAAACATGAACCATTTCAAAAGAGTTTCTAGGTTGCTGTTAGCTTAGAAGTTTCCACTTAGTCTTTCAGCAGAGTATGGGCCAAGGGACTTTATTTTATCTGATCGCATAGGCCGCGTGGCTTAATTTTCCCAATGTCTATGAAACTAAAGCTGACCTAGCAAAGATTGGTTTTAACAGAGAAAGCATAAAAGCGTTTTGAGTTCAAGCTTTATGAACCAGTCAGGATCTCAGCAGTCATGGGGAGGATAGCAACCCATCAGATCAGGGACTCAAGGAAAGACCAAGCCCAGATTCTTGAGCATAATCAAAATCTCCTTCACACATTTTTTTATGCATGTGGTAAAACTGTGCTCCCCTAGGTAGGCAGAAAAATCTGTAGAGTATGAGTCACGAGCTCTCAAATTTGACGTTTCTATAACAAATTTTTGTCCTTGAAAAGAAGTCTTCTGTAGATAAGAATGTAATATTAATAAAACCTTAGGTAACCAAAGGCGTATGCTTTAATTTAACTTGTATTTTCAGTATTATAAAAGTTTTAGTAACGCCAGAATGTTTCACATACAAATTGCTGTAATGTGTTTGGTTTAATAAGACTTGGAAATGAAGTAGCTGCTATTGATAAGCCCAGATGGCAATACAATAGTATGTTGAACTAATCTGATATTCCAAATAAGATTAGACTTTTTAAATAATGGAAGGTAACAATAAAATGGTATTCTGATTAATTATAATCCAGGATACAGGTACCATTAGTGTGGTGGGAGGCTTTCAAGGCTTCAAGCTAAAACTCAGCCTTTTTGCCATTTATGAAAATTTAATTCCACATAGTCCATTTTATAACATTTCCAATTCTCACTCACACATCACATCTGAGCATGAAATTGTGCAATATAGGCAAAGGACAAGGACAGCAGAGGGTCACAGATGTGTGTATTGTAAGAGAATGAGGCAGAGTGTTGCTCCTCCTCCGGGGACAGAGCTTCTGGGATGTCCCCACTTGCCCTTTTCTCAGTGATGATCCTCAGCTTTGTGCATCCAGTAGCTTGTTCACACTAACAAATGCTCACATACTACAGAAATGAGATGATTTTGAGACATGCTTCTTGAGATAACAGAAATTGTTGTTCCCCATTATACAACTTGCCTTAGACATGGGGCTACAAGAGGGCCAGCCTACTGGCCCTCTTCCTAATAGTACTGGATATACACTAACTGCGTTCTACCCCCTCTCCACCCTCATATTAAACACTGCACTAGTTCCATCTTCTGTTGGCACCTTCTTCTTTTAAATGTTAGCACCATCAATTCTGCCAGTTTGGAATCACTGTCTAGGTCACTGTCTAGTCAAGCACTGTCTGGGTTGTACCCTGATCTCCTGCTTGGAAATTCTGGAAATTGAGATCCTCTTTGGGTTCTTGTCAGTGTCCCATTTACACCCTCCCAGGTGAGGTGTTCCAACAGAAGGCCAGCCTCACCCTTTATGGATTCTCGAAATTCATTTCACTCCCAGGATCAGAAGTATATTTTCTACACTCAGATAGCCACATCAAATATAGGATTCCTTACTCAATTTGTATGAAGTATTTTATTTCCCCAAAGATGTCTGGGGTAGAAAATGCTGCCCACAGTCAAGTTCCCAGTAAAGATACTAGTGGTAGAGGTGGGAGACAAAATGGTGGCAGCCAGCATCTTACATTTTTACCTGGTGGGGCTTCAAATCCAATCTGTAGGTCATCAAGCTTAGATTGTGGACCCCTCATATGGTAAATTATGGACAATGAATACTGTTTACAGTAAAACATAGTATTACTTGGCGTTAAACCTTAAGTCCATATAATCAAGTATTCCCCACAATGACATAGCTAATGGACCACAGTGCAGAAAATGTGGCTATACTAGTAGTTTGGTAAAGTTAAGTTAGCTTATTAAAATAAAATTGATATTTATTTGATAAATACATTCATGTACTGTTTCTGTTGGAAAGCCATAGAGAAAATGGTATGATGACAACAAAGAAGTCAGGGGGGGAAATCGTGTTATTTGTCTCATTGTCCATGAGATAAATCTACTTTCTTGGGTTTCGGATGAAGTTAAGTGGAGGAGGATAGCGGTGACATACAGAGCCTGCCAGGAATTTGTTGAACCTAGTTTATGAACATTGTCCTGTCCTGTTTTTGAGGCAGTTGACAAAAGGACTTTTCCCACCATTAGGGGAGGGCATGCAAATAGCCAGCGCTAACTGACTGGGCCAGTGCTCATTAAGATCCTGAAAAAAAAAAAAAAAAAACAGGAGAAAAAAAATAATCCACTCACCTATACCTACCTCCCAAGCTCCCACTGGAATTCAAATTAAAAAGGGTAGTACCTTATTTATCTTTATACAACCCAATTGCACCTGGTAGGAGCCTTATGCAGAGAAAGGACTAAGACATTTACTGAATTGAATTGTAGGGTGGCAAATACCATGTTTTAGAAGTGTTTAAAAAAAACAAAAAGACTGTTTGATGTGCTTAGCCACATTACAAACATCGTATTTAAGCACAGAAGCTTGGAAAAGGTGGTTGACAGAAAGCCAGATTGGCTAACAGACAGTCTGAGTGTCTGACAGCTGCATTAAAAGAAGAAATTGGTAAACAACTTCCCATGGTATGGAAAAAGATTCATTAAGGAAGCTCAGAGTCCCAAAGAGAGATTGAAAAGCTGAAATCAAACAAAAAAAAGAAAATGGACTTAAAAATAAACTTTATTTTCTTAGAGCAGTTTTAGGGTCACAGCAAAACCGGACAGAAGGTGTAGAGGTTTCCCATATACAGCCTCCCCTGTTATCAACACCCCCCACCGGAGTGGTACATCTCTTACAATGGATGAACCTAACTGACGAATCATCAGCCAAAGTCCATGACGCATTAGCATTCCCTCTTGGTGTTGTGTATTCTATAGGTTTGGAAAAATTAATAATGACATGTATCCATCATGAATATATATATAGGATAGTTTCACTGCCCCCAAAATCCTCTGTGCTCTGAGTAAAACTAGACCTTCAGTGTTTTAATACAAAGCAGGAACGGAAACATCTGACTTCTGTTCCACATTCAGACCTATCTTGAAACCACAGCAAACAGGGAAGGTCGGTTTTGAGTCATCGTTATCAACAATGAGTAAATTCAACAAGGGCTGCAGCTTCAACCCCAAGAAAACAGAAAGAACAGACAGAGTCCACAAGGTTGAGATGAGGCAAGAGCCACTTCAGGAAGCTTCTGGGACACCTAGCTCAGGAGGTTTAGTGCCTGTTGGGAGGCAGTTCCCATTCCTTTCTCCTGTTCCTTCCGTTTCATCCTGTGACAACACCCAGATTTTAATGCCCTTTCGAAAGTCCCAGAAGCCCAAGATCTAACAGGGAACCTCTGAAGAACTAGCAGTTGATTGAAGCCTCAGGCTGTAATGGGATCCTTTGCTTCATGCTTAGGCATTGTGATCATCCCACACCTGGGCCTGGCATTCAGTGAGCGAATCTGGCTCAGGCACTACAAACAAACAGGAACCACACCAATGATGCTTTAGGTTTCTCATGGATTCGTAGAATGGGAGAGCAGGAGAGGTCTGTGGTTAGGCAGCTCACTCCAAACAAAGTCTTTAAAGAGGAAGAAAGTAAAATCCATACGGGTAGAATGATTCCGAGGCTCACATAGAGACTTAGAGTCTCCTGACTCCGGGTCCAGTGCTCTACATTCATATGACATCACATTCACATGACACTCTCAATTACGTAGTCTTGGTTATTCTGAATTGTTCTCCACCTATACTACTCTTTCCAGTCCAAATCTTTAATGGAGTGTGTGTGTGTGTGTGTGTCTGTGTTGAGCAGGACACCTGCGCTGGAATACGAGCATGCAGAGGTCATGTGCTCACTCTAGCCCTCTGGTATTCTGCCAGGCAAAATGCAGTAATATTCCTTGAATATTATTTTCTCTCGTGTAGCCCAGATCTCAGCCAGAGGTGCTCCTCCCACCTTGAGATTCAAACTGTATTAACCTAAATCTCCATCTTATTTTCTGTGTATGTTCACGGACATCTTTCAAACTGCTGTGATTTCCAGAGCATGTTCCAACCTCATGGTTACCTATGGTTCTAGGTTCTTTTCTAACAAATATTTCTAGTTATGGCTTAGATGGGAATAGATGGGATATCATCTGTTCTAGACTGCGTGTGGAAGTCAAAGCCCTTTCAAAAACAAAGCCACCTTCACAAGACTACCTACCGTGAGTGTGAGAAACCTTGGGTGAGGCCATTTACATTAAACGATGCAGACCACTCCAAACTGTCCACAAGACATGCCTGGTTTTAAAAGTTTCCTCCTCCAGGAGTTTTCTAACTGGCCAGGCAACCCTCCTCGGTTACTTAACCTTTTACCATCCTTTTTAGTCTTCTTTCCTATCTGATTCTTCTGTTCTCCCTTCCTCCTGCTTTTGGCATTGCTTGGGATTCTGTCATCTTCTCATTCTATCATCTAAAACAATGATTGTAACTGGGGGAGATTTTGACCACCAAGGGACGTTTGACAATGGCTGAAGCCATTTCTGATCATCACAAGGGAGGGAGTGCTACTGGCATCTAATAGGTAGAGATCAGTGATGCTGCTAAACACCCTGCAATGCACAGGATGGGTTCCCACAACAAAGAATTATCCAGCCCAAAGCTTCATGGGGTTGAGAATCCTGAGGGTTAAGAAATTCTCAGCTAGAAGAACTTGTGTGCAGCCAGTTTTATTCCCAATGCAGTTCTAGGCTCATCTAAATTTCTTCCACTCTCCTTATAATGTGGCTGTAGTCTAAAATAGCATGTTCTTACTTCAGTTCCACTAACAAGATCCAGATCAAACACCACTTCCTCTTGTAGCTTCCGTGATCCCTCTTTTCATTCTTCTATCTGTGCTTTCATGACACTTTTGCCATGAAAATGTGGTTTGGCAGCATGGGTCATTCCCTTTTAGCCCCGCTAACCCAGGCACTGGCATAGAATAGGCATTTACTAGTATTTGTGGGACTGAATTCAGTGTTCACAGAGTAGCTCTCCCAACCTCAACACCAAGCCTGACAATGTTGGAGACTCTATTGGCAGCAGAGGGCAATCATAATTCCTTTTTGAGAAAGAAGGCATACATGGCATGGGAATGACTATATGATGCAAGGTATGGCCTTAGTTAAAACACTACACACTGGTGTCCTTAGTAAAGGGATCCAAAGATGACTAAGTGCGTCTTTGTCAACAGAAGCAACCGCTGTCAACAGAGGATATCAACCAGACGAGATTGCTGCCATCCAGTTTTCAGTGATGGCACCACAGTTTGCAACATGCATTGCAATAAGGACTGATTTAAAGGAAGGGACGTAATAGCCTATCTCAATGTTGCTAAAGCATATGTAAATGCCCATTTTTCTTGACTGAATAATGATAAGTGGTATAATTATTTTACAATTAGCAGTAATTTTCCAAAGTTTTGTGAGCGGTTCAGGAAGTAATGAAATTCCATGTGGTAACTTCTAGATAAACAATTGGTTGGTGAAAAAGACAAGACATGACATCCATATATAAAGGAGATCATATGGAAAACAAATATGGAATTTCATGATAACATTTCTCATCAATCACTTTGATCTCATTTTCCAAATACTGTTACGAGCTGTCCGACTGTGACATAGGAAAGCACAACTGAAGTATTATGCAATGTCATTTATACATTTTTCAAAACTTCAGTGACAAACTTCGAAGTTTTATGAAGGTAGATACTTCATCATGTTTTAATTTAATGATAAAAATCAAAACAAATAAAAATCAGTGGCGAGAAAGAGCAAATGGTGGCAGAAACCACCTTGATTTCTCACGACTTCATCCTGCCAAAGTTAATGGCCCTCTGCCATGACCTCAGCTTTGGGCCACTTCCCTGGAGCGGATCTTGCTTACCTGTAGACTGGACAGCTACTTCCCTTCCTCCTTGCTGGGAGGCTGTTGAGGTAACCCTGGCCATTTGCCTCAGGGCACAGTGGCCTCTCCAAGTTCACTGGCAAATCTCAGTTAGGTTAGTCTAATTCAGTATTTCTCAACCTTCTTTCCCTCATTGCCCCCCATAGAGCCTTTGGAGACATTTTTTCCTCAAATACTCCCCAAATCCCTCCCCATGAAATTTTAATACCACAGACAAACTATACCTCTGTTCATATAGTATGACCCTGTGATGGACAATGAACCATTTTAACATCTAATTTTTTTTTCTGTGATAGACAGGATAACGATCCTCCCAAAATTTCCATATGCTAATCTCTGGGAACTGTGCCTATGTTAGGTCACATGGCAAAGGAGAATTAAGATTGCAGGTGGAATTGAAGTTCTTATTCTGCTGAATTTGAGATGAGGGGATTACCCTGAATTATCCTGGTGGGCTCAAAGTAATCACAAAAGTCCTTAAATGGGGGAAAAGGAGACAGAATATCAGAAAAAGAAAAAAAAAGGCATCATGGAAAGAATCAATCAGCTATTGATGGCTTTCAAGGTGGAAGAAGGGGTCAGTGAGCCAAGGCATGCAGAAGGGGCAAAAGGTAAGGAAATAGATTCTTCTCTAGAGCTTCCAGAAAGAACACAGCCCTGTCAACACCTTCATTATAACCCAGTGAGATACATTTTGAGCTTCTGACCTCCAGAGATGTAAGATAATAAGTTTGTGTTGTTTTTAAGCCACTAAGTTTATGGTATTATGATAGCAGCATAGGAACTAAATCCTTCCTCATCCCAAACCACTTTTGTTCTCTGTGGTGGTGATTGTGCCACCATTTAGCATGTATGGTCTACCTCTATCACTGTATTTCCATTTCCCTACCCGAGCACTGATTTAGAAATAGGCATGTGACAGAGTTCTGGTGAAGAAGATATGATGGGAGATCTTCTGAAGGCTTCTGGGGAAGCTTTTTTGCTCTTACAACTGTGAAGATAGCCATAAAGATAAAATTTCCTTTATTTCTTTATCACATGTTGCCATCTATATGTAACACCCAACCCTGCTACAATGAGACAATGAGATCAGAAGGATGAAGAGGAAAACCATGTGCTAAGGATACCAGAGCAGAAAAACTGAAAGAAGCTAAGTCCTTTGTGCTTCGTTGGTTATTGACATAATCGACTCTGGAACTGGCAATCCCTCCAACCTCTTATTATGTAGGAAGACAAATGCACTTCTTATTTGAGCCAGTTTTAGATTGGATGCAAGGCTTGCTATCAAAAGCCACCCTCTTCCTTTTAGCAGAAATTAACTCACTCTATAAACAAAACACCCACTATTAGGTATCCCCTCATTAGCTGAAATTTAATACTGTGAGCAGAAAGATTTGAAGTAAAAAATCACTTCAGTCTCAGAGATCGTAAGAATGGGATGCTAATAAAAGATGTTGAGCAGAAAGTTAAAAAATAACCCTAAAATACCATAGAAGGTCCTTTTTGAGTTAGCCTCTGCCCATATTCTCAGCCTATTCTCTTACTTAGCCCATCCCCGCTTCAGCCCCAACCCTAAACTCTATGTATCTTGTACCACACCGAGCACTTGCCATTACAAACACATGTTTATCAATATCTAGACAATTGAGAAGAATGGTCCCTGGAGTCCTTTTCACTGGCTTCATTGGTTTCATTGAACCAACCCTGGCATCACCCCTACCCAGAGATAATTAAATATCAATAATCTAACTTTACCTGTGTTCTCACGGGACCTTGGACATATCTTCATCTGCACTTTTCATATTGTTAGAATGGCTTGGTTGCATGAGCCAACATATATCTCTCCCTACACAAACCTGGCTCTGAAGGCAAAACCTCTGGCTTTCATATGTAACCCACTGTACTGTGCCTGGCCCAGAATGGAAGAGAGGAGGGGGGAGGAGAAAGAGGAAAGATGAATATGAATGAGAAAGCCTGAGTCTGGAGCTTGGATGAGACATCAGGACTTTAGTTATCATTTGGGAAGTCATCAGCACACAGATGAAAGTTGAAAGTGAAAGCTTGGATGAGGTTGCCAAAAACCTATCCTTCAGAAATATTTACCATTGGGGTGGGAGGAAGTAAATGTGCCAAGAGGGAAGCAGGAGACAGAGCTCTGCCAGCTGTTAAAGGAGGCAGTTTCAGGAAGAAGAAAGTATGAGCAGCAGTGGATGATGCACAGGGGTCAAGAAGAGAGAGGTCTGGGAAAGGCCTTGGAGCTGACCTCAGAGAGATCACCTCCAACAGAGAAATATTACTAGAATGAGTAGTGAAAACATCAAATGGCAGGAGTTTTAGGAGAAAGTAAAGAGGACAGACATGTGCTCACATGAGCACACCTGCATGTGCGATTGCTTGACCAGAAAAGGTAGAGAACAAAATACAAGACTCTTTGCCTTCTTTTGTTCCATATTCATATTAGCTGATAATCTTGAAAACATTTTTATGTAATAAAAAAAAAATACCTTTACACATTTGGACTCAGGAATAAGCCCTTTCCAGGTCTTACCAAACCAGCCACCACACACTTTGCTACATAAGAAAGGTGTAAAATACAGTTCAGTGAGCCTAGGCTGGCTTGGCAAGCTGGAGATCAGCTACATGGTGTAGTTCCAGGGGTAGGCCCCTTGCTCCAAGAGAGAGAGCCAGGACACCTGAGTCCTGATACTCACTCACTCTATGACCTTTACTAAGGTCATCTCTCTGGGCCTCAGTTTCTCCCTTATTAACCTGCTGTGGTCCTCTGATCCCACTTACTGGTACTGGGAAATAATTCAACCATTCAATAAATATTTACCTATTAGTTCAATGTGCAAAACATTAAACTAAAAGGCTTAATTTTTCTAATGGAAAATTCTGATCCTGATTATCACATAAATCCCTCCTGGGAAAAGGAACAATCTGAGCTATTATTAGTCATTAACACTATGTGGAAATGTTTTCTTGGTTATTATAATAAAGGCAAACATTTCTTAAGAGCTTATTGCATCCTAGACCCTACGATTAAAACTTTACATGGATTTTCTCTTTTAATCATCACAAAACCATAGAGGTGTAGACCATTGTTATCCTCGGTTTACAGATAAAGCTAATGAGGCTTGGAGAAGTCACTTGCCTACTGTCATCTCACAGTGATATCTCTGGGCAAGTGCTAAATGGATGGCCATGTGGCCCCAAAGCCTGCTGTAATAGTTAGGGTTCTCCAGAGAAACAGAACCAATAGGATATGTATATATAGAAAAATGACTTCTTTTAAGGAATTGGCTCATGTAATTATGGAAGCTGGCAAGTCCAAAATCTTCAGGGTGAAACAGCAGGCTGGGACCCAAGGAAGAACTGCCAGTGATATGATCCAAGTCTAAAGATTGTCTACTGCAGAATTCTCCCTTGCTTGGAGAGACTAATGTTTTGTTCTACTTAGGCCTTCAACTGATTGGATGAGGTCCACCCATATGAGGGAGAGCTTTACTCAAAGTCCATTGATTTAAATATTAATCTCATTCCAAAAATCCCTCACAGAGACATCCAGAATGATGTTGACCATATATCTGGGCTCTATGGCCTATCCACGGTGACATATAAAATTGACTATAATATCTGTGCACATAACAGAGTGAGGTACTCAATATTATTTTTTAAATTATTAGCTTACTCTAAATATTCCCTTTTGTTTTTCTCATTTTTTAAATAACAGAATTATCCAGATAGATATTCAGGCCCAAAGTTCAAGAGTTATTCCCGAATTTCCCTTCTCTCTCATTCTATACATCCAGCTGCTTGCAAAGACCTATTGATTCTACTTCATATTAATGTTCCTATTTGTCACCTCACCTCTATCCTTGCTACCACAGCTTTATTTAAGGCCTTGTCACTTGTTGCCTGGACTATTACAATAACCTACTAACTCATTTTGCTGCCTACAGATGTATTGAGTCTCTCCATGTATCTTTCAACCTCCTGTCAGAGGGGCCTCCCTAAAACACAAATCTGGGCATGCTGCTGCCCTGTTTTAAACCCTTTAATAGCCCTATCTCCTTAGTTGGGTGAAAAGGTCCTTTACAATCCTGTTTTGATTTATTTTCCAGTCTCGTTTCTTGTCACCCCATCATAAGCCCCCCTACTCTTCATATCTGACCCATAAAAACATTTGCACTTCCTTAAAATTTCCATCCCCTTTCTTGATTCTCAACTTTTGCAAATGACATTTTCCTCTACCTCAAATGCCAGCCCCCATTCTACCTAAATCAGGTCAAACATCAATAGTTTGTGAAAGTGTTTTCTGAAATCTTTGGGCAAAATACTTTCAGACCTGCCCTCCCAGAGCCTCAATATAGAATTAACTAACCATTGTAAGCAACTGCCCCTTTAGAATGTAAATCTCTGAAAGATAGTGCTGTGTGCTGGTCATCTGAGTAACCCAAACACCTAACAGCATAGTGCCTGGATATATGAGACCAGGTAGTTTATAAAAGTATTGAAAACCTAAGCACAAATATGACCTTCTAGAGATTATACCTGTAGTTTTCTCCTTTCATTTAGTAAAAAGAAAGAAAGAAAGAAAGAAAGAAAGAAAGAAAGAAAGAAAGAAAGAAAGAAAGGAAGGAAGGAAGGAAGGAAGGAAGGAAGGAAGGAAGGAAGGAAGGAAGGAAGGAAGGAAGGAAGGAAGGAAGGAAGGGAGGAAGGAAGGAAGGAAGGAAACTGCCTATCATCTGATCATGTAATACAGAGCTTAAAAATCACTGAAGATACTTAGAAATATAGCAAGTATCCTCACTTTTCCTTGGGAAGAAACATAAGATATTTTTTTTTTTTTTGCCTTTTAAGGTAAAAAAAAAAAAAAGTTAAAAAAAAATTGGTAACCAAGGAAGAAATGATTGCTAGAGCAGTAAAAATGGACAAAGCCAGACTGGGCTGCTCTTCAACATACTTGTTAACACAAGAATCTTCAGACACAAAACAGGTTAGGGATGAATTCTGGTAAAGAGATAGGCTGAACTGTATGTAGTCTTCGTGCTGTCCCCAGGAGTTATGCACTTGAGTACTTGAAGTCAGAGAAGACCAGGAAACTTTAGGCATACTCTAGACCATGTTCATAATAGTAAACAATACGTGAAGCCACAAGTTACCTTCATTATAGAAAAGATGAGCTCTACGGTTCTCAACACAAACCATTTATTATCTGGTGGACATGAGGTGGTAACAAACTTTAGATTCGAAAGTTTAAGTCATTGAAGTAAAGCCATAACATAATTGTGACTCTCCCTTTGGAATGTAAATTGTCGAAGGAAACAGTGAATCCAGGCCACAACCACCATAGCCAACCCTGAGAATATTAAGAAGTGTTGCTATCCCTTCACTAACTTGTCCACCCTTCCTGATACCTGAATCGCTGCTACTGAAGGCTAGTGAAGGGAACATCACAGTTCCACTGACAATGACATTCATACCACTGATTGTTCCAGGGTGAAAAAAGAATAACAAATCTTTATCACCATGAACATGGTACTGGTACAGGATAAAACAATGCATACCACAAATCTTGGAAACTCAGAAATATTAATCCCGTCAATGGAGCAGGTCCATCTTGGTCATAAAATTGAGATGAGGAAAAACAAAGGCATATGTGCCAGAAGAAGCAAACTAATTTTTATTTTTACAATTAAGAACTCAAAAGCAATCTTGTGCATTTATCAATGAACATCTTTAACTCTACGAAGCATACATTGTTTGAAATGCTAACCTCTGTTTCTCTGATCTGGGTCCCCTCTTCCTGTAGTACCTAGCCCAGTGCTTCCCCTCCATTGCTCTTGCAATGTCCCTGGTTGGCACTCTTCACCTAACCTGCACTTATACAGCTTATGACCTCTCTCCAGCAATTATTTTCTCTCATCTTGGCTCTAAGCTCTTGGAGTCTTAAAATTGTAGCACATCCATCTCTGTGTCCCTCCTAGTGCCTACCACAGTGCCGCGCCCACAGCCAATGTGCAATACAGCTTATCCAGTGTGACCGAGGGATGTCTCCTCTTGGAGCATAAATAAAAGAAACCAGAGCTCTGCTCCTACTCCACCTTCATTAATCAAGTCCTCCTTCCAGCTTTTTGTTTACAAGCAAGAGAGAAAAAAGCTGAACTCACAAGTTCACGCTGCTGAGTTCAAGACCTAGAGCATATGTCAGCCCACATGGAGGGCCCAATGCCAAAAGCCAGGTAGAAAACCAAAGTTTCTCAAAGGCAAAAAATAAATAGAAAAAAGAAGAGAAAATACCCCTTTTTAAGGGCAGGTACTACAGCCTTTCCACATCAGGAATATGTCTTCTGGTGCTTCCTTAACTGCTGTATGATGTTAAAACAGGACTAGGCAGCTGTGGCAGAGCACAGAGTGGCATCAGAGAAGAGGCCAGCCACAGCCCCACCTGCTTCTTCACTGTAGGGTTATACCCTAAAGCAGCCTTAACCCACACGAGGGGAAAAACTTTCAGTTTGGCTGAATTTCAAAGTTTTATTCCATGGGACTAGACACTTTAATAACTGAAATAACACTTTTTATACACTGAGAAGTGACTAGAGGACTAAGAGTATGAGGCCAAGAAATTCTCCAAAGTGGGCTGTGGCAGAGCTAGATTACCACATGTGAAGAATCAGTAGAAAGAAAAAAAAATAAAGAAGTTGCTTAAATAAAATTTTCTTAAAATAAATAAGTTAAAATTTTAAAATAAATAAGTGATACAACAGAGTATATTCAACACACTAATTATATTTACACATTTTAAATCAGCTCTCGATAATAGGGCTTTCTAGAGTATCTTTCTCCCTTCAAGACTCATTGAACACATAAGGCTTCCATGCTTCCTGACAGTCCCACAGAGAATACCATCTTTTAATGGAGAAATTAAAAAGTCATTGATTTAGAAACCATAAAAAGAATTAAAATATCTTTTTTGAAAACAGAGGATTCAGTTGTGTTTATGACAGCCAAACCAGATGCTCTAGTTTCTCTCCTCTGACCTGAGCTCTTGTGCTTGTTGTCCACTTAGCCAATGGTAAGCACTGGCTAATGGCTAAGATACCCTATTAAGGCAGCTTTTTGGTCGTCGTGTGATTTGTGCTATTTTCACAAATCGGACTCCGTTGGCAGTGGCAGGCAGTCTACATCTTGTCACAGGCACTGCTGGGTATGTAAACATGGCCCCATCAATAAGCATGAAGCCCCTGAGTTCTTTCCTTTGGTTTCCAATACATGTGGGTTGAGAGAGGCTGGACGGAATGTGAGTCCTCTCCAAAGTAGAGGAAAACACCTCAACATAACATTTTGACAAATATCATCATTCATGGTTACATTTAAATCCTATTTGGGGGAAATTTTTAGTTACTGCAACTTAATATATGTTGCTAGAGCTCTGTCATGTCCAGACACTGAGAATAAGACCAGGTGGCTGCTACCCCTGAGAAGGCCATGGTCTGGGTGGGAAGCAAATGTGTCAATAGACCAACACCACACAGTGTTTGCAGTGGACATTGTGTGGCTCACCTGCCTGACAGCCTTTTCTCTTGTTCTGAAAGAGCACTTCAATTAGCTTTAAGGAATGACCCCTCCCTGTGACCATGACCATGTGTTTCAAGTGGGGCTCACCCTACCTTCCTCTCCCCAGCTCCAGTGTAACTCACACCTGACCATAGTGAACAGACCTTCCCTAAACCACAGTGGTTGCTTGAGTACTGGACTGTAACCCAACACGATGAGACCAAGCCTGGACCTCTGCTGGACTGATGGGAGTGAAACACACCCTTTCCACTACCATTACTATAGTGGGATGAATGGCATTCCCCTAGAAATTATGTCCATCTGGAACCTCAGAACGTCACCTGATTTGAAATAAGAGACTTTGCAAATATAATTAAGAGAAGGAACTCAAGATAAGATTATTCTGGATTAGTGTGGGTCCTAAATCCAATGCTGAGACAGAAAAGAAGACACACAAACACCCAGAGGGGAAGGTGATGTGACAATGAAGACAGAGATTAAAGTTATGCAGACACAAGCCAAGGAATGCCAAGCATTGCTGGCAGCCACCAAAAGCTAGGAGGGCATGGAACAGATTATCCCTCAGAGCCAATACATTGATTTCAGATTTCTGGCTCCACAACTGTGGGAGAAGAAATTGCTGCTGTTTTAAGCTACACAGTGGGTAGTGATTGTTAATGCAATCCTAGGAAACGAATACAGTCTCTAAAGTGGCAATATGCAAGCCCACAGCTGCTGGGGGCCATGTTCTCACCACGTGAGAGAAACCTGAGGATGAAGCCAACACACAAGACAGCCAAGCCCAGAGCAGGAACAAGACACATTCCTGTTGACTTCTATTCAAAATGTAGAGCCAAACCTACCTGACGTCAGATTTACTCCTAGATTTCTTAAGTCTCTGAACCCCACATGCCCTCATTGGCTTACATTTGAGTCCTGAGTGAGACAGTGAAATAAAGGTTTTCTTCACGTGAGGTTGCAATTTCAGACTTAAAGAAACCCAGGAAGGCTTTACTAATGTGGTATCATTAAGCTGGGTCTTCAAAAATGAAAATAGCTCCAGACAGACACCAGGAATGAAGCATTTCCAAAAGATGAAGAAGATCCCCACAGATGCATTAGAAAGTGTGCAGGGCATACACATGGTACAGCACAGAGTGCAACGGGAGAAAGGAGAGGCAAGAGACTGGGCTCGTTAAAGAGCATTGTCTCTTCATCCGCCCTGCAGCTTGGCAAGGCAAGGATGGGAAACACGACTGCAGAAACCAAAGTCTGCAACCTCAAAAGAGAAATAGGGAAACAGTAAAAAGAACATGAACTTTGCAGTCAGGGAACCCTAGGTTTGTACCCTACGCTACCACTTACTCATTCAGTTACCTGGGGCTGTTGCATACTCGGTTTGAGCCTTGGTTTTCTCATCTGTAAAATAAAAATAATATATGCCTCATGGCATAGTGAAAACTCAATTAGATGGCACATGTTAAGAAAGTACTAATGACTATTAGGTTCCTCTTCTTTCAATAATTATCTCAGGAAAATCTTGGATTTGGGTACAATAAGACAAAGAGCAAGAGAAAGAGAGAGAGACCCAAGAAAGCATCCATCTTCCATTAAAGCTTTATTCACATTTAATAGAATATGATGCATCTTGGAATATACAAATCAAAACCAGTTAAGTCAGATCTTAATTTTACATTCTTTAATGAAAAATACACTAAACCATATTTTTAGAGACCAAAGTGTCAAATGGCCCATTTCTATGACCTTTGACTACGTGTGTCCAGAAGTGTTTCCAGAATCACCATTGTATTATGAGAGCACAAAAATGTTCAGAAAACCACATAATAATTAGTGAGCCTTAAGATGAATAAGTAACACAAGAGAATAAAAAAGCAACAAGAAATATAAATTAAGAGAAAATGAACAAGAATACTCTAAATTTCAGGGCCTCCTAGAACCTAGGAAAAATAACAATAAAGATCTCCAAATGGATTTTGTTTTATAAGGAGTAAAATCAACCTGGGGGATATTTATTTTTTTAGTTCTTTTTCACTGAAGAGTTAGTTGGAGGTAAATTTTGCCAGGAAATAATTCGCCTGATTTCTCACCCCTAAACCATCCTTTTAGAGGAGCTGCATAGTCATTTGGAGCACACCCATCCCAGTCTAAGGGCTCAAGGACATACCCTGCTTTTGGCCAACATGTCTTAATGGAGTTTTGTTTCAACAGCTTTGATCCTATAGTATCAAGTCACCTCATTCCCCCAGGCCTGGAACTTACATGCTACTTGTGCCTACACCAGCTCACACTCCGACCCACCTCTACCCCTACTCTAGTCCAGGCCTTGCCTGCAATAAAGACCTAACTCATCTTCTACCTCCATCTTACAGTCCAGGATCTACACATGATCTCCTTCAAACCTCAATTGTACCATGCCACTCTGCAAATCAAAGCCCTTCAGAGGCTTTTCGTTGCTTGAGAATAAATTCCATCCTTCCTGCCACAGCCAATGAAACTAGTCAATCGTGCCTTTGGCTATTCTTTATCTCACATGCTGCCACCCTCTCCCTTGCTGGGTTCTAGCCACCCTGGCTTCCCAGCTGCCTTGCAAATTAACCATAAACACACATTTGTTTCGCTTAATAAGACATGATTTATACTTGTTAGCTTAAATTTATTATTATTAACTTGTTTGTTTGTTTTCTTTTCAAATCAGTCTCCTCACTAGAATCTAAGCCCCTTGAGGCCAGAAGCCATCTGTGAGCTCCCAGCATCTAGCACAGCTCTTAGAACTTCAGATCGGCTCCAATCATTTGTTATATGAGTCATGAATAAGCAAGCTGCTCAGGGCCTGAAGTCATGAGTCTAAATATTAGAAGTCCTATATCTATGAGATATCTTATAGTTACTGATAAGCTGAGAACACTCAAAGCCGGTTGAAAGAGTAACATATTCAACATATTTATCTACTTTCTGACTTCACATCCACCCTATTTGTCAGACCTAGCAGAGCTCTGGCCCTTAACTCAGTTTTGACCTATTAGAAATGCAGGTCCACCTTCTGGTTCTGGTTCTCAAGAATCAAGTTTAGCCATCTGGGCATTAAAATTGCTGTCACCTACTTAAGCTACTGTTTGTTTCCAAACGTAACCCTGGCCCTGAACTCTGATTTCCTGGTTCTCCCTCCTTTCCATATAACTTCCTGTCACAGGTGCAGCCATGTCCCCAGACCCCACATTTCCCAAGTGCCAGCAGGTAGGCCATGACGCTGAATCCTTACCCTGGGTTGCATTCCACCCTCTTTCACAAAACACTTTCATGTGGAATGCTAGCCTGTCCATCTACCTAATTCTGCCTCCAAAATACCTGTTCCTGATGTACTGTCACTAGGAAGCACTCACCTGCCATGTGTTTGTTTATTCACTTATTTAACATGCATTTTTAGAGCATCTCCTAGACCTTGAAACTACAGTACTACATGAAGACTAAATAGATTCTGGTACCAAAATCAATGTGTGTGTGTTGTGGGGTGTCCCCACACAAACAAATCTTGGGACACCAGCTGGCTATTCTATAATTCAATTCAATTCTGACACTCTGTACCCAGATATAGCATCAGATTACACAGGTTGAGGTCTCAGTCCTAGAAGACTACATGCCTACACTTCAGATGTCAACTGGAAGTTCAGGTTATCACCTGTGCCTCTGACTAGCTATAGACTGGGGGTTCCAGAGGCCCTTTCCTTGGACTTAAGACACCAGTAGCAAGTCCAGGTAGTTAGTTATCTGTACTTCTGACCATATGGCTACAGATCAGAGGTCCCCATAGCTCCCTCCTTGGGTTCAATCAACTTGCTAGAGCAGCTGACAAAGCTCAGAGAAACATTTTAATTACTAGATTACTGGGTTTATATATATATATATATATATATATATATATATATATATATATATATATATATATATATATATATATATATAATGCATAAGACAAGGTATGTGGGAAGGGGTGGGGAGTTTTCCATGCCCTCTCCAGGAACACCATTCTCCCCAAATCTCCACCCAGAAGCTTTCTGAATCCTGTTCGTTTGTTTGTTTGTTTGTTTGGGGGTTATGGAGGCTTCATTACATAATTGATTAACTTATTAAACATTGGCAATTAGTTCAACTTCCTTGGAGACTGAGGGTGGGATGAAAGTTCCAACCCTCTAATCACGGTTGCCTGTCCGGCTAACCAGCCCCCATTTCTAAATTTCACCTCATTAACATAATAAAAGACACTTTTATGGCTCTCCTCATCAGGAGATTCCAAGAGTTTTAGGAGCTGTGAGCCAGGAACTGTGGACAAAGACCAAACATATTACAAGAAATATGCATATTTCTTATAAATCACAATAGCACAGAAATAAATAAGATCTCTCCACCTCTGAAGGAAGAGAGAGAAGTGATTAAAATAAACATGGTACAATATCTGCGTGGTGCTCACTCTTCCCTCTTCTCGCCCTTCACTTGCTCTTAACAGATTTTGGTCTGTTTCCTCTCCTTTCTACACTCCCTGAACTCTGCGTGCCCCCAAATCTGAGCAAACACTGAAAGAAGGCACATGGCCCCTTATCAGTGTCCCTTGGGAACTGGCTGACCACAGCTGGACACTTTTCTGTTCCTTTCTCTTTGCCTACCCAAACTTCCCTTGAAAGTTTCTATTAAGCTTGCACTAACCCTTCCCAAACATATAAAAGAAAAGCGTTTTTCTCTGATTCTGCAATGCTTGTGGATTTGAATTTGGAATATTCTCTCTACTGCACTAGTCTTTCTTCTTAACAGTCTCCTTATCTAGTCTGGATTTATTTTTATTTGAGAGAACACAGCGAAGAGAAGCCTAACTCGGGCTTTTCTGAGAGGAGAGGTTGGTAGAGGTCAGAGGATGCTTCCTGGAAATAATCTGAGAATGGGTAAAACAAGGAAACATCGACCAGACCCACATGGGGGACAAGCAGGAATTGCAGGATAAAAGGTGACATGATTGACTCTCTTGCCACGTGGCAGTAAGTTTGGGTTATCACCTACTACTGTAATCTTCTAATCCATGTTCCATATGGCTAAATGGGGTTTCTCTCCCCACCTGCATCTGGTTGTGTTGCCAAAAGCCTCACCTGGTGAGCTTCTTCAGTCCAGGTCCATGCCTGTGTGTGCCCCCGGGCCCTCCCCCCTCACACACACATACACTCTTTGTCCCTCAGGTATGTGTTCCTTCTGCCCAGCATGCCACAGGCACCTCAGTAGAACTCTGGCATCTCTACAACATCCAAGGGGTCAAGTTGCTGATGGGACAGATTCAGGCCCTCTCTCGGCATTTTCATGAACTCTTAGTCCAAGGCATCTCCTTCTGTGCGTTTAGGCTGAATTCCCATAGCCTAGGTTAGGAGACTAAAAGGACATAGAAATGTAAAGAAGGTAAGCTTGACTGGAAGTTCTACAAGGGCAGGAATCGGGTCTGACTCATCCAGCACCTGATCCCTAACCGCCTAGAATGGGCCTCCAACACACAGTAGTTGCTCAAACATCTTTTGAATGCAATGTCACGTGGGCTCCCACAAATAGTTCCACTTACCATAGGATTTCTTCTGTCAATAACATCGAGCATCATTTTGAAGGGGAACACAGTGGCTGCCCTTCATGACATCAAACGCAAAAGGCTAGCAATGTACTGTGCACATCCCTCTCTCCCTTAATAGCCCTTTATATGCATGCGAGCTGCGATTCACGATGCAAATGTGGCCCCAGAGTCACATGGCTCTGAGTACCACCGCCTTTGAAGTGTATCTGAGCTGCTATAAGAGGCATTATTTTTCTTTTCCACTGGCACAACTGCCAGAAGATATGTTTAAATCATTACTTGAAATTCCTTTCCCAAGCAAACCACTTCCCAGAGCTGTTAACAAGAAACAAAATGTGCTGACTTGAATTTCACTCTCTCTCTTTTCCCCTGTCTTTCCCTGGTGGGGCCACCAGAATCATTAAATGTCCCAAGTCAGGTAACATTGAAAAAAAGCCAAGAAAGAAGCCCAGGATCTGTCAAACATGCAGATGTTGGAGAACAAAGCATGTGTGGCACAGTTTTGCCGAGGGAGGTAACCCTTGAAATAATTGGCACCTTTTTCAATAAACTATTCATCTTCTAGCCTTCCGGATATATTCTTCTTGAGCCATTTATTTTTCAGGAAACCATAATTATTGCTTAGTTGATAAGTTATGAAGTAAACTGGGCAAACACACTCCTAATTCTCAGGCCAACTCTTTCAGGGCCTGTTTAAAAATAACAGAACTGGATTCTGAGGTTGCTTCATTTCTGCAGAAGGGTATTTTTATATTATGTACTTCTAGCAACACAGTAAAGTACAGATTGCACCTTAAAGCTCTCATCTTGTTCTGAAGTTTTCAAACAGAATGGCTTTAAACAAGAAATGACTTTGGAAAGAGAAATAAAAGTGTGTTTTCTTTTGGGCTAAGCACAGGAGAAGCAGACTCTTGTCATGACTCAGGCATTTGGTTGTGAGGCATGCACAGACCAGCTGGCAAGGACAAGGGGAAACAGGGCTGGCTAACCTGGCTACAGAGGCTGATCCCTTAGGAGAAACTGGGTAATCCAATGGCTAAAAATCCACGTCAAGGACCAGGAAAAAAGTGGGTTCCATTCAAAGAGAACTCCATAAGTCAGGGCCATATACAGCAGTTATGGCTGTGGCATGGACTAAATTGCATCCCCCAAAATTCCCAGTACTTCAGAATGTGATTTTCATTGCAGATGTAATTAATTAAGGGTCATTGAAGATGTGATTAATTAAGATGAGGTCATATTCATCTTATATGAAATCCTATTGGATTAGGGTGGGCCCTATAAAAGAGGGATATTTGGATATAGACACACACACATACACAAATGATGGGGAGAATGCCATATGAAGATGAAGGCGGAGTTTAGAATGATGTTTCGACATGCCAAGGAACACCAAATATTGCCAGAAAACCACTAGAAACTAGGGAAGAGGCATGGAACAGATTCTTCTTTACAGCCCCCATAAGTAACCAACCCTGGCAATACCTTGATATCGGTCTTCTAGCTTCCAGAACCATGACACAGTAGATTTGAGTTATAAAAGCCACCTAATTTGTTGTACTTCCTTATGGAAGCCCTCAGAAATGAATACATTTGGCAATGAGAATCAGGCAGCAGGAAAAAATAACTCAAATCAGGAACCACACTGTTGATAGAACAGATCCTGGCCCTTTCTAAGCATTTGCATGAAAACCCCTGAGAGAGAAACTCAAAGCATTCCCTGAGACAAATCCCTTATTTTAGGGATATAACACTAAAACAACGTGAGAAATGTAATTACAGAAAGCTAGAAAAGCTCAGGGCCCCAGCACATACTAGGGGCCCAATAGATAGGCAGGGCTCTGCTCAGTGGCTTCATGTACAGGCAGAACGCAGCAGCACTGTGGGGGTAAAGGCAGAGAACCAGACAGCCCCACCAATCAGGTGAAAGAGTTGGCCAGAAGAAGCAGTGTGTCTTGGCCCAAACCTGGGAGGCCAGCCTTTGAGGCAGAATCCCATTCCTAGGGACCCAGAGTGTGAGTTGGGGGTATGACAAAAAATTCTAAGTTTGTAGGGACCACCAGGTACTGGGTCCGTCTTGGAAAAACCATTCCGAAGCCCAGAAACTTGTGGTCTGAGGCTGAGGACAAACTACTTGCCTTGGCTCATAATAAGAAGCTAAACAAAATTGAAACTACTGCCAAGGGTATGGTGATGCTGGGTGGGAGTGGTCAGGGAGAACAGGGGCTACGCTATAGGGCAAGTCATGCACTGATGGTTTGTAAGTGGGTACATCTGAATAGTTATCAGTAGATGGAGGAAAAAGAATTGTCCAAACTTGTAGATTACACATATTAAACATTTTACAAATACACCCAATACTATGAATTTGGCATCATAGTCTATATTTAACTTGAGTGGTTCCTCTTTTTCTCAAAAATCAATATTTCTGTCAAAGTTATGTAAATTAATTTCATTCACATCACATGGTATACTACATTTGAGCTTGAGGTCCACAAACTACCACCCTCCAGTGCCGTAAGCCAGATCTTCCTGTCACATGAACTGCAGGATGCCCTCTCTTAGGCACTGTGCTCCTAGGCATTGCCTCTAAACGATGCCTTCATTAAGGCAATGATCACATCCATTTGTAATTGTCTGTTTGCATCTCTGCATCCTCTGATACACAGTGACCAGCTAGGCTGCAGAGGCCACAGTTCACCTTTGTATCCCAAAGGCCTAGCTAGTACAAGTGTGACCTGATATATGGTGGTACGTGATGTATGCAGGCTGAATCAGTTAATATTTAGAAGGTCAAAAAAAAAAAAAAAGATGAGCAAGCAGATTTGGGGAGTCAACACTGACTAGTATTAAATTTATTCATTCATGCATTCGACTAGATGCCAGCACTATTCTAGGAAGTATAATAGTCAAGGAAAAATAATAATAGGATTGGTCACTGCTAAGAGGTACAAAGCAAGTTTTAGGAATGGAGAGTACTGGCTGCCTGTAAGCACTTGTTAAGGCCTCACTCTGCCTTCTTATTTGCTCATTGAACAAACTGGATACAGGCTCGGATCAATGAGACCACTCCCGAGGCTCCCACTGGTGAGGATGGCCTCCTAACACAGGAGTTAGCAGTTGTTGAGGACTTACCATGAGCCACACATTTTAATTCATTCAACATTTTACGCAATTGTTATCCCCATTCTACAGATGAGAAAATGGGGGCACCGGATTAAGTAATTTACTTAAGGCCTCATAGCTAGGATATGACATCTAGAATTCATATCAAACTGATGAGAAGCTCTTAACCACTCCCCAGAACTATTTGGCCTGAGAGATTAGGAGTGGGACGAAATGAACCTACAGATTACAGGCTTTATCATTTCCCAGTAATAAAAACAATTAAATTCTAAATGTTTTAACAGTATGGAAGCCCCTAAAGTTTCCCATATAGGTCACACATTAACAAAGAAAATGCCTAAGCTATCGTTGAAAACGTCTCTGCCTTTCAGTTCCCAGAGCCCAAGCATGTCTAACCTCTAGGTTCACAGTAACAGCACAACCAGGAATCTGGTGACAAAGGCCATTTAACAGAAACTCATGAATCTCCTGCTACATGCCAGGTACTCTACTGCCTATTAGGGAGTCCTTCTTGAGAAAAAAGGCATTCTGGTAGAAGGCATCTACAGAGACACTGACATAACAATCAGAGTGACAAGTGGCGCCATAGCTCAAGGACTTACCAGAGCACATTTCTAAGGACAAGGCAAGATACCCCATCATCCTGATCTCAGCTCTTTTACATGGTAACTGAATGATCAAACCCAAGCAAAGACAGCTGTCTGGTGACACAATGAGTAATTCTGACAACCAAGGCAGACAAGAGTAAGACGTAGAGTAGAATGTCTACCATGGTGATTGTGGAGAGCTAACAAGGAAAACAGAGAGGACAGGTGTCGGGAGAAACTCAAAATCCTCCTCTCTGGACTTTCAAGCAGAATATGACCAAGTTTGAAGCTAATTAACAAATCAAGCAAAGCCCTCTGGCTATTTATCCCACAAACCAGGCCGCACATTTACCAGTCTCATAATAACATACAGCTTTGCCACACACTGGGGGAAAAATCCATATTCATCCCATTTCTTTCACCAGTTTTACCTGATATCAAATAACGCTTTAGCGTTCATGAAGAACATTCACAGTATTCCATCACTTGATGATCTCTGAGATCATTAATGGGCTCCCACTTAACAGACGAGGCAATTAATCGTCAAAGTCTCATACCTAAAGGGATCTAAAGTTTCCACTGCATCAAACTGTCGTTGTTTACCAGACACGTAACTACAGCATTAGCATCAGAGGTTTGAAAGCATTTACTGAAAGCCGTTTGCTATTTCACATTAACAGCAGCCGTTGCTACTTAGCAGTTCCTGAGCCTCCAATATTAACAAAGGCCAGGGTGAAGAACAGCTTTGAAATGACGCTCCATTTGATCAGTTTCTCCAGTAATTGTTAAAATCATATACACTTTCTTTGGATCCCTACAAAGCTTCTACTAGATCTCCACACCTGCAGTTACAATTTGCATTTCCTCAGCCCTCCTTTGAAGTTATTCTTGCCAATTACTTGGTGCTAACATTAATTAAACACGGTTTGCAACTTGAAATGTGGTGTTATCAATGGAACTCAGCTGTAGAAATAGAAAGTAAAATTTTCAATTGAATTAAAATGTTTCCTTTCATTTATGGTATTTTATAACATTAATACTTCTGTCAAAATTATTTCTGCCTGCTGGAAGTCATTTTTCCAAAGCACTGAACATCTGAGGGGAAAAGCTGCTCTTTATGTATTCTTCTCTTTGTGTCATTGAAAATATTTTGTTTTAATCTTGAAATGAATCCATTTCAGTTAATAGAAACTTGCTTCTTGTTTATAACCCAAGAGGGAAAAAATGATTTCTTTTAAAACTATACTGAGATAGTTTGAAAATATGATCAGTGTGCACTTTTCAACTGTATAATAGGGATGAAATTCCCTTTACCTTACTGTTTGACCCTCACCAAAAATAAATCGCTATTAAACATTTTGGCAAATGTCAGTCATTTTACATACAAAAAATTGAATTAATTAAATTGGTCTATTGCATTAACATTTCAAACAGATTGTGCCAACCCAATGACCTCTGTGATCCTTTCCAACTCGGAGATTTTAAGATTCTAAACATGTGTCAGACAATAGTTAAAAGCTTCCGGCATTTGCAAATTAGTGGGGAGAAAGTCACATATGGTAAAAGAGTTGACAGAATCAGGTCTATTCTGCCTCCTATAATGTGTGTGATGATGACTTGCAGGCCTGTCATCTTCAATAAGCCATTCATAAATATGATGACTGATTAAAGGAAGTGTGTTGCCACACTGTGCGAATCCACAGTGCAAAGATATAATGCCTTCACAGATTTCTTTTATCTTCAAAGATCAAGTTTTAGCCCCTTATAATGATAGTGGAAGCATTAACATTTATTATCTTGTCTTCTTTTTAAAAAATAATATAATAAGGGAAGTCAAAGGAATGAAAGAACCTGTCTAAAGACTCAAGGAAGTCATCTGTTGAGTCATAAGCTACAAGACCCAGAGTTTATGATGGAAAAGCATAAACCTATATTATCCACCTCTTTATTACAATATCAATGAAAACATCATACCAGATCATTAAAACAAGGCAGAAATAGAGAACTATTGTCCTAACATGGGCAATGGATAACTCTTAACAACCAGCAGCAACAAAGCTCTTTCTTCCCTCAAGCCAAAAGAGACCAAAGGGATAAATAAAAATGTATTAGGTCAGAAAGGACTCTCTTGATGTCCATCATTTTCCAGGTGTCGTGGAAAGAAGCAGCATCTTTGAATTACACGAAGTGGGTGGTTGAACAGCCAGTGCACCACTGTATGGAACGTGCCAGCTATGGTCACACTGGCAAGTTCCTGCTCACCTAGAACCCTAGGAAAGCTGAAGTTGAGGATCCCACCACCTACCCGAGTCTGAAACCCTGAATTATCCACTAGATCACCCCATCTACCCAAGTATTCAGGATTGGGAGGGTGGAATTCTGTAACACTCCAAAGCAACTTCTAAGATGGTTATTTTATGAGCATCTTCATTAACCAAACCCTGTCTACTTAGCACCCCTCATCCCTATTGCTAATCTGTTGTCCTCCTGGTCTACCTCCCATCCCTGACACTGAAAATCATCTTCCTAAGTACACTCTTCTTCATTATCACCCCTCTTAATGGGTTTCAAATTGTGTCTCCCAATAAGATATGTTGATATTCTAACCACAGTCCCTCAGAATGTGACCTTATATGGAAAAAAAATCATTGCAGATGCAATTAGTTAAGATGAGAGCAGGATAGGCCTTTAATCCAATATGACTGGTGTTCATATAAGAGAATAGACAAGGAGAAATGGCAATACGATGATGAAGACAGAGGTTAGCATGATGCATCTACAAGCCAAAGAACACAAGCATTACTTGAAAACACCAGAAGCTATAAGAGGCAAGGAAGGGTTCTCCCCTAGTTTTCAGAAGCAACATGGCCTTGCCGACTCTTTAACTTTCTAGCCTCCAGAACTGTGAGACAACACATTTCTGTTGTTTGAAGCCACCCAGTTTGTGGCATTTTGTTATGGCAGCCTCAGGAAACTAATAAACCCCTCTCAAGGACACTCCCTGATTCTCCGTCACTGTACTATACACATTCAGCAACGCCCTCCCATAAAAGTTTCTGTTCCTTTATGAAAATATGTTCAATGTCCTTGAATTTTTGCTCAAGAACTCCTACCATCTCCTGTCATGGAAACCTTCTTCACAGGAGGCTGAGGCCCTCCCATGGCCACAAACCTGTCAAGAGAACACTCCTATATCTAGCTTTCATTTGCTAAGTCTAGGCCACTATTCTCATACCCTTTTTTCCATTTATACTAATTTTATTTTTTTGCAGCTTTGTCGAGGTATAATTGATAAGTAAAAATTGTATATATGTAATATGTACATAATGTTTTGATATACATATACATTGTGGAATAATTACCACAATCAAGTTAGCACACCATCACCTCACATAGTTACTATTTGTGAGTAAAGGGGCGTGACAAGAACACTTAAGATCAACTCTTTTAGCAAATTTCAAGTATGCAAAACAGTATTGTCAACTATAGTTACCATTCTGTACCTTAGATCTCTGGAATTTACTCATCTTCCAAAACAAAGTGTGTGCCCTTCGTCCAACATCACCCCATTTCTCCTACCCACCCCCAACCCTTGGAAACCACCGTTCAACTCTGCTTTTATGAGTTCAACTTTTTCAGGTTCCACATATAAGCAAGTATTTGTGTTTCTGTGCCAGGCTTATTTTACTTAGCAATCCTCCAGATTCTTCCATTCTGTCACAAATGATGAGGTTTCCAGGAGTGGGACTGCTGGATTGTATGGTATTTATATTTTTAATTTTTGAGAAACCTCTACATTACTTTTCATAATGTCTGTACTAACTTACATTCCTGCCAACAGTATACAAGGGTTTCCTTCTCTCCACATCCTTATCAACATTCATAATCCCATACCTTTAAATAAAGGTTTTCCCTGAGTCTATCCTCAGCCCCCTCCAACTCTCACTCCACATATTCTACCTCAACAATTACCTTCCACACCTCAGTTGTCAATTTTATGAAAATGAGCTTTAGATATACATCTCAGTTCATGCTTTGGCTCTAGACCAATGTTCTTTGTTGCTCTTCTCCACAAAGATATGTACTGGCACCTTCAGTTTATTGTGTTTATAACCAAACTACGCTTCTCATCCCAAACCAACCTTTCTATTTTACTGTCTCTTTTATAGTCATGCCACTTGCATTCTTCCAGTTGCCCAGGTTCAGAATTGTAAGCTCAACTTTAACTTTTTTCTTACCCTCAATTCTACTTCCAATCAGTTGCTAAGTTCCATAGACTTTGTCTCTCAAATCTATTCCCTCTTCCATTTCTACTATTATGCCCAATATCAGGCTGAGATTGATATTGCAATGGCCTCTTCACTGGTCTCCCTACCTTCCACTTCTCATTTGTGCACTCTTAGAATACACATCCTAATAGATCCCTCTCTTCTCAGCAGTTTCCTCTACTGTCTGGCAAGAAAAAAACAAAGGTGCAATACTCAATTGTGTATCCATGTCAAGCCTTGTTATTTTGTCTCCCATACCTCACTACACAAACTATTTTTCAGTCAAATATTGCTATTTGCTGCCCCCAAATATATTTTTTGCTTTGCCTAACATAAATGCTACAGTAAAGGATGCCTTGGGATGAGACTATAACAGGTAAAATATCAAGGAGCCATTTGTCTATTTTATCAAATAACTCCTGTCTTTCTCTCCCTCAGAAGGATCTTGACTAGAGAAGAGCCATCGCTGCTATCTCTGTTCATGATCATCACTTACTCATAAACTTGGTTCTCTATGATTCATGAAGGATACTTCCCAAGTCTTAAATTTTGTTAAAATGAAAAATGTTCTAACCAAACCTTACAAGCAATTTATCACTAAACTGATTTTCATTTCACTAGCATTCCATTATGATCAGTCTGAATTAATCAGAGTTAAAACATAGGAAGCCTCAATTTACACTGAAACTTCTTAGTGATCAACGTGGCTAAAGAGAAAAATTCAGAACAAACTGCAAAGAAAATTTATAAGAGCTAGGGAAATATATAATTTTATTAATAGGCAGGCACTCCAGAAAATGGATGCATATATCTCTTCAGTCAAGATACTAAAATTTTTTAAAATGTGCTATTAACATGGTGACAGAGATGTCATCAGTGTTGTAGTAAGAAAAGCAAATGTTACAGAACTAAAGAATTTTTATTAGTCATCAGTTCACTTCAGAATGGGTTAAGTTGCTACCATTCGCCATTTTCATTAATATCATTGTCATGTAAAAGGTTTAATTTTCAGCTATTTTTGTTCTAGATGAAATCTTTGTCATGAAATGGGAAATGATTTTGATATTTAATATATTCCATGGCATACTCTCGTGTGGTACTAATTTGGCCTTTTCAGTATTCTGCATATTAATTGACAATCCAGCTCTCTCTCTCCATTCTCCAGATAAGTAAGAATGGAAATAGAATGGTCAGACAATCAAGTCAGAGACTGTTAAAAGGATCAACATAGAAAAAACATGTTACTCTAATCAGAAGCATACACAAGGCACTGAAATTATTTTCTCCCATACTAATGACTAAAATAGAAGCAGGAATAATGAATAAATAGTGAATGTGACAGTATTACCAAAATATAGCAATGCTCCCTAAAAAGCAAAATTAGTATTTCTTACTTAAATAAAAAATATAAAACAGCCATCTCGCTTAACTTTTAAAACAATGCATTTTATCAGATTCTGCAACAATTGGCAAATTATGTCTGGTATTGAATTTTTCATAGTCATCTGTTTCATGTCACAAAGGTATCCTGGAGTTGAAGAATGTATAGAATCACTTCAGAAACTTATCATTGCAATGTATACTCTATTATTCCCTGCTTTTGTTGAATTATCATTCTGGTGAGAACTGACATCAGCTGCTTAAATAATGAATTAACCCTGCTTCTAGAAGCTATTGTTTTCACTTGAGTGGGCATTTTCTCTAAGGATAAACTTGGGATTCTTATCCAAGAAGGTAATATAATTTGCTGGCATTTAAAGTTCAAGCAAGTGTTTTGAATCATTGTTATAGCAATAGTGATATAATTTTTAATTCCAAAGAGCAATATGTATGGCACCATGGACACAACAGGTGTGGATAGTTGTCTGATTAAATCAATTAACCCAATCTGTTCAGCAAGATCAGGCCTTTTCTATGTTTTATGCAAAAGCACAACACTGGAACAAATGTTAAACATATTAAATATTGTGTATGATAAATGTCCATGCCCTATTATGTGCAAAACAGATCCCAGTCATCTGCAAACCTCTCAAGAGAACACCTTATACCAATAACTTATTCCAATAACTCTCGGTGCTTACTAATTATGGATTAGCCCAAAACACCCCCAGCATTTTTTCCTATGTTGAAGCCTCCAAGACAGACAATAAATTATCAACATAATTTTTCCTTTCAAGTTCAAAATTACTCAAAAGCAGCCAATAGGCACTTTGATTTTTCAACAAAATATTATTACTTTTACAGAAAAAATATTTAAATTCAGTAATTCTTAAGAAGGGTAATAGTATTTGTAAAGTAACAGCAATATGCCTCTTTTCATCTACAAAGTTATTTTGTTGACCATCAGCAATAAGATTTGTCCTCTAAGTTGTTTTGTTCTGGTTTTTTCCTACACAGCGGAATGGATTTACAACCTCATAAATAAATATACACATGTTGAAATGCCTATAGAGATTTGGATAAGTACCTTGAAAACAGCCCAGAATGGAGCTCATCAGCACCTGGTTCTGACAGTTTTTACATTGTGCCCTTTGCCCCACTGTAAGCATCAGAGTTTAAGGTAAGAGTAAAAATGCAAAAAGTCAAATATAACTATAAGAATCTCCATTAAGCATGGCCTTGGGGGCTACTTCAGCCTTGTTTATAAATGATTACCATTCTTAATCCCTCCAGTGTTGGATGTTAAATTCCACAGCTTTTTTTTAATGTAATAACTTTAGTGTAATGTAAACTTCCATCTAGAACAATCAAAAAGTATGTCATTTATTCAAATTTACAGTGGCTCTAATGTGCCAGCAAACTCCCTTGTCAAAACAGACAACTTTAAAAACTGTTCACCTGAGTCAGGAGCGCTATTTCCCAAATTAGCACCAAAGTGTCACCTTGACAGACCATGAATAACAAAATCATTTCTAATAAAACCAGCTTCCCCATAGGGTAGACAGCCTAGGTCATGCATCTGTGGGAGCTCTAATTATCCCATATAGATCAGAGAGTGCTTGGAGACGCTCAGATTTCTACAACCTGCTGCCTCCAAACGCAATCATCCGATAAATAAGCGCTTACCAATCTCCCTCGAGATCTGAGTGAAGGCCTCCACACCACTCTCTCCATAGTTGCCCTCGGAAGCCAATGTTGACACGTAATTCCACTTCAGTTCCATCACTATATCCACCATGGCTTGCGCTTGGTAGGAGTCAGGTGGGACCACTCGAGAGAAGAAGTCATACCTGGTGTTATCACTTAGCTCTGGGGCTGTAGATGCATAGCTGATTTGAGGTATCTGCAAAACAAATGACAGGTCCTTTCAACCCATGAGGAATTGTGTGGAATGATGGATTGTCGCAAGAGACTGAACAGCCAAAGCTATACCAGAAACCTAGATAGAGCAGCCTGAACCCAAAATAAGGTTTTATGACCACAAATCTAGTTAAAAAGTATTTTATAATGGTTTGTGAGCTTACGTTCTTCCAAAGCACATTTGCAAATGATAAGAATATAGTTTTGCTTCCACTGTTTCTGAAACCAAAGCAAAGTATTTGTGCTTTTTGTTGTTGCTCTTTTATTTTTATATGTGATAGGTTCTGGTGCAGAAATAAGGCAGAAATGAAGATATAGCACTTACATGCATAAGCAAAGGTTACCTCTAAAATTGTCTTTGGCTTTAGTAAAGACTACGCAATGATGAACAGAGACTTTAATATGCAATTTTTTTTACACTTGATACCATTTCAGTTTTAAGATTATATTTTTGGTAATTATTTTAAATATATAGTTTTACAAGTCTATTTACTGATTATTAATATAATCATTGAGTACCATACAAAGATCTGGGAATAGCCAACCATGCAATTTCTAACGAAAGTATCTTTCTAACCAGCCCTCTCAAACCATAACAAAAGAGAAATCTGAATCTATGACATATTTCTTTGGAAAAGATACCATTCTCTGACATACAGAGGGCAAACTGCTATAAGATTTTCAAAACTAGAAATTCTATGTCATTTTCCTAAATAAATTCAAATTGAGTAACAAATTAACTACATGCCACAAATTTTCCCCTTAAAAAAATTTTTTTTAAATATTCATTCAAATGTTCAAGTGAGGACTCTCATACCAGTGAAAAGTGCTATGATAACAGAACACATGGTTGCTAAAGAAGTATACCAGAAGGATGCGAAGGATAGACTGGGCACAGAAGATGCAGTAAATCTGGAAAACAAGGCAGGAAAGGACATTTCAGCCACAGGAAACTTAATGTCCAAAGGCATAGAGTAAGGAAAGGGACTGGTAGGTTCCAAGAATTGCAGCGTGTCAGATGGCGGTAATATAGGATACCAAGGGAGATGTGTCAGGAACTGAAACTGTAAAGCTAAACATAAACTAGATGATGAAGGAGGAAGAGGAAAGGTGTAGAATCTGTAAGTATCTAAAGCACAAGAAAAGGTGTAGATGATGAGAAAAAAATGTAGAATGGCTCCATTTTATGGCTCTGGTAACTGGGTAGATGATGTTTGGTATTTAGCAGGATAGACAAAAGAGATTTGCCAGAAAAATGATGAGTTTAACTTTGATTTGCTTCTTTTGAGGTTCTTGTGAGATAAGCATAAGCCACTAAATAGAGGGCAATACTAGTGAGGGGCGTGGAGTTTATGAGAGTCTTTGGGCCTGGAGGTAAAGAAAGGTGCATCATTATGAAGGTAGCAGTTTAAGCCATTGGAGGGCTTGTGATCACCCCAGGAAAGTGAGAAGGGTGAGAGGAGAAGGGCAGTTTGGGAGGATGCACTTTGCAGCTGTGCATCTCATCTCCACTCTGGTACCATGCTGTGGTGTGAAAGTTCCGAGGTCAAAATGACGAGATACCCTATCTCAGGGTGCTTCATTGAAGATGCAAGCTTGACTCGTACACAAAGCAATTAACTTTGCTCTCCATCAGATCCTGCAGCCTATGACAATGCTCTGATGCCGGAGGGGCTGCAGTTCCATCTTCCCATTACTGGCCTGCACACCAGCACCCAACCATCATCACCCACCACCCCTTGGCCAAATGATTCCTAATCCAGATGAGCGTTCTGACATCTTTGAAAAGCCCTCAACATCTGGATGACCTTTCTCAGATCTATGTCACACTGGTGGCCAATGAAGTGACACTGAATTTCCCAAGAAATAAAAGCCTCAGTTACCCAGGAAGCGCAAGTACAACAAGGGGCTTGGAGCTCTCAGGGTGCTGCCGAGTCCAGTCAGCTTTGCATAACCCGTACCTGCATTGACTGTAACAATGACTTAGCCTATTTTACCCCCAGTTCTTCCCGGCCCTGTTTCCCTCATGGAACCATGTCAACTTGCTTGTTAACTCTGTAAACCAGTCTTGTCTGCCTCCTTTCCACCCCTTTCCACCAGATGCAACAGCCACCTTTTGACAGATTGCTTCCTTGATGAAGCTTTGTGTCTTTGTAGTACATGACCATGCATCAGGACACCCCTTCAGGTCTCTAACCACACACCAAAACCTGGCCTTTTACACCTTTTCTTGCTTGCTTCTGGAGGACCTGGGAAAGAGACAATGAATGGCTCAGTGAGCTCTACTCCTTATTAGGTAAAAATTTCCCAAAGATCAAGAGCATGTGCATTTCTATGTTCTAATGAAAGATTCAGCAGCTTGACCTTCACTTTGGAAGGAATTCTGTGCGTGTGGGAATGTGGCATGGGGGGGTGGCATTCTATAGCAAATGATATAGCATGTTTCCTTGCCCTATTCAGATATATAATAATCCTCCCACTTTGGATTATTCAGAGTCCAGTCACTAAAAAGCTTCTCAGAGTCCAGCAGTAAAATACCTTACACAGTCCCCACCCTGCCTATAATAATGAGCCACCCCTTTCTAAAAATGAGCACAAAGTGTGAAAATTGAGTGTTTGAAACCAAAACTAATTATCTCAAATTACTACCTTCAGTCAGTCACTTTCAAGGCTGTTTAATTAGCAGCCAGCATCATGTTTAGGATTAATTAAACAGGTGTAAAGGGTTTATAAAATAAAAGTGCACATAGAAAACGGCCTGTTTGAATAATTAGATAAAGAATATTCTCTCCAACTCTTGAAGAGTTTTCTCTTTGCCTATCAACTTGCGGGAAAAGAATGTGAGAGGACGTGTTTGTATTGTCATATATTCAACATTTGCTATGGTCCAGTCTACAATAACAGACATCAGGATATAATGATAGTATTTCAAGACAACTTTTCAAGTTGTCATGAAGTCACATCTTGTTTCTATTTTATTGCGGTCAACTACTAAGCATTGGCTCATTAGACATTTTAATTCCTGTGCCAGCAACCCCAACGTTTCCACTGTCCTCAAATTAAACCCCTACTGGCATTGGAAGTGGGAATTGTTTTAAAACCTGAAATGTTTCTTTTTATTTTCCCTACACTAAATCCATCCTAATTAATCCCTTCACCCTGGAGGTTTCACCTACCAGAAACAACAATAAAAAAGTGGTGAGTGGGGAATAGAAGTAGAGAGGGAAATGAGAGGGGAAAGAAGGAGAATGTAGCAAGAACAAAAGGTATTAGGAAAAGCATTCTGCATCAGCTCTCCCATCCTTTGTAATAAGCAACATTCTTTATAAGCCTCTGTTAACTCATACTTTCCCAAAGAATAATATCCAAATTCCTCAGGCTGGCTCACGAAGTCCTGACATCACACTCTGTCCCATCCTCGTGTCTCCCCGCCATACCCTGACAGTGTCTGCACCCCTGTCCACGCTGCTCCCTGTGTAGAGACTCTCTTTTCTCTCTGCCAATTGGTGATCTTCTGCACCAATGTGACCTCCAGCTCAAAACTCACCTCCTCCCTGGGACACTTTCCCTCACTCTCAGGCAGAGCTGTCTCTTGTTGCTCCTCACTCCTGTTGCCTTAATTTCTGACACTAGAACCACAACAAGATGCTGACTTACGAGCCAATCAGGGACAAAGTCGGTGTTGATTTTCTTGGCAGCCCCAGTATCTGACAGAGCAAGTGCTCAATGACTATTTGGAGGAAATAAATTCATTAGGGCAAGAATTTTGGCACAGCCTCTTCTCCACAACCTGTGCAGGCAATTATTCTCCATTTGTCCCTCTCGATTCTTCTTCATCCTGCTAATATGTCCTAAGAGGCTGTTTTATGACTATAGCACCTGAGTCCCTCACCTCAGGCTTTCTGTTGAGTTTGGCCATGGGAGACACCAATAAGAAGAGACAGAAGTCAGAGTATTGATCTCCCCGTCTCCTTCCTACTAACTCGGTCTTTCTCTACCTAAATTCTTATCCACAGCTAAAGCTCATGCTAGGTTCTAGTGACTACTCCCTCCCCTTGTTCTTTCAGGCCTTGCCACCATTGCTAGTCCCTGTGTATGTCCCCATCCTATGTTGGCTTCTTTCATGGTACCCACATCTCATAAATAGTTTTGTTAACCTCTCGCCCATTACCCCCTGAATGTGCCAGAAACCTACTAATATTCTCACTCTTTCAGGTCTCTGTAGAAGGTACATTCACTGCCTTGCTCCTATAGTATCAACCCTGCCCTAACCTCTTAGCCCTTCTCCATCCACTTTTTCTTCCAGCTTTCTCTGTCACTGTCCTTACATGACTTTTTCCTTTCTTTTCTCTTTCAGTGCCTTCAAACATCAAATCGGATCATCTGAAGACACCTGTCATTTTGCCTTTTTTCACTTCTTATTTTACTTGTGCTGAGGTTTCATAAGAATATAATGTGTGCTTAAAATAAGGACATATTTCCATTACCCAAATAAAGCATATTTGAGGCAATTAATTGTATAACTCAAGATATTCATCACCATACCCCTCTTTAAAAATTGCTTCAGCTTCTACTCTTCTGATAATTGTTTTAGTTATGAAAAAGAAAAAAAAAAAACCTTTTTTTCCCACTATGTTTTCATTTCAGCCTATATTAGAGGAGGTTCCTACCCACCACCTCAGCCCTCTCAGGGAGTTCCAGAATGCATATTTCTCATCTAGATCTCCACCTCCTACTTGTTCTTCTCAAAGGGGAGGGGAAACCAAATGGAAGATCAAAGTTCCACATTTATTGGACATGAGTGGCGAATAGGCTCTCCTTTCATTCTCTGACCTGCCCATACACATTCCAGGCTTTTTAAGTCTGTAAGGTAAGGTGATGAGACAGGGCTTCCCTTCTTGGGGAGGAAATCAACCCCTCTCTCCATACTTCACCGACAACTGGGTATTTGAGAGGCCCGAAGCCCAGGCCACTGGTTGAATAAGTGGTCTTCATGGCTTCTGTGTAGGCAGAAGCAGATCTAAGGTTGAGACGTGGTGTGGGAGTACGAAGCACAATTTTGGCCTCGAGTCAATGCGGAATTCTTTTACATCCAGTTCTTAACAGACAGCATATATCTGGGGAGCTGTTTGGTATTTGCCCAGTTGTTAATAAAACCAATTACTTGATCCACATTTCGCTAGTTATTCTGTGGATCTTGGACTTACAAATTCTAAGAGAGCCCAAAAGTCTGACCTGAAATTCAAGAACACAAAAGTTCTGTTTTAAAAGAAAGGGTTAGAGCCACTTGGATATGTTGATAAAAATAAAAACAACATATGTATATGTAAATATACATATATATGCCAAGAATATACATGTTTTTAATAGAAGTTAGCCACGACTATTGTCCTCTAGTGTCTACTTTCCACTTCTTCTGGATAGAACCCTGGATTTTTACCTAGGACTTGGCCACTCAGAAGAAAACTACATTTCCCAAGCCCTTCTTTATAGCTATGATCATTAACAAACAGTGAGTGCAACTTCTAAAGAGGCTCCTTAAAGAGAGAGGGCATGCCTTTCTCACGCCTCTCCCTCTTTCTTGCTGGCCAGAATTTGTAGACTTCAGTTAGCCATCTCAGGCCATGCCCTAGGGACGGTAGATCAAAATGCCACATGTTGTCCAAGCCAATGTGATATCTGGATTCCTGAAACCGCCTGACTGTTCTTCCTGTTTTCATTCGTCCTTCTCAAATCCATTCTATATCAGCACCCAAAATGATCTTAAAAAATGAAAATCAGCTCATATCAAAACCTTGCTTAAAGCACTTCAGACATGTCTCCACTGCTCTTAAAATAAAGCCTGAACCTCCTGACACAGGATCCTTGTGATTTCACATTTGGCCACCCATCCCCTTGATGACCCCATCCAGGTGCACTGACTTCCTTTCTGTTCCCTGGTCCAGCCACTCCTTTTTACCAATCCAAACTTCATACCTATTGCTTCATCATTTTCTCCAGATCTTTCCAGGATTTTCTCATGCTTCAGCCTCAGCTCAAATGCCCACTTCTCAAACAGGTCTTTCCTGACCACCCCATCTCATGTGGACTTCCCACCCCCATTAATCACTCATCACTCTATTTATTTGCTTCATTACACTGATCTCAACCTATGTTAACTTATGTATTATGTTTCCCATACTAAAATGTAGATTCTACATGTGTCTCCTTAGTGTTGTTTACAAATATAAACATGGGCAGCTTCTAGCACATAGTAGGAGTTTGGTAAATGTTTATTAAAGAAAAATTGATCCATCCATCAATCAAGAACCCCTTTTATTATTTTTCTCCATGCACTGTAATTTTTAAAGATTTTCTATAAATATATTTCAGTAAAAATGTCACCCATTTCCCATTTCTGTATTACTCAAAACTCTGCTAAAGCTTCTGGTCGACGTGAGATATCTGTTCTTACCAAGCTGAGGTCGTAGAATTCCAGTACAAATCCAGTAAGAGCCGTTTCAGTCACAACCATGTACACACATCGTAAGGAAGCACACAATTGCCAGCGAGGTTTCTGAAGTGCTAAAATGGCCATGGAAATTTTATATTTTAGCAAACATTTTGATAGCTCATGGACTTCAATGTGACATTAAAGAATAAAAATTACATTTCTAATCAAGAACCCAAGTGACAAATTTTTAAATCATTTGCCCCTTTTTTCTTATCTTTATCTATGAGATGGATATTCTAGACAGGGCTGAAAGTTCTTACATGTCTCTCACTTGGACTGGATCTCCCTGTCCAGTCTGACTGCATGTGACTGAGAGGATAACCTGGGGTGTAACTGAGAAGCAAAAAAGCTGAGGGACTTTTAGACATCACAAATACTCTTTCAGGGTCCAAGAAGGTTTCAATTCCACTCCAGCTGCCTTCTTAAGGCTTCCCACTGTTGGCACATCAAACCACTGTGGTAAGCTTGAAACTTTGTGTTTGTTCAAAATGGTGCAAATTTTGCATCCATTTCCCCAAGTTTCTGGTTTGCCAAAGATCCCTGGGAAGCCAAGACACTCCTGATGATCAATGAACCACCTACAGCACAGTTCAGACAAAGCTCCTCAGAACTGCAATAAATTTAAGTCCTCCTGCAAGAAACTTGCACACATTTGAAGATAGGCAGACGGAAGACAATTTAAAACCTGCATCACACACATCTTCACTATCAATTTCCTGCCAAAAAAAAAGGGGGGTTTTGTTCTTTTTTTATCTCCGCAAACAACCTTATCCATTGATCGTCAAACTTACTGGTGGAGGTTGGCAGGGATGGGATCTTTAGGCTGTTCAATAGCATCATTGGTTTTCTCTGGTGAAAGATCAGCTTGAAGCTGTGCTCTTCCTCCCAGGGGGGGTAATGCTTGCCTGAGCACTCCCTCAGTGATGTTGGCCTTAGCAACAGCAGCCATCACTAAGATAGCTTCCTGCCACCTGGTCTTGGGATGGATTTGTTGTTGCTGCAAAACCAGGCCCAGAAAGTATACTGATTACAGCCACTAACTTTGTCTTTTCAGACTTGACTGCTCTCTGGTATTAAAGCTACTAGATGCTTGTGGCAAAATATCAGTATATACTCAGAAATTAGATAAAAATAAGAAGTCAAGGCTAGAAGTCAGTGTCTAGCACTGACCCTCGCCACACTGCCCTGAGCTTTCATGCTCCTCTCAACTTCAGAAAACAAAATAGTGAGAGGGAAAAGGAGAAAGAAAATGTAGAGCCAAAGGGCAAAATAATAAAGAAGAGTAATGGCTATCTTGAGTTTGCTTCCAAAAACATGAAAAAGTAGTCTTCTCCTCCCAAAGACAACCAGCTCAAAGCAATCCTCCCCACACAGCAGAAGATAGTAGCCTTCCTGTTAGTAAAAGTCAGTGCCAAATGTGAAGTTCCACCCCTGTCTCTCCTCTCGGATGAGTATAGCATGATGTTGCCAGGTTTAAGGTCAAAAGTCTAATTCCATTATGCGCCAGGATGCAGGCTGTACCTCACCAGAACACTCCTCCTCACAAATGCACAGCACCAATAACAAAGTCAGCCCGAGAGAAGGGAGACAAAGTTGGTTCATTCTCATTACTAGATAAATCGATCGAAGATGGCTTGCTACTGATGGTGAATCAGAAATTTCGGCAGCACCTATGAAGAAGATCAAGGCACAGAAGGCACACTTCAAAATAAACAGTGCATTTTTGTCCGAATGTCTGCCTGAAATTATACACACACATTACATTTCTCAAGTCATTTATTTTTTGTTTCAGATACTCCACTTAGATATTCTAGTGAATTGTAAACAGGTACATTTCTCATTACTTTTTTTAAGGGTGTTATGTGAGTCAGGAAATAACACACTCAAATTAGGGGGCTCAAGGAGGGTTATAAAGGGACTATTTTCAAGGCATGGGGCAGTATTTAGGCAATGGCAGTCGAGAGCCTTAATCCAATAAAAGTCAGAGGTGGGTAGAGAAGAAGCAGGTACAGAAATCAGAAGGGTCATGAACAAAAGTCATCTTGAGAGAAGTGGTGATCTCCCCAGGGGGACACAGCCAGCCTCGGGAAATCCCTCAGACAGGGATCCAAAAAATTATATCCTTCCTTGATCTCCTGCTCACTATCCCCTTGACCAGACCCACTGGAAACCAAGAAGCAAGAGAACCTTGATATTGTCTGGACTGTTACATCCAGGGCAGTGAACAGAAGGCAAAAGACAAAAGGTGGTTGTGATAGGCAAGAGGACACTATTTATCCTGTGTCTCATTCATCATTGATCATTAGAGACTTTAAATACATTTATGAATGGCTGCACAGATTCCCAGTTTTCTACGTTATCTCGTTTTATTCAGAATGATGCTCTCAAACACTTTTGGCAGAACGTCTACACTAAGATATTTTGGTTTGACTATTGGAAATTCCAACACTAAAGCGAGGCCAATTAATTAGAATTTCTTTTGGAAAATACAGTAACTAACATCCTGCTTTAAAAAGAAGTAATGATTTTAATCAAATTGGTAATGACATTTGACTTCTAACCTGTCTAATTTAAAATGAAAGACAAGTTATCTGTGCACACGAAAAAATTTACATATAAACAACCATAATTATACCCAATAAGATTAATAAACCTTTTTTTATATCTGCTAATTACATTTTACAATGAGAAAGCACAGCAGCTCTTAAGGGAAAGACTTGTTATAATCGATCAAGTCGCTAGTGGTGTGGGCATTCTCAAGCCTAACTACCCTGCATATATTCACCCAAAAGTTCTGACAGTAAATTGAATTTAAAACTTTTACTTTTTATGGCAGGAATTTTAATATTTCAACTAGTTCTATAGTTTCTCTAGTGTATGGCTTCTCCTAGTCTTCCATTTTTTTTCTTATTAAAAATGAGAACACTATTTTTTTCTAGTTTTCATACATTTCAGTACTTCGACTTCTAGAAAATGATAACCAGTGCATGTGCAATATTACACACAAATTTAAAAGGTTAATCCAATGCACACACTTTTTCTGATTAGTGGTTAAATTAAATTTTTAATGTCTTTTTAATGGTTACTTTTTGATTAATTCATTCAACAAATTAGCTCCCACTATGTGCCAGACACCATGATGGGCTCTGGGGATAGGGCAGTAAACAACACATGGTTTTCCCACCCCCACAGAGCATATGGTAGGATGGAAAAGACAGGCATTAAAGAAATAATCACCCAAATAAACACTTAACAGCAATTGTAATGAGTGCTGTGAAAGAGAAGCAGAGGCTGCTAGGAGTAACGGGGTAACTCGTCTGGTCTGGGGGTACTGAGAAGGCTTCACTGAGGAAATGACATTAAACTGACACATGAAAAATGATGGAGAAAAGGGAATAAACACTGAACATCAGCCACAGATTGCCTCTCACTTCAGACTTTCTTCGGATGCGTAAACTACCCCATTTGTAGAAGTGAGGAGGAGGGGCGGGTGACTGACAGCTACTTAATTTTAGAAACTTTCCACAGGCTGAATAATATTAAACCAAAATCCACCATTCCCTGTGCTTTTTACACATAGTATTTTCAAGTAGAATATGGATAATTTGGGTTCCTATGTCAGAATTATTTAAGAAAACAACTGTAAATATCATAGGTCCTGAGATTTATAGGGTCAGGAATGAACAAATGAATGGACAGATGGAAGATGAAAAAAAAATTAGTGAATCCAGCAGGAACTAAGTCCATAGAAGAGAAATGACTTTAAGACAAGAGCCCAGGAAAATATAAATGTATACTTTATATTACTTATAAGCTCTACTATGCATTTCCTTAGGAAAGTAAAAAAATAAAAGTCATTAAGAAGTAAAAAGGAACTCTTCATTTTTACTCAGGCTATGAAGGCTTTGGGATAGGGTTTCAAAAGACATAAGAAATAGGTTAGAACTAAGCAGGAGAGTAACCCAGACTTTTTTTTAAAAAAAGATAATATACATTTTTGGTACCTCTCACAAGGAGGAAAGAGAAATACATGGATCTGTCTACCTCTGAACACTCTGCTTGGTGGTGACCCAGCATCCCAGAGACACAGGGAGGATGTCATTCTCTGATTTCATTATTTCTAAACTACTGCCAGGATTCCGCTGCATTCTGGAATAAAAGATACTTCTTTGATACTTTCTCTAGAAAGTTTTCAAGCAGCTTGAGGTTTCCAAAGGAAATTTATCTCCAAGTATTCTTTTAAACAAAAGATGGGGGAAATTTTGCAAAGATGTGCTTACAACCGTCAAGATTTTCTTTACTGAGCTTTTTTTGCTTGAGTATGATCAATTACCATTTGCTATATTCAAAAAGCCAAAATGACATCATGGCACTGTCTTAGCCTCCTTTGCTAACTCACTTAAAATTGTGACACTCCCGCCAACTCATTCCCATCACTGCTGACTTCAAACTATCGCTTAACATTTAATTCTCCCCTTCTGCTGATTCCTTTGCTACGCAACCACTGCTGCGGTTCAATTTCCCCCCCAAGCATGTCAGCACTAGAACATTAAAAAATAAAAAGTTAGTAATTATAAGCAATGAGTGAAAGTCAACAAAACTTAAGCTGGCAAATTTCTAAATACCAGCTCAATAACTTTTTGCCACTCAATTATACATGGTATTTTGCTACTCAATAATGTATGATTTAAACAATAAAAATTAGGAAGAATGTTGATACGAACATTTGTTGCACAAATAACGTTCCCAGTGGACAGTTTCTTGGATATTCAGTGATTATCTACATTCATTGAGATCCTGCTCTTCAACTGATCATTTATTCCTCAGGTGGCATTTAGGTACTGATTCTGAACACCACGGACCACAGGAAATTTTTAGTTTCTTTATGTTGTCTAAGCTGATGAACTCAGTATGTCAGAATAGGGTACAGATGAGGTTAAAGGTTTAATTAAAGCTCCTTTACACGGGGAAAAAACGCTCCATGTCCAAAGACCAGTGGCCAATTTCATAAACAGCCATCACTGGATAACAGCAAAAGTAAATGAAAGAAGGTAAAGGACTCGGATTCCTTTACTACATAATAGGGAATGTGCCAAGCACATGTTCCTCGGACAAGCAACATCATTTCATAGTGTCTAAGGGGCAGCATTTTGAGTTTCTCCAAAATGGACTGACTAGGCCTTTCCACTCATCTCTACTGCATCTGCAATCTTTTTCTGAGGAGACTAGCTTACTGTTCTTGATAGACCTCCTTCATGTGTCATACCCATCTGCACATCTAACACTGAAATGCTGTGTGTGTGTGTGTGTGTGTGTGTGTGTGTGTGTGTGTGTGTGTGTGTGTGTGTGTTCACATGCGGACCTATACATGTGGGTGTGTGCTTGGTTCATTTTCCAACACTTTTTTAATGTGTTGTATTGGCCAAGAACTGTGCTAAGTGCTCTATCTCCATTTTATGAATAAGAAAACGAAGATCTGGCAAAGTTCAGGAACTTTCCCAAGGCTGAAGTTTGTAAATAGTAGAATGGGATTCAAACCCAGGCAGCTTGAATCTCAGCTTATCTCTTTAACACCTCTATTCTCCACAACCTTGGGTCCATTTTAAAATGCTCGTTCTTCAGTAGCTTTGTCTTTTATGAGTGCTCCAGTTCCTGAGGAAGCAACAGCAGTTACCTGTACTTACTCCTAGCTACAGACACTGCCCCTCAGGATCACACATCATGGTTCAGCAAGAGCTTGGGCAATACCAGCTACCACCACAGATAACATCCTAGTGAAAAGGAAATACTAACATTTACTAGCAGCAAATGTAATATCCCTCCTTGGGTTTCTAGCATAGGGAAAGAGGCTTCCTCATAGGGACAGGGTCTTCCTGAACCAGTTGGATACCAGCAAAATGGCCAGAGACAGGGTTGGCACAAACAAGGCTTGGGCAGGTAGGGCAGCAATCACCCAGGTCCACAAGGGCAGCCTGGGACAGGAGGTAATCGAGGTTCAAAGGCCAGAGGGGGCATTGCAAACACAACAGGGGGTGAGTGGCAGAGACAGAGGTCATGAAAGGCAGAAGGAGACTGAAGGGTATTCCAGGCAGAAGAAACAACACTGTGATAGAAGCAAACGTAAGAAAGAATACAGATGCTTAGAAAAAGTGATATCATTTGGTCTCATTTAATTTAGGTGTTCATGAGCCCAGTTTCCAGTTTTCTGTTTGTTTGTTTGTTTGTTTTTTAATTTCAACAAGCATTTGTTGAGTACCTATATATGTCAATATTTTTATTTCTATGAAAACTCACTTTTCCAATTTTCCTCACAAATCTCCGTCTCCTTCATTGGCTATTATTCCTTTGTTTCTTCATTTAAAGGTTAGTATCCATTAGGATACGGCCCAGGCACTCTTTTCTTTTCACTTCACACCCACTCCAAAAATATGCATCCAGTCTAAATTCTTTACTGAGCTCCAGACCATATTCTACTTATTTGAAATTTCCACTTGAGTGTCCAACAGCTATCTCGAAGCATGTCTAAAACTTGTCATATCTCCCCCAGAAGAAATCAGAGGCCAACTGGCAATACCAAGGGCCTCAAATCATAGCAAGCCAAACAGCCTGGCTCCAAACTTATTTGAGTACTACATATTTTATTGTGTAGAACCGTTTCCACCTATTCGGTATTGTATTTTCCTCCTACAACGCATGACTTTGGTCTACTTTGTCTGGCCCTCTTCCTCCTTATATCATTCATTGGTCAGATTAAACACCATAGATGAAGCCATTTAAAAATTAAATGTGAGTCCAAGTTTCCTTGAGAAAAAAAAATGCTCATATGTTTCAGTGTGAAAGATATATTGCAAGAGATCAGTTCATCAGCATTGACTAGAGTTTTCACAGTAAATAAGTTCTCTCTACAACCTTGCTGCTCAATGTTGCCAACATTGACCCATTTGCTCCTTAGAAATACAGAACCTCAGGCTGCACCCCAGGTCTAATGAGTGAGAATCTGCATTTTAACAAATTCCCCAGGTGGTTCACAAGCACAATAAAGTTGGAGAAGCACTGCTCTGGTCTAAAGCACTGAATGCTTGCTCAGGAGCCCTGTAATTTCTTTTGAAAAATTTCCATATGCTCAAAGAATTTAGATGTATTCATTACAAAGATTATTTTGGTAGATCTGGATGCTGTCATCATGAGGAAATGTAAATGCTCCAAGTTCACTTTAAGATGAAATTGGTACCTTGAACATGATGTTCACTTTCCTTGAGGTGAACAACATCTCTTGATAGCTGGAAATTTCTTCTCAGAAATATTTCACTGCTCAAAAATGATAATTATATTTTAAGTGTATTATATTTTAATTCTTGCATCAAATGCTGACATGTTTATTTTTAGTGTCATGGTAAATGCCTAGTGAATACATCACATGCAGTGTTGAGTCAGGAAGAGGTTTTTAAATATGTTTCTTACTTATTTGGAAATAACATATAACTTTTGAAAAATAAAAATTTGACAAAGGCCACATGTTTGAATACCAAATATAAGATCCAATGTACGTTGTTATCAATATATTTCACACAGCATTCATGTGTAAGATAATTTAGTGTGATGTCCATTTTTATCTAATTCTTGTTGCTTTAGGAGATCATGAAATAATTTTTTTCTCTTTTTCTTGTGCCCTCCACAAGAGCAATCAAGCCCGTGTGCCCTAACAAATGATCAGGCCTATGTCCTGAACACTCAGCCTGATAGACACTGTGTTGCTGAATTATTTAGAGAAGGAGGATTACCCAATGTTTGAGAAGAAGGATTTGGAAATAGAAATGGACAGAGAATGGTGCTCCATCAGGAATGGGAATGGTAGAGATCTTCATTTTGTTCCTTTCCAACGCCTGGGAACCCAGGAAACTCATCAAAGAAGCCCCTTTCCTCTGCTTGCCATGGAAGAAATGGAGTTGTCTCCTTTTAATAGCCCGTGGGGGCGATGGTAAGCATCTCTATAGTGAATACCTCTGTAGCATTGGAAACATCATGACTGAATTTCTTGACAGTAATCAATGTGGCTCAGTGCCAGAGTTACCTGATAGAGAAGACAAAAGTTTCTTGCACTTGAGTTTTGAAGAGTGAACTCACTCCTTACACCTACTCCCTATCAGAGTCAACACTTGAGAGTTGACGCTGAGATATAGTTATTCTTCAGCAGATACCATGAAAGTATATTGTACATCGTAGATGATCCATATACACTGTTGATTAACTGCCTACTAGTCACAATAAAACTACTTAGGATTTCTGACTTTTAATATCTGCAGACTACCTGATAAAACTGCTTCTCAAAAGCTTCCCACATTTTGGGTGCTTAAATGAAAATATATTTTGCTTTCTTATGAAGAGCTAACTCCTTTTTCATAGACCATAACTTAGATATATGAAGACATTTATTGTCTTTCCAATTCTCTCTAATTTCTAAATAGTCTAAATATGTAAATGTTTTCAAAATGGTTTGCCAGAGACTATATGTAAATATCATTAGACCCTCTCTTTTAACAAGAAGCAAAAAAGAAAACAAAACAAAAAATCCTGTCACTTCTGTCTTTTAAAAAATACTATTTCAGCTTCAAACTTAATGAGATACCTTGCTCTTTGGATGTACTTTAATCTTTTAATTACAAGTAATAAAATTTGAAAAATTTAAAGAAGCCCAAGATGGCATTTAAGAATATAATCTACCTTAAATTGGAAGTGCTAATACTGAAAATGTAGGCTTTTTTTCTTTCATAAACAAATAGAGAATGGAGTATCGGTAGGAATCAAGGTAGCTAAAAAAATAAAATAAAAATAAAGCAAGAGGACAAACACACAAGAGGAGGAGGAATTAGAAATGCTGAAAAATGGGAATAAAAATTTTTCAATAAGTAACAAAGAGACAATTTTCAAGAGAGGGGCCCAGAAGAGTGAGAAGGTTAAATGCTGTATGAGAAATCAAGATTAAAGAAATGAGGCTAGAGATCAAGTTGAAGAGAATGAGGAGAGATGGGAGTGGGGCTTGAGGAGTGAACATCAGAAACAGGAAAAGACACGTGAGAGGAGGAGAAAGCACAATAAGCCTCTAGCAGGAAATGAAATAGGCAAGAGGCCACTGTTCTTGTCAGCCTTCCATTCTTGGTAAGGGGCCACCACTGACCTAATCATTTGCCAACCACCTTTCTGGACTGGTGCATTCTTGGTTCAAGTTGTTCTCCTTCCACCCATACTACTCACCTGGGTCACTGAGTCCCTTCATAACTGATCACCAGCCAGATATTACAATCAATCATGTCTGGCACTACACAAACTTAACTGCATTATTCTGTCCATGGTTCTGATTAAACATTACCAAATTTTCTTTAAAAAGTCTTCAGGTCAATGTCAATATGGGTGTTAATTTGCAAACTCTTGGGAGAATCTTTCTGGGTGCAATCTGGAACTAGGCCCCATATACACAGAGGCCAAAGAAATAGGTAGGCCACTCCAGATTGGTAGGTGGCAGTTTGAATACACAAGAGAACTTACTTTCCACACATTTCCGCCAAATCTTAAAAGTTATACAAAGGCTTTAACTGGGTTCACTCACATATGTCCAAATGGTCTCAATGACATATTGCTTTCTCAAGGCTATGTCCCTGAAAACAGCTACCCCTGCGGAAACAGTGGGGAGTAGGTACATTCCAAGCACAGGGGCAGAGCTAAGGAGCCCCCAGTTGCCCAGTCCAGTTCTGGGGTCTACTGGCAGTCACGCCTTCTCTATTACCTCAACCAGCAATGGGTCATGTCTTTTTCAAACATTTTGCAGAAAGCATCTTTTTATTCCCCATAAGAAATAGACACCGTCAGTTAAAAACAGTTCTCAATTTTCCACCACCAAACAGACAAACCTAACTTCCTAGGCACCCATTCTGTCTTCCTTTTTTCTGTTACAAGAAAATATATTGATTTTTCTAAGATCAAGCCTCAACTTGTACACACAGCAGCCTTTCTACTCTGGACACTAAAGATTACTGTCTCTCCCTCAAATCATTAACCTCATACTCTCAAACAGGTCCTTTCTCACCAGCATTTCTACACATGCAAGTTTTTTTAAAAAGGAAACATCTCATATGGCTACAACTCTCTAGCTAACTTTTGCCTCCACTTTACAACTAAACTTTAAAAAATTATCTAAACTTACCGTCTCTGTTGTCTTAGCTCACACTCTCCCCCACCATTAAATATGGCTTCTGTCCTAATGTTCTACTGAAACTGTTCTGGGCAAGGTCACCAAAACTTTTCATGTCACAAAACCCTGTGGTCAAATTTTAATCCTCATTTCACTTGAACCAACATAATTAAAATCATGACAATACTCTGGCTTTTTGAACAAGCTCTCCTGGTTTTCTCCTGCCTCTCTAGACTCTCTTTCTTTGTCATCTCCTCTAGTTCATCCTTCTCTGCCTGGAATTTAAAAGTGAGGTTCCTCGAAGGCCTGACTACCCAAAGCCCAATTTTCTTCACACAGTCTCATTCTCACAAGGCGATAAAATCCAATCATGCTTATAACTTTGATTACCTTCCACATTACTACAATTCCCAAATTTCTCTCTTCAATGCAAATTTCTTCTTTAAAATGCAAATCTAACACCAATTAGATAATGGATCTCCACTTAAAAATTTCAAAGGTACCTTAACTTGAATATGATCAAAACTGAATATACAGACTCATGCTTCTGAACAGGTGCACCCCTGAACACATTATAAACAACTAGAAACCTGGAAAAAAATATATGAAATAACTATTTTTAGACAATAGGCAGTTCAGGATGGTGATCTCTGAGAAAGGAAAACAAATGAGTTGAGCCCAATGATTTCCCTGGCTTTTTGTCTGGAAGTACCTTGGCTGTGGAGTAGGGAGGAACATCTCAAGGAGAAAAAGGTGATGCCACAGAATTGAAAACAGAATTCAGAGGAGCTAAAATGACAATAATTTGTAGGACCAAGAACCAGAGAAGAGGAAACTATGGAGAGAAAGTGTTCTAGATTCTGCATAGGTTCCCCCTTGACTCTGTTGCTAAGTACTACGTACATTGTACACTTTAAATATATTACAATTTTATTTCTCAATTATATTTCAATAAATCTGAAAAACTCACTTTAATATAAGAATACAGAGAGATTAAAAGTAAAAAGATTATATATAATTATATTATACCATAGAAACACTGATCGCAAGAAAGCTAAAATAGCTTAACTAAACAAAGAAGACTTCAGAACAAATACTTTCTAAAAGACAGATACTTCATAATAATGGAAACATAATAAGAAAACATAATCCTACATTTATGTGAAACTAAGTATAGAATATCAAAAAACATGAAGCAAAATCTAAAAGACCTCAAAGGAGAAGCATATAAATCTACAATTGTAATTGGAGATGTTGTTACTCCTCTTTCAGGAATTGATAGGACAAGAAGATAGAAAATCAGTTTGAATATGGAAGATTTGAACAATACTACTAAGTTGATTGAATTCACATTTATAAAATACTCTGCCCAACAACAGAGGACTATACATTCTTTTGAAGTGCACATGAAATATTCACTAAGATAGACCATATGCTGGTCCACAAAACACGTTTAAAAATTTTTTAAAGAATTAACATCATATCAAGTTTGCTTTCTGACCACAATATATTACATTAGAAATCAATAATGGACAAATATCTGGTAAACACCCAAATAATTGGATATTTAAATGCGCACTTAAAAAAAACCCATGGGTCAAAAGAGAAATCTAAAAAATTTTTTAAATTTTGAATTAAATAAAACTGATAACATAAAAGATCATAATTTGGGGGATACAAATACAGCAGTGCTAAGAGGAATTAATAGATTTAAATGCTTACATTGGAAAAAAAATAAAATAAAAGCCTCAAATCAATTAAGTTCTGGCCTTAAGTTGCCACAGAAAAAAAAAGAAAAAATTAAAACTAAAATAAAAAGAAGAAAAGAAATAAAAAGATAAAAGAAGAAATCATATTTTTGGACATAAAAACAAATAAAATAATAGAGACAATGAAATAAAAACATTTCTTTTTAAAACAATAAACCTGATAAATTAGCAATAATGATCAAAAAAAAATCAACACCTAATATCAGGAATAAATTAGAAGATATCACTATAGATCCCGATATAATAAGAATATTAAGTATTATAAACAATTTCATACTGATAAATTCAACAAATTAGATGAAATAAATGAATTCATAAATTGAGGATACAAATTATTTTTTAAAGTAATTGAAAATTTGAATAGCATAATGTATTTTGAAGAATGTGAATTTGTAATTTAAAATTTTGCTGTAAAGGAAACTTCTCTAATGTGTATAAGGCAAAGATGTCTATCTCACCACTTCTACTCAGACTCATGGCTTCATTGGTAAATTCTTTTAAAATTTTAAGGAAGAAATAAAATACTACACAACTTTGTTCAAAAAATAGAGAAGGCACTCATTTTATGAGGACAGCAGTATCTTGATACCAAAACAAAGATATTTTAAAAACTAAAACTACTATATAATAGTCTTTACAAATATCAATGTAAACTTCCTTAACAAAATATTAGCAAATCAAATCTAAAAATATGTTTTTAAAAAAATAAACAATGGTCACCAAGTTTTATTCCAGATATGCAATCAATTCATCATGTTAACAGGATAAATAGAAAACCATGTAATCATCTCAACTGATATAGAAAAAGCATTTTTTAAAAATTCAATGCCTATTCATGATATAATTAAATAAATATTTTATTTTTTAATTTATGGTTGAATAATATTTTATTGTATATATATACATACCACCTCTTCTTTAAGCATTCATCCATTGAACATCCAGCTTACTTACAAATCTTAGCTATTGTAAATAATGCTGCATTAAATATATGGATGTACATATCTCTTCAAAGTAATATTTCAGATTTCTTTGAATAAGTACCCAGAAGTGGGATTACTGCATCCTTCTTTGTCTCTTGTTATATATAGCCTTCGCTTTAAAATCTATTTTGTCTGGTATAAGTATTGCAACCCCAGATTTTTTTTCATTTCTATTTTCATAAAATATCTTTTTCCATTTTTTTATTTTCAGTCGGTGTATATCTTTTATTTCATTTTATTTTATTAGTTTCAAGTATACAGTACACTGGCTAGATATTTATATAGTTTATAAAAAGATTTCCCCTATTGCTCCTTCTCTCCTCTGGTTCTCCACCTAGCCAATATATCAATGCTAACTCATTCCCTCTTCTATGCTCCCCCAATCCCCATGAACATCTACCAACTACTTATTTGTACTTCTTTAACCCTTCATACCATTCTCCCAGCCTCTCAACATCCTCCCCTCTGTCTGTCACCAAATTGTCCTCTATATTGAGTCTGTTTTTCATTAGTTTATTCTTTTTGTTCCTTAGATTCCACATATAAGAGAAATCATATGGTATTTATCTTTCTCTGTCTGACTTATTTCACTCAGTGTAATAACCTCCAGGTCTATCCATGTCATTGCAAATGGTAGGATTTCATTTTTTTAACGGCTAAGTAATATTCCATTGCACATATGAACCATAACTCTTTTATCCAATTATCTGTTGATGCATATTTGGGTTGTTTCCATATCTTGGCTATTGTAAATTGTGCTGCCACGAATATTCTTTTGATCTGAAGTGAGTGTCTTATATACAGCATACATAAGGGTCTTGTTTCCTTATTCATTCAGCCACCCTATCTTTTCATTAAAGTATTTAATCCTTTTTCATTTGAAGTAATTGTTGATAGATATATATTGATATTTTCTTATTCATATTTTTGATATATTTTTTCTTCTTCATAAAGAAGTCCCTTTAACATTTCTTGCAATACTGGTTTAGTCTTACAAGATACTTGTCTAGGAGGCTCTTTATCTGTCCTTTAATTCTAAATGATAGCATTACTGGGTAGAGTAATCTTGGTTGTAGGTCCTTGATTTTCATCACTTTGAATATTTCATGCCAATCCCTTCTGGCCTGCAAAGTTTCTGCTGAGAAATTAGCTGACAGTCTTATGGGAGCTCCCTTGTAGGTAACTAATTGCTTTTTCTCTTGCTGCTTTTGTCTTTAAGCTTTGGCATTTTCATAATGATATGTATTAGTGTGGGCCTCTTTGGGTTCTTCTCATTTGAAATCTTACCATCTGCAACAACATGGATGAACCTAGAGGGTATTGTACTGAGTGCAGTAAGTCAGAAAGAGAAAGACAAATGCCACATGATTTCACTTACATGTGGAATCTAAAGAACAAAATAAACAAACAACAAAATAGAAACACATTCATAGATACAGAGAATATTTTGAGGGTTGCCAGATGGGGGAAGGTTGAGATATAGGTAAAAAAAAGTGAAAGAATTAAGAAGTACAAATTGGTAGTTATAAAATACTTATGGGATGTAAAGTATAGTATTAGAAACATAGTTAACAATACTGTAATAGCTGTGTGTGATGTCAGAGGGGTACTAATTTATCAGGGTGACAACTTTGTAAGTTATATAACAGTCTAATCACTATGTTATATACCTGAAACTAATATAATATATGCCAACTGTAACTGAAAAATAAAATAATTATTTTAAATAATAATAATAAATAAACTCAGCAAATTATGACAAACTTCCTTAACATAACAAAGAATATCTATTGGAAAAATACATCTAACATCATACCTAGTGCTGAGAGGCTCAATGCTTTTCCCCTAAGAGTATATATGAGGCAAAGATGTCAATATCACCACTCCTATTCAACATTATGCTAGAGTCTAGCCATTATATTAGGGTAAGTAAAGAATAAATAAAGACAGACAACTAGATAAAAGATAGATAATAGATAGATAGGTTGGTAGGTAGATAGATGATGATAGTTTAGATAGATAGATAGATAGATAGATGATAGATAGATAGATAGATAGATAGATAGATAGATAGATAGATGATAGATAATAGATGATAGATAGATGATGGATGGATGGATGGATGGATGGATGGATGGATGGATGGATGGATGGATGGATAGGATAGACAGACAGCACAACAGATTGGAAAGGAAGTAAAATCTTTATTTACTTTCAGACAACATAATCATCTACAAAGAAATCCTAAGGAATCTACAACAAATTTAAAAATGAATGGGTAAATTTACCAATAAACATTAAAAAATGAAATTTTTTAAATATCATTTATGATAGCATTGAAAAACATTACTTAGTGATAAATTTAACAAACTATATATAAAACGTGTATACTGAAAACTACAAACATTACTAAGAAAATTTAAAGATATAAGTAAATAAAGAGACATGATATGTTCATTGATCAGCAAACTAAATATTGTTGCTATATCAGTTATCCCTAAAATGATCTATAGGCTCAATGCAATCCAAACCAAAATCCTAGGATGCTTTTTATGTAGAAGCTGACAAGCTGATTCTAAAATGTGTTTCAAAATGCAAAGAATCTACAATAGTTAACATATTTTTAGAAAATAAGAACATACTGTCTATAGCCTTCCTACCCTGAATAAGCCCAATCTTGTCTGATCTCAAAAGCTAAGCAGGGTCAGACCTGTTTAGTACTTGGATGGGAGACCACCTAGGAAAATCAGGTGCTATAGGCATAAAAAAAAAATTTAAATAAGGGATTGTAAGTTGACAAAGTCTTTGCAATCTGTGAGGTCAACCAAGGGTTGCCTCGCCTAAAAAAATAATAACAAATAAGAACATACTTGAAGAACTTATCTGATTTCAAGACTTACTAGAAAACTACAATAATCAACAAAGTTTTAGCATATAGATAAACATACAGAAGAATAGAATAAAATATAGAGTATAGAAATAAAAGTTGAGTTTCTCTAAAGGTGCCAAGACCCAAAGGAGAAAGGATAACCTCAACAAATGGTGGCAAAACAACTGAATATCTATATGGGGGGAAAATGAACATTGATTCTCACACTATCCATAAAAATTAACTCAAAGTGGATAATAGACCTAAACATAAATGATAAAACTATAAGACTACTAGAAGAAAACAAGAGAAAATATTCACAAAATTAGGTTAATCACGGATGTTTAGATAGAACACAGAAGGCACAGTCCATTTTTAAAAATAAATTTCATTTGTTGAAATCTTAACTCCAAGCTGAAGGCATCAGGAGCTGGAGGTGATTACGTCATAATGGCAGAGCACTCATGAATAGGATTAAAAAGAGAGACCCCAGAAAGCTAGCTCATCCTTTTCACCACGTGAGGTTGCCATCTAAGAAGCAAGTCCTTACCGGACATTAAATTTACCAGTTCTATGATCTTGGATTTCCAAGCCTCCAGAACTGTGCAAACTGAAGATCTGCTGCTTATACACCACCCAGTTTATGGTATTTTTGTTACAGCAACCCAAATAGACTAGCCCTACATGCCTCTCTAACCTATTCCAGTCATCCTATAGGTCTCCACACTCCAGCCACAGTGGCCTCTCTTTCAGGCCTCAAAGTAAATAACTTTTTTCTCTCTTTAGGGCCTCCTAACTTGCTGTGTTCTATGCTCAAATAAGCTCATATAACCCCTTCACTGAAATCCTTGCTCATACTTTATTTTTTTCACTTTTATTTTATTTATTTTTTAATTAAGTGTATTGGGGGTAAAATTGGTTAATACAATTACATAATTTTCAGATGTACATTATAATTTGACATCTGTATATTCTTTTGTGTGTTGACCACCCAAAGTCCAGTTTCCTTCACCTACCATATATTTGAACCCCTTTACCCACTTCACCCTACCCCTAACCCCCTATATTTTGATTCCCTTTAACCATCTACCACTTCTCCCCCACCCCTTACCCTCTGGTAACCACTAATATATAGTCCATGTCCATGAGTTTCTGTTTGTTTGTCCTAATCATTTGTTACTTTTAGAGTTATATTATAAGCATATATAAGTGATATCATGTGGTTTTTCAACGTTTTCTGTCTGGCTTATTTCACTTCTTGCTCATACTTTAGATCTCTGCACAGACTTCATTTCCTCAGGTAAGCCTTCCCATGCCTCTTCCCCCAGCAGGTCAGAGCACCCTGACACAGGTGCTCATACCACTCCACATTTCTCCTTCACAGTACCTATTGGAATTATATTACTATGTATGTAACTTATTATTCAATATCTATATCTCCTGTATAATTTAAGCCTCACAAGGACAGTAGCCCTTTCCATCTTATTATATTCCCAGTACCTTGTATTTAAAGATATGATAAACATGAATAAATGAATGAAAATAGCTTACAACAAGGAACCAAGACCACGTGAGCCCACAGTGAAGATTAAAATAAAGTGGCAACACTGACCTTCTCTGAGATTAAGTAGCTTTGTTAATCACTGATATTTTCTTTATAAAATGAGTCTAGAGGAACCAGAATTCACAGTAAAACAAACAAGCTATAAAAGGTGAATGTCATTTTATCTTTAAGGGCCAGTTCCTTGTAACCTCTTTTTTAAAATCTAAAAGAAAGGGACTCATTACCTGGGATAAGATAATATGCATCAAGAAAAAGAATAACTAAAATAAATATAAATATATAAAATACATTATGATACTTGAATTTATAATAATACTCCAAAATTTATTGGTCACCATTAGAAGTTGCTTAGGCACCAAATCATTACACTGAAAATTGATAATAAGCAAGGGGGGAAAATCTAATATTTAACTTGTCTTTTCAGTGCCTCAGAGTAATGAATGAGGAAATGTTCTTTATAGAACAATTTTATCTAATAAATGCAGAACATAGTTTCTATGTTGGTGACACTCAAATTTGTTTACTGCCTCTAAGCCTAATTTGGCTTGATTTCTCCACAAGACATTCCATGTTGCAGATTCAGAAATATCTCTCTTACTTCTCGGGATCTTCCAGTGGATCAAGTGGCTGAAGGTATCTCTGATGAAAGACTCAAAATAGAGTTAGTCTGAGATATTTTGTAGAGAATGTTGAAGGCCGGAACAAAAGTTTGTGATTAATTTGGTAGGTGATGGGAGCCACAGATTTCCTTTTTAGCGATGGTGTGACATTATCAGAGCTGTGTTTTATGAAAACAACTCTGGCAGCATATATTAAAATAGACTGGAAAATAGAAGGACTAGAGGTGAGGAGAGAGTTGTGAAGTTATTGCAAAATCTAATGGCCTGAAGTGAGGTGATAGCAAGGAATGGCAGATTCAGAAGCCGGAGGAGAAGTATAATTAGACAAAGCCTCACAGTTATGATTTAAAATATAAAGCATAACTGTATGAAATGATACCCACAGTATGATTATTAATAAATGACTTGTGATAATGATAATAATGACTGTCAGGATCCATCCTGCAAGCTCTCAGCAGTCAAAAATTCAAAACATTCTGTTGGTAAAATAAAACATTAAATTATTAAGCAATACTATTACATCAGAGTCTAACCAAGTAACAGAAACCAGTTGAGTGTTTAAAATAGAAAGACTATAATGTAGGAAATTTGTTACATACAGGTGACAGGAAAGGTAAACACCCAGAGCACAGTGACACAACATAGGAATTAGCACCAAAAGGAAGCTGTACAGAATGCCTTGTAGAAAAACCAAGTCAAATTAGGCTTAAAGGCAATAAACAAATATGGGTGTCTCCATCATAGAAACAGTTTCTTCTGCACTTATTAGTGCCCAAGCCAGGGAGAGAATGAGAAGGTATTATAACTAGAGCCAGGATCACCCATAAAAACCGAAATAATGGCACAGCAGTACAGTGGGAAAGGAGATATAGCCACTGCCAAAAGGTTCACAGGGCAGAGACGGAAGGGGAGAAATAATTTAAAATCTCCTTCCGATGTGCCTATCTCCTATCAGTGCCCCCCACTGACAAAGGTCAACTGGAAGTTAAATAACAAGGGACCCAGGGAAATGCAAACTGCAGGGGTCAACCTCCCATAATACTGGGCAAGCCAGAAGATGTGTGGAGAACGAATATAAGAGCAGAGAGACCAAAGGCCAGTAGAACTATGCAGGTTAGGGTGAAAGCCTTCAAATTTCCAGCGTAAAATAAATAAAATCTCTTTATTTTTAAATTATAAAATTAAGCAAATTAAGTAAAAATTCTGTAACCCTAAACCTGAATTAGAAACATTAGTCTATAGTCATGATTTATTTTAAAATAGGTATTTCCTAACTCTGTCTCCTGAAAAGGCTCAATGCAATAATAACACAGCAATGGGCTCTCCTGGCACTCAGATTATGGTCTCTCAATATCATTTCCTACCAAAATAGAGTGAGACTCTTTTTAGGAGTCACTGATTCTAGATATACAACAAGATGATCCTGACACACCTTGTGCCAAAAAGCAAGGACATTATCAATGTTGAGTCAAAGGTCACTGGAGCCAATATAAAGAAGTTCATACTGACCTGAGATGGTACAATTTTCATCAAAAAGAATAATGACTGCAATGATGTAGAACACATTAAAAAGATAATAATCCAAAAAATAAACTGAATCTATATCAAATTACCAGTTTACATTAAATACAAGGATAGAGCAACAAGTTAAGTGACAAATGAGAAAGCAATCAGTCAGATTCAAATGTGGAATACTCTACAGTATGAATGATACAGTGTCTCCAACAATTCACTGGCATCAAAAAAGAAGAAAGATTTAAGGAACACATCAACCAAATGCAATATGGACACCTCATTTGCATACGGATTCAAACAAACCAACGGTAAAAGGCATTTTGAGACTATTTGGGCAATTTGAATATGGATAGGTTTTAGATGATCTCGAAGATTCTAAAAACCATCTACATTGGAATATGATACGATAAAGTCAGCAGGTCTAGTTGGAGGAAAGTCCCACTGTCAAGACCTGTCTGAATCATTCTGTTTATACTACTGTCTCTATGTGGCCCAGAAAACTGCCCCCCAAGCATGTATTTTGTTTTGTTTTGTTCTGTTTTACTGTTTACCTTGCGTATAAGGGCCAGGGACCTTCAGGTAATGAGGGCTTCTTCATCTCACTTTCTCAGTTCTTACCTGCCCATCAGGACATTGGTTTAAGTGTCTAGTTTAAGCATGTAGTTTAAGGCATCTCATCACTCAAAATTCCTAATTTCTTCTTATGTCATATTCTTAATTACGACTTCATATTTTTAGGCAATCAGTTTACCATAATTCTCATTTCTGTGTCCTTTCAATCCACAATTTAAAAATGGAATTGATTGGTTACATACACAGTAATTTTGTGATGGAAAGAGATTTGCAGAGTGTCTACTATTCCTTACCATGTTACTGTTATAATTTAACATATCCTTCTTTTATCTCTTGCTTCCTGCTATTTATGTTTAATTATGTATTTTCTCTAACCCTAGGCAGTTCTGAACTCTTAAATGCAAAAGTGTAATCTGAACAGTGTGAACTTAATTTTTAACTCAATAATATTTTTTAAAATAAAGAATAATACTTTAAAACATGTTATTTATTTTGAATTCCACAGTCTTGGAGGAAAAAATAGGGGCAAAGTAGAATCCATCAAGCACCACAGACCAGCCTTCACTATCTATGGTGAGGTACAGCTTTCTCTGTGAAACAGCAAATCTGAGGCCTGGATTTTGGATTGGAGACTTGCCTTGTTAAAAGAAGTTGCCAGAGACACAGCTGTTTCTTGAGATAAAGTTGTGAATCCATCATCCAGTTTCAAAGGGAACAGAGGCAAGTCTGCACTTCATATTCTAAGAGGAAAATCCTCCCAACCCCCACCCCACACTTCGGTGATACCCATCCCAATTTTCTCTACTTGGACTATCAATTAAAAAGCTACTTACACTGCATTTTTTTTGTTCTTTACAACTATTTCTTTTCCTTCTCAAAGCTCTTCTATTCATTCACTCTTTCACTCATTCATTTCTCATAATTTACTGAGCACCTATTATATGCCATTCTGCTAGAGACACAATGAAAAGACAAACTTGATTTAAGAAACTAAGAATCCAGTGGAAGATACAGAGAACAAACTGACAACAGCTAATGAAAGCATGATGCAGGAAATAGAGAGGGTGGGGGAGACAATAATGAGAAGAAATCTCATTTTAGTGGAGAGATCAGAAAGGGACTTCTTGATGAACGGGCATTTAAGCTGAGATTTGATGGTCAAGAAGGAACCTGGCTTTGCAAGTACAGGAGGAAGAGGGTTCTGAGTGCAAGAAAGAGCTGTGTAAAAGACAGGGTCTGAATGCTCTGGGTAACTCCTCTGTGACTGCAGTGGATGGATGGACAAGATGAGTCCTAGATGTTCACTGGAGAAAGCAGGACACGCAGTGTGATTTGTCCCCAGACCCACATTCCCTAAGGAAGATTCTTAGAGGAGTAGCTGAGGTATTTTAAAAATTTAATTAACTCCGTAAATCTTTGCCAACTTTAAAAAAAAAATCAAATAAACTGACATTTTGTTTTTACTGTTTTATTCTTATTCTCTTTGATGTGTATGCTAATGAATAACCACAGAGTCAAAAAAGTAAGCATCACCTTCTAATGCTGCAAAGAATTGAGGCCATTTTGCAATCTATACCAGGTTGTTTATTTAGACATAGGACTCCCTAAAGGTTTTAGCTGGCTAAGGAAGGAGAACTTGCAAAGAAAGTAGTGCTACTGAAGTAGATGTAATCATTAAGCACATGAATTTTAGCATCAATCAAACTTGGGTTCATATCCTACACCCATGTCACATTATTTATGTGACCTGGATATAATTACCTCCACTCATCTTCACAGGGTTATGCCTTAGCTTCCTCATCTAAAAGTAGGTTTTACTATAAAGAGAAAATGAAATATATGTAAAGCATTTAATCCAGAACCAGGTACATAAAAGTACTAACTGGGCATTAACTATAATTATAATTTCATTTCATTATCATACAGTCACTCCACTGATGATTTAACTTGCAGGCTAATCAAGAACTCATCATTAAGTACAATTGCACTCAGAGTTTCCTTCCTTGAGAAAAAAATGACAGAAATTACTGAGAAAAAAAGAGTGAGAAAATATTTATAATGTTGCAATGAAGTTGTTCAACACTTCAAAGATCAATTTAAAACACAATCACCTCTTGCTGTAGATCTCACCTCTATGAAATACCAACTTGACTTGATAAACTACTATTATATAAATTAAATGGACCTGATTTCACTTTAAAATCTGCTATGAATTCAATGGAGGAAGTGTGAGAACCAAGTGAGATTATTTCAAGAATGAATTAAAATATTTTGCTACCAAAAGTAAATGTAGCCAAAATAAAATTTGAGTTATAAGAGAGCCAAAATAATTAAAAAAAAATACAAAATAAAATGCAGTATTGTCAGCTTGCTAATGCAGGATTTCAAAACATAACTGTCAGAGCAACACCCATGACATTTTCTGGTCTGTTAACTAAAAAGCATTTTCTTACCTATGAAAAAAGGAAAACCTTTATGTTCTTAAGCTACAATATGTAGGCAAGACATAAAATACTTTGGCCAAGTGAAGAGTCTATGCAAACCTTAGCTAGCTTTCCACAGGTCTGAACTTTCACCAAGACCTTGTAATAAGCTATCATTTCTGCATAATTCAGAAACCACCTTTTAAAAAATATTAAACATATGACTAACGAAGAAATTAAACATGACAAAAATTTAGTAGGCAAGGGGACTTAAATATTTAATTAATCAATGGTACTACCTGTTACATCAAAGAAAATCAGTGATTCAGATTAAAGATATTGGATTGTGCTACAGTTTATCTTTTTATCAATCATTTTTAAAAGAGAAGTTTATTCAGTAAGTTAATAGAAAGAAACATTCTTACTTCAGCATTCAGAATCAGTATTAACCCATTCAAAAGAATAAAAAAACTATTTTGAGAAATCTAAGCATGCCCATTTCCACATAAATACATGTGAACTTTGTGTAGAACTAATTATAAATCAATTTTTTAGCTATTCATTAAGCAGGTCCACAGAAATCTCTAACTGAAATAAAAAATGAGCAGAGGACTTGAAGAGATACTTCTCCCGAGAAGCCATACAAACAGCCAACAGACATATGAAAAGATGTTCACCTTCACCAGCTATTAGGGAAATGTAAATCAAAACCACTTGTTAGAATGTCTACCTTAAACAAGACAAGCAATAACAAGTGTTGGAGAGGTTGTGGGGAAAAGGAACCCTCAGACACTGCTGGTGGGAATGTAAATTGGCACAACCACTATGGAAAACAGCATGGAGGTTCCTCGAAAAACTAAGAATTGGATTACCATTACCATAGGACCCAGCAATCCCTCTTCTGGGTATTTACCCAAAAATCTGGAAACATTTATCTGCAAAGATATATGCACCCCAATGTTCACAGCCGCATTATTCACAGTGGCCAGAACATGTAAGTAACCAAAGTATCCTACGATTGGTGACTGATAAAGAAGATGTGGTACATATATACCATGGAATATTACTCAGGTGTAAGAAAAGATAAAATATTGCCACTTGCAACGACACAAATGGATCTTGAGATTATCATACTAAGAAAAATAAGTCAGACAGAAAAAGTTGAAAACCATATGATTTCACTCATACATGGGATATAAAACTGAAAGCAAGAAACATGACAAACAAACAGAGATTCCTGGACACGGACAGTGGATTAGTGTATACCAGAGGAAAGAGAAGGAGAAGGTAGATACGGGTAAAGGAGTCAAATATTTGGTGACAGAAGGAAATCTAACTTAGGGTGGTGAATACACAATGCAATTTCTATATATATGACATGTTGAATTGTACACCTGAAACTTGAAACTTATTTGATTTTATTGACACCCCAATCATTTTCAATTAAAAAAAGAAATATTCCAAGCAATTCTTTGTAGGCATTGTTTGAACTATTACAGATGTTTAAAAATGAAACTAAATTTTTAATATTCATAATAAAGATTTTTTTTTACTAATCTCAACTGCATTTTCCCCACCTTCTCTCCAGAAGCAACTTTGTTCTGTAGTTCAGGGAAACATATGAGAAAATTTCACCTTAAAAGTCAGAGTTAGGAAATAATGAAGTAATGGGTAACTTATTAAAAAAAAATACAGCTGTAAGACTTTTAGAAGTACTTGGGCAAAGAGACTCTATTACATTCATCTAGAATTGTTGTACTTTTCCCCAAGGAAAATTTAAATATGATAAGATACATCATTTTTCCCACCTGGCTCACTTCAAGAAGGTTGGCCCTTTCTGACAAATAACAGGGGAAATGCCCATCCAAATCTCTTACCTGTTATTATCTCAGCAGGCAATAATTTCCAGGAAGTAAAGATTAGTATTTTTTCCTCCTCAAACTAACTATATCTTGCACAGTGCTGTGTACGTCATAGAAATTCCTCAAAAGTTTAGTGAATTCCATTAAAAAATTAAGATTATTCACTAATCTTAGATTCTTCAATGTCAAAGCATAAAGACAGAGTCAGACTAGAGCACTGAATTCTGAACTAATTTAATAAGACTCATACATTATGAATATATGATTAAGTATGGGTACCTAATTTTAAAATGACTTAGTTATTAAAGGACAAAAATAACACAAATGTCATAGAATTTCCAAAGGAGCTTTATAATTTGTGTAAGTTGCTAGATTAGGGTTATCAAATTTAATATGAACAGCTCTCATCAAATTTGGATTTAATGAATGCAGTTGTAAAATGGGCAAATTCAATATACTGCAAACAGCTCAACTCTTAATTCATTCCGCAGATATGATTTACCCCTAATAGCCAGAAGCATCACTTCTAATAGCTCATGTTATGGCAGAATGGATTATGTTGTATTCTACCTCCAGGAAGAAAGCTAACATCCATAATAGTAGCATTCAACTGTGTGTTATAAAGCCCAACCCAGCAAAACCTTTATAACATCAAATGTGAAGATATTTAAAGCATAAATTTAGCAGGTTGTGGCAGATCAGAGACCTCTTTTTTCCACTAAAGGGATATATTTTTTATTCAAATCTTTCAAATACTAGTGCCTCAGATCAGCTACAAAACTTATCCAGGATTGTGAGAAAAATGTGTCAACCTCTGCTGTGTATTTCTGAGTCTCAACTCACTATTTCTATAAACAGCTACGTATGCAAGCAATGGACATTTCTACAAAGAGTAAATTTGTTGTACATGTAATATGAATGATGTATTTGCATTTGAGAATGTAATGGACAGTCACATTTCTTCCTTCAAAGAAATGTATGCTATACAGTAAAGCTCAACTTGAGAATACTGTGAGTTCTAGCTCTCCTTTTTGACATTTCACTCCTAAGAAAATTCTCCATCACATGTAAGTAATTTCTAAAATACTTGCAATCGAAGGAGGTTTCCAGATCTACTTGGGAAAAAAATGAATAATTGCACACTAGCTTGATAGAAGGTTTACAAGAAGTAGATCAGAGAGTAAAAAAATCATAGCATTATATTGTAGAGTTTTCAAGGTCATTCAGAACTCCAAATTCAAATCTCAATTCCAACAAAAACTACATGATTTTGGACAACTTAATCTCTAAGTCTTGATTCCCTCATGTGTAAAATGGGGACCAAAAAGTAGGACTGTAGTAGTAGTTCTCTTTCTCTCTCTCTCTCTCTATCTATCTATCTATCTCTCTCTCTCTCTCTCTCTCTCTCACACACACACACACACACACACACACACACACACACACACACACACCCCATTTTTGCCTAATCTCAGCACAATGCCACAGGCACTCTGTGAACTGTAGCTATAGATGCATAATAACATGTGGACATCTCCACAACCCCATTTCCCACATTATATGAGCATCATCTGCTCACGTTCTCCTCCTCCCTACCTTATGGGCCATTACAGCCAAGAGCTGTGTCATATTCAATTCTGTGACCTAAGATCTAACACACGCCAGGCACATAATAGAAACAGATCAACTGCTACTTATATTTGGTGATAGCAGTTGGCTTCTCCTACATGTTAACATATTTTGTCAAGGAAGTCAAACATAAAATGAAGAGTGCTCATTCTTATTCTATTAATTTTTCTCCCTTCATTTTTGTTAAACTTACTTGGGTGGAAATTTATTTAGCTGTGACAATCCGTGTTGTTTTTCTACTTAAAGTTTGAAATTGAAAATTCCCCCACAGTTTTATCATCTTTGGGTTCATATGGGTACCCTCACAAAAACTTAATTTACTTTGCTATTAAAAAAATAATAACAGAATTGTGGTTCCTGACTATCAGTTGACTTTCTTTTATTGATTCAAAATGCAATAAATTTTCTGGGTAATTTAAATAACTGATTTATGCTGGTGGCAAGATTCCCCATTTACAATTCTTTGTTAAAAAAAAAATTTCATGAAAGGTTTTTGACAGATTTTAAACCTAGAGGAAAGTTACAGATTAGAGTTTATGCTAATCACTCAAGCTCATTTCTTTTTTAAAAATGAGATCCAAATTTTTAACAATTTGCCAAGATCCCAGCAGCCTATTTGGCACAAATCAGATTATTTCCATATTTCATCTTTCTCTCTCTCTTGCCTCCAAACTGGTGGCCTAATCTCAATGAGAAGTAGAGGCAGCACCTCTAGTCTTCCCCGCACAAAGTGTCCCAAAAACAACACACAAGAGGTTACACGGCCCTTAATTTGAACCTTTATGATTCCTTTAGTGTAGAGACGCAATGCCCTTTCTCTCACCTACCTTTTCGAAACAAATAAACCGTGTAATCTAATCCTCATCCCCTGCTAACACACATTCTCCTTCTAAAACATTCTTCTCTTTGCTTTTTATTTTATATAATGAGGCACATACACCCAGAGGCTTGAATACTTCCTACACACTGTACTTATTTGAGTCAAATTAGCTAGCAAGCTGCAGAACCTTCCTGCTCCCTGCAGGAGGCCCAGGACCTTCGTTCTCAGAAGCCCTCCAGGCGGTTCTGATGTGCACTCAAAGCTGAGAACCTCTGCTCCAGCCTTTCAGTGTGGAGCCCAGACAGGCAGACTTTCTTCGTGGCTTTTCATTGTTATAACCATGCTGAAGGCTACCACTCACCCATCCCAGGGCCAGGGTTTCAGGGACTTAGTGTTTAAGTAGAGCTTGGAATGGAGTCGCATTTCCACTTCATAGGAACGAATATGTGGGTTAATAAAGTGTCTCTTGGATTGTGAACTGTATCACTCTACATTTGACATTTTTATGTGGAACACACATCCACACACACCGAGAAAGGAAACCCCAAAGGAAAAAGGCAAAACGTCTATCTGTAGTGGGAAAAGCACTGAAGAGTATCCAACAGCCACACCTAACTGAAACCAATTCTCAGCTCACTCTGTTTTTAAGAATAAGAAAATCAGGATGGTGTGTATGAATAACATTTTTTTTGTCCTTGCTGACATAGGCACTCTGTCAAATAAGCATGATATATTATTTAATCTTCACAATAATTCCCCCCATTTCACAGAGAAGGAAACCAAGGCATAGAGACATTAAGCAACATGACCAGGGTCTCAGAGATCTTAAGTGGAAGATCTGGGACTTCAGCTTAGGTATGTCTGTCTCTGAGCCCATAAACTCTTAACTACTTGGCTGTGCCGGTTCCCAGCCCATCAGCTGAGATCTGATGGACGGTGGGAAAGTAAAGTGTTCTCGTAGTTTCTTCATCCAGAAACCACTCCCCTGAACTAGGACACTAGTTTGTATGCTAGGTTTGTCAATACCTTTGATCTCTCACAAACCCATTGAGGGACTCATTTTCTTCCTTGTACAGGACAAAGACTACAAAATGTAACCTGAGGACATCAGAGCACAAAGCCAGCCTTACCAATCACTGTAACTCACAAAAGTCACTCCAGTGCAGAACCATCTCGCATAATGAATAGGTCCAACCATGACAGCAATACTATCAGAGAGGAAATAATAGTGAACAAACTGCCTGATCATCAAGTCTAAATAGACTTATTGAGAAATAGTCTTGGATATAGTCGTGAAAATATTTTCTCACTCCAGAACAAGGAATTTAAGCTTCAGCTTTGGAAATGGTTACCAGGCCATCTAGAGATAATTGTCAACCCCTTGCCAGCACCCTTCATTGCAAGTGCTTCATCACTGTTATCTTCCCTTGTCTGCACTAGATCTCTAGTGTTGCTCATGGAAAGCCTGTGTCAGAGCAGACCAAGACTGGGACACTGGGCAGAAGACTGTGGGAAAAGAGAATGTAAGTCCTTAATTTTAGGCTCTTATCATCAGAACCTACAAAGAGGGCACCATTCATGGTGGCTGCAAAGGTTGAAAACACACTGCACAAAATCCCACACATGCCAGTCCACAATGGGAGACAGCTCACCACTCACAGTAGAGGCCCAGCTGCCCGCACAGCACCATAGATAAATATTCGAATGCTACCTCTGCTAGCTCGAGGACAATATACTCCTGTCGCACTTACTCTCTGGTAGAGTCACGGTTTGCCAACAACAGAGTTAGAACTTATCTATGTGCATCCAGAAATAGATTTCATTCTTCATAAAAATTCAGTGTAACCTACAATCAAGTCTAGGTAATTTAACCTCACTTTATTTCAGGTTTTCTCAGTCTCAGAATTATTGATGTTTTGGACTGGATAATTCTTTGTTGTGAAGGGCTGTGCCTTGCAGGGTGTTTAGCAGCATCACTAGATGCCAATAGTAAACTCCCTCCCAAGTTATGAAAACCAAAAGATGTCTTCAGACACCGCCAAATGCCCCTGGAGAGCAAATCATTACAAACTGAGAATCAAGGCTCTATTTACTTCATCTGTCCCAGGTGAAGGGTCTTTAAAAGGCAAATGTAATACTTCTGTACTATGATGCAACTATTTAAAAGATATGTCATAGTCCATGTTACTGTGAATCTCTGTGATTCTGACTTATTCAAACATGAAGTTTCCTGCCTTCCTTATTTCAGGGTTGTTACTGTATTAAGTGTTCTTATATGAAGTGCCAGGCCCTACCTGGTTTCAATCTCTCCATCTTCCTTTACCAACCACCTGGAACCCTGAAAACCTCCAACCTCATCTCTCAAGTACCAATCTTGATTTGGCAACATTAATGTTTTCATAATCAGTGTCCTGTTACTCCTGCTGTTTGTCATAAAGCCACATCCTCGTGACCGAGCTTTGAAAACCAGACACGTGCCATGAACAGAAAACTGTCTCCACTTATGACTTCTTGTTGGTCGTCTAAGTTCTGCCTTCTTCCACACTTTATAATCAGTCTCATAAGCCATGATCCTCTAGGATCAGACCCTGAACTATTCTAACTACGCCTGACTCAGATTTTGCAACTGGCTGCGTGCTGATGGAATTGTTAGCTCAACAGTATTTTGTCTGCTCCTTGCAATTCCAAATATTGCCTGCTTTGGAGCTGGCCATCACTGAGTTTCCACAGCCAGCCAACTCGTACTCATTAGACCTTGTTACACCTATAAGATGCAATGGCTGCATTAGCTGCTCCGACCTATGATTTCACCAAACCCTCTGGATGCCATCCTCAACCCATTAGTCTCATTCTGTAATCCTGCCCCCTCCATGGTACTCATCTGACCTACACAATTTCAGTGTTTCCAGATCCAGGTTTTTGCTCGTGATACTGTAGTTACCTTAGCTAGGTGATGGCATGCAGACCTAGAGTGGACACTAGAATAAATATACAATTAGTTCTTCTAGATAGTTTACTGAAATTTTACTTAAGCCTTAAGCTAAAATTAGTTATTGCTTTTCTCATTAGATCATCCAAAAAGGGGTGAAGGTATGGAACCTAACAGAAACAAGATCTCAAGTGCTCCTTCACGATGAATGTAATGTTTAAACATATTACCCTTTTGTTCTCCCACATATTTTCTGAGGAAATGAAAGACTTTTGCAATTCCTACTCCTATCAAAACACATAATTGCACCAATTTCTCTACCTCATCTCTTTCTTTCTTCATAACTCCAGTAAGTATGAAATTTAAGTACAGGTAACTCAGAAATAAATCAGAAACAAAAATAAAGACTTTAAAAGTGTCAAAATTCTTGAAGAGATTAATTTTAATTTCAGCATCTCCATGGACTATGAGCATGCTCCTTGTGGAGGGAGCCTTCGTTGGTCACTCTTTCCATTCCTCTGCCTCCATAATGGAGAGCTGCATCCAAACCATTCTAGTCAGGCATAGACACTGCACAACCCAACAATTAAAAATTGCATGAAGGCTTCATAGAAAGAAGACACTTTAGAGCACATCAAATACTTTCAGAGCTTCCCAGGGGTTGGGCGAGACCCCTTGATAGTGCTTGGCTTATTCTACCAGACCACAGCCTGGTTCGGGTGAGACCCATGCCAATACAGGGACCAGAGAAGTACGCGGGTTAAATGGTGCATTGTGACAGCAAAAAAGATAAGCGTCAGTGACACAGCCAATTGACACACAAAGCCAAATGCTCCCAATGATAAGCGATGCTTTTTACATTGCAGATTATAACCCAGAGGACAGGAGAGAACCTCTTACTGTTCTCTCCCCAGTGAATATACTGAAATTAATTTAGTAGGTCTTGGCTGCAATTTTTTTTCTTTTTGTGGAATAGAAGAGAAATTTTCAGAAAGTAATACAAGCAAATGATAAGTATATAAATGTTCCGTGAAAATTTTTTCCCAGATAAAAACTAAATGATAGTTGATTGTTAGAGATACAGCTATTCTTTGAACACCTACCATGTACCAAGTGCTCTTCTAGACACTTAGATACATCTGTGACAACAGCAGATAAAAATCGCTGCTCTCACAATGATTACATACTAGTAACTTAGCTATAAATGTAAAATATATGTCTTAATGTGTCAGATTTTTTTTTTTAAGTTTGAAAGCAACTGTTTATAGCACAGAGATGCCCAAGCATTCTCTCCAGCGCTCTGTCAAGGGCAGACCCACCCATAATCAGCCTGACACACTGGAGAGCCCTGGACCCGGCGAGGTGGAGAAATAGTCCAAGGCTTCTCCCCTCTCCCCTTCCAAGCCTGCCTTCAAGGTCAAGCACAGCTTCTTGAAGCTACCCCCTCTCTGCTGCATTTTGCATCTTCCCATTTAACTGCCTCTTTCTCACAGTTCTAACAGATGAATGTCTTGAACGAGAAAGAAAACAAAGTGATCCAGCTCTTTGTGGATATTCCCTGGTAATGTAACAGATGGGGAAGTTTCATTTTAATTTTAATAAATATTCTCTGCTAGTAACAGGCAGACCATTGAAATTTTAATAGTCTATTCTCTTAGGCCAGTTAAACAACAACTCTACATCTATTTTTTCTAGATCTCTTCAGCGATATTCTAATAGATATTAACTAATGTCCAATCTGATACTTCTGGATATAATGATTTGCTTGTTTAATGTGTAGCACTTGTAGCTCACGTTTAGTGGGTCTCTAGTATGAGTCCAACATACTTTGTGCTTTGTACTTTGTCTTTCATCTTCACAACAATCCTGTGAGAGAGGAATTATTATCCACATTTTGTTCAAGAAGACGTAAAAACTTATAGAGGTCAAATAATTTGTCCATGACCATTTGACTGGTAAGTGGCAGAGCTGAAATTTTAACAAGTGCCATGTAGCTCCACAAAACTATGATCTTTCCCCATTAAGGGCAGAGGTTCATTATGCATAAAAACAATTAACTCTTAGAAAACTTATTTTACAAGCCTAAGTTTCCCCTTGTTTGCTCTTAATTAAACCATTAGGTTTAGAACTGAAGTGTCAACACGAGCACTTTCTCCTACCTTTGCTGCAATAAATTTAAATATCTGATTGCTCAAAACACTGATATTTCTTGCACTAAACCCTTTTAATAATCATAAAGATAGTAGGAGACTAAGAGGACAGACTCTGGTTCAGAATGTCTGGTCTCAATTTCCAGCCCCATATTAACTATATGGCTTTGGGAAAGCTGTGACTCTGTTTCCTCATCTGTAAAATGGAAACAATAATAGTACTTCCATAAAGGATTGTTTTGAGTGTTAAATGAGATATTTTACGTATGCACTTAGAACAATGTGAGCACCAAATAAACACTAAGTATTTGTTAACTTTATGAATATTACTTCTTAAAAAGCACTAGCTCATCTCATGCCACTAAGAATGAAAAGTCTGAGTCTGTAGCAAGAAAAGAAATAAAAGAGTAAGTGCTAGGGGGAGGGGAAGAAATCTTTAAACTCGAAGCTCTGTAAGGACAGAGAATTATATCAATTCCATCATCTGCCCCTCATTCCCCAGTTGCTTGGGTTGCTGATCAGTGCACAGTAGATGATACTGCCTGATGCTGTTTTTGGAAAGCATTACACTTCATAAATTATTTGAAAAGAAACCCATTTTGTTTTTGTGCTGATATACAAGGTATCTTTGCTTTGCAAAACACAGCAATCATGTTTAATTACTGAACAGAGGTCAGTTCCATAGGTTTACATGAAAAGGGAAATCATAACTACTGTTAAAAGAAAATTCAAACCAATTTTGAAGCACAGGTCTTTATGTTGTTTTAAACAACTGTCTCAAATGTTTGTCAGATAAAAAGGTCAAGTGTACACCAATATAATAGAATGTAAAGGTTCTCATCATCCTTTAGCCTGTTCTGTTAGTGAGGCAAGAAGATATCTAAAGTGCATCTCCTCATAATCAATTCCTTTACTTAAAAATGTCATTCTGAATGGACATTTTACAGTTGATTAATTTTTGTACCTTTTTCTCATATGCAAATATGAGACCAAAAAGCATGCTGCTGGTACATTTCCTTTCCGCTGATTAAAGTGAGGATTTCCTATAGATCTGCTGCTATCTACAGCTGTAGCAGAAAAATGACCTTTCAAACTCTGCTCCTATGTGGTTTAAATATATTCTTCTTTTCTCCAAAATATTTAAATGAACAATTAGACATCTGAATGTACAAGGTAGAAAACACTGCCATTGCCTCTGTCAGAAAGAAACTCAACACATTAAATATGTTGCACATACAAATGTACTCAATTAACATTTTAATTAAGGATAACAAACAATAATTAAACGGATGACATTTCAATTAATTTCTTCAACTGTAAACAGCCTGATGGAAATTATTGTTAAACCTGATTTAAATATTTCTCCTTGATAAAACAGTGACCTCAAACTACCATGTTCAGAAATATCCCCCTTTTATGTATTTACAGTCATAATGTCCGTAAGTTTCCAAGTAAAGTTTCTCAGTGTCTCAGTGTTGTAAACTTTATTCTTTTCATGTGGTATAAAAGCAACAGCCTACTCATGTAATAATTGCATGTTTCAAAGCATCTGCTTATGTCCTATGCAAAAACATAGTACTAATGTACTTACAAGCTGAATTCTGTAGTTAAAGATTCATACTTTGTCATTCAATTGAGAAAAACCATTTTGCCAAGCTTAGCAACCCAATTCCATGCTATCCAGTTTCCATAATGCCACAGATCAGTGAGACCTGTCCCTAGTTTTGCAACACATGAGAGGTAGCTAATTGGGCCAAGTGGCATTATTAATTTCTCCAAGCAAAACTAGATTTAATTTGTTTTAGTTTTGACAATAAGTATGGGCCATTCAACTCTTTAAAGCAGAGTGCAGTGATAATATGAATTATCAAGAAAACAGAATAATCCTTGCTCTCAGTGTTGTCAGATTTAACATAGATAAAAAGACAGATGACAGATAGATGACAGATGATGATAGATGATAGATAGATAGATAGATAGATAGGTAAATAGATAGATAGATAAATAGATAGATAGATGATAGATAGATAGATAGATAGATAGATAATAGATAAATGATATAAAGAGAAAGATGATTGGTACATAGAGACAGACAGACAGACAGACAAATGGGCATAGATTTTTTTGTTGTTTTTTGTCCCATGTTGATTGTGAGGAACATGCTTATGCTAAACAATCATTCATTATTTGTCTGAAATTCAAATTTAACTTGGTGTGCTATATTTTATCTGACAACCTTATTTTCAAAAGAGCAATATCTGAAAGATAAATTCACCTTGAAAAACATTTTTCAGTCTTTGAGAGAGAGTGAGTAAATAAGAAGAGAAACCTGGTGGTAGATGATGCTCTGGGCCTGGGAGGGTACCAGGATGGGCCCTTAGCCAGCATCATGAGAGCATATCCAGGAGACAAACACTGTTTATTTATTAAGGCATACCTGGAGTTAAAAAATGATTAATCTATTATTTAATCTGCTCTGCTCTAATTGTTTTTTTAATTGTATAATAAATAGGTCTCAGAGGACAGCAAGTGGCTTGGGGGCACTAGATCACTGAATAGAGAATGCCAAGGACATTTGGGGTACTCTACAGTTTTTTGTGGGAAAATCCTTGGAAGACAACTCAGTTTCAAGAAATATAGCTTGATATTATTTATAATTGTTCTCCAGTAATATTTATAATTGTTAATATTTATATTTATAATATTTATAATTATTAATATTTATAATTGTTCTCCAGTAAAAATGTGAGCCTCAGATAAAAGAGTAGATGTCTCATGGCTTGGGGAGGCAGAAGAACAAGGGGACAGAGACATCCATGGATGAGAGACCAATGATGGGGGAGGGAGGAGAACAAATTCTAGCTTTTAGAAGTGAAAGTGTTTCTTCCTAGCTGAGAATTCCAAAGGAATATGATGATCAAGACATAATCTCCTTGAAATATCTCTTTTAATCAATAGTATTAGAACTGAATATTCTAATTCAATTATCCAGATATTTCACCAGAGAGAAGTACCAGTCCTAATAGGACACAGCTAGGTCTAGTAATCTTCTCTCTTCCAATAACATCCCTCTGTTCTCTTCCAGTTATTCAAAATTCCCATTATAGTTTTGGAGTCATGCATTGTACAGTAACTCTCTACCCCACCTCACCTCTGCAGTGTTCATATCTCTTGAGAAAAACTTCCACAGCCTGAAAGAAGGCCCCTGACTGCTCTTCAGCTCAAGGTCTCCAGCTTAAAAGGGGAATGGGCTACTTAGGGAAATACAAATAGAACAGAAACTAGACACCACTGTCTACCTGCAATGTAAGAAGGTCTTTGACAGGTATGGCGAAAGCATCTATCTCGACATTAGAAGCTACTTTTAAATATGCTATTAATGTTATTGTTGCTATTTAATGGAGAATATGCAATTAGGACACCCTTAGCATGAGGTTCAAATGCACTAGGCACTCAGTTCAATAATACTGAATGTACAAATGAACAGCTCAATGAGTGAAAGTTGGGAGGCGCACGGAAACACTCAGAGAATGTTTCCCAAAAGGTCTGAAGGCCTTCCTCTCCCCAACCAGGCAAAGCTAGAAGTGAAAGTGCTCTGGAAGAAGTGCAGAGTAAGGATGCTGCCCTCCTACTGCTGTGGCTGGAGGGCCTCTAACAGGCCCAACCACCAGAGGCTGTGCTTTAGAGAGATCTTGCTTCTCTTCTAATACATATTGCTAAACTCTCTCCCGAGGCTCCACACAAGCTTGGCTGGCTATTTCTCTGTTAACTACAAATGAGCAACAATTCTCTCTTGGTCTCAGCTCTGGACAAGTCCCCTCCACCCCACCTTTCTTTGGCTGTCTCTAGGAGTTAAGTCCACCCTTTGCCCCTTACAAGTGTACTGACAGCATATTTCCAATTTACATTTGCCAAGTCTTTCGAACTGGACTCAAAATACCTCTTCTGAATTAACCCACACAATCCAATTTTACTTTCTCCTTTTATATGGAATTCCTGAACCCCTATTCACTTATGTGTCAAGACTTTAGCAAAAAATTTCTGTTATTTACTCGGAGAAAGACCATTAGAGCTTTACATATTATTGGTGCCCTTAATGTAGCTTTAAAAAGTGGTGAGGCCCATAAAAATTAGTCTAGAGAAGCACAGAAAGTTCTGCTGTTCTAAGACATAGCATGTCTACTCATAACATCTTGGAGCTCAACTATTTAACACATTAGTGTAGCCTATCCACTTATTACTCAAATTGTAGTCTGTGAATCAGCAACCCTTGGAGACTTGTTGGAGATGCAGAGTCTCAGGCCCCACCCCAGACTCAATGAATCAGAATCTGAATTTTAACAAGATTCTTCAAAGTGACCTGTATGCACAATAAAGTTTGTGAAGCACTGACTTTCCCATCCCAGGCCTGAAAAAAAGCTATAAAGAATATCTCTTGAATGGCTGCCACAGAGCAGTCAACACAGATGTTTCTCTTTTTGCCCAGTCAAATCTATCCATTCAGAAGCAATTTTTTCCACCAGAGAAGTTTACAATTTACTTCTTGCGGCCTCAGTAAAATAGGAAAAAAGACTGACCTAGAACAGAAGACTCATATGGTAAAGGACAAATCGCCACCTGGAAGACAACTGATAAAGAATTGGTACTTAACATGGAGGCATTACAAAAGCAGGGCCCACAAAGGTAGGCAGGTCCCTGAACTCAGGGAGTGTCCTCAGACAGTGGAACAGGAGCTCATGGATACAAAGGAGCACCCATCAGATGCAGGGAGTCTCCAGAACCAGACCATAATAGAAGACACCGGCGTACACTGTCTCAAGTCTTAATGGGGAACAATTGGAAATTTAAATCACAGCCCAGTGCAGTGGCTCTTTTGTACCTAGCACTGGGGTACCAGAAACTAGACTAAGCACTCCACCTGGGTCACTTCATATGAACCCAACTATAATTGACAATAAGTGTTATTATCTCATTTCACAGATGGGGTAACTAAAAAAAGAAAAATTTTAAAACTCAGTCAATACACACCAGGCAAAGTGACAATTCAGGATTCCAAACCAGTCCAGTTCCCAGGCCTCCCCTTTATCTTCATGCTCTCCCACCTCCTTCTATCAAGGTGAGTAAAGTTCATGTGGTTTTCATTATATAGTGTGACTCAGTCATGCCAAGGTAACCCTTTGGCTGGCTTCACAAAGTCCAGAAATTAAGAATCCCTCCAGGTATTACTATGCCCTTATGTCTGAAATAGGTAGACTTTACCTCAGAAACAAGATAGCCATCACAGTGAGCCTAAGGAGCCTGACATTATGAAATTCTGTCTTCACAAGTTTTTTTTTCTTCCCTGGTTGGCATGTGCTGTACATTACAATGAACAACATCAGGTTTTAATTAAAAAAAAGAAGAAGCACTTCTTCCTTGAGGAATACATATGTTGGGATGACTAACTGAGTGGTCACCTAATCTCTTGGTACAGCAGGAATTTGTGGGAGTTCAGGTCTCATCAGGGCAGCACTGGGGACTCCGTCTTCTTAAGTTCTCAATTGGCCAGGAGATCTGTTTTAGTCATTGGAGCCTGTGCTACCTCAGACTCTTCTCCAGCTTTGGCATGCCTGCAGAAAATTATCTTTTGTGCTTCTGCAATGAACTCAATCACTCAACGGTTCTGGTCACCCCTGAGTATGTAGACCAAGCACCTCCAAGAAACCTCCCATGAGCAGTAACTTATATTTTCCAAGGATCTGTTTCTTCCATTAAAGAAAAAAAAAATGCCTAAAACCCAATTACAGGGCATTGTGGAAAGTCTCATGAAACTAAGGGATCACCAACAACATTTCCAACTGTAAATACATTGGGTGAGCTTCCGAAAGGTGTTTAGTCACAGTGCAACTTCAGCCTTTCACCTACACTGTCATCCCATACTCCCTGAATCTCTGAGTTTATAGCTCTCTATTGGGCTTTCAAGAAATACACATAAAAAGGTTTCAAAATTTGAGCTTGTGTATTTACAGAGAATCTCAGGAAAAAGACTCCAGTGTGATAAGCAGCCTAGGAAGCACGTAGGGAGGAAAGCTGCTTCTACTTAGTTTACAGATAACAAACCTGAAGAAGGAATAGATAGCATGTACCTTAAGGGGTCTTTAGAAAGTAGATGCTACCCATTTCTCCTCTTGGCAGTATTAAATGTAGATTATATTTTACCTTCTGAAGGTTTATCAATTTTTCCTTTACATTCCAAAATCTTTCAATTCTACAGATCAAAAATAATGTTTTAATATCAGGTGCTCCTAGGCCACTGTTAAAATACTCTTACTAGTTCTCACTTGCTAATTATTGAATTGTCATGTATATTTTTAACCTTGGAAACAGGGAAACTGCTATCTCTTCACTTCCTCTCATCTTAGGGAAAAAGTGAACAAATATAGTATAGAAACTATAGGAAGAAGTTAGACTGGTGGGACCCATGGAGGCATTAGGAGAGGAACAAAGTAGGTAAGTTAAGTCATCCAGGCCTGAGTTCCCCTGTGGGTTTTACCACTTACTGAGTGAATTTGCACAAATTCATCAACCACTATTAACCCTGTTTTCTTCATTTGTTCAATAAGTATAATACTTACCTTACAGGGCTGTTCTAAGGCTATGAGAAAAAAGAGGGAAAGCACTTGGCACAAATTATGACAAAGGTGATAGTAGGAGTGGTGGTGATGATGATGGTGACACTGATGGGCAAAAGTGACAAGACAGGGCATGAAGGGTAAAGGCAGCAAAGTGAGAAAACAATACTGGATACACTTTACCATAAAATCAAGAAATGATCATGACTAAATACCTGGAACAAAGGAAATATTCTACCAATATGATCAACAACTTAATTCTATTTTGAAAGGCTTGAGTTAGATTATAAATTCTACCGGGCTCTACACACTATCTAATCTGACTATAGTTTATCTCCACTTTCAAACTCACAGTAATCAACAATCTATTCTAGGGGAAGGTTGGCCTGAAGTATCCTTGGGTGGCTTTTTTCTTTGCAAAATTATTTTTGAGCTCTTTTTATAAATGAGAATAGGTATTATGAGACAGAAATTCTTTAAGTTGGAAACACAGCTGCTGACACCTGGAGAAATCAATTAAAAGATCCCTGAAGAAATTTTCCAAAGGGGAAAACCATAAATAAAATTTTTTCCAGATATGTTTTATAGAACTAGAGTCCAAACACTATATGATGCTTATGCTTTGAACAGTTTAGAACCATTTGTCAGTCAAAAATTAAATTGTAGGCATTTCATTTGTAGAATAACAATCTTAGTCAATCTCATTAGCACAAATAACAAAAAAAAATCTCCTTAAAGATCCTGGGTTTCTTAAGGAGTTTAACACCTCTCATTTGTGCAATGGGAACATCAGTTCACATTAATCACAAGACCATAGCCCACTTACTTAAAGAGTAAATTACATAAAATGTTGCACCACCTGCTGTGAAACCCTGTATCTTTAGCATTTGGATCACTTGGGATATTAAAAAAAGAGAATTTATTAATGAAGTGTGAGGCACACTTTATTTATAGTTCATTGGGAAAGACATATCTCATGGCCAAAGGAAGCAATTGCAGACAAGAAGTCACAGTTAGCTCAAGTGCCATACATAGCTAGTGCAAGTCCAATCCTGGTGGCCTGGGCAGTCAGAAACGCAGTAAAGGAGAAAGAAATTCATTTTTTAAAAAAAACTGACAGCACCAGGACTATGAGAATGTGAGAGAAAGTCAAATCCAAACCACAGCTGGAACTTTCATTGTAGGGACACTTTGCCGCCACAGCAGAAGGGGAAAAGCAAAGTAGGTTTGGCTGTTGGCTGGTTTAAAGGTTTGGTTGAAACTGAGATCGTCCTGAGCAGATCTATTTTCTCTGGGAAGTAGTAGAAAGTCTTTTGTTGAAAGATGGAAGGTGGGATGAGTCGTGATTTGAAACAGTCACTTTGGATTGTCAAGCAAATTGAGATAAAGAGGAATGTCAGGCAGTTTGAAGTTGGTACGATTTAAGAAGTCTCAGACTTTTCAAACCACTTCTGTCCATTTCTCCTGCTAAACTTAAAGTCTTAATTGATTTAGTGTCAACAGGACCTAGCACAGTTCCTGGCACAAAGTAGTTATTCATAAATGTTCTTTGAATTCAATTCGATAGGACAAATATCTGAATTGTCTGATCATAAACAAATTTTCAATATGAGATTTCTTTTTAAGTTTGCAGAAAACAATTGATTTGTTGCAGTTGATTAGTAAAGTCCAATGTATACATGATGGAAAACCTGAGGCCTGGACTTTGCATTAGAGGTTAGTCAGTGGTATGGGTGAGAAGAGGTTCAGGTACAGGAGGCTTGGGGACCAGGAGTGTGAAGATTAGGTGGATGGCCCGTCACCTCTGTGGAGTGCCACACTGAGGGCAGCAAGTTTCCAGAAACAGGATTAAGGGAATCTGCAGCAGCACCACATGGCCCTGGTTCTCTAGAAAAATTACGCTGGAATTTGAAAAAAAGCTTTGAAGGAAACCCAACATTCTGATGGTCAAGCTTTCTAGTTTAAAAAAAACAAAAACAAAAACAAACAAAATAAAAACACTCTTCCCTGGAACTCAGAAAGAAAAAGAGCATGCCTAACTCTCTTTCTCAGGATCCAGTTCCTGCCCCAACCTGCAGACCTTCTAGTTTCTTCTTGTTGCTTCCAACCCTGCATTCATATTCCAGCTACTCCAAATCATATCCTGGTTTAAAATGCCACATGTTGTTTTATGTTCCAAGCTTTGTGCCTGATCTCTCCTCTCAGTGGAAGGCCTCTCTCTCCCCACCCCATCCATTATAAACTCCTACTCCTCCCTCTCAGGTGCCACCTCCTCTATGAAGCTCGTCTCTCCCAGAGCAGAGAAGCCCACCCCTCCTCAGTCCTTCACATACCTTTAAGCATGGGAGAAACCACATTTGATGTAACCTTTCCTCCCTGTGTCTTCTTGAAAAGTGATTGGCACATTGTTACGATGCTCAGTGTGTATTTGTTGCATTGGGTTTTACCACTCATCTACCTTGCAGACAAATGGCTACTTCTTAGATAGCAATTCATTTTGACATTTCCTTTTTCCAACCCATGCAGTAAATCTTTTTTCTTCTTAAAGTGATCTTAGAACCTCATCCTACATACACATTATTGGGTTTGGGGTTTTAAATACCTGAAGATAAAAATATTTTAAATGACTACTGATTTCTTTGTTCTATGAGGTTTTTTGTTTTGTTTTAATTCAAACAGTCTAGAAACAGGAAGTTTTGGTATTAATTTAAAGAAGCTTCAAATATTACCAAAGACATGGGGGGTTATAGAAATAGGACTGCTCATTCTCCAAATTCAGGAATATTAGAATTAGAGGCGGCCCTCGAAGCCAGGAGAAGGTAGCTTTGGAATAAATAAAAGGGAGCACTACTTTACACAGCAGGTGGCAAACATGAAACTCTTTATTCTGAGAACTGGTACAAACTTGAAAATATAAGTAGGTTCCAAGAAGGATTTAGCTATAATCTAGGATGATGGTTTCAACTTGTCACTGAGTAGAAATTAGAGCTATTTACCTCCTCAGCAGGGTGCCTGCACCCCTCGCTTACCCATGAAATGCCATCTGTATCCTTGTCATGCTGTAAAGCTGAATAGGATACATCCAGTTTGGTCTGATCTAACCCAGCATGGAATTTCTAATGCTCTCCTACTCTAAAATCACAGCTCTGGTGTTTGGGGATATTTACTTTCTTGAAATGAGAGGCATTTCTTTGATTCATCCTACATAACTTAACCATCATCAATTATTTAAAATAAAACACCTTCTAAAATAGTCACTTCATGGAACAAGTCAAAAAGAGTGTACCGCAGCCACAAGCTGAACGTCTTTTTATTTTTGTCATTTGATTTAAACAATTTTATTTACCTTAAAAGGAGTGCCAGAGAGATGAGATATTTTTTTAAATGGTCCAAAATGACAGAGAACATTGATGACGAAAGTTGAACTGCTTTCTGCTTCCACATTTCTTACTGGTGTTTGTTTGTTTTGATCTGTTTACTATATAATACTCGTAAATAACCAATAAAGTATTACCCAAGAAAGTCTGACTAATACAATTCAAATAGATTAATCCATCTCTGCATATTTGAATTTTAGTGAATTTTTTTTAAATAGTTTTAAATTGAAATTTTTATAAATCACGCAATTTTCTCAAAAATTAATTAATATTGGATAAGTTTTAATATAAAATAAAGTGGGGTGTCCCAATATCTTAGTATTTTAAAAGGAGTATCTTTTATGTGATTTTTTTATTTTTTAATATGCAATATTTTTTATACTGAGTGCCAAAATACTTGCAAATTTTAATCAATTAGCTGGATATTCTTTTTTGGGCAGGGATTAAGAACCATGAAGAATCTAAGGGTAACAACAATAGAAAATAGTATCCTATCATCCTGAGATTAAATATTCAATGTAATGAATATCTTTTTAAACCATCTGTATTTAGGGAGGGAAAAACTGAGTACCAAATGCACTAAGGTAGTTATTTGGCATACTGAGCCATACTGCCCCACGTAGGATGTGAAAGGAAAAAGCAGAAAAATGTTTTCTAGAACCCAAAGGCAAGTTTGACCGACAAAAGTTTTATTCACAAATTTTATGTAGAGTCCTTAAAATTTCACTCATTAAACATAACGTTTATCAAACTGCACACAAATGGCTGGAATCACATGTCAGATATGGTTAAGGAAATAGAGAAAGACAATGAAATTAGTCCTGTCTGTGCTCATTTGGATTTGATGTAGGATCTGTGCAATTGGAAGAAAATCAGGGATCTCTTAGCTTGATAACATGGGGAACAACAGAAGGCAGAGCTTGTGGCTCAGCACAAGAGAGGAGGATGGTGGATCCCCAGGAACTGAGGCACCCTTGATGGCTAACAGACTTCAATAACCTCCAGTGTCCACTGTTGATAGGATGTGGCTAATTGTAGCAGGGGTTGCTTATGTTTACAGGGGTGCCATGTCATAAGAAGAATTTCTGAGAAAAAGTAACCATTTACTAAGATCCTTCACCTATCACTAACAAAATCGTGTATTGGCACACACAATTCAGGAACTGTAAATAATTGTTCCTATATAATAACTATTATGTGCAACCATTAAAGGTTTTTCTTTCAGCATGCAAGAGCTATTGAATTCTTCCCCTAGCTCAACCCTAGAGAAGCCACAATGGAAAAGAAAAGTGTATAAATCTGAAGACCTAATATAAAGATGATGAAGAAACTCTGGGGAGGAAAAGATTGGTGATGACTAAGTGTGAAAGAAAAATGGCAGCCAGTATGGAGGAGGCAGGGGCAATGTATAGACAGACAGGCTGGAAGTGTGCACATGAGTTAGATTCTTTTCACTCTGTGCAACTTCACTCACCCCTTATCATGGCAGCAGAAGAACAGCAACACTAGCTCGCCCTGCGGCAGTTGTAGGGTAACTTCAGGGCAGAGCTGGCTGGTGTTGGAATAAGGTAAAGACAGGTGCAGGCTGATTAGCTTGCCCCTGAGTGGTCCTTCCACCTGCCTGTCACCTCCACAGCTCTAGCTCAGGACTAGACGACCAAGGCAGAAATGATGTAGGAAGAGAGAAGGCTCAGAGCAGAAGCACAGAGATCTTCACTCAGGGGCAGATTTTCTAAGTGAGGTGGGGCAAATATGAAGCTCAAACCCAAGCCTTAGGGCTATAAAGTCTCTATTCTGAGGCATTACCATCAGCCTGGCCTCTTTCAACTGTCTTTGGACAGTAATTCATGTTCTTCTTTATCAATGATAACATAACCAGATTTAGTGGAAGGTCTAATAAGTACTGTAATTCTGAACCAAGATGCAGCCAAACCACAACAAGCAGGTAGCATGAATAAGAAAACCTGTGCTGTTGCTGACACTGAAATTTAGGGGATTGGTTGTAACTGCATGCTACATGGTAAAGCTGAGTGATAGAAGCTGGAAACAGAGCAAAAATTATATTCTGGAATAACACCGATGAAAATTAAAAGCACATTCACATGCAAAATAATACTACGAGCTTTAAAAAAAGGATACACACGTATTTAAGACACCAAACATTTAAGGCACACATCAAAGACACTAGAGTGAATGCTAAGGAGAAGAGCATTGGAGTAGTGATCAGGAAAGGTGAAAGAGAAAGGAAATAAAACAAGAAGAGGTCTTTCACCAATCAATGATGATGATGCACTATGGACTAAGAAAAATGATTGACTTAACTCTCTGTACCTGAGATCTGATTAAAACAAAAACCACCATTACAGATAATTGAAGGAAAAAAGTAAGAAGTACTTGGCACTTATCAGGAAACACAGGAAAATATGTAAGATAGCGACTAAAGAGCTTGTACAAATAAACACAGATTTCTGTCAGGTCTAACAGCCCTATAATTACTGTGCTCAGATGTTTTACCCCATCTCAAGCGAATATGACACTGAGGCCAGATCAGGAACTGGAAAAGGACACAGGACAGCACTCAGAACCAGCTTCTGAAAGCCTGGTCACAGACTGCCTTTTCCAGCTCAGATATATAACACCCTGACTGTTGTTCATTTTCTTGTCAATGGAAGCCAGAGCAGACACAGGAATCCAGTGCTTGTCCAGACATTAGTGTAGAAACATGACATCTCATCCACATCCAAAAGGTGGCTGAATATACAACCCTGGTCTTTTCACCTCCCCACGTAGCAGTAGGCGATGGTAATAAGCAGCCAGTTGGTGGTCTCCTTTCTATCTCCTTCTGTATTGCAGCCTCCCTGAAGGGCCCTACCAAACTAGAGTGACAGCACACCAAACTCCCCAAACAAGTCCTCTCGGTCCCCAAACATGCCATAAAGCTTACTTCATTTATAATAGAAAGGTCATGTGGAAATAATGCGACACGTACTTTCTTGCACTCAGGTTTAGCAAGAGTAGACTCTAGACTGGGAGCAAGTACACATAGCTGCTTGGATGGAACAGACCACAGAGGTGGAAAATGGAGCCTTTGTATCCAGCTCGCCTGGGTATTCGAGTCATTTTTTGTGAACTAATAATAACAGACCTGATCTACATATAGGTTCCCTTGTCTAAAATTACTTATCTATGTTAAGTCTGTTAGTCACTGTTTGATAATAAGACACAAGATCAAGTACTTGTGAACACAGAAAATTAATGGAAGGGAAACACTGTCTGAGTGTATGCTGAGTTTAGCCAGCAGCATCTATTTTTAAAGATGACCCAATTAGTTGTTACATAGAATATGGGGAGAAAAAAACTCAGGCAAAGCTTTCAAACAAACCCACTAGTAACTTTAAAAGCAAAGCACTGTAGAAACAGTTTTATAAACGCTTATGGCACGAATTTAATGCAGTTGTCAAGCATGCCAGAATGGATACATGAGGATAGAAAACCATCTATGTCTCTGCGGAGGGTGGGGGAGAAGGATGGGATTGAAAAGTGGCCATAAAAATTATTTTATTAATTATTAGTCTGTGTGCATCTCCTGACATATTCCCCATTTAGTAAATCAGGTTGTAGTCACTTGGCCACAGGCTTTTTCTCCCCAACTGTACCTGTGTGCAGAGCCTTTGATCTTTACACTGTGTGTGTGTATGTGTGTGAGAGAGTATTAATGTTTTTTAAATATCAAATAGACCAAAGGTAAAGAAGGCTTACCTTTTATTAGATTAGAATATTCTAAAATTTAAACAAAATAATCCAAATGCTGAATTCCCCTTGAAGAAGTGATATTGCATTTCAGGGGGAAAAAAAAACAAAAAACAAAAACAAAAACAAAAAACCATGCTTGAAAGGCTGAAACATATTACTTTGTTATTCTTGCAAATAAAAGATGATTCCAAAGATTGACTTTACTTTCACTTTTGGAAAGCAAAGCTAAAGAACAAATACTTTAATGGAATGTAAAAGAACATATTTAATAGAGAGATTTTATAAAAGCATTAGCTAAGCATGAGAAAACTAAAAAAAAAAGGTATTTTAAGGCCTATTAAGCCTATTAACATACATCTCTTCCAAGAAAACATGATTCTAATACTACAGCAAAGAAGTACCATATATACTTCTTGCTTATGACAAAACCCCTAAATCATTACACACTCTCAGACACTTGCAGGTCATCCTGGCAGGAGAAGGGGAGTTAGCGAGTTTTCCAAACTCACAGTGAACTGCGCATAGGAACCTGCCAATAGCACTTCCAGCTTTGAATGGCAGAATAAACTATCTCTTGTCATTTCCCTCTACTCAAACTTAATAAAACGAGAACCAACTTTTAAAAAATTAAAACAAAAATTGATCGACACATGGCAAACGAAAAGTCTACAACCTCAGAAAATAGTGAGGAAAGAGAAGATTTAGGAGTGGAGCAAAATATCACTGTGTAAGGAGATTATCATCCTACACACACGCACACACACACGAAAACACACGCACACTCCCATGTGGCCCTCAGAAGTTACCTGGTGAAGCTTCAAAACTCTGAGTTTAACCACTGCTTTTTTCCCCCTCCTCTGGGGAGCTATGGAAAGGATGCTGGGAGAGAAATCGCAGTTCTCTAGCACAAGAAAAGCCTCTGGACTACAGGATGAGTTGGTGAAGGATGAGAAGATTAGGGGGATGAGAGAATGGAGGTGTCCTCACAACCAGACAGACATTTAGTATCACCCTGCTGCCTGGTCCTTAGGAATTTGTAAAGTGGGTCCAAACTATCCCCCACCTCCACAAAAAAAGCAAAGCCTGAGCTATCTTTTCTTAGAAGAAAGACAGTCAAGTAGGGTGGCTATTTCTGAATGATGGGATAGAGGTCCTTGTTTTTACTTTCTTTTCTACTTTTCTGATGTGCTTGGTCTTACCAATGACCTTGAACTTTTTGTATAAAACAAAAAACATTTTTTTCTTTAAAGAATAATGAATGCAAGACATGTGACTGTGGCGTTTAGCTCACCTCAGATTTTTAAAAATCATGAACCTGGGGTAGGAGTATAACAAATCACATAATGCTCCCAATCTTCATTGAATAAACCCAACCCGTTTGGTACTTTGACTTTTGAGAGGAGAAAAGAAAGTAGAGAGGAGGGAAATATCAAAATGTAGAAAAAATGCGAAGAGGAAAAGAGGAAACTGATGTGCAAGGTACGGAGAGCCAGACCGATCTGAGAGCATCGGAGGCACTGGGATCTGTCTTCTGCCCCCAGCTTTTCCCTACCATCCCACCTCCTCCAAGCTGGACTCTTCCATTACCCTAACTGTCACCTTGCCTGGACACCCAGTTACAGTCATCTACAGTCAGGGCAGCAACTGAAGGAGGCCGAAGTGAGAATTGGCCTCCTGGGAAATGCGTGTATGAACACGTGCCCGTGTGTGCACACGTGTGTGTGTGTGTGTTATGTGCATGCACTCGGCAGTGCCGCTTAATCAAAACACACTTATCCCAAACACGGACTGCTAACACCTGAAAGCAAACACATCTTTACCTGGAGTTACATTCTCGACCAAAATATATCTGTTAATAACTGAAACGACTAATCTCTCTACGACTGAAGAAGAGTCATGATAATGAGCAAGATTTAAAGGGAGCACAGCAAAGCAGTGCGCTCTTCGATCACTGTTGGCCACTGTTCCCCATCTTTTAAGGGAGCGCTGATTAAATAATGTACCGTCATTTTATGTGCAATGACGGAAGGAAAAAATGTCACCCCATAGACTGGAACTCAGTACCTTCTTCCCACATCAGCTGTAAGACAGTTCTGGTCACAAAGATGTCCCCGTGTGTGTGTATCTTACTGTAGATGAAATGCAATTTCACTCATCCCCCACACACCATCCTTCATTGTGTGATTCCTGACAGAGCCCTTAACTCTTCTGGTCTGTTTCTGCAACTCTAAAAGTGTTGGTTTTTATGATTCGTATCACTGGTAAGAGTTCTTTATATTGTAAAACTTCCAGGGTTCCAGATCTCTGGTTTTCTCCCAGGATTAAGATACACTGGGACTCTGAAGCCTTTCAGCCTACGAAGAGCAGGAACTTCGGGTGGGTCTGCTGCTGGAAAAGACGCAGGGGACTTGGAGTTTTCTCAGCTCCTCCAGGGAGGTACCAGTGAAAAGACAGCCGTGCTCCCTCAGCTACCATCATCTTCACCAATATCTCCATTAGAGAGTGGTCCCCACTTGCTCTGTCCTGTTACCTACTTCTGGTCCCTTTTCTCTAGGCCAGAAGAGAGAGATACAGGAAGACTGGAGCTCTCTTTCTTCCATCTAATCCAGACCCCTTTCTTCCAGCCGGTGAATAGTTGCCTGAGTAACCAAGTACTGGCTGGAAGTAATTCCTATTCTTTCCTCTTGCTAGACCAACCATTCCTCTGGATCCTCCCTCCTGTCTTACTAGGGAGTTAATAGTAAAAGGATTTATTTAACTAGACTCTGTATTTTATAACCCCTGTCTGTTTCCAACAGCAAATTTCCAACTGCCTCTTTCTAGAGGCTTGTCTTAAATGGACCAGAACTATTTCGTTCTCCTCTAAATATTTTAAACCTAATTGGAACACAGCAAAGCAGAGCAAGTTCAAGAAGCAGTTGGAGTAGCTTCCTTGTACCTTGCTTTATCAAGATCTGAGGCTGGCACAATGAAATAGAGCTCCTGTTTTAGAGCATCGAGATCAGCTGAAAATAGGAATGCCTTGGAAAAAGGACTTTCTTTACCAAAATATCTAATCCCATTTGCTGACTTATCAATGTTGAGAGCATAGATGCTTTTCTTTAATTATGTGGGTGGTGGGTGGGGTCTGGAGTGACAGAGCCAGGGTCGAGGGCACAGTGCCGTGAAGACGAGCCTCAAACGCAGCCTTCGGAGAAGGTGTGGGGCATAGAGGGAGAGGGTAAAACTAAGTGGATCTGAACCGCATTTCCCATCCTGCTGTGTGCCTGGGAGGCTGACCTCTATGAACCACATCAGGCTGACCTTGACCTCTGGCTTCCTGTTGAGTTCAGTCAGTGGAAAGGACTTGCCAGGAATGAGAAGACAGAAGCAGAGTAAAGTTGGATGTTTGCAGCCCCCATTCTCTCCCTGCTGGATTGGCAGTGGCTGTGTTTCTCTGGCCTCAACCATAGCTCCTGCCAGGCAAACCTCACCTACAGCTATGGGTCTCCATGGGTTGCAGTCATCATTTCAAACCTAGAGACAGGTGGTTGGGGCTTCCCACTCTCCTTGGGTGCTGCTCCAACCGCTGTCGAAGTCCCTTAACCCTTTGTACATAGGCCCTTCAAGCACAACTTCCTTCAGAATTATTAATTTCTTTGAGTATGATAACGATATTGTGCTTATGTTTTTAGGGTGGTGTTTATTTTTGAGAGATATATCCTAAAATATTTTGGGATAAGTGATATCTAAAGCATATTTGGCCATGAGTTGATAATTGCTGAAGCTAAGAGATTGTTAGCTACTATTATTATCATTTACTCAAGAAATATGTGTTGGGCTTCCAGTTCATATCTGGTTTTTTTATTTTTTGTGTCCTAAAGATACAACAATAATTAAAATTAAGTCCTGACCCTCATGGAGCTTTCTATTTTCATCAGAAATAATGAACACATACACAGATAAATATTAAGGTTTTCAATAATGCTAAGTGTTTGGAAGAAACTAAAACAGAGTAAAAATGATGGAAAACTTAATTTTTAGATAAGGCGATCTTGAATGGCCTCTTTAAGGTGATATTTTGATGAAAAAGGCACATATTGGCACTGGTTTTTAAGCCAGTTTCACTGCTTAAGAAAAAATTCTTAGACAAATATCAAAAGACTGAAAATATTTGGAACTATATGTTTTCCAGCTAAATAGTAATGATATTCCAGAATCCCAACCTGAATTAGTAGACACGTCAATGAACAAATTCACCTTGTAACCTAGGATCCTTGCCCAAGCTGTATTTCATTGCCATGTTAAATGTCTCTCACTTCCCATATTGTCTTTTTTATACTGACCTCATTTTCCAAACATAGTGCTTTGTCACCACAATTTTTTCATCCTGTTGACAGATTCTTCTCTTGTCGCTATTTCACAGACTCGGCCTTTTAATTTCTTCACCTTTAATTGTTGCTGAAGAAATTGCCATCCATCTGATGAATGCCTTTAAACAGCTTTCATGCTACCATTCACCTGTTTTCCTTTTATATCAGAGACACTGTCACTAAATTCTTTCATCTTCTTCCACCTTTTTCACTCTGTCTTCTTTCTTCTCTACACTCCTATATGTAGCCACAGGAAGATAAGATTCCAAAAGAAGCTGCTAACCCGGGGTAAGGTGGGAAGCTATACTGGTGGGAGCAGAAGCTACAGAAAAATGAGATGTGAGGGAGAAGAGGTAACATCATTCAAGAACCCCACCATCATGTTTCTGATAATTTCAGAATCTGAGAATTAATAAAATAAGGATTTGTGTTAGAAAATGTCAGGACATTCATGAAGATAAATAAGATGCTTATTTCCACAAAGGGGGTAGGAGGGGAATCTAGTAATGAAAACTGTTACCTTAAGAGTTGGTTAATGGAATGAATTTTTTAATAAAGATATCTCTATCTATATAAACCATAGAGGACAGTTAAATCCTGAGTCCCTGGGCTCCCCCACTCTCTCCTCACCCCCGTGGAACAAAAGCCGCAGGCTATCTGAATATTCTTCTTTACCTCCTACTCCTTTGCTGTGAGTTTATTCCCTCTTCTTCTTCATACACAGGGCCCAAAGTCAATCAAGAATAGAAAACATAAAAAGCTTAAAAATTAAATTCTTAAGATAAACTTCTAAGGAATTCACCTAAGACCACATAAATGTAGAGCCTTTCTTTGCCAGGAACTCAACAACTCAGATTAATGTTATTGTTTTCCGAAGTTGTGATAAATGAGGGCCACACACACTTGGCCTGGTTTCACACGATTGCATGTTCCACATGAGTTCTGGGATTCAGCCACCATCCAAAGGTTGGCTCATGCCCAAAACATCCCTAGGTACCAGGAAAGGAGGCAACAGCAATGCCCATGCAGGTGGCACTCTAGTATGTGCAACACTGAACATTCTAAATGTGCAAAAAAAAATAGTATGAGAGAGAATATTGCTTTCTTTTCAGTTATAATAAAAATACAATTTCATTATCTCACAAGTTAAAATATCAGAGAGAAGAAAAGATACCAAGAAGTCCAGCCTTTTGTTCTCTCCATCCTTATACACAGATTTCCCTCATAAAAATACCCTGTATTGTCCTAATTTAAATTTTTTTAAAAGACTGTTATATTTCTTCATAAATGACATGCTAAAATTTATATTGGTTCACCTTCGAGTGGCCTTTGGTGTGATGCATTTTAATCTTCCAGACAATACTCACCCCGATCAAAGAAAATGATTTTTTTCTCCTTTTGTGTTTAGATTAAAAATTATAATCTGCAAGCATGAGTGGAATAAAATTGAAAGTACACTTTACTAAAAGGAGAAAATCAACTCTGAAACATCCTTTCAAAAATGCAAAGATTTCAGAAAAGGTCTGGTGTTTCCAGTGGCATGCCAAAGGTAGAAAAAGGAGACAATTTTACTGGGAAGTGCTGTCTGTAGAAAATTTTAGAACAATAGCTAAATTGACTAAAAATGGTCTGCTTTTTTTATTATCACCACAGGCCAGCAATTCTAAATAATGTAAGTAATAAAATGCTCCTCCCTAAAAAAAAACAAAGAAACTGTATTTTTTGTTGTCTATGTTCTAACAATTACTGTGGTTACTGCTGGATTTTAATAATATGCATGCAAACTTCAAATCAGCACATTTGTACTGCTCATCTTTTAATAAACATTATTACAGTCTACAAGTAAGGTATTTCAGAGAACTACCAGTTACATAGCTAATTCCAGACACGCACACACTCAGAAACATACATTCCTTCCTTAAGTAAATTCACAGATTCAAGAATCATTCCATCTCACTTGGGCACAGCTTGTGTCTCCAACCCTCGTGATACTCTTTTTCCTCCAGTGAAACAATAGACTAGAAACAAACAGTAACAGAATATTAACTGTAAAAATGAAATTAATGTGTTCCAGTCATCATTCCAAATGACTACTGGAAGTTTTGTTTGTCTTAAAATGTGGAATTATGGAAATGAGTGCAAAATGTGTTATGCAGTAATTTTGTTTGGTAAGGGCAATTTTTTGTTTATTCCCAAATGGTTTAATTCCATAATACCTTTAAAACTGAAATTCTTTTCAATTATCCTTATTTATCACTTGATTGATATTAAGCTCTAATATTGTTCATTATTGTCATGAACCAATGAAAAGGTAAAGGTTTTACCCTTATTTCAAAAATTTATATTAATATAAGAATACCGATTATTTTTCTCTTCTTTTTGCAAATAACATTTATATTTAATTTTCACTTTTTAGGAGCAAAATTATATATCTAAGGTCCAACAAAAATATTTCTTTTATGACCATTATCATACACTTCATTTTGTGTGAAATAATTTTGAAGATAATTCTGTCACATAGGTAAGAAGAGGGTCAAAAAATGATGTGTTCTGCATGCAGCATGCTGTGTACACCACTGACTTTCTGGGGGTTTTTCAGATTCTTTATGGCTTTCAAACCTTTATTTGAGTCTCAGTTCTAACACAACTTCACATGAAAATAGTGAATTGGCCTGGGATGGGAGATTCTCAAATAGCTAGAAAAAATATATAACTTCTAGGAAGAGACAAAAAAAAGATAAAATGACAACCAAAACACACATTCATTTTCATGTATGCACTCCTTTATACATTCAACAAATAGTTAGCAAGTATCCAGCATTGTGCAAAGCACTGGTCTAGGCACTAAGAACACATCTGGGATAAGTTTCACATCTCTGAGAGCTTACACTGTGATGGAGAAAACAGACAAGCCACAAACATAATGTACAGATAAGTTATGTGGCATGTTAGAAGGCAGTAAGTGCTATGGAAATAAAATAAATGCAGCATGTCATGGGGGATCAGGAGTGCTGTAGTTTGAAATAGGGTGGTCATTTGGAAGATGACATTTGATCAAAGATTGAGGAAGTGAGAACTGCGGTAGGTACTTTCTTGCCCCTGACTCTGACCCCCCTGGGAGGTGAGTAAAAGGTGGCTCCTGGTAGGCTAATGGGTCCTCCTGGTCCCTGAACAGTTTTTTAAGACTATAATTGCATTTATTCTGCTTAAGACTCTCTTCAATAAAATTTCTTAATATTTCTTTGCCTCAACAGAAGGTTTTTAACTTCTCAACTATTTTTTAAAGTCTCCTCCAAAAAGTAGCACTGTCAGGAGCAAGATGAAAAGCATCAAGGTGAGTATCAATTTTTACCCACACTTCCCACTGAAAGTTGAATTTGAGGTCATGATTGAACAAATATGAGAAATATTATTTCCTAACAATGTAGAAAAGGCTGTTTAAAAGTTTTCTCTGATGTTGCTAACACCAAATATCTTGCCAGTACCCACAGCTCTGAGTTGGCATTTTCCCAGTATGCCCACCCATACCTCAGGAGCCAGATTTGAATGCTTATATTACAAAAGCCTTCTTTTCCTAGGACAGTCAGCTATCAACACGCAGGTAGCTTTACTTTTAGTGTAATATATTAGCCTTTTCTTATCTTGATAGCTTCTGCCCCAGCAACTCTCATGGGAAGAAAATGGCACCTCCTTATGAGACATAATTTAAGGACACAAGGAAGCTTGCCTTGACTCCATCACCCAAGGTTTTCCCACCCAAACACTGATGACTTCTTCACATTGTTAATGTGGGGCAAAGATTATACAATAAGAGTTGACTCCTAAAATGTAAGTGATCCCAAGGATCTATGTAGAGTGGGTATTTTAACCTTTCACTAACACACACATGAAAATTTCTACCCATTTAATCATCTTAATAAGTTTCTGTCTCTTGTCATATTACTCATTTTGCATGCATTACTGTCTATCTCGACGGGGTATTTTGAGGCTCGATTAATAATGTGCACAGATTTGAGCCTTAAGGGGGAAAAGAGCTAAAGAAAAATAGCTTGTGTATACATTTATACTATGAGGAACACAGTCTCATGATAAATATGCTATAACAGTATAAAATGAAAAGGGCTCTGGGCCAGACCAGTGAAGAGGATGATGCGGGGAACAGAGACATGGGAATTATATAAACCATGGCTAAAAAAGATAACCAGGAGAGAGAATCCAGGCAATAAAAATTAATTAGATAAGTTATATCAGAAATATGTTGTATTAATATAGTCTTGGGAGGAAATGATCCTATGCTTTAAGTAGACATGGCCACATATAAAGGTTCAAACCAAGAAATGTAACAGTCATTATGCTAGATAATCTCCATCACCTCTCTAGATACACTCTCCACCTTCGTCACCCTGCCCCAAGGGTCTGACCTTTATGGTCTACTTTAAAGGGTACCTTCACGATGGCTTCCCACAAAGGCCAAGTCGAAGGAGTTCAGAAGGCAGAAGGAGAGCGAGACAAGAGCACCTATTTTCTTAGCTCCCTGTGCTGTGGTGGACAATGGCCACAGTCCTCTGCTGAAGGCCTTAACTCCCAGCAGACTGCTGCCTCCTGCAGCCCCCTAGGTGCCTTCAGTTATAGGACTCATACCATTCTATGGTTTTACTCTGTCTCTTCTTGGCTTCCTTTACCTTGTCCACGTCTTCGAAACAGTCCTTTTGTTTATTTCTCCTCGTCTGTTACCTGCCTTGACCCTGGTTGACACAGGTATAAAATATGTACACACAAAAAGAATATGAAATAGATAAATTTGCTGACAAGGACTTTTCAGTTCTAATGAAATAAATCTTACACAAAAGTGTAACTAGAATTTACCTCCTCTGTGGAGCTCTCAATCCCAAGAGTTAGTAAAAGCTATTACTTTCTCTTTGTTCTCCTTGCTCTTTGTACATAGCATATAATTATCATGGGATTGTGGTGGGCCCCACATGAGAAGAGTTTCATGAAGCAAGGGATCTAAGAAGTACAGGAATTTCTTGAGCTCCAATAGATGGAACTACATCTCCTCAAGCCCCTACAGTTGGCTTCCATAGTTGTGCACAACTGTCAGACACCAAGCATTGCACACTTCACCGAGGTCTTTCCGTACAAGTGTCTTATTCAGTCCAAGAATGAGATCGAGACTAGAGTTGCCATCACCTTTTTATTCTCAGTTCTAGCCCAATGCTCAACAAACATCTGTTGATCTCCTCTACTAGTTGAAAATACACAATAAGGACACAACCAACATTGATTAATCAACTCAGAACTACCTTCCAAGTATTTCCTGACAAAGAATGAGTTGTTTAAAAGAACGTCATTTAATATCAAAACATCTAGGTTAAAATAACCCCAACATAATGCACCTTGAGGTGTTTTATATACACACCTGTTTTTTCCATTGCCAAGACCAACTACTTTGAGAGAGGTTATGGTTTTTGAAGAAGAATGCTCATGTCAAAGCAAGGAGTAATTCTTTTTCACCCAATTTCAAAGAAGAACTGCATACCTACCTGTGAAATCAAAGTGAGTCTCCTACCTATGAAGTCAGAACATTACATTTAGGGCTTTCTATACAAACAGCAAATAGCAGTGCACCCAGATGTCCTCCAAAGCCATCAGCTAATGAACTGTAACTGGCACCAACCCTCTAACCATAAATCTGTACTCTGTGTTCTCATCTTTTCTCTTCTGAATCTTGAACTTCTGGACCCTCCTCTGCATGGTTCTTGGGTATGTCCTTCCTTCGCAACCCCTCGTAAATCAGGTCTCCCCGCCACAGGCCTCAGAGCTCACACCTTCTGTTCTCATTTCCCTGACTCCTTTCATCTTTAAACTCAAGGCCAGTTTTTCTCCAATATAATACCTTCATCTTGTTCTCCTGTCTGCCATGTCCAGAGTCACATGAATGCACTCAGACTTATTGCCTCATCTGTAAAACGATAATAGAATAAAACTAAGCAGTATCGACAGGCTCTATTAGCTCTAATTGTGTTATTCTTCCACTGAACTCGTCTGATTTCATGTAATAATCCTCTGTATGTCTGGTCCCTTGGTGTCAGCCACTCTTTACACATTCACCTAACAACATTTACTGAGTGTTTTTGATGAAAAGAGCATAGTGCTGTGTTCTAGGAATATAAAAACTGTCCCTGCCCTTGACACGTAAGACCAGGCACCATTTTTGAGCACTTGTACAGGGGTTTTTAAACAGGGCTATTGTGTCCTCGTAATAACCTTAGGCACAACGCACTATTGATGATCAACTGAGACTTGGGGGTAAATAACATGGCCCAAATCACACAGCTAGTAAGTGGCAGAACTAAGAATCAAAGCTCAGAAGTTTGGTTCTAAATAATACTGCCTGCTAAATAGTAACAATGAAATGTTCTTATTTACTAATACAAATAAAACACCAAACAGGAAGATCCTAGTTCTGCTCAGATGTCCAAGATGAGGGTGTACGTGAGCTCCAAGATGCCTTCCACCCCCACCCCATGCCAATGTCCTGGCCCCATCTGGAGCCCTCGTCACATACTTTCAGCCAAGTCATCTCTACCTCAAGCGTTGCGCAAAGGCCCAGCACAACTGAAGAAGGACCTGTCTTCTATGAATTGACTCCAAGCTGAGTTTTTTCATTTGCTACATAATAAGATTGTTAGTTTGTACAAATACTACAGCTGACATCATTTTTTTCTAACTTGCTCTCATTGCCATGTTTAATCTCCCCCAACCAATCTTTCAAGGGCACCTCCAGCCAAGCCTGGTACAGTGCATATCAAACAGCAAGCAAAGTTTTTAATAAATCAAATAATTCACTTTATCCAAGGAGTCAAAGCGAAACCATCCAGACCAGTCTGAGGACACTCACTCACCTTGCCCTGGCGGATCCTCCCCCATTAATTCACCAGAGCTAAGTTGACAATTCTCCAATCAGTACACCACACTCCCATCCCCTGACTTGTATCTTGTCTTTAATGATAATATAAGTACTGAACCTCCAAAGCAGTGAAAGTAACTTTTATTTTCTTAGGGTTTCCATGGCCCAGGTGTTTATATATTGTAAATCCAAAATTGCCATAAATGTTAGAAGCTTCAAAAATGCCTCTGTAGGAATTTGGATTGCAGTCAAACTTCTAGCCTTAATATTCTCTTTCTTGTGGTGGAATTTCCTCCCTACGACCAAACACGAGTACACTGGGTATGTCAGGAAGACCTGCAGACCTAAGCAGGTTTGAGCTATTTTCCATCACTCATCATTGTAAACACACTTGTGTTTCAACTGTGGAGTATTCTTAAGCCCTGCTGCCGGGGCTGCTTTCTGTAAACAACAGTAATTCTCAAGTGCTTTATCATGAATGCAATGATTCATCTCCAGCACAGCGAAGTGGCTTTATTTAGAACTGGCCAGAGGGGGAGGGGCACCATTTTATTCAATTTGATAGACGATCTGCAGAAATTTGTGTCATTTGCCCTGTGTAGCAGGTCTAGTTTCTTTCTTTTTTCCTCCTACTGTAAGAATCACATGCCTAAATATTAAGCAAAATACCCCCAAGCTGATGCTTTACCTGAATTATTTCTTAATCTGTTCAAACAAATCCTCCCTCAGTTGAGTCTGTGTGGTCCCACAATAACTGACACATAGGACACACTAAATATATGCTGAATTAATATTTGTTGAGCAATAAAGCAAAGGGAAAAATAGAAGCAAGAAGGAAGGGAGGTAAAGTTGGCAATTGCAAAGGAAAATAAATCAAGGTCATAGACTACACACATCTCGTTCATGAGCTACTGAGCCTTTCTGTGACCTCAAAGGCTAATCACCCCCTCTTGAATTTTACTCCTAGGAAAACTTTTAGAGAGAGAGCAGCTCAATTCCACTGCTGGAAAAATACAATGTCAACATATTTTGACCTCTGATGGTAGATCAGCATGTGTAATATGTCAGCTATCCGCTGCCATAATATTAGTGCATACAAAACAGCTACAAAAACCTCAGTAGCATTCATCGACAAGCATTTATTGTTTATGCCTGGGTCCGCTGGGGTTTGGCTACATGGCTCTGCTAGTCTTAGCCAAACTTGCTCACATGTTAGTCGTCACTGGCTGGTGGTGATACCAGCTGGCCTTGGCTGGGACAACTGGGATTACTCCGCTCCGCTTCATGTGTCTCTTATCTCCCAGCAGGCTATCCCAGGCGTGGGCTCATGGCAGTGGAAGAGGAGCCTGCCATCAGAAATACACAAGGACTCCTGGAACCTAAGTTCAAAGTTTAAACTTCACCTCTGCCTCATTCTGTTTGCCAAAGCAAGCCCTGTGGCTGAAATCAGGGATGGGAAATTATGTCTTGCCCTCAGTGGCAATGAACTATAAGGGTAAATGGCAAAGGGAGTGCCACAGGGAGAGATGGAGAATCGAGGCCAATGATGCAGTCTGCCACAAGTATATTTACATAAGTATAAAAGCTATGGCACTTTTAATTATAAAAATGGAGCCCAGCAATATTTATATGTGCTAAACCAGGAAACCAATCTGAAAGAAGACACTCATTTTTCTAATAAATATCTAGTGCAGATGTTCTTTTTTAATTCCAGTTTTATTATTATAATTAGTTAAATATTAGCTTGGGGTAAATAACATTTATGGTGAGAATGAATTGATTTATTTCCATTCTGAGTATTCTTTATTCAAGTGACCTGACGAAACATTTTTCTGAGCTAATAAAAGCTTTAAACATCCTTGTTGTAAGTCTACGACAATGGTAAATTTTTCTAATTTTTGGAGAGAAGGAGAAATGAAATAACCCCACTGATATAATAAAGATCATGAATAAATTAGAAATTTAGTTCAATATTTTAAATTTAATAATACTTTTAACAGTTTTACAAAACAAATGCAAAAACAAAAAAAAAGGTATCAGATTCCGAGATTCGTATCTTTCATCTGATTCATTAGGTAAGTTTACATTTTGGGAATATCAACTCATTCACATCAAGACAAGACTAAACCACTCAGCAAGATTAGATCAGGCTTCAGATAGAAAGACGGTTAAAATTAAATTACATCTCTGTAAAAATCAAAATCTCTATTTCGGGGTTCAATGCATTTGACAGTATAACTACTTACATTGCTTTTATCATACGAAAAAGAGACCACTTTAATTTCACATCCCTTAACCTCCTAGCAATGAAATAGTTCTGGAGAATATAATGAATATAAAAGGAGCCAATGTTCAAATCACATTCTTCTATAGTTAACTGAAAAGTTTCTTTTGTTGTTGAAGACCAGAGCCTTTTCACCTGTCTATCTATCAACTAGTAGCTATCACTCTGATGCTTTAATCTTTAAGTGGACATTCCCTGGATTCAATACAATTATGATAACTCATAACTTAACATGGTCCCATAAGAGATATGCCGTCATTACCCAGATTTATGGGCAGAACCACTTTCATTAAATTTAGATAATCGCTTGTGGAATGCCAGCCTATTTTGCCTGTTAATATAAATAATATTCTCAACATTAGCTACCAAGGGGACATATTTTTCATAACTGACTTTGTACTTAATTCTGCGAGATAATCTCCTCTGCAATTCAATGAAAAATATACTGTTAACAATTTCCTACAACCTGGTTTTTCTAGTATGCTTTGCTGAAGAAGTTCAATCTGCTGTTTGTTTGGGTTATCACATTAAATTGATTTAAGGACACCATTTCCCATTCTTCCATCTTCCATGCTCTGTTAACTCATGTCACATTTATTAAAACCCATGGTTTTGCATGTATGCTTCCATTTGTGGTAGCAAACTGATGATGCACATTTCTCCCCTTTCCTGCAAAATTGCGTTTAACAACCACCGCTTCATTTGTGTATTGCCACACCACAAGTAAACTCAACATGAAAAGATCTGCAGAATATTCTGATTAGAAAATATTACCTGGGGCACAGAGCATACGTGAAGTACCTTTTCAAGTAAAAAACATGGAGGAAGTAAATAGGACAAATGCATAAAAGAGGAACATATGCTTTATGCTACCAAATTATGCATCATTATTTTGAATAGCTACCCGAAGTGTGTTATAGCTACTAAAGCTTCATTTAAATTTTAGTCCATTTGCAGTTTTTTCAAATTCCCAAGGTGGAGGTGTAGGGATGATGCCTTCCCTAGGGAGCTGAACTCCAAAATCTGTTTCTTGGAGATACTGCAAACCATGGTCTCAGATTCCAGACTCTTCCAAACAAAGCTCTCCGAGCTCCATATGCTAATTTATGACATATCTGCTTTCAGCTGCTAGGTCTGCGCTTTATCACTAGTCTCAGGGAGCCCATCAGGGCTTAAAAGGGGAAAAAAGTCTGAGAGACATAAAAAATATTTGACGCCAAGCCAGGGAGCAATTATGTTGTATACAGTACAAGAAGAACCCCGGGGACTGCTGAAAATGAAGGTCATGGTCTGAACAAGTCCGGTGACTGGATTGCCATCCTCACATTTTTCATGTTATTAAAACAAAAGTCTAATCATACTTTAAGTTTCCCAAAGTCTGTATTAGAGAAGAGGTATCAGGCTGGAGCACAGACAAGACACACCTTCCACTTTTCCCTAGGAACGCTCAACACTGACCTACACATTCCCTGAATACGTCCTGTGCATCCCACCTTCAAGCCTCTCACACCTAAATGTTACCCATACTTTAAGGACCAACTCATTTCCCACCTCTAACCTTCCCTGAGTACCTGACCCAAAGTCAGAGCTTTCCCTTTAGAGAAATTACAGCTTTTAATTTTCTCTACCATTATGTATCTACCTATGTCAATATTCACTGTTTCCCTAATAGATTGTACATTTTATCAGGATAAAACCAGGTCAGAATGTTCCACTATGCCCTAAAACAAATTTGTATTTTATGTTTTTAATACTTTTTATATTTTGCTTTTAATATTCTTCTTCTTACAATAATATAATGTCATCATGCATACAACCTTCAAACATAAATGTGAATACAAAAGCCACAATTCTCATCCATGTCCATTCAAAAGTGTTAACTGGAGAAAGAGTTTGCAGTATTGACCCAGAGAGGTGTTTCAGGCTGTAGTGAAGATTAAAATTTTTATATCATTTATTAGAAGACCCAATTCAATCAAAACCTCCTTTTCCCTCATAGAGTGAATCCCTGAGTGGGTTAACTCCACAGGACAAAACTTCAAAGTGAATGTGAGATAAAGTCCTTATGTCAACTCTAATTTGAAGCCACACTCCCAGGGCATGTCAAGAGGCTCTAAGTCTTCCTGAGACCTAAGGAGTTGGGCAGTAGCTTTTCCTGAGCAATTGTTACTACTTTGGGTCAAGAACAGTGGTAATGGGAACTATCCTCATAATCAATTGTCACCTTCTCAAATACAGCAGAGTCGTTCAGGGAAGATAGGGGGAAAATACACTGATCATTTAGGAAGAAGCTGCTCTGTAAGCTTCTACAGTTCTAAAATTCAGAGCCTACCCTATCTGAAAAGCTCTTTCTGTAATATTTATTTTCAGGAAACAGTTCCATCATCAATGCAAGTATCAGAAAACAGAGAAAGAATACAATTTAATTAAAATCCCAAGAGCATTAACATCCCACCCCTGTCATAACATGAATTATACTTGAAGCATGAGCAAGTCACATGAGCCCCGCTCCCAAAAATGAGCAGCTCCCACTGGTAGGAGAGGGCATCCAGGGAGGGGCAAGACCACCTGTGACCACCAGCTGACCCACAGGCTCAGAGTTCCTCCAAGGGCTCAGTCCAAGAAGGTAGCCTCTACCCCAGCTCTGGAAGTAACTAGTCCTGTGCTTTTAGTAACATAATCAACGTGTTCTTTGCCTCGATTTCTTCAGTGTATAACGGTCGCAGTAAGGATAGTAAGTGAAAAAGGTGGGCTTCAGAGTGGGTGTTCAGTAAGCCTTGGTTCAAATGTCTGACGTTGACTTGCTGTATGACCTTGAACAAGTGAATCAATCTAAGATTTGGTTTCTTCATCTGTAAAATGAGAGTAATGCTCACAAAATTGTGGTGAAAACTAAGTCACCTAACATATGGGTGGTAATAAACTTTAACTGTTATCATCAAAATGTTCACACTACTTCTAAGAGTTGATGAAATAGTAGATTTTGAAGGAAGAAAGCCCCTATTCAACCTCTGACTTTCAATGCCATAGAAGATTAATTTGCTCCTTGCGTACCATAATGAAAAGTCAAGACACCCTTGCTGACTTTGGGGAATCCCTGCTCATCCTTCAGATACTTTTTATTTTTAAAAGTAAGAACACAAGTAACACTTGGAAATGGCCCCATTTCAACAAAGTCCTTGATAGTTAATCTATTAGTGATCATAACTCCCTCACTGAACCATTATATGGGACTGATTATATGGGATACAGAAAATGTGAAATCCAAATAATGAGACTGCTTTTGGCATGACGTTCAGGGAAATCAGCATAAATTACTCCTTATCACACTTACACAAAGAAAATCATTTTGAGAGATTTTATTTCAGAAGAATTAATAAACACAGTCAAGCCATGTTTTCCAGGTAACATGGTGATTTACACATATGTCTAAATTTCCTTCCCTCTCAGATCCCAATAGAAATGATAAATGAAATATAAAAATGTCAAAATAAAGCTTTGCTTCTGAATTCCTGAATATTATTAGGCTTTCTAGTTATTGGAATCAAATAGCGATCTCATTGCAGATAGAACTAGGATCTATCTTTGGTACATACCCCACCCCACAACAGCCTTAATCCTTCTTGCCTATATTTCTTTGCTGTTCTTTTCACAATGAGTGCTTCTACCTTCATTCCATTCATTCATGTTTATCACTTTCTTTTTTCCACTTTATTAGTGTATAATATACAAAAAGTTGCACATATTTAATGTATATTTTGATGGGTTTGGACATATCCTTATACCTTTGATATTATCACCACAAACAAAATAATATATCCATCACTTCCAAAAGATTTCTTGTGTACACTTTTGTGTGTGTGTAAGAGTGTTTTAAGAACACTTAGCATGAGCTCTAACCCTCTTAACAAGTTTTTAAGTGCAAAACGCCATATTAACCATAGACACTATGTTGTACAGATCCCTATAACTTACCTGTATAACTATAATTTCATACCAATGGAACAACTCCCCACTTCACCCTTCCAGCATCTCCTGGCATCTACCATAAGTTTTCTCCTCCTATGAGTTTGGCTCTTTTAAAAACCTCACATAAGTGAAATCATGGGATATTTGTCCTTTTGTAACTGACTTATTTTACTTTACATAATTTTTCCAGGTCTATCTGTGTCGTCATAAATGGCAAGATTTCCTTTTAGAATGAATAATAATCCATTGTATGTATATACCACGTTTTCTTTATCCATTTGTCTGCTGATGGACATTTGGGTTGTTTCCAAATCTTGGCTACTGTGGCTAATGCTGCAATAAACATGGGAGCACAGAACTCTCTTCCAGATCCTGATTTCAATTCTTTGAATATGCACCCAGAACTTGGATTGCTGGACCATATGATGGTTCTATTTTTTATTTTTTTAACAACCTCCATACTGTTTTCCATAGTGGCTGCACCATTTTACATTTCCATTAAGTATACAAGATTCCAATTTTTCCAGATCATCACAACTCTTACCTTTTGTTGTTTTAATAACAGCTATCCTTTACATTGTGAGGGGATATCTCACTGTAGTTCTGATTTCAGTGTCTCTGGTGATTACTGATATTGAACACATTTTCATATACCTGTTTGCCATTTGTATGCCTTCTTTGGAGAAGTTTCCAGTTCTTTGCCCATTTTTTAATTGAATTATTGGAGAAGGGTTTTTTTTGGTTTTTTAATTTGTTTGGGGCTTTTTTTGTCTTTTTGTTTGTTTTTGGATATTGAGTCTTAGGAGCTCTTTTACATATTTTGGAGATTAGTTCCTATGAAGTCTGTGGTTTGCAAATGTTTTCTTCCATTCCATTGGTTGCCTTTTCATGCTGTTGACTGTTTCCTTTGCTATGAAGAAGCTTTTATGAGTTCAGCATAGTCCCACTTGCTTGTTTTTGCTTGTGTCATCTGTGCTTTTGATGTCATATCCATAAAATCATTGACAACATGAATGTCATGAAGCTTTCCCCTTCTGTTTTCTTCTTGAGGTTTTATAGTTCCAGTCTTATGTTTAGGTCTTCAATCATTTAGAGTTGACTTTTGTGTGTGGTAAAAGATAGGGGTCGAATCTCATCCTCCATTGTGTATGCTTTGCATCATTACCAAAAATCATTTGCTCATATACGCATGGGTTTATTTTTTGGCTCTGTGTAGCCTGTTCCATTTGTCTATACGTCCTTCTTAATGCCAGTACCATACTGTTTTAATTACTGTAGCTTTGTAAAATATTTTGAAATCAGGAAATGTAAGGTAATTCCTGATTTTAAAATACATCACTTTCTTTAAGATGTAATTCAAGGTTAAAAATACCTCACTTTCTTTAAGACCTAATTCAAGGCTTTTCCCTATAAAAAGCTTTGTCTTACTAACTGTTCACCTAGCTTTATTGTCTTAGAATACTGTTCCCTGGTATTCAAATTTCACAACAGTGAAATTTCATATCAGTTACTTTGTTTGTGTATACTTTCATTTATCTTCTGTTTCAAAGTGATTTTCTCCCCCAAATAAACTATGCTCTCTAAAGGATAAAAACTGTGTTTGCTGCTTTTTTGAAACTTTCATGTTTTTGATGGTCATTTTGATTCTTCCTGAATAAAGCAATTAATTAATTAATCAATTAATCAAAGAATAAATGAGAGGGATACATTTTTCCCCTCAATAATGGGCAATTACTATGTTGATAATGAAACAATTCTCCCCAAGAAGTTTAATTTTGTGATTCACATTATAAAAACTTTGCATATCAAACCTAAAAACCCACAATTATTCCCAACATATTACAGTCACAAAAAATCAAAAATTCTGAAATAATTAATACAAACTTTAGGCAAAATAATGGTCTCTAGAAAAAAATCAACAAAAGCTTTTTATAGTGCTAACATCAGAATTCAGAATCAACACCTGCCTTGTAGCAGAACTACATTCAATGATAATCTTATCATATGTAGTTATTTTTGAGGAAAGATACATTCTGACCTGTGGTAGAACAGACTCCTTGTCATAATGGATAATCCCAGAAGTGAGGTCAACTCTGTAGTTGTTCAGTCTACCACGTACCACATCTCAACACTTGCATTAGTCTTGACTGCCCAGGACAAAGCCAGCAGTGGGGACATCTGGAGGTTAGGGATGTGGTACATCCTAAAGCTATCACTAAAGACCATGTGGCTTCCAAGATGCCAGCCAAAAAAGAGATGTGTCCTTAAGATAGATGTTTTTAAGTTTGTAGCAACCACCCCAAAAACTGAAATGGGCAATAAATTGAGATAAATATAGAAGGAAATAGCTTCTGAAGAATCTCTTTAAGAGAAAAAAATTAAAGTCAATCACATTTTAAAAAGTAAAAATAGTCCTGTTTAGATTTGCAAAGGATAAAAAAGGAGGCAAACTAGTGTTTACAATTATATTTTATCTCATCCAGACTGTTAGTGTGTAATTTCTCTATTACAAATTGGGAAATGGTGATACTGATAAATAATGCCTTAATAATGTACAGTTCAGATTTTGTTTTTATAGATGACTTAAGAGACAAAGTGGCAACTTTTTAATTAACATGTAAGGTACTAGAGCAGGGGCATTGATTTATTTCTTTCATTTATCTTGTTTCATTTATCTTCTGATTTGTTGGTAAAATTAATTGTAAATGATACAATCTGATCTACATGGGTAATCAATGGAGTACTTCTCTTGAGAAGACAGGATTCCAAAAATATCTTCATAATATTATTCTTTCCCAGTATATGCATTAGCTTTCGACACTATTTTAACAGATTGCCACAAATTTAGTAGCTTAAAAAAAACACAAATATATTTTCTTACAGTTATGGATGTCAGAAGTCCTAACGGATCTCACTGAGATTAAATCAAGGTGTTGGCAAGGCTGTGTTCCTCTCTGGAGGCTCTGCAGGAGAATTTATTCCCTTGCCTTTTCCAGTTTCCAGAGGCCCACAGCACTTGGTTCTTATTCTCACTTTCCCCCTCTTTAAGGCTAGCAACATTGCACCTCTTATTTTCATCATCAATCTCCCTCTAACAACAGCCAGGAACAGTTCTGTTTCCAAGGACTGAGGTGATTATATTGGGCCCTCTGAACAATCTCCCATCTCAAGATCCTTAACTTTAATTCACCTGCAAAGTGATTTCTACCATGTAATGTAACATATTCACAGGTCCCAGGAATTAGGGCATGGACATCTTTGAGGGGCCATTATTCTGCCTAGTACAGTATGTTCAGCAGAAGTCATTAACGATTCCATTTTCTGTTGCTTATAAACCCAAAATAAACTTCAAAAAACAAAACTTTGATGAAAATCAGAGATGAAAACTTAAGACTTAACTTTAACTAAATTAAAAAAGAAAAATACTTAGTAACAATGGCCCAGAAACAGGAAGACAGCAAATCAGAAGAAGAACATAGGCTGTGACAGAGATATTCTCTTAACTACATTAGGGAAGTCTTATTACCAATATGTTAATAAGAAGTAACTAGAAACTGATATCAAAACCTACTACATATTTTTTAAGGTTGGTTTGCCTTTTATTACTGTTTAAATATAGAAAGATGATTAGATAGATAGATAGATAGATAGATAGATAATGATAGATAGATAGATAGATGACAGATAATATAGAAAAATTAAAGAGTGTGTGTGTGTGTGTGTGTGTGTGTGTGTGTGTGTGTAAAGTGTTATTCTATATGTAGTCTTATTTATGGAACATGGGATTAGTGACGCAAAACATAATTTTGTCATCCTCAGAAATGTCATAATATAGTTGTGATTATAGATAACTACCTGAACTAGGGCAAATCTTAATTATCAGTCAAGATTCCCATGCTCAGATTAGACAACACTAGTTAACCTTATAATTCTGAAAAGCTACAGAATTCTGCCCTGTGGAGACAAAGAATTTTGGATTCAGCAATATTAATTATGTACTTTGAACTTACTGAATTAAATAGTCCTCAAAGTAGCAAGTTCTCTCCCATGGACATGGGCACTTCCACCTCCCCCTCCCGCCTACCCAGAATGCCCTTCCATCATCTTCCTGTAACCAACTCCTACTCCTCCTTCCAGATTTTAGCTTGGGCCATCTCCTCTAGGACCCCTTCTTCAAGCCCTTCCCAGTGCTCCTGCTAAACTCTGAACCTCTCTCTTCCTAATATTTATTCTACTGTTTTGAGGTTGTGTGCTTGCCTGTCCACTCCTCCTTCCAAAAAATTACTATTTTTTTCCCTTGAAGGTAGATATTTGGCTTTTTTTATACCTATTTGTCTTCCCTAGAACCTAAATAAGACCTGGTACCAAAACACCAAAATTCAACAAATGTTGAAAAAATTAATGAGAGGATGGCAAATGAACAACAAAAAAAGTTTTAATTAAAAAGAACCCTCATTTGCTAAGTCTCTATAAATTCTTAACTAATAAAGAATATATGCAATGACATCATCTATAATGTTAGCATCAAAGCATAAGTAAAAATACAAATTATGAGTGCTTTAATATAATCTGATTTGCTTTAATTGATTTGTTTATGAAGAAATAATACATTTAATTTGGGGGTGGGGGGAATTCCCACCTCCTGAAACCACCACTTTATTATTGCAAAGTACTTTTCAATACTTGTCCACACAAATATTGTCTATCATTTTGTATCTCTTAACTTCTCTGTACCTCATCTGCATTATAAGGATGGAAATAATAGTTCCCATTCACAAGGTTTTTGTGAAGACTAAATGAGTTCCTATAAAGTGATTAGAAGATTGCTGGCTATATGATAAGCACTCTAAGCATTTTCTTTATAATAATAATAATATTACTATTATTATTATAATATATTACTATTAATTGTTATTATTATTATTATTAATTGTCGATGTACTATTATTCGTCATTTAGGTATTTCTAAATTATTTATTTCACAGAAGCACCTCTAAACATATAGATTTGAGGATGGTTATTTGATTAGTTGGTTGGTTTCACTCCAACCTGAGAACAAATTCCCAAGATATCTAGCCCATTTGCAAAAGGGCTTCTAATTTAATTTGTAAATGCTCAAATTAAAAATTACTAATTTTATATGTTTACTTGTAAACTACTTTTTAAGAAGACATTTTCACAAAACTTTGACAATCTGTTTAGACAAACAATTGTCAAAGAAATTGGGTGGGCCCAAAACACTGGTTTTTATTTCAAGCTTTTCAGCTCAGAGGAGTCATTAATTAACTGTCCCTACACACACCTGAGAGCAAGAGACAGAGACATAGAGTCAGAAAGAGGGTTGTAACCAAAGAAACAATCCTTTTTCCTAACATGCTCCACAATTCAAAATTCATTGATTTATGGATATATTTTGTTGTGCTTTCTTACGGTTTTTTGCTGTCACTATTCTTTCATTTCTCTCAATATGTCAGTCAGAAAAAGAGAAAAAAATAGCAAAGAGGGAAAAAGAAAACATCACTCAGAGAAAAAAGTAAACGAGAAGAAGGAAAACAGTAGACCAACCAGATACTTCTTTGATATTTTCCATTTATTTGTGGAAACTAAGAATTGAACACTTAGGAAGAACGGAATAGAAAAACTGGCATAACTAAAGGGGACATTACTTGCCATTGTTCTGAGTTCAGGTATATCTAATAGTAAAAGATTTGGGGGAAAGATTCGGAGCACAGAAAGTGGGCAAATGAATCATTTTGACTCTATAAATTTACTTCCTCTAAGCAATAATACACATAGGCTCAGTACCATTTCTTTAGCAGAAAGCATTTGAAATCCAAACTTCAAATCATGTGCATATTATATATTTTGCTTTCTAGATGTGAAATAACTAAAAGAGATGTTTTTGTTATCTGGGAATTACGAGGTTTTCCTTGATTCTTGACTACCAAATAGTTAATTTAACCAATATTCAGGCTATTTCAAGCACAAAGTCACAACATGATGCATGCAAACTAGACAACAGTCAACATGTCTTTGTGTCACAAAGAGCACAAGTGTGTGTAGTCAGACAGTGCTGAGTTTGAAACCCATATCTGCTCTGTGGCCTTAGTCAAATTTCTGAACCAACTTGAACAGCAATTTCTTATCAAATAAAATTAAATGTGGTGTGTCCTTATGTAGCTTTTGAGAAGGCTAAGTGAGCTAATTCATGTAAAGCAGTCAGTGCAAAGTTGCATAGTAAGCCCTTAATAAAGGCTAACTGTTGTTACTGTTTTTCACATTGAAATATTATGTGAAGTTTTTTGGTCCATTATCCTATTCTAGGATTTGATCTCTGAGTTATATTGCCCAGTGCTAAAAAAGTATGCTATTTTTCATTTCATATTCTCTAATGGATTTTCAACTTAACCCTATTTAAAGATGATTGCTAATGGACAACATATTCAATACTTATTCAGTAGAAATGAAAATTGCTTTCAAATAAAAAGAAAACATGTCATAAATGAAGAAAGTCCTATTGCAAGTTTATAAAAGTGATAAAATACCATGAAAATATTGCTAATAGGAAGACCATCCCTTCTTTTACAGATGTATAGCTCTAATATAAGAAGCAGGACCTTTCTGGTCTTAGCAGAGATGCCAGGTGATAAAATTCAGATTCTGTTTGTTTGGACGTTGATCCTCCCTTCAGGATGACAACCACAGGCAGTCTCAGGCCTTGGTTTTTAAGGTATTGTGCCACATGATGAGAGAACAGAGGCATGTGAGGATAGGGTTTTATTCCACTCTGTCCTCAAATCATCCCTCTATCTTTCAGCAACCTTGTCGAAAACTACACTGCCTATTGTTTAAAATGATGCAAATTGTGCCTCCATTTATAAAAGTACAAACTATTCCCCCTGTTTTCCCAAGTCTAGCACTGCACAGGATTTAAATTAGCCAAAAGAACACAATGACCATGGGATGGGTGCCTATTTTAAGCTGAAAGATCTAAACAGAAAAACAAACAAAAGAGGCTTCAGACAAAATACCATTCAGTTTGTTACACTATTGATTTTTAGAATATTTAATTTCAACTTTGCTTTTTTGAAGATGTAGGTCAACTTACCAGGACTACTTTAAGTTACATGTAGAAATACAATTACTCTGTGTACGTCGTCCTTAGAGAAGAGAAAGCAGCAGCTTCAGTACCAACTAACCACAGGCTGTGAGCCTTAACTTGAGGAAACATGGAAAGATCCCACAGATTTAAACCTCACCAAAGCTTGTGCATTTCTCTGGTCTTCTACAGAGTGTTAAAATTGAGCAGTAATTGAGATGTTCGGGATGTGTGGTTTAGTTCCCACAGGAAGTATTGATGCAAATCAGTTGCCATTCCCTATATCTAACCACACGTTGACTCAACAAATATTCCCCAGAGACCTGCGGGAAGCTCCACACTTGGTTTGGGGGATTATACCAACAAGAAAATAGAACCCCTCCCCGAAAGTGCTAACACAGTCATAGGCTCTTCTTACCTAATTTCCCTTCCTCCTCCAGCCCATGTGACAGCCCAAAATCGTTTGGGAGATAAACTAGAACTTTCAGATCAGTTTTGTGGCCATGGTCAACACAATTTTAATTTTAAAAAGGAGAATTCCATTATGAAAATTTCCCTATCAACTTTCATTAGACTTCCTCCCCCTACCTACCTTGTCTGGTCTATGTAAGTTTGCCTACTTAGCAAATGGATAGGACTAACTAGAAGCTTAAAGCTTCCAACTCAGACTTCATCCCAACTTCTTTGGTGGACTTCCAAAAGTAATCAATACTTTAGGAGCTCTTACACGTAGATTTAATTTCCACTTGCACAGGATTAAAGTTCTAAGACCTCTTACTAATCTTTATTGTCAAGTTAAAGCAACAACTAAAATCAACTGCCAAAGATGCCATCTCAAATCTGATGTCTCAGGAACAAACTCTGGCAGAGAACGTGTCTGTATGTACTTGTGCATACGTGTTTTGTGTGTATATTATACTTAATCATGAGTTCTATATCCTAAATATTACAAACATGACTACAAAAACAGAACTTTCAAAATTCTGAATGTACTTTATTTTACTAGTTTACAAATAAATATTGCTAATAGAATCATCTCTCAATGCCTACTGTGTATCAGAAAAGATAGTGCTTTCTGTACACATTCCTATTCCTTACAATAACCCTACAGGCACTTATTACTCATCCCCATTTTACCAATATAGACTCCGAGAAGTTTTAGTCAGTCATTTAAGACGTAGTAAATCAGGTGAGGCAGAATTTGGACTCAAGTTCACATAACTCTGAAGCCTGCTTCTACACAAATAAAATGTTCATTCACTCATTGATATAAGATAATGAACTTCTTCAAGTATGCCTTACTTCATCCTCTCCTTCTTAAAAATTAATCAGCTATTCTCTTCTTTTGAGAACCCTCTGACCTAACAGTGATTAACAGAAACAGGATCAAGAATCCTCATCTTCAGAATACATTTGTCTTTTTTAGCTCAATGAAGCTGGAGCTTATGAGCCTGTGCTACTTAGACAATTTCCTCACATTCAGTTAGAAGACAGACTTAAGACTTGTCTTAGAGGTCAAATGCTACCTATCCGCACCATAATTATGTTTCAGGAGACATGGTTCCATCTATCTTTTAATTGGACATCTAATAGAGATCCACATTACAAATTAAATTATATTTTATGGATGAGTAAATATTACCAAGTATTTTTCCACATTTTTGTATTAGATAACAGATATTTAAGAAAACAGGTGATTACATTTGAAACTTTAAAGGGTTAAACTGTACATGAATTAGTTTAAGGAAGGAAGGAAAGGAGACTAAGGCAGGCAGAAGAGAAATTAGGGGGAAAAAAGGAGAAACTCTTCATAACTAGAAAAAGAATGTCCTAACTGTAGAACTTTTTAATTCTTATTTTTATAAAATTACTTAAATGTATGTAATTCAAATAAAAAGGGATTGAATTGAACATTTTAAAGTAATTACATATGCTAAATATGAGCCATGGTCAAAGTATCAGAACTCTGATTGTGGAGTTCACTCACTAATTTACATTTCCATGGCACAAAAGCATGTGGCAGCCAAGGCATGCGGTTAATGTACATAATAGTCACTGAATTGTAGACAGAAAGCATAAACACTAGAAAGCAGCTTTCACTGTTCTGTAATATCCAAGCTGTTTATGCAAGACTTTATGAAACAGTGTATGACATAACAATTTTCAATGCGTTTTTATATATATCCGACTCTCATTTTTGCCTTTGGACACTCCTGATAGAGCACAACGGCTCCACAGTTTTATTGTACAGAAGCTGAGTGGTCAGGAAAGCAGCCTCCCTGTTCTGGAGCTTAATATCAGAGAGTCCGGGGTTCCACTGAGGTTTCCCAAAGTGCGTCCATCAGTTGCCATTAGAAACTTAGCCTTCAGATGCGCATTTTACCAAGTGCTCAGAGGGTGATGAACAGCAGATCTTTTACTTTATTTGCCACGTGTGAATTCGAAAGCTGTTAAAGGCACTTTTGAGTCTTCATTTCCATGATACTCCCTATCACATTTGCTAGTTAGATGTGCTCACTAATAGATTTTTCAGTTCTATTGAGAAAACTGTCCTGATGCATCTCCGACGGGGCTTTAACGCACATTGCTCTTTCTTTTCTTATAATATATCAGGTAAAATACACCAGCTTGAAACTCTGGCCTTCTGAAGTGTTTCAAATAATTATTTTATTTCTTCATGACCAACAGCTTACACTAGAAAGCTGTTAATACATTTGAGGAGAATTTGTGTTCTCAATTCAACCCCCACTGGGCTGAAAAGACACAGAGAAGAAACATGGCCTTCTTAGACAGCCTGAATCAATAAGTTGTTAGTCTTTGGCAAATGTAGCTTATGTACAAATGGCATCATTTCCATTCCTCTTTGTAGCCTGAGCCTAGAAAACCACTGTTATAGGAGCTACAGCATTACACTGACAGCTGTCACACAGGCAGTGCCCACTCGTTTTCAGTAACCTTCGCCTTTTTCCATTTGTTTTGTCTGAAAGACAAAATTGTGCTGATCCTGACTGTATCAGACCAAGAAGAAAAGAGCCATTGTATTTTACCTGATGCTTGGGCCTGAATTTCTTTCAACAATGACAATGCTGCCCCACAGTACAGCTGGCCCTGTAAGTTATGTTTCCAGTAGCAGAGTCATTCAATCGATTCAGTTCATACTTACAGAGCACCTACTGTGTGCTGAGTACTTTTCTAGATGCGTATATAACAATGAACAAAAGCCAGATGCTGGCCTTGTATAGCTTTCATTCGAGCGGGTGGGATGGCAGAAGACAGAATATATGTATTAAAAAAGTATAAAAAAATAAATAAATAAGATAGTGGTACAACTTTGGTAAAAACAAAGCTAAGGCAATGGGTTAGAGTAGTGTTTCCCCACCTGGGCACTATTGACATTTTCAACCAGATCATTCTTTGGTGAGAGGAGCTGTTTTGTGCATTATAAGGTATTTAGCATTATCACTGGCCTCTATGCATTCGCACCTTCCCACCCCAAAAATGTCTCCAGATGTTGGATAATGTTCTTGGGGAACAAAATCACTCTCACAGGGATAGACCAGGCCAGGGAGGGGAAGCTGAGGAGTGACAAGTCTCTCAGGAGAGATGACTCTTGAGCTGAGACACAAAAGATGAGACGGAGACAATTTTAGGATGATCTGGAGGAAGAGTGTTTAAGTAGAGAAAACAGCCAGAGCAAGGCTTGACGCTGAGAGCCAGCTGCCATGTCTCAGGCCTGTGTTTGAGGCCTCGAAACTACCACCAATTTTCTCTCATAATAAAATCCATCAGATGAGATACCAAAGGTAATCAAACAATTGATGTTATCTAATCACAGAACTGGAATTCCAGAAACTTTTTCTTAAATATACACTATTATTCAGAGAACTATATAGAATTATTAACGTATTTGGTACACAACTATAATTAAAATATAACTTCTTAGAATTTTATCTTGATGTGAAACTATGTCATACTTGGCAGGTTTCACAATTTTTTTTTTTATTTCACCCCTTCCTCTTTCTTTTTTTTCTAAAATAGTTAAGTCTAGGAGCCAGGAGTTGCAGATGCAGTCCAACCTCTGCCACGAATATGCCTAACATCATGGAGCTCAGCGACTTCCTGTCTTTTGCTCTCTTAGTTTAATTTGCAAATGTGAGGGTTGAATTAGATTATTTCTAAAGTTCCTTCCTGGGCTGAAAGTTATGTAATTCATTTCTAAATTAGTGCTAAGTAATTTTTTGTCTCACATGTGGGAATGCTATTAAATAGAACATAATCATAGCGGTTTAGAATTAAGGCCCTGTATGTATTCCAAATATTACAAGTTCCACCAGCCCATAAATAAAATGGAGTCACAATTTTATTAATGCTCGAATTTTTAGTAATCAGACTTCCTTTGCAGTCTCCTTCAACTATTTCGGAGGTACTATCAGATGTCGATTAACATCCAGTAAGCACAGAACTGATTCCTTATGGTCCTTCACTCTGCCCTAGTCTTTGGCTAGTCTTCTCCTTGGGAGCCAGGTGAGAGACGTGGCTCACGGCCATGTCTCCAGGGCCATCATGAGATCACTGCCTTTGTGGAGCTATCCTCTCCACTGCTGCCCTGGAGCTCTCCAGTGTACTCAGCTGGGGGCTCTGCGAGCACCCAGGGTGTCAAATCTTCCCTGGGGTCTATGACACATAATGAGAGGAAGGTGGAGGCTCACCACTTGGTCATGTTACAGTTGGTCACCTGGGTCCTACAACGCTTTCCTGCCCCAACTTCCACAGGGCCTTTCACAACGCTACCCCTTTCTCTCCTGACCTTTACTTCCTCCAGCTTACTCTGAAGTTTTCTATGTCTTAATAGGATATCAAATAACATTAATCAGCAAGGGAGGGAAGAAATTAAATAAAGATGAAACTTTTATTAAAACATTAATCATAAATGCTCACTTATTGATTCAACAAACCTTTACTGAATATCAGCTATGAGCCAAGTACCACTCTGGGCTATAGAAACACAGATAATAAGAATAATGCCTAACATGTGAGAAATACCAGCCATCATGCTAATATTCTTGACTCTCACCAACGACCCACACCACAGCCTTGTGAGGAAGGTGCTCCTGCAGTACAGATGATGGAACAAGGCAGTAACGAGTCGTTGTACTTAGATAGTGAGTGAGGAGCCAGGATCTGTACTCAACACTGAGACTCCTGAGCTTGTCCTTGCTTGGGCCACCTCCCTCACAGAACTCAAGATCCCTTCAGGAGGCATACCCATAAATAAATAAAGCTTTCTCGTTCACCTCAAATCTCACAGACCTGCCATTCTCCAGGCCTCTAACCACTTGACTTTGTGCACCTGACATGATCTCTTAATACCGGCCTCTCCTCCCCTCACTCTGCCACTTATCACAGCAGTCACCTGTTTTCAGTCATCTCATTAGAGAGCAACATTGAGTTTTCCAGCTTGTGGGCTGCCTGAATTTCTTTTCGTTTTCCTGTTATTTGAGTTTTTTCCTTGAGTGCCTAGCTTTTCCTTGGGGATACCTCGTTCCCAATTCTATTTTCCACAGAAGTTTTACCCTAGAATGTCTAATAGTGTGTGTTTGTTTCAACAGCAGAGATATAAATTCTTAAAATAAAGGTTCTGCTTGGTGCTGCCTTGCTGCGTTCATTTAAATATAGTTCAGATTTCTCCCCTCTCTCAACCCCAAAAGGATTTAGCACCTCAAACAAAACCCTGCGCCTTCAGTTTGCACTCCAAGAGTGCTGAGAAATGAATTCACCTGGAAAATTCATTTGAGAAGGAGCAAGGACACATGGCAGCTGCTGGGAAGAAATTACCCTAGAACTAGGGCCAAATGGTAAATCAGAAAGGAAGCTCATTAAAATCTCGCCAAAGTCAAGAATATGCTGTCCAATATGAAGCCCAGCCAAGATCTCAGCTGCTGAGTGTTCAAGTGAAAGAGGAACACTGAGGTACCAGAAGGGCACTCCCGCCCAGAAACTCTGGTAATTTTGCAGCCTCTGCCTGTCTCTGCTGCACTTTTTGCCACATTCCTCCCTGTCCAGGTCTAAATTCCAACACTGAGAGCTGGAAACAGTTTCCAGGGTGGTAGGAGTACAGTGAACCAAGGGGATTTCTGCATCCTCCACCAAGGCTCTTGTAGGGACTAAGACCACTGTGGGGTGTTGGAGATGGGGAGTAAAGTCCTTTAGGGATTCTAATTCATCCAAGGGGACATCCACTTGAGATCCAGGTCATCTGGGCCTCAGTAACTAGCCTGGAATAGCTCCACCTTTACTGAGGGTCCTCTGGCTAAGACACATTGAATTAAAGAGGATATTTAGGGCCTCCCAAGGAAGACAGTGTTAAGCACTGACCATGAACTCTCAACAAATGCAAGCTGAAGAATGAGTGACTACCCTGTATTACCAGGGCAACAAGTCAGGGACACCCCATAGTTTAGGATCTCTACAGAATGGCAGCATCCCCACACATGTAGTTCACCCACCATCTCCACCCCAGAGAAAGCTGCAAGCCCCTGGAGTCCAGGCAAGCAAGCCCTTCATTAGAAGTAGGAGCATTCCTAACCCTGTAAAGAGTTTGAATATTAGACTCTGAGGACGAGAGTGAAACCAGCTTTTAAAAAAGGTAAGGGTTCCTGACTAATCAAGAGAGACAGAATTCTTTTCCCTCCTTTCAAGACAAACCCACAGTAGCTCTGTGCCTGGATTACAAAGCCACACCACAAAGGTGTCGATTCTTTCTCTGTGGGAAGTTGCTGAAAGAAAAGCGAGAATGTAGGCATCACAAACTAGATCAAACCCATTCACATACCCATACACGTGGATAAATATAGTGACATAGATTTACGTACTGTCTTTTTACTTTGTTTAAAAAATACTTCCACATTTATGATGTTTTACCTCCCAAGTCCCCTATAAGTTGGGCATCGGCTAAAAAGCTCTGGGTTCAGTCCAAAGGAGAACGTTCTACCCCTTTGAAATATCAAGCAATGGAGGGAACTGTGTTGTACGGGGAGTGACCTCTGTTCTAACATTCAGACCAAAGCTGGATGGTCATATTCTACAGGTGATTTCAAGCAGCGGTCCCCAACCTTTTTGGCACCAGGGACCGATGTTCCTATGAGAATCTAATGCCTGATGATCTGAGGTGGAGCTGAGGCGGTGATGCTAGCGCTGGGGAGTGGCTGCAAGTACATATGAAGCCCTGATTGCTTGCCTGTTGCTCACCTCCTGCTGTGCGGCTGTTTCCTAACAGATCCCAAACGGTATCTGTCTGTGGCTGAGGGATTAGGAACCCCTGCTTTAGGGAATTCTAGTAATTAGGGTATGAGGTGAGAATTAATGACCCCTAAGGTTTCTTCCAGTCCTAGTGTATATGAGGAATCTTTTTCATTGCAAAAGCACCCAAAACTAAAGCGATCAGTGACTTTGCCCTAGTCACACAATCAGACTTCATCTGGGCGATCCTCAGCATCACCAGGAAACTCAGCCTCATGACATCAGCAGGAACTGGCAGGACTATAAAAAGTTCCCTTTGGCTGCATAGATAATGGGCACAAATAAAAAGGCTCAGCATCTGATGGATATGCTTTCACATGTTGTGAAAGGTGATCAACGCAGTAGAGGTTCTACATTAGACTGAGACTGTTTCATAAAATTCTGAAAGCCAGATACAGAGTATCTCAAAGTTAGACAGCAGAATATTCTAGAACACTATATTCCAGTATTTGGGATAATTGGATTAAACTAATAATTTGACTGTTAGCCTCATGATCAAACATAATGGCAGCATTTATTCGGCTGGGTCAGTCTCATGCTTTAACTGCAGAAAAAATAAGAATTGTTTTCCAACATAAAGATCACAACCTTACGTAATAGTCTCCCTTGCATAATAGTCACACCCCTATTTTTGGACTGGCAGAGCCAGCATAAAAGGTGTCATCATTACACAAATAAATACAGCGCTTTAGAGGTATTTTTAAAGGCAAAAATACATTTCCAATTTTATTACTACTTTTCAAATAGCAGAGCCTAGACAAGGTCCCAAGTGCCTTGCCTCACTGCTTTTGAAGCTGTTGCAAGTGACCCAACCGACGACAGTCACATATTTTACCTAAACACAGAATTTCCCAGGAAGTCTGAGGCCATTTGAGTCAAGTTCCTAAGGTTTTTGATTCAGAGCCTGATAATACAGCTTTTGTATTGTATGAGCACATGAGAACACGGTGCTGTCTTTTAACTGAGGCCTAAAGACTGAGGGAACAAACTACTTGAATTCATTTTCAAGTTTTCCTATTATGACAGCTAAAGAAATGAAAACCACTCCCAACCTTCCTGCTTCTATTAAAACACACCGTGAACTTCGATGCAAATGTCAGACATGCTCACTTTAGGCTTCTGGTCAAATTTACACGAGGATAATTAAATTCTGAGTTCCCAAATCCCCTCTGTAAATTTAATAGCTATAATATATTTCTCTTCTTGGACTATTGTTCACTATGGCTCTAACTACTCAATAGCTGTGATTTTATAAATCACTGGATGTTGAAGGCTATAACGAGCATACAGAGGGAGTTGACTGTGGATAAACTCAAAGCCTAATAACACTGCTGTGATGCTACACACACCCCATTCCTCTCGCTCCCACAACACAGCCCTCTGCTTCCAGAGGCTCACTTCTCCAAATACACAGTGACCTTCAGTCAATTTTTCTCCCCTACACCCTCATTAGTTAGTTGGATGTGCTCTAATGTGCTAGTCACTATACATGTAGCCACTGAGCACTTGAAATGTGGCTCGTGCTGATTAAGATGTTGAACATTTAAGATGTTGAACACCAGATTTTGAACATTTAATATGAAAAAAATAATGTAAAGTATCTAAGTAATTTTTATATTGGTTGAAATAAGAATATCTTGGGTATCTATAGAATTAAATTAAGCATACATACTAGAAATTTTAAGATTTCTTTGTGTGTGGCTCACATTATATTTCTGGTAGTGTTAAGTTAAATGCTTTTAGACTCTGCTTCCACTCCACTGAGCCTTCTTCAATTAAGTAGAGTCTTCTAATTTTATCCTTCATGTCTCTTAATCTTTTTCAATCTTTCTGTCTTTCTGTGTTACATCCTGGATAATTTCTCCTATTTATCTTCCAAATCACGGATTTTTTTTTTCTTTACTGGGTCTAATCTGTTCTTAATCCATCCATTCCATTAGGTTTTATATGTTTCTTCTGACATTTTGAATATGGTTTTATTTGTTGAATTTCCACACAAGATTTCACCTAAGTTAGAAAAAGTTTGGAAATTCATACAGTTTCTACTAATGCTGACCACATGAATACTCAATGACCTAGAAATTCCACTCCTAGGTATAAACAAAAAGAAATGAATATATAATAGTCAAAAGCTGGAAATTACCCAAATACCCATCAGTACTTGGATGGATAAACAAATTGTGGTATATTTACACAATGGAATACTATTTGAAATAACAAGAACTATATAGAATAATATGAATGAATTTTCTTTTTTTATTATTTTCATATGTTTAGAGATAAAAGTTATGTACAAAAGAGCACATACTATATAAAATGATTTATGAAATGGTTTTTAAAAAAATGGGAAAATAAGGTATTGGAATTCAGGATAGTAGTGGTTGCCCTTGGAGTGGGGACTTTATCTAGAAGAGTACAATAAGAGGGCTTCTGAGATCTGATAATGATCTTTTTCTTGAGCTGAATACTCGTTACAGAGTACATTTAATTTGTCAAAATTCATCAGGTTATATACATGTTTTTTTAAACTCTTCTATGTGTAAGACTTTTTTAACAATATTGAAAACTCAAAACCCTTATCTGTCAGATTTTCAAAAAACAATATTTGGTGGTTAAACCTTTTTTTCTCTTTGAGTTTCTAATTTCAAATATAATATTCTTAATTACAGAATTTCATTTTGGTTCTTTTTTTCAGATTCTGCCTACTCATTCTTAATAGCTTCTTGTTCCTTGCTCGTGTTTTAAATGCTGTCTTTTATTTTCGTAAAAGTATTGAAGATAGTCAATTTATATTCTGACAGAAAATTCTTATGTTGAAGTCCTTGGGAAGTCTAATTCTATGTGGGTTTTTTTGGTTGTTGTTTTGTTTTGATTTATGGCTTAGGTACTGTGTGTAACTGGTAACTTTTTATTGTGAATTCATATGTGGCTGATCTCAATTTGTGGGCACCCTATAGAGTCGCAGCTGTGTATACACTCTTCCAAAGAGGACTCTCCTCTAATTTTGAATCTCTCACACTAGAATCACCTTAACCCAATTCTTTCACTTGGAGTTTCCTGAACAGCAAATGTAGATAATATAAGTTTAAACCCAAGACCTTCATGAGATCAGAATTCTCAAGAGAAACTCGTTTTATCCCCTCATCCAAGCCAAAGCTGGAACAAATAATTTTTCATAGCAACAAGCTTTGCCAGATGCATTTTTCTAGCCCACCTTTTCACTGAGGTTAAGATCTTTAAGACTCCTGGCTTTTGTGAGCTTAGCCTTGACTCTCCATCTTGTAGTTCCATGACCTTTTCTCTTATTTCACAACCCACCACACTCACCCCTGTTCTGTGACAGTTAAAACCAAGGCTCCAGGTTTCCATTACCGTCAGACACACACCTCCAGGCAGCCCATAGCTTAGGTGCTCACTCACCCCCCTGATGTTAGCTCTCTCTTCATTTTTGGCTTCTGTGAATTTACGTTAAATTTTAATGAGCTTAGCTATGTATTTTTCTATGCTATTCAGCACTTCTTACAGTGTGTGTGATTAGGAGAGTTTCTCAAAATATTCAGTCTTCAGTGATACCAGAGGTAGAAGTACACCAGGCCTTTGCTATCTGATGCTTAAAGGCTAGTACGACAACACAGCTATAACTTCGAGGGCTTTGGAGAAGCCTCACTGCTAGCTCCCAGCTTAAATATACATGAATTATATAGAACTAAAAAATGTTTGAAGTGAACTGAGATAATCTGGGATGAGCTGGGATGTCAACCAATTAATTTTCACAATATGCTACCTCCTACCATTTAGTGAACTTGCTAAAAAATCACCCAACAGAGAGAACCTTCCCACTTCTTTATTCTAAAGGATAAAAGAATTCAGAAACCATTTATTCAAAAAAACAAATATTTACCAAGAACCTACTCTTTGCCGGGCACAGTACAAAGTTCTAGGAATCTAAAAGTAATTAAAACATGAACTTGGCCCTCGATGACTTTAGCAAGAAAGCCTAAAATTTTTTAAGTGCAAACTGATCTCAACATAAAGATGACCTGGTGTTAAGATTATGAGGACAAGGCAAAGTTCAGTAGATAAAAGTGATGTTAAAAATGTGAGTTTTACCATGCCATGTTCCTGCTTATGTACCTCTACCTGCTTCCCATTGCTCCCAAACTATCATCCAAACTCTTGTGTGGCCTCCAAGGCCCTAGGAGATGTGGCCCTGCCTGCCTCCCACTCTTCACCTGACACCATCCTCCTCATTCACTTCATTCTCTCCACACTGGCTTCCTTCTGTTCTTCAAAGATGCCTCGTTCATTCTCATTTCAGCTCATTTACACATACTCTTCTTTTCATCTAGAACATATACTCTTCTCTCAGATCTATGGGCCCTACGTCTCATTATCTGAGTGTCAACTCAAATGAGAAACCCTTTGAGAAGACCCTTCCCTGACCACCCAGGCGAAAGGAGCCCCACCGCCATATCATTCATCCATCACATCAGTCTTTTTTCAATTTTCTTCATAGTACATAGCAATATTTTACATTACCTAGCTTTTTATGTATTTTCTCATTTATTAAGCTTTGCTTTTCTCTGTATCCTCTTAATGAACCTGATACCTACAGTGAGTGCTCTGTTCATACAAGAAAATTAAATGAATAAGTCATCAATGATGTCTGCAAGTGTGAAAAACAGGGGAGTGGTGTCCACTTGTGCCACCTAATTGCACCCTAGGAAATAAAGTGGCAAAAAGTTTTCAGTGAAGTCCAATAAGTGCCATAAGGTTCAGTAGTGGCTAAACAGGGAATAATTAACTCTGTTGAGAGCAAGTATGGGAAACAGGCAGAGAAACTGTCCCAGAAGAAGCAACTTACAAAAGACGTAAAAAACAAGTAGGCAATTACTGGCTGGACAAGGCGGAGAAGAGCATCCAGACAGGAAAAGAGCACATGCAGGGCAGGGAGGCGAGGGACTCCTCCTTCCTTTATGCTGTCACTAAATTCAGAGATTACAGAACTTTCGAAAGGGTTCAACTATTGGCCCCTTGTCCAGAGGTGTCCAGGGTATCTTACATCAAAGCCCTATTGTGGACTTTGCTGCCGACTAACTGTGATTTTTAAGCAAGTTTTTTCACCCCTCCAGTCCTCATTTTCAGCATCTATATGACCAGGGTGTGAATCAAGGATCTCTAAGATCCCTTTCAGCCCTACAAGCCTTTCAGTTACTCCAGTGTTGCCTCCAGCACACATTCTAAAATTGCTGATACTGAAATATGAAAGTAAATTCCTTTCGATGGTTAATTATTTTTTGCTGGTTTATTTTCTTGGTTTTTTTAATGACTAAGAGAGTCTACAGAACATGTGCTGCACTCCGTTGCTTGATTATGTCTTAATGCATAAATTAATTATGAAATGCAGCTGTGGATTTTGGTATATTCTAACGCCTTGTTCACACTGCCTTCAGCCAGCCAGCTTTGCCAGGATGGGCACAGGGCAGGGAGGCTGCCTCAGACCTGTGACTCCCACACCACAGAGCTTCTCAATGTGGAATCTACTAACCGCCCATTCCACATCAGCTACGGTCCATGCTAAAAATTCAGGTTCTTAGGTCCAACCAGCCACCACTCCTCCAGGCCCAACTGAATTAGAATCCATTACGAGTGGGGCCCAGACGTCTACACCATTAATAAGAATGCAAGATCAACTCTTTCTTATAGATCCTCAAGCAGAGAACCACCACCTCTTAGCTTCATTGTGTTCTGTGACAAACACCTAACAATAAGAGTGAGTGGCATTTATTGAGGGTTTATTATGTGCCATGACCTATAGCAGGCTTCTCTGACTTCCTTTCTTGCCCCCCAACAGTGTTACATAACTGACCCAAGCTCACGTACCAATCAGTTGGGGGAGTCCGGATTTGAGTCCATGATTCTGACTCCAGAACCCATGTCCTCAACTGCTAAGTGGACTAGAACAGGATCTGGTGCTTACCAGCTGCCGACAGACCCCACATCACACACGATCAATTCAAACCCCAGCTGTGCCTTTTACTGCTGTGTGCCCTTGGGCAACTTCTTTTTATAAGGTGGGACTGATCAGTGTTCTTATCTCATAGGGTGGATGGTTGTGAAAATAATTGAGGTGATTCACATAAAGTGTTTGGAAGAGAACCTGGCACATCACAAGCACTCAAGAGGCGTTAGCCATTACAATCCCACCTCCCCTTTCTCCAGCTTTCCAGCTCATCAGTGCTTGTCACTGGTCCCAAAGGAGATCTCCGCAAGCCTGAGAATACATATCTGAAAAAAAGCCTCCCCCTCTGCTGGAAAACAACCCATGGCACATACTCCACCGACAGTGGGTCAGTAGTGGGATCTTTGGAGATAAAGGAGCACACATTATTTGAACTTAAATGCTCAAAGGGCGTCAACTCCTCTCTAGCACAGAACACTTTCAGCCTTGATGCTTGTTTTTCTTTCATGCCTCCTAATGGTTCTGTCTGTCGTTATGAACCTTTCAGTTCTGCTTCAACAAAGCACAAAGGGATTCCATCCTTTAATCCTCAAAATAGTTTGTCTTTATAGTCTGGCGGGTAAGAGTTGGTTGCAGCAGTAACTCCTGAAACCTGACTCTCATTATGCCAAGAACTGCAATGTGCTGCTGCATCAAAGCATGAGTGATAACAAACGCTTTCAGATGGTGAGAACTGCTCTTTCCCAACCTGCCTTCCAAGGGCCCTCTTGACATAGAAGAACTTTCTTGACTGTCATCAATCATCATTAGTAGCAAATGGTGGTATCTGTCCGGGTGACACCTCAGCCAAGGAAGGAAGCTTCATCCTCAGAATGCCAGCTACTGCAAGACTGAAATATGGAATACACTGAAGACTTTGGTCTTCCACAGCAAAAATTATTCCATAAGTCATGTTTTTACTAAATCTCTTACAAAGGTACTTAAAATTACTAATTTTTCTTTTTAAATGAAACTATTTTACAGTCACGCATAGAGTTTTAAATAAGCCACTACTTCTGACCAGGTATTTCAAGTGCTCAGGGAAAAGGGAGTCAGCAGAAAAAGTAGCATTTCCACACTATCCTCACGCAAATCCGGTGATGTGTCTGGGACTTCTACATCCATCCCAAAAGGTCCATCCACAGGAGACAAGGCATCAGAGGTCCGTGAGTCCTAGGACACCAGGAATCTGCTCACCACCAGCAGACTGACTCCTGTTTTGAAAAGTCCATCCCCTAAGCAACACCCGAACATGGCAGGACCCACACAAGCAGGCAGCCTGCTCCTTATCAAGATTTTCTTTTGTTGTACCAAGCTGAGACTCTCTCCATCCCCCAGCCCTCAAATGAAATTGAAGCCTTGTTAGGTGCAGAACCCTTTGAAAATTGGGAAAAGATACTGGTCCCATAAAACTCCAGTCTTTTTATTACTAAATTAATCAAGCTCAAAAACTTCTTAGGAACACCCCACTCTAGACAGTCAGTGCTTGGCTTTTTGGTGAAAGCCAACATAAGTAACAGGGCCTAAAGAAAAAGCCTGCTAAGGTTTCTTCCAGAACCTACTAAGAGACCATTCAGCTTAAGATTCGACTCCATGGTGATTGTTTCCAAACTGTGAGAGTGTCCAGGATGAACTAAAGTTTGAGAGTGGTAAAAGCTTTGTAAGCAAAAGGCCTGTATGAAAGGAGCCTCCCCAGAAGCTTCCTGTAATCAAACAGGTCAACAGCCAAACCAGTTTCAGGGATCAACCCTGAACCTATGCCTCTACCTCAGCAAGAGTAACTAAGCAAAACATCAACCACGTAAGTCACACAACAGTGAAACATTCTCATTAGAAACTTCCATCCTAAAGAAAGAAACTCTGTATTAGAGGCACAAGCTCCACTCTCCTGAAGAAGTCCAAGGACTGACATTACTGAGGTTTCCACTCCATCTTCCTAAATTCACCTGTTCCCATTACTTCCTACAGCTGTCCAGTTCCTACATATGAATGAGCACAGAAGAAAATACAAAAACATCTGCCATTTCCCCTGACCAGAGCACAAGCTACAATAAGGAGCTTAAAAATATTACAAGATTTTGGCTCGTTACTATTGTAAAATATTACTAGTAATGCAATCGATCTACAAAAGAGCCTCTTATTAGATAGATGGAATTAAAAGCCAGAAAAAAGTTTACAGAATTCAAGGAGCTGAACATATTTACCCAAACTTCTAACTAGACCAGACTCCCATTGCAGCCACTCAGACAAGAAGGACTCTTTGTTCCTCCCAGAATCTTCTTTCTAGACTAAGTCCCTGATACGAACTTCCTTGCTGTCCCTTGGGTCACCAAGCCATCTAGCCTTTCTGTCCCTGGCCCTAGGTCTGTTGAGGTCTAATTCAGGTCCCCAGCCCCCGAAGTAAGAATGCCTCCCTGAGCTTCAGACCCAATAACCTTGCAGTTGCCTCCTTTGCTCTTCCTGAAGGTCCCCATCCTCCAAAGCCTAGGACATCGGGTGGTACCAAATCCAATGTCCTCAGTAAACTCACCGGAGTCAAGCAGGCCTTAAGAGTCCATCTGTGTCAATCCTATTTTTGCACACAAGGCAGAGAGGTTGAATGACTTACTCAAGGTCACAAACCAAATTAGGGAGAAGCCAAGCCAATCATTTTCACATGTTGCCACGGAGAACGCCTGAGGCTACAGACCCTGTTGAGCCCTGCCTGTATTCCCAGGGATCCCTGGGAATCTGACAGTGCCACTGCTAATCTCACACCTCTATCCTTCTCCAGAGAATTGCCCTTGGGGGATAAAGTTGCATTGCCCAAAGAGGCCTGGAAATTATCCCTAATTTAGGGTTGGGCTGTCCCTAGCTAAGGACTGACAGATGAAAGGATAAAAAATCCTCACTTCCTTGCCTCAGGAGAGAACAGGCTCAGATGCAGTGGATGCTAAAGAGCATCACACAGGATCAGGTTGACACTAGACTTCACCTGAAACCACATTCTTTCTCCTGAGAACTTTCTGTAATAAATCACTTGTATAAGAATCCCCTGCCTGGGGAACCAGACCTCACGCTGTGCTTCTCCATGAGTGTTCCAATTGGGCATACTGGCTCAGTTCCCACAATGGTCAGAAGGCCTCTGTGGACTATCTTTATCCAGAGCCCATCAACATTAAATCCAGTGACTCGGATAACCAGGAATAGGCCCCTCGCCCCTTCTGGCTTACAAGTCCACCCTTCCTCCTGGGAAAAGCACCAAGTCTCTTCTCTCTGCCCTCACAGCTCTCACCTGACTTGCAGTTAGGAGCTAAAAGACAGATTCTGAAGTCAGTGAACAATCAAGCTGAGGTTATCAGCAGCAGAACATTGCCTAAAATACTATCAATGACTCATTCTTCCAGCTCTCATTAGGGAGCAGAGAAACCACCCCCAAGGTCCCTAAATTTGCTTCTTGCAGTATGAAATCTCTTCAACAGAAAAATGGGGTCTCATCACAGCATTAATATTAACAACAGGCCACCCAATGCTTGACTGTACTCTGCTCCCTTAGAGGAATCACTGTGCTTGTTCCATGTTCTGACTTATGTAGTATTTGGGATAGGAAAACATCATTTCTGGAGTTTATTATTTAACTATGACTTCTTAAAAAAACCAGCACCCTCAGTAAGTTTGTTTCTTTCCTGACAAAGGTCAGATTATTGACAACCTATCAGGAGAATTGATAACCTGCTATTCTTTGACAGCACTAAATATGAGCTAGGCACCAGAACTTTGCCCCTTCTAACCCTTACAACAGATAGAAATGATGAGGCTCAGGGAGGTTAGATAACATATCAAGATTATGTAGCAATTACATGATAGAAAAGGATCTGAACCCAGGTTCATCTAACTACAAAACATGGGATCAGACCACTTTACACACTCTGATTGCCATTGCCCCAGTGCTTCAAGCTGGTTTTACCCTGCAGCGATTCCTGGTCCAAGCTAAGATTCCCACGGAATTACTGAATGTTCTTTTTTTTTTTTAATGGTGACATTGGTTAACCAAATCCAGTCAGTTTCAGCCATACACTTTAACAGTAAGGCATATATATTTACGCTGTGTATTCGCCTCCCATAGTTAGATTTCTGTCAGCATATTTTCATCTCCCTCCCCATCCCCGCTCCCCTCTACCCTTTGGTAACCACTATACACAATGGAATATTACTCAGCCATAAGAAGAAATGAAATATGGCCATTTGCAACAACATGGATGGACCTTGAGATAATCATGTCAAGCAAAATAAGCCAGACTGAAAAAGTTGAAAACCACATGCAGTCTCTTATATATGAGATATAAACCTAAAAGCAACAAATGAACAGGACAGAGACTCATGGACATGTATGTTCTTGAAACCACGCCATGTTCTCTGACCTTGAGAAAGGGAAGCAATCTAAAAGTTGTCTAGTGTAGACAAAAATAAGAATTAAAAGGGCCTTTAAAGGAAGATGGAATAAATATATTGTTCTCTATTCTACCCATAGGGATAGCTAAACACTACTTATATATCTAAAACAAACACAAGAAGACTGAAAGATAGAAATTGAGAAGGTAAAAGACCTCAGAACCAAAGGAATGACATGGTGACCAGTCCCTAGATTTACTTTCCTCATCATATGTTCCAGACTAGAAACTGACGAAGTTAGCAACTTGGAAATGTCAACAGACAAAAAATAAAAACTTTTCTTTCTATCCAAAAAAAACAAGAAAGGGGCAGCCTAGCCCCTTTTAGATAGAAAACTTTTAGATAATAACCATTCTACTCCAAACACAGCAAAAGGAAAACTGCAGTCCCATCCCCATCCTAACAGCAAAGGCCTGGTAATAAGGCTTCCCAATACACCCACCGGGATGGGTGGGGAGTCGGAACTTTCATTTCTGCCAGGTACAATTCCCTGCTGAGGTGGCAATGGAGGAGCCTAGTGGAGAGTCAGGACCTCACCGCAGAAGTGCCAGTCCCCAGCAGTATCATGGAGGTCCACAGGAACAGTATCAAGGCACCCACCCTTCTGACAGCCACAGAGATATCTGCTTCAGTGAGGAAGTACGTTCTTGAAACAAATAAGAATCTAAAAAGTTTGACAAGTAGAAATTCTAAGCAAAGAAAGAGGAGCTATAAAAAAGAACCAAGTGCCACGAAAATATACCATAACTGAATATTTTTTAAAAGCAAGAACTCGGTGGACAGATTCCACAGCAGAATAGAGAGTATAGAGGAAAGAAAGAATTTAAGAATAGAAAATAAAAAATTGCCAACCACAACAATAGAAAATGGACTGAAAAAAAAAATAAACAGAACTTCAGACCTATGAAATTATAACAAAAGATTTAAAATATTTAGGTCATCTTACTCCCAGGAGAGGAAATAGAGGGTGGAGCTGAAAGAGTATTTAAAGAAACAATGGCTGAAAACTTCCTAAACTTGGCAAAAGACAGATTTAAGAATCTCAGTGAACATCAAACAGGACAAACTCAAATCCACATCGAGACACATCATAGTCACACTTGTGAAAACTAAAGACAAAGACAAAATCTTGAAAGCAGCCAGAGAGAGATGATGCATTAACTATAGGGGAAAAACAAATTGAATTACAGAGGATTTCTCATAAGAAATCAAGGAGGCCAGAAGGAAGTGGGGCAATATTTTTCATGTGCTGAAAGAACAGAACTGCCAACCTAGGATTTTATGTCCAGAGAAAATATTCTTCAGGAATAACATTCTCAGATAAAAGAAAACTAAGAGAACCTACTGCTAACAGACCTACCCTAAAAGAATGGCTAAAGGAAACTCTCTAAAAGAGAAAAAAAAAGATAAAAGGAGGAATCTTGGAACATCAAGAAAGAAGAAAGAGCAGAGCAAAAATAAACGTAAATACACAGACTCTACTCTTTAGTTTTCTAAATATGGTTTGTGATTAAAGCAAAAATCTGTGGTTCTCAAGATAGGCAGAGGAAATTTTAAAACAAGCATAAAAAGGGGACGATAAGAGGAGTTAAGTTCTACACTGGTAAAATGTCAACACGAGTAAACTGTGATAAATCATGTACAGATAAATGTAGTACCTACAGCAAATTCTAAAAAAGCTAAAGAGATATACTCTAAAACACAATAGATAAATCAAAACGGAATTCTATAAAACATTCAAGCAACCCACAGAAAGCAGGAAAAAAGCAAAGGAGAGACTGAAAAGGACGGGGTGCGGGGGGCAGCAGTGAAGGCATCTTCACCACTTATGCCAAGGTCGCTCCAGAGCTAACTGGACACCTTTCATAAGGAGCACAGTCTATCTGCTGTGCAGATATGCTTTTGGGGTGGGGACAGGGGAGGAATCCTCCAGGCAATTCCACAAAGCTCTGCCTTGGGTACTACACTGGGTCGGTGAGCCTTTGTGCTGGCAGTCATGGAAGTCTCCACTCAAAACCAGCAGGCTGACCTACCAACACATCCAAAGGGGCTCCTTGCCAAGGCTGGGGTCTCAGCTAACCTTCAGCACAGTGGAGCCTCCCGCCAGGGGGAGGATAAGTACATTTAGGTTCCAATTATAAAAGTTAAAAGCTCTACTCTCTGTGCAATCTATTCTGCCAGGAAAATAGAACGAAGATGGCTTTGATCAAGATGTGATGAATGGTAGAGGACTGATTCATCAAGCAAAGGAGAAGCAGCAAGCATGAGCACTTGGAGCTCTGTCTCAGATGCTTAAAGAAATAAGATGGGTTCAAAATCGGTCAGCCTTGGCAAACTATCTTACCAGACATGAAGACCCATTTGTACAGGCATCTAAGAAGAAAATGAATGCTGAGAAAGTGAATAGAGAAGTTCTACCCTGCCCCTCTAATTTTTTTTAGAGGCAGAAGTCCTGCCTGAGTCCTTCCAAGAATGTGAGGAGCCCGCAATCTTACAGTAAACCATTTCATAGAACCTGCTTCTGGTCCCCCAAACCTGTCTCATAGAAGAATGCTTCTGAAAACTTTCCATTACAGTTGTTTATAATTTTTATGCTTTTAAAAAAAGCAAAAATGTGTGTAGGGAGGGTATTTATACATTACATGTTATTCACTATTCCAAATGTAATTTTAATCAGTCCAACATAAAAGCATCTTAATATCCTCAAAATGGCACTGGTAATTTTAAATATTAAAATCCACTTTAGGAAAAAAAAATGACTTTGATACATTCTTTCCTTCCAAATAAGCAAAATCAACCTGGCACACACCTCTGATCTTCCTCTTCCCTCTTCCATTTTCTTTCCTTCCGCCTGCCTTTTCCCTTTCCTCACTCTATCTCCCTTACGAGATTACAAAGAACAGGGGCAAAGTCAGGGTTGACCCAAAAAAATCTGATTACTCTTTCTCATTCTACATAGTTGGAAACCTAAAGTTTTTGGTAAAAGTAATTCTATTTCTCTGAAAATCTCTACTTTTTATGTTTGCCCTCTCTTGAGTCAAATCTAACAGATTTTCCCATTGACTTCTGGTCTGTACCTCAGATTCCTAAAAAAAGAATATGTGCAGATGATACCAAGTAAGTTCCCTTGAGTTTTGGAAATAATCTTCCTATCATCAAAAGGCAGACAGCCCAAGGAAAGCTCTTCTCTGCCTACATCCTCTTCTGCCTTCTCAAGAGCAGACTTGGCACTTGTAAAAATTTAGGAAAGTTGCTGAAAATTCCTAAACAGGGTTCTTCAGCTTCTTATATAGTGTTGAATTTAAAATTAATGCCTCAAGTTAATTTAGCTCTTTCTGCCTTGAGTTGATTAGCGAACAATGAATTTCATGCTAATGCTCCCAAGCCATTTGTCGGCATTGCTTACTTCCCATTTCTGCTGATCTTGGTTAAAAAAAAAAAAAACCAGCTTGCATCATCTCATGACCATGCTTCTAAAGTGTTTCCATCAAGTTTACTCTCCTCTTACAGGTAGGATGTTTATTGTGATGGTCCATAATGCCCCAATTTTCCACTGACACACCAAGCTAGTGGTTTTCTAAAGCAGTCCTGGAATCCATTACCATGGAAACAAAAGGTATAAAGACTATTTTTATCTAATAGAAAACGTAGAGGAATGCTAAAAAGATCAGAAGTGTTTTCAAAGTAAGGCTATAACAAAATACATGCTAGCTTAGGTGAAAGAAGACTTGGGGTGGAAAAACAGGATAAAAAGGAAGAATGGGCAAAAAACAAACAAACAAAAGAATGGCCCTCATTAACATGGTGCTGAGTGGAATACAATTCTGTATCTGGCCTTCAATCCAGGTCATTAAAAGTTTCTTCATGTCTGATATAGGCCCTTCTCAAATTTTGTTAGTCTCATTGCCTGCAGTGAAGCAGACCCTTTAACTGCTTCCATTGCTTGGCTCTTGTTCTTCAAGATCATAGCTTCAATAGAATGGGACATGCCTGATTGGCAGGCAGTAACATCACTAATTTTCCACATTTGTAGTTTTTAATCATTTTTAATTTCATTTCCAGGTCAATCACTCAATGTACCCTCTTACTGGCAACATTAGCAGTGGGTTTTGTATGCTCAGGAGCCATGATAAAAACAATTTCAAATCAAGCATAAGAAAAAAAGGATACAGTCAAGAGATGCAGTAAACACGATATGTGTGAGGCTACTGCCAGCATAACATGGTGTACTGTTTTATAGCAACCTTTTTTGTAAGTAGAAAGAATATACCCTAAAATAATGAGAAAAAGTATAGTAAATACATAAACCAGTAACATAATTTATTATCATTGTCAAGTATTAAGAACTATACATAATCGTTCGTGATATACTTTTATGACTGAAAGTGCAGTAGTTACACTAGCATCATCACAAGCACAAAAGTAATGTGTTACACTACAACATTCCAATGACTGCGCCATCACCAGCTGATAGAAAGTTTTCAGCTCCATTTTAATCTTATGGGACCACCATCTTATATGTGGTCCATCATTGACCAATACTTCATTATATGGTACATGACTATACACAGAACATTCCATCCAAAAACAGCAGATACACTTGTTTCCAGGTGCATATAGAACATTTTCCAGAATAGGTGACATGTTAGGCCACAAAAACAAGCCTCAAAAAATTTAAGATTGAGATCATATCAGGCACCTTTTCCGACCAAAATGGTATGAAACTAGAAATTAATTACAAGAAAACTGGAAAAAAACACAAACACACATAGACTAAACAACATGCTACTAAACAACTAATGAGTCAACAGAAAAATCAAACAGGAAATAAAAAATACCTTGAGACTAAGGAAAATGAAAACACAATGTTCTAGAATCTATGGGACACAGCAAAATTAGTTATAAGAGGAAACTTTATAGTGACACTGGCAGGCCTACCTCAAGAAACAAGAAAAACTTCAAATAAACAATCTAACCTTATACTTAAAGGAACCAGAAAAATAAGAACAAAGCCCCAAATTAGCTTAAGTGTAAATAAATGAAATTCTTAAAAATAAAACAATGAAAAAGATTAATAAAATAATTAATTCATTGAAAAGATAAGCAAAATTGATAAACCTTCAGCCAGACTCATCAAAAAAAGAAAAAGAGGAAGAGCTCATATAAATAAGAAATGAGAGAAAAGTTATAACCAACATCACAGAAATACAGAGTCATAAGCAATTATTACAATTATATGCCAAATGGACAACCTAGGAGAAATGGATAAATTCCTAGAAATATACCATCTTCCAACACCGAATCAGGAAGAAATAGAAAATCAGACCAGATTAATAACTAATAATAAAATTAAATCAATAATCAAAAAACTCTCAACGAAGTACAGTACCAGATGGCTGCACAGGTAAATTCTACCAAACATTTAAAGAGTTAATACCTATCCTTCTCAACTATTCCCAAAAACTGAAGAGGGAAAGCTTCAAAGCTCATTCTACAAAACCAGTATTACCCTGATACAAAACCAAACACACTACAAAAATAAAAAATAAACAAACAAACAAACAAACAAACCTACTGGCCAATATCCCTGATAAATACATATGCAAAAATCCTAAAAAAAAATTAGCAAACCAAATTCAACAATACAAGAATGACACTACAATCAGTGGCATTTATTCCAGGAGTGAAAGGATGGGTTAATATCTGCAAATCAAGCAACGTGATATACCACATTAACAAATCCAAGAATAAAAATCATATGATTATCTCGATAGATGCAGAAAAAGCATTTGACAAAATTTAACATCCAATTACAATAAAAACTGTCAACAAAGTAGGTTAGAGAAAACACATTTCAACATAATAAAGGCTATATATGACAAATCTACAGCTAACATCATTCTCAAATGTGAAAAGCTAAGAGCTTTTCCTCTAAGATCAGGAACAAGACAAGGATTCCCACCCTCGCCACTTTTATTCAACATAGTTAGTATTGGAAGTTCTAGTCACAGCATTCAGGGAAGAAAAAGAAATAACAGGCATCCAAAGTGGAAAGGAAAAAGTAAAATTCTCACTATTTGCAGATGACATGATTCTATATGCAGGAAACTCTTAAAGACTCCACTAAAAAAACTATTAGAAATTAATAAATGTATTCAAGTCACAGGATACAAAAGTTACATAAAGTAATCTGTTGCATTTCTATACACTAATAACAAACTATCAGAAAGAGAAATTAAAAAAATAATTCCACTTACAATTGCTGCAAAAAGAAGAATAAAACACCTAGGAATAAATTTAACGAAGGAGGCAAAAGACCTTTACTCTGAAAACTCTAAGAGACATTGATGAAAGAAACTGAAGAATACACAAATAACTGGAAAGACATACCATTCTCACAGATTGAAAGAATATTGTTAAAATGTCCATACTACCAAAGCAATCTATAGATTCAATGCAATCCCTACCAAAATCCTAATGGAATTTTCAAAGAAGTAGGACAAATAGTTCTAAAATTCATATGGAGCCACAAAAGACCCTGGATAGCCAAAGCTATCTTGAGAAAGAAAAACAAGTATGAATGTATCATGCCTCCTGGTTTCAAACTATACTACAAAGCTATAGTAATCAAAGCTGTGGTACTGGCACAAAAAGACACATAGATCAAAGAAACAAAATAGAAATCCCAGAAATAAATCCACACATATATTAAATGGCAACAAAGGAGGCAAGAATATACAATGAGGAAAAGACAATGTTTTCAATAAATGGTGTTGGGACAAATGGACAGCTACATAAAAGAAAATAAGACTTGACCGCTTTCTTTCACCATAGACAAAAAAAAAACTCAAAATCGATTAAAGACTTAAACATAAGACCCAAAATCATAAAATTCCTAGAAGAAAACAGGCAGTAAACCCTCTGAACTCAGCCTTCGCAACATTTTCTGAATCTATCTCCTCAGGCAAAGACAACAAAAGAAAAAGTAAACAAATGAGGCTACAACCAACTAAAAAGCTTTTGCATCACAAAGGAAAGGAAACCACCAACAATATGAAAAGGCAACCTACTAAATGGGAGAAGATATTTACAAAATGATATATCCAATAAGAAGTTAATATCCAAAATATATAAAGAACTCATACAATTCAATATCCAAAAAAAACAAAAAATGAACAATACAATTAAATAATGGCCAGAGGACCTGAATAGACATTTCTTTGAAGAAGAGAGATGGCCAAGAGACACATGAAAAGATGGTCAGCGTCACTAATTATCAGGGAAATGCAAATCAAAACTACAATGAAATATTTCCTCACATCTGTCAGATTGGCTATAACCAAAAAGACATCAAATAACAAGTGTGTTGGCAAGGATGTGGAGAAAAGAAAATCTTAGAGCACTACCGGTGGGATTGAAAACTGGTTCCGTCATTATGCAAAACATGCGAAGATGCCTCAAAAACTTAAATATAGAAATAACACGCAATCCAGCAATTCTACTTCTCAGTATTTATTCGAAGAAATAGAAAACATTACTTCAAAAAGATATATGCACCCCGATGTTCATTACAACACTGTTAATAATAGCCAGGATAGGAAAGCGACCTAAGCGTCCACTGATGAATGGATAAAGAGTATGTGGGTTATATATAGCATACATATATAGTACATATAGAGAATAGAATATTACTCAGCCATAAAAAAGGTGAAATCTCACCATTTGGAACTAAAAGGTATTATACTCAATGAAATAAGTTAGACAGAGAAAGACAAATACCATATGATTTCACTTATATGTGAAATCTAAATAAATAAATAAAACAGAACACTCAAAACAAAAAGACACAGAGAACAAACTCATGGTCGCCAGGGAAGAGTAAGATGAATGGGGTGGGGGGAGCAAAATAGGTGAAATAGACTAAGAGCTACAAACTTTCAGTTATAAACTAAATAAGTCACGGGAATATAATGTATACCATACACAGTAACATTGAAAACAGTGTAATAACTCTGAATGGGGACAGATAGTCACAGATTTATCATGATGATCATTTCAAAAGGTATACAAATGGTGAATCACTATATTGTGTACCTGAAGCTAATATAATATGGCATGTTGACTATACTTCAATTTAAAAAAAAAAGGAAAAATAAAAATCTTTAATACAAACATGCTCATTTTATCATACCTCCGTTTGATCTAGCACTTGATCCCACATGTTAACAAAATGCTGTCATGGGCCACATTCATTTTGGGAAAGGAGTAGGTGCAAACCATATATATTTATTTTGATGTTCTCATTGTTTCATGAAGTCTAAGTAGTTTCACCGCATCCTGCCATCAACTTGAAAGAATAATTTTGGATACATTAGTCCTTCCACGGAAAACTTTCTGATACAAAAACTGCTCTGGCCATCTGTAATAATACAAATTCTTCCCACCCAGTTCTTCCTCAAAAAACATCTGGAATAATAGGAGCTCCCATCAGTGCTTCTAAAGGAATACACGATTCCCAACATTTCCCAGGGAACCATGTGGCCATTCAAGGGGCGGGGAAGGCACATGGGGTCGGACAGCCAGACGTGATCCTTGTAAGATTATTAGCATCCATCACCGACTGTGTTTAAATGCATCAATTCTGGATGCATTCATTTGGTACCTACTATGTGCCAAGGACCACGCCAGGTACTCTAGAGACATAAAGATGAGTAAGACATGTCTCTTGCCTTCAAGAGCATTGTACTCTAGATGGGAGTTGGGTGAAGATATATGTTTAACACAGTTAAGAGAAATAAAAAAGGCATTGAATCACTGTGTATCAAGGGACTGAATAGAGTAAATTCTGCTTTGGATGAAAGGCTATCACTGAAGATCTCAAAAATCCTTTCCAACTCTAAGTTTCCATAATACTAAGTATTGGGGAAACTAGAAAAAACAATTTTCTATTTATGCCAACTATTTATGCCAAGATTCCTAAAATATTTTTTAAATGTCCCTTAGTGTGTATGGTATTTAAAAACAGTGGAACTCTGCTACTGGATTTAATTGCGTTATATAAAACAAAGTACAATGCAAAACTAAATAATTTTTCCTCATAAGAATCATTTTCTAAGTGGGCATAGATTATTTAAGGGTAATTCTCATCATGTAACTGTAATCAGCATTATTTGTAGGTTTTACATTTATTTTACTTCAAATCCTAAACTTGTACCACTTTACTAGAATGAAATGTTAATGCTATTAGTTTAAACATCATGAGATTTTTTAGATAAGATGCTGAAATAATATTTATTCACCAACCTTGGACCACTACAATATTTTCAATCGCTGATTTAATATCCAAAATTTTTTGTTGCAGGTTATGCCTAATACTAATCAATAGAAGCTAAAATTTAACGGGGATTATAATCCAAAAATACAGGTTTTCATTTTAGTTCCTCATAATTCAGAGAAATACTTAAGGGCAAATATAAGTCTGACACATGAAATCCCAATTCTCCCAACACATCCTGCTTCAAATACAGACCTTTAGCCTCACACTACTTCCAAGACAGTGCTAGCTTGGATCAGCATGGAGGCGACAGGGGGGCATTCAGTTAAGAAGTGGTGCTGGGTTATTTTATTTTCATTATAGAAGGAAATTGTGGGGAAAATATTCTCCACTTAATCTATTTTATTTTCAGCAAGGTGTCCTGTAAATATTAATTTATACACACGCAAAATTCACTAGGTACTTTAGCTGCATGAAAACAAATGAAATAAAGTAATCCAAACTAAATAATGGAATTTCTCATATCTTCTTTCCTCAGGCAGAGGGGAAAAAAAATCCAGGGGTTTAAAATTTCTTCCCCAGTGATTTCAAAGACAATAAAACTCATATCAAGTTCCCATTTAAACCGGTGGAGTTATGAGAGTAGAAATTACAAGTTAAAGTGCCACAGCATTAAGAAAAAAAACAACTGCTTATGCCATTTTTAATACAAATCACTCAACACACTTCACACTTAGAATATTGTAAATTCTCCAGATTTTATCTTACCGAGATCTATGACCACTTTGTGAGAGTAAGTGCACAGGTGACTACTCTCAGTTTACACAAGGGTCAAGAAGACAGAAAAAAGAAACTGTGAGCCACTCAAGGATGGTGGCTCTCCTTTTTGGAATGAGGTAAATGAAAACGATTCACTGATAATGCATTTCATTTCTCTCTCAGCAACTAATTGTGTATCCATGCTTAATGAGAATAGTATAAACAATCAAGATATGCATGTGGCGAATAAATTTATTTTATTTTATTTTTACCTACATGGATTTCCAAAATGCAAAGAATGGGGTTAGGAGTAGGGTTTCTCCCGGGTCCTCTAGCTCCTTCTTCAAATCCCACAGCTATTCACCTCCTTTACCTGCCCCTCCCCCGATTGAGAGGGCATAGCATTCTGCCCTCTGGATGTTCTGTACCCACTGCTTGACTTTTAACTGAGGCCTCGAGTTTTGTGTTCACTGGGAGATGGGGACATACCCTCGAACCTTCCTCATTTTGAATCTTCCTAGGAGACCATTAAAGTGATCCTTTAAAGTTCTGTCATAAGAGAGAGACGCTATGAGAACCGACTGAGGTTTCCACTTACTTGTTTTCACATCGCTGAACTGGACCAGGATTCAGGTCAAAGGGTCATGGACTCCCCGGGACCTGGAAGAGCTTTCCTCCTCCCTGGCCTCTCCGTTTATGTACTCCCACCCACACTGCGAGGCCCAAGCCAATCTCACATCACCACGTGAAGCCTTCACTGACAAATGCAGCTTCCCCAGGTGAAACTGGCCTTTCTTCTAAACCCTGGCACCACACTGATTACATCATTTATATTATTCGTTGTCATTTTACATGTGTTAGTGCTTTCAAGTAGATGCTAAGTAATGTGAAAGCTTAGAATCTTCTACTTTCATAGTTACCCCTAGAGTCAAACATAATGCATATACCTGTGGGATGCTGAATAAATATCTGCTGGGGAATTGATTGATTATTACCTATTTCACCTGTTAAGAAGGAGAATAAGGTCTATGGCCATGCCACCCTGAACAAGCCCAATCGCGTCTGATCTCGGAAGCTAAGCAGGGTTGGGCCTGGTTAGTACTTGGATGGGAGACCACCTAGGAAGACCAGGTGCTGTAGGTGTAAAAAATAAAAAATAAGGGATTGTAAACTGACAATCTTGCAATTTGTGAGGTCAATCAAGGGTTGCCTCACCTAAAAAAAAAAAAAAAGGAGGAATATAGCTGGATAATATGCTAGCATTTCTTCACCTTATACTGCTTCTCTTGGTGGAAAAAGAGATTTAGCACTTGTCGAGTTTAAAGAACTATACCCAAAACTTTCAGCATTCTCTCACAACACTCTGATAGGATTCTCTATTTCCCAACTGGATCACAGAATTCCACGTTGTGAAAATATTTCTCTTTCCCTCTGAAGTCTCTTTACACTGGAGTACAACATCCATTTCTGATTAAAATATACATTTATCAGGGCTTAACAGATATGTATTTGACTGATTTACTCTCATTATAAACAGGTGGAGCAAGATAGGTCATAGTGTGAGTCAAAATTAAATACATTTAGTTCCACTATTTTTCTGGTTGTCCAGAAATGAATGTGACTTCTAGAGAAGGTACCTCTGAATTCTTTTAGTGCTCATATTTCCGATATCTATATCAGAAAGTGGTAGATATTAGTGTTATGTAATCTGACCCTGGGAGAAAGAAAAATTATTCCCACAATATGAGGCTAATATTCTTTGTCCATTGTGGGCCTGTGTTTCTGTCTATGTTAGATCATTGAACCAAATACAGCAGAGAAATGAAATTCTAACCCAAAAGACAGACTTGAAGGCTGCTATCCAAGGTTGGGATTAGTTAGCTTATCCCAGCAGCAACAATCTCTTATACCACCAAACCAGAGGTTCTGGAAAATATTTCAAAGGAGCCAGAATTTATTATTTTGATTTCCAAAACTGAATCCAAATGGCACTTTTATTTGGGAACTGGAACAACGTTTAAATTTAGTACAGCTTATCTTTGGGTCATCCCATCTTTCCCGTGGTTTCTGCTCATTATATAAAACTGACTCTTACCATCTAACACATAGACTTGAAAGAAGAGCAGTTCACACCTTCCTTAGTTCTGTTGGCCAGAGCATGGGGTTGGTGAGGTCCCAGTCTCCTATTTGAGCTTCAGGCAAACAAGATAACTTTGCTCTGTGGCAGAGCCTATTTGGACCTATCAGTTGTGCTCTTTCCAGGTCAATGACAACACCCTTATTGGTAACTTGCCCTTGTTCACTTAATAAGGCAAGTCAGTATGAATGGTTGAGAAACTACAGCATCCTACTGATGGAGATTTCAGTACCTTCCTCCATATTCTCATCAGAGCAGACATTTATGGTGCTGTGTGCCAAGGATCTTGTTTAGGACTCTGTAAACTTTATCCTATTTATATTACTTTAAACCTTATGAAGGAGGTACTGTTATTGTCTACTCTTTACAGATAAGAAAGCTAAGATTTAGAAAGATAAACTAGCTGGATTAAGGTAATATAGCTAATAAGCATTACATCAGAATTTGAAGGCAATCTGACTACAGAGCCTGACCTAATTGTATAATTCATGTGAATCTGTTTTACTCAATAGAGTATCAGCACCACTGGATAAGTACATGATAATAATGTATAATTTGAATAAACGGCACTTGATGATGAATATCTATAAGCCACAAATATCTATACAACAGATCTGCATAAGTATGATATGCCGTTTATTCTATAAACGATACAAATAAAAACATTCTCAGAGCTAATAATTCAGTTGGGGAACTCAAATATAGAGAATTGTCACAATGTTAAGTACTTAGATTTAAAGTGTAAGAAATAGTACAAGTACTAATCAAAGCTAGAGTTCACACACTACACCCACATGAAAGGAAGCAAGGGTGAGATGCTGGAGCAAGAACATCTCACCATCCTCCCATCCCGAAGGAGCCCAGTGTGGCACTGTGGGGGACGCACAAACAGACTGCTCCAAGGCTGGGACTAGCCAGTAGATTTCGGGCTGTGTTATACCAAGGAATCGGCCTCCCCAGGTACAGAGGGAACCTGGGAGAGTCTTGGAAGGAGATTAATGGCCAACACTGAGAACACATGCCCATTAGGCTTGCTGGGCCTAATGGAGTAAAGCGGCAGAGGCTGGCCTCCTTCTGGAAGCAGATAAAGGTGGCTTTGGATGATGCTATACCAGGCCCCCTTCTGACCCCACCCCTCTGGTGCTCATTATGTATCTAAAATACATAAAGATTGCATGTATATTTTTATGCTATTAAGAGTGATTAGAGATAGGAAAAGTCCCTAATTACAACTAAAAGAGATGTTTCTCATTTGCCAGAGAATGTGTTCTATCAATTAAATGGGTAAATAGACCCTTTTTCCCCACTGTGGGAAAAGAAGGGCCTCTTGTGACCCTCTATTGATTAAGACAGCTGTAGAATGTTATTTGCAATTTCATTGCATAATGGAAATCAGGAGGTAGCTGTCATGGTTTCTGAAGACAAATTGCTGGTAGCTGAGACAAATCATAGCCTCTTTCATCTCTTACTGTTCTCAATTCCCAGTTAATGTGTATCTTACAGTCTGAGTTTCTTAAATCAGTCTGCTGTACTGTCACAGGTACTAAAAATGAGTAAAGCGGTAATCTGAGTGACCCTACTTTGGAAATTGTGTTCAAATAGCCATTACACTGACCATTACTCCTGAGCTATGCATTATTTAATAAGAAACACAACTTCCAAAAGGGCACACAATTAAAAATAGATCCATGCAGCAGCTGCTGTGATTATGACCAATACAAACAGAAATCCAACCAGGCATGAGTCAAAAGAGAAAAGGCCGCCACCAGACAGAACATCGTTCAATCTCATTTTTGTTTTGTGTCCTTTGACTTGCTAAGTCCTCCGGCAAGCGATTTATATGGAGCCGCATTTCTCAAAGTGTGGTCTACAAAACAGCAGCGTCAGCATTACCTGGGAACTGTTAGAAATGCAAAGTCTCAGACCCCAACCCAGACCTATTGACTCAAACTCTGAAGGTGGGTTTGGCACTCTGTGTTTCAGCAAGCCCTCTGGGTGATTCTGATGCATGCTGAAGTTTGAGAACTACCGGCTGGGAGCCAGGGGGCATTTTAGGAATGTAAATCTTCCTAGGATTGTCCAACCTCTGTTTGCAAAAAGCTATCTTCAGAAGACCCTGGGAAGAAACCTGCCCTGAAACCAAATAAAACCACTTTAGTCTTTAGCGCGAATAAGTAGAAAGAAGAGCACAGGGCTTTCCTTATACAAAACTATTTATTTCTTCACTTGTGTATTCCCTGATTTGCTCTAGAAAGGTTTTCAGACAACTTCTTAAACAAAATGTATCCGGCATTCAGTCACAGCCCATTCTCTTAGGAAGCGTCCTCGCTATTTTCAAAGCAATTGCTTTCATTATTTAAAATACCCGAAAGACAGACATTAATCACTAAGTAAGCTCTTGAGATGTTTTCAGTATTCACTGTAAGGTTGCAGACCTTTCAAGGCTAGAGAAAAGGATAGTAAGAAAGATTCCATTTCAATTAACCAAGTGAAAAATCTGCTCCAACAAACAGGAGTCACGATGCTCCTTCAGCAGTCTGACCATATGATCACCACACTGATTCTAAGTTACTGCATGCCATGAGGAGCCATGGCCTGTGATGTGTGCCTGTGTGGTTTGAGCCTGCCTTACAGCAAGATGTTTGGGGTAATCCATTAATTCAACCCCTTTGCTGGTCCAAGAAAAGGCTGTATACCAAATTTTACTCAAGAGCTAATAGAACTTGGATGAGCCTCTAGCATTGTTTCAATTTTTTTCAGATGATAAATGATCTTAAGAAATGAAAGGGAAGTAACCAATCAGTAAGGGATTTATTAAATAAATTAGGTCTGTTCATATAATTAAAAATCAAACAGCTGTTTCAACAAATGTTTAATAGTCCTCAATCCTGGACAAATATCAGCATTACCTAGTGATGATCTAAAACATACCAATGCCAGGGCTCCACCCAGTTGTGCTGGATAGGTTTTGAGCATCCATATTTTTTTAAAAGCCATCCAAGTGAGGCTAACATGCAGCCAGTGTTGAGAATTACTGATGTAGATCTATATTAACCAATGTGGAAATTTCTCCCAGATACAATATTACATGAAAAAGCAAGTCAGAAGACACACATCTATTAATAAAATTATGTTTATGTGTGTGATTTTATTAATAGATATATGTGTTTGGATGTGATTTTTTTCATTTTATACTGTTTACTTATTCACTGCTTAAACTTTTCAAAATGAAGATATGTTCATGTCTTTTACTTACTTAATTTTTAATTTTAAAAATCTGTTTAGAGAAAATGTGAATTGGTAAAAAAAAAAAAAAAGAGAGAGAGAAAATGTGTGAAAATAGAAACTCTAAAAATATACCATGTCTCCCTCTTTCTCTCCCTCTCCCTCCTTCTGTTCCTTTTTCTCAAAGAGCATAAAAGTAAAATACACAAAATTCTATTTCTGTCCTATCTACCTAATATCTATTATTTTCAACATTTGAGATTGGGGTGAGGGAAGGAGTATGAAGAAGACCAATAGATATATCATTCATTCATTCCTTCATTCACTCGGCAAACATTCATTGGGTCCCCAAGCAGGTCCATACTACATGTTGGAAATAAAACAGCAAACAAGATACACATGCCCTCACAGGTATCTGGACATCCTCCTGCCCTGAAGGTGTTTTGTTACACGAACAAGAAACTTAATCTGCCAAGAGAAGTGAGAAAAGGCTTCCCAAAGTATAGGTGGACCTTCCTCCTGGAGGTATTAGAGTTTTAAGAAGGGATTGCGACATTACCAAATCGGCAAGATGATGACAGATGATACACAGATAGGTAGATAGATGATAGATAATAGATAGATGATACATAGATAGATAGATAGATAGATAGATAGATAGATAGATAGATAGATAGATGATAGATAGATAGATGATAGAGAGAGACAGAGAGAGAGAGAGAGAGAGAGAGAGAGAGAGAGAGAGAGAGAGAGAAAGAAAGAAAGAGAAAGAAAGAAAGAAAGAAAGAAAGAAAGAAAGAAAGAAAGAAAGAAAGAAAGAAAGAAAGAAAGAGAGAGAAAATGGCTGTGAGTTTAAGTGCCAATGACCGTGGGCAGTACCCATTTCTCCCACTTTAATAGAGAATATCCATCATCTCTCATCTGAGATGAGTAGACTCTTTACAAAGATAAATTAAAATCTGCTACAGTAGCAAAGAATAGGCTGAATCTATCTTTCAATTTGCCATTATCTACTTACCATCAAATAAGACGTAACATCAACTGTTACCTCTCGCTGACTTTATTGACTGGGCTCATTTATCTGTTCATCTAACTACATGAGCCTGAAAATGGCAGATTTACCTTTTCAGATTTTATAGTCAATAAAGCCCATTATATGCAAAAAGTAACTCACAAAATGCTTGGCTTCGTGAAAGTGGTTGCCACAATTAGTAGAGTCGCTTAGAAGGAAATTTATCTTAATAAACATAGCCAGCTAAGACTTCCACAGTATTTCCTTTACTTAACATGAAGGTCAGTTTTGGCCACTTATAGCCAGGACATGGCCACGTGGAAAAAAATTATCTAGCCCACACCCACAGATGAATTTCTATGTAAACATTTCATTCGGTTGTTTTGGGAGGTATATACCACAGACTATCTAACCCCTGTCTTTCAAGAGTAAAAAATTAACTCTCTGGGTAAAGTTAAGTGGAAAGACATGAGAAAAATTACATCCTTTTATAACCCTGATACATCTATGTGGACATTACAAGTGCTTTACCTCCAAGCATCGATGTGCTATTTTTAACTTAAAATGTTCAATCATTGCTCAAAGTAAGACATCTGATTCGTGTTCTGAAGAACATATTGGCTCTAATTTAAAGGTGAGAGATGACAATGTTCTAGAAAAGGGGGAAAAAATCTGAGCTTTTTATAAAACATAAGCTACTTCCTTGAAACTGCTTTATAAAATATTTAAATTATGGGCTTCCAGTCAACGTTTCCATTCCTTTGTAATTCTTTTCAAACTACATAATCTCTAATTTCTTCACAGAGCTGGCATTGTTACCTTTACGTAGGGTGGAGCAGTTAAGGGTTTGCTGTTCTGCAGTTACAGGTCACATTATCCTAATGGATGCTACTATTATCTGAAACCATTAACTTGCTACAGGGATTAAACAACCACCTAGGTGACCACTGTGCCCCCATATTAACCCACACATGAAGAGCATGTGTGTTGAGACACAACAGTGCTTCTAAAAAGTTCAGATCATTAAAGTCTCATTCTATAACTCTCATACTTGTTTTCACCATACACTTCGGTCAGTAAAAAAGGTTACTAAAGGAGCAGATTGGAGGCAGGCACTCATTTACTGAGTCCTGGCGTTTAAAAAGCCTTTTAGGTCCCCTTTGTTAAGCCAGCACACCCCTGGGGCACAAGAAGAGCATTCAGTGTTCTCTGAGCCCAGACCAGAGGGTAGCTTCTGCCCCCAGGTGGTGTCTGGCTCCAGACCCCTGTCCAACTCTCCTCTGAAGTTAAAAAAGCTGATTTTTTCATTTGCCTGTGAGCTTTCATGGGAAGGGAAACAAAGATAGGACAGCACCCCTCCTTGCGAGAGATGAGCAGGGCCAGCTGTACTCCTGGGCAGGGCAGGTGGCCCCCAATGCCAGTGCAGTCTCTGGGCGGCTAAATGAACCTCCCATTGACGCCTAAATCCCCTTTACAAAGGCAAATCATTTCATTCCACCATTAGGATCCCGTGGAAAACAGAATCCTCCTCTGACAGACATACTAGAAGCAGATGACTGATAACATAACCCCTTTCCCGAAACAAGGATTCAATTAGGAGGACAGAGAGGGATACAAGGACAGGCAAGGCTGCCACAGGAGGGACAAGACTGAAGGGCGAGGAAGATGTGGCGTCCTGGAAGACTTGGTCTCCTTCACAGCTTAGCCCAGGCTGATACTACATGGCATTACCAGGACTATCCAAGGAAAAAAAAAAGAAGAAGAATGAGAAATTTGAAAATTACTTCTGATTTTAGCCCAAATATTTTCTATATACTGTTAAACAGCTCCCAGCTATGTTCTAAAACCCCCACTAAGGTTTACTGTTGAGCAGGACAGTGAGTAAGTTCATTATTAATCAAGACCATGTTTACATGCCTTATGGTCAAGGTCAATATTTTGTGTGTTTTCGAATCAAAATGCTCTACCTTCTTTAACTCCATTAATCTCGTAGTAAGTAGCAATATATTTATATCCATCATCTTTCTTATATTCTATGAACCTTACGTTGTCCTGGAAGGGCCCAAGCTCCATAAAACTGTCCTAAATCTCACCTTTATTCAAGTCATAGCATTTGGCTTAATCAAGTTATTATTTTTCAAAATGGAACCGTAAACCTATCCCCAATGCATTAATGTTCTAATTATTCCTTTGATAACTATTCTAATATTTCATATCAGTCCTAGCACGTGTTTAGGGTATATTCATATATAAAGTGAAATATTTTTTATTCCAAGAGTGACCATAATCATTTCATAATTAATATCATTCTGAAGTGCTGGCTGGAGGTCTCACAGAAATCATCAAGGTAAATTAAAGTAGCACAACAATAAGCTGTAATTACCAGATTTGCATTCATGTGGTCCAGGTTCAGCAGGGAGATGGGCTGAGTACCTGTATCCTATCACTTACTTATGAAAGACACAAATTTTTCAAGCCCCGGTAACTTGGTTAATAAATATATTTTCTTCCTTTTATTAAATGCTCACTCCATACCAGGGTATGGATCTTAGTTTCAACATCTACCATAACCGACACCCGCTCCTGGCTAACGGACACCCGCTCCTTGTGCTTTGGTCGAGGTGGCAAGAACAGCCCCTTGATGTGCTGACCACTTTCTCAGGAGTTGGCCTGGAGCACTGGACTCTGCCCAAAGAGTCCATGGTAATTCTCACACCTGGTTAGATGCAGTGTCTCCAGAATTGCCCGAGAGAGTAAGGACAGAATTGGCCCGTCAACGAGGGAAGAACAGACAGAACGAAGCTAAGTCCAAACTGCGTAAAAATAAAACCTACCCTCCAGGTAGCCCACAGAGGTTTCCAGCTTCCTTTTGTCTGTCCAAGGAGGCCAAGGACACGGCCAGGTCCTGGTGGAACCCTCCACCTAAATCCATCCACCAACCTAACACAATGTTAATATCCCCCATTTTACACAGAAGCTGATTCTGGGGCTAAGGTAATGTAAACGAGCTCTGCAGATCTCTGCTTGGGGCACCAGGCTACAGGAAGGAGAGGGGCTTCAGATTAATTATGGTGGGATTGATGGGAAGCAGAATTAGTGTACAGGGGAGGCTAATAAAAGGAAGGGAGATCTTCATGAACGTTTTCTTCTTCTCTAAAAGTGGGTATTCGGTTATTAACTCATAGTTGCTGAGTTAATAACAGAAGAAAAGATGCTTTGGAGAAGGAGGGGAGATAGATCAAGGGGAGGGGAGGGAAGGGGACAGGACAGGACAGGACAGGACAGGAGAATAGACTGGGAAAGTGGCTGGACCTGGACATCACCCTGAGAAGAAAATGCCATGTGGCTCAGAATTGGGACTGCGGGGAGAAATTCTAGATCTCCAGGCAAGAGGTCAGCTAGCACAGGAAAAATGATTAACGACTTTCACTTGAAAGTTTCCCTTAAAAGATTCCAGAGATGGAAAAATTAGAGCACCCTTGGCTGCCTTTTTTTTATATATAAGTTTATTCATTTATTTATTTTAATTAGCTTCAAGTATGCGGTGCCTTGGTTAGACATCTATATAATTCATAAAACGCTCCCCCTAGTTGTTCCTGCTCTCCTCTGGCTCTGCACCTAGCTGAAACATTCATGCTAACTGCATTCCCTCTGCCGTGCTCCCCATCCCCATGACCAACTGCTAATTTGTACTTCTTTACCCCTTCACCCCATTCTCCCAGCCCCCAAACTCCTCTCTCCTCTGTCTGTCACCAAATTCTCCACTATATTTGTGAGTCTGCTTTTGACTGACTGTTCTTTTTGTTCCTTAGATTCTACATATAAGTGAAATCTTACGATATTTATCTTTCTCTGTCTGACTTATTTCACTCAATGCCTGCCTCTTTTAATCTGTGTCCTTCCCAGTGCAATAAGGGTCTTTCAAACGTCCTGCTCAAATATCTCTGGAATTCGCTGAAGCCTGTTTTTGCCTCTTTGGTACTCCTTAGACACAGAGGGCTTCTTCTGCTCAGCGGCATCCTCATTTGAGAAAATTTCATCAGTCTGAAAATAGTCGTTAAGCTGTCTCTTAGCATTCTCTCTTGTAAACTCAAGGAATTAATACAGAAGCTGGACAGCCACTTGGGTGGATGCTACAGAGAGGATTCCAGCATACAAAGTGAACCAGCCTAGATGGTCCCCCAAGATATCTTCCAAACCACAAAGCCTTGAATACGATTCCTCTTCTTTTCTGTGAAGTTTTCCATCACTTTGTTCTTGTCCCTAGATCTGTCACCTGTCCATTTTCTCCATATTCTTTTAGTATTTCCAAATCTAATATTCATAGAAACATTTTCTCATAATGCAAAACAAAGCCTCATTAATCCAGAACAAGTTGAAAAAGTCAGGTCCCACTGGTTAAGAAACCAGAGTGAAAAGTATTTTGAATTTTAAAAATTACATCATTGCAAAAGACAATGTATGGATATTTAAAAAAAAATAAAATGAGGACGTTAATAAGAGATGACGAGTTAATGATAACTATTTTATGGCACTTTATACTTTCAAAGTATTGTCACATGTATTATTGTATTTTGCCAATTTTACTCAGTATGTAAATGCAATTTACAGGTAATGGATCATCTAAGTGGAAATATAAATCAAAAAGTCTTGAATTATCCTGCTAAATTTAAACTTTTAACTCAATTAGAATTATATGTAATTATTCCAAGTCTGCATCGGAGCAGTCTGAATTAATGAGGTTCTGCTCTATTGTAGCTATAATAAACCTGACAATGTTATGGCCATCTTACATCCCAGAGTGTCACTCCCATCTACAGATGAGTAATAAACACTGTTTCTTTACACAAGAACTTCTGTCAAAACAGAGCATCCCACTTTAAAGAAGTTCCACCAAGTAAATCATCTTATACCTCAAATACCATAGAAACGTTTTATATGATAAATGTGCTAAGAGTTCATTATACTCCCTAAAAATATTCGTTTGATTTAAAATAAGCCTCATTAAAGAGGATATTCTAAGATGTTGAGGACTCAACATGTCACGGAAATTATCACCTTTCTGTATGTTCAGGAAAAACAGTCACAATTAATCCAATTAATTGTAAATAATGGAACTATATTAACAATGTAGAAACCCAGACTCAGAATCCTCGATTTGAGAACCCTGGCGGCCTTGAGAGGGCCTATGGGCATTGTCACCATCTTCTCCTTCTTCCTAAACCTGCATTTGGCGTCAGAAAAATTCCCCACCCTTTCACAATGGTCCGAAAGACAATGCCATTACCTACCTTAAAAAGTCTTAAAATGTTAGCAACCATGATGGACACGGAGCTTGCTGCAGCACCTATGACTCCAGAAATCTTGTCGGGCTTGGTGAAAATGGGTGGATCCCCATTAGCACACTTCACATCGGAAGCATCTTTCTCTATCAGTGCCTGCACGAATGTTAGCGACTGCTCCAGAGCATACGTGTCCCTGGAGCACGTGTCAAGGATCCGGACACCCAGAGTGATATTGGAGAGGAGATCAGGGTCCTTATTAATCTGGTCGATTGCATACAGCATGGCCTCCAGTCTGTGGATCCCCTTTTCCTTCTTCAGCTCCCCACAAGGCACCCCTCTCTCTCCCTTTGCATGGACAGGGAAGAGACCGCCCAAAATGATGTCCCCATCCACGCGTATGGAATGGGCATACTCCTGGCTGTGAGTTCTTTGCATCATTGTGAGGATCCAGTAGAACTTGGCCGTCAGGAGGAAGAAACAAGGACAAGAGGCTGATCGCTTTCCTTCGCATACCATTTTCTCCACAGGTGGTGTTGCAATCCAAGATCCAAAGTGTATTCTTGCCACAGAATAAGAAGGACCACGCGAGGCTGCACCTTTTGGAGGCTACCATCGGGGCCCACGGGGGAAAAGGCTCTGTGGGTTTCAGCAAGTATTCTTGACTTGAATGTCACAGTGAATTTCCATCAGACCCCTAAGGTTCAATTTTATTTCCATCTAAAGTCAACTTGCCTGGAATGGTGCAAAAATTAGAATAACAGCTGAGGTTCTGATGTTGGGAAGAGGTCAACAGTTCACATCCTTGAAGCCAGCCCTGCGGCAGAATTATTCCTGGGGGCAGAAGGAGGGGAAAAAAGAATTCAGTTCAATGGGTCTACATTTTTCATATTAAGCCCTGTTTACCAACCACTTTTTTTTTTCCTTAACTTCCCCTATTCAGCAAGAAGCTAATTCTTTTTGTCCCACTATGATTCGGAACACCTGGCTACACTGCATAGAAACAGAGATTGATGACATTTTTGGAGCAAGGGAAACAGAAAAGTATCAGAAACTAGGTTGATTCTCCCAAGCCAGAGAGTGTTTTTATTTACCAGCTTATTTCAATAAATCCAATTTTTGTGAAGGTAAAAGTCCTGTGATAGATGGCATTATTTCTTTTCAAATCTGTTTTCACTTTTTAAAGCTGTCTGAATTTAGCATTTAAATGCTGTCCACAAAATCATAATGAAAGGTTATTTTCCGTAATGTGGTCAACAAGCCAGTCATCTGTTAGTGACATTTTTTAGTGCCTCAGATTTCTCAGTGGGGAAAAGCGATTATTCCATCACACACAAAAAAAAAAAGCAAGAAATCCACCCAAGGAGCCCAAATGTATGTTTCATAGCTTGTGAAAGATTTTACGTAGAATGTCAGCTATTTCATATAAATTATCTTATTGTTCTTGATAACAAAACAAAGACCTGAAAATTAAACACACAGGGAAGGGTGATGTGTGAAGATATTCCTAGTGTGATTGTCAGTTTTCTATTAGATTTGTTCTGGTGGAAGCAATGGGTATGCTTATAGTTCTGAAGTAAATACTCCTTGATCCTGGAATCACTAGGAGCAAATCAGAGCTGAAGATCAAATGAAGAGCTTCTTAATTTTGTCTGACTCAGTGGGGAAAACAGTCATTTCATCAAGACTAGAAATAACCTAGAGTGCAAACATCTATAAGCAAATCTACAGGAAAAACTTTGTTCTGAGACCTTTGTTCTTCAAGAATTCCATGAAATTTTTTCAAAGGACTTCTAAGGAGATTTAACAGAAATTAAGAACTGACATAAAATAAGGGAATGTGATATGTGAAACACATATAAACTAAGAGAATCAACTCCACCAACTTATTTTGGCAGGATGGTTGACCTAATGCTCATTTCTAACCTATTACATATGTGAATGTGAAACCTGAAGTGAGGACAATTTCCCCTACCCTGGCCAACCAACATCTGCTTGTATTTCCCATTCACTTGTTCAATTTCCAGTTCATGAAATTTTCATTCTGTTTTCCCTGTCCCCAAGGAAAGGATGGTGCCTCCCTAGAGGATTGAACATATGTCCAAGAGCCTTCAGAGGGAGCTGCACATGTCTGCTTTCAGATTAGAACAGGGGGCTTGTCTTAGCCCACTGCCCAGGATTTCTGAGTATATACCTGAAGGATGCTCAGAAATGTAGCCCACGGCCCACTCTGCTGGGGTAGTTCTATTTTGCCTGTGACAAGGATTCCCTGCCTCCTGGCACATGCTAAGCCCTAGATTTCCTCTGTTCTGCCCCAAAATACTTAGTACGTTTACTGATTTTTCTCACCACTTGACTGATATTCCCTCACACTCAATTCTCCTGGCAGCTGCTTCTCCTTCAGAAAATCTTTCAACAATAGACTAACCTCGGGCATTCTGCAAAAGGAAACACTTAGAAAGTCAACTCGACTTGCTAGATGAAACCATTTAAGTAATGGACTATAAATTACACCGACCACCTAGTAAGAGAAGCAGGATTGTGTTTTGTAGGTTCACAAGGAAGAACAGTTGTAAGACAGTAAAACCTCATTAACTCTGATCACTAAATTCAAAACTTGAGACCACGTCCACATGGCTAGGCTGACCCTTTGCATAGCCTTTCTGATGCAGCACAGAATCAACAGATCCAGGAAGGAGGGATGTTTGTGGAGTAAAGGAAGGGGACCTGTTGTTCTCCAAAGATCAGCCTTTCTTCATTTCACAGAGCCGCCTCAGAAGTACTTAAAATGCTTCAGAGAATAAACGGTTTTCAATTATAGACGAACACAAAGATGGGCCATCTGTTAATTACAAATGCTCATTACCTACTCAGGTGGTATTAACCTACTACCACTCGCCGTTCAGCCCTAGAAGTCATAAAATTGAGTTTCTTTTCAAAGTATCCACATTTGCAATAATTGTTAGTCTCTTTAGCATCTCTTGGGTCTGTTTAGAGCTTTAAGTTAAGGAAGGGTTGGGGGATGAATGCCCTCAAATGGGAAACGAGAAGTTCATTTTAGTTATTATTTATTGGACAGCCTGCTTGAAATTTTGCTTAAGTTCCCTCCTTTGCAATGTAGAACTATTGGCACCTAACCTCTCTAGAGCTTGGTTTTCTTGCCTATGATGGGTTGGCAGAACAGGCCACACAACACACACAGAAAGCACAGCACCTGGCATAGGGTAAGTGCTGAGTAAACAGGAGACACCACTGCGAATCTAGCTGCAGCTCATGTTCCACTAACGTAAAGCAACTTTTTCCATATTTTCCCAGTTGGTAATATTTTCACTGAATTCTGTCACTTTAAACCCAGAGCTACTTACAAAATATTGAAATATTGAGGTTATTTCAAAATCTGATACACTATCATAAAGATCACAGACTCTTGACAGCTGGAAGGTTTAGCTACCCTTTTAAATTCTACAGAAAATATGTTTGAAAGTTTGTGAAAAACCACATAAATCTGGGTTCACTGTATAATCTTACATTGCCTAATCTTGCTCTTATGCAGTTCTTGTGAGCTTTAATCTAAACTCATCCTAGCTGGACTCAAGTTTTAAAGAAATAATGACTTTTGTGCTATAGAAGCCCATAATTCTGCTTCCTATTCTGTGTACAATTGGAAATAAAACAGTTTTCCTCCCAAACTGACCTTTCTCTGGGGTCTGGTACAAACCTCACCTGTGCTCATGGACTTCTTCAAGGACGTGTGTGAGGTCTGCATTCCTGAAATCCACCTTTGAGGGGAGCACACGCTTTGCACTATTTCTGAGCCCACAGGAGAGGCTTGCAACCTTGGAGGAGGTTTCACCATTAGCTGGGGAAGCCTTTCCTGTTCGCTCCCTCCCAGCCTGTCCTAAGTAAACTGCACATCATTTTTTCATTAGCATTTCCATCAACAGTCTTGCTGGCCTGGATATGCTGGGGAGCAGATACCCACCCACCCCAGACACACACACACATACACACACACTGGAACGTGAGTCTGTGGCTCCCTAACAGTGCTCTAGCTGTTTCCTGAAAAGCCAGTGATAAGGACAGATCCTCAAGGGCCAAGGCCCTGAATTCTGCTCCTTTTTATTTTCTACATACCTTTTCTACATCAAAGTCTCAAATGCCTAGTAGAGTATCTTATTGAATATTTATACACCAATTATTAGCTCTTATATAAATAAGAAAGGAAGGTTCAGAAAGACTGAGCATGGCTCAAGGCCCTGATCTAGCAAATGGCACCACAGTCAAAATCTACAAGCCCCCAAGGTGGGTCCTGTTTTTTGAGAAAGTTCCCAATGCGCAGGGACTGGCTGCGACAGCACATGTGAGGATGAAGGCCCTGCCCCTCCACTGAAATCTTTCAAAAATGTGTATATCTTTAATAGTTAGCTCTTTAAGAAAATTAATGTATTAATTAAAAGGGAACAATCTGGGGGCATTTTCAAGGCAGGATGATTTCTGAATCCAACAAAAGGTTGAGAATATCAAATACGGTTTACCCAAACACCCTACCTCAAATCAGGTTTCCAGGCCAAACTGCTGCCAACAAAGACAAACCCCACCAACCTATGTAGGATCGATGAGAATCCGTCATTATACTTGGCAAGTACTTTAAAGACAGATATGGTAAAATTCTCACTGAGAAATGCCATTAGCCAAGAATCGTAATTTTTTCTCATAAAAAGGCCAAACAGCATCACTATGTTGGAGTTCATTCAGCTCTTTAACAAAAAGGTTAAAATGAATATTGTCATCAACTCACAAAACTGCAAATCCAGCAGTTTCCCTCGAAACTGCTCACACTTACAGCTCTCTTTGGTTGTCTTAGAAGATGCATCATACTCATCTATCATCTCCAATGAATGCATGGCCCTGGAATCTTGATGGGGGCAAAATAAGAACAGGTCAGATGGAGCCTTCCCCTGGCAACAGAGACCTGGTATTGGATCCTTGTCTGACAGTCACTGGCTGGCGACACAGAACGTGTCACTTTACCTCTGTGCTTCCATTTCCTCATCTGAGAAATTAGATGGATTGTGTGATCTTTAAGGTGTCTTCCAGCTTCCCATTCTGAGATTCCATGATTTAATAAGGGAATATGAGATTATGCTCAAACAGTAGAGCAAAGCTTTGCCAAATGAACACAACTGATTTTGTTTGCAAGTTGAGTGACTTTTTCCCATCGATGAGAAAGGGTTAGAAAAATTCTTCTATACAGAAAAGCCCCATATTATGAAAATCTGATACATGAGAAGCTCAACTTACTAAACAGATAAATTAGAAAGTGATTATGTGCATTACAAAAGAATTCACTACAGATTTCCTTTAAGTAGCTAAATCCCCTGTGCATTTAAAATATAATCTAATTTAGTAGAATTGAATTTGCCCACTTTTTCGATAACACAGCTATTGCATAAAAAGACCATATTTAAAATAATGAGACATAACTTTTATAGTATGTTATCATATAAGAAGAGGGAAAGGGAATAAAACCAACATTTATTGAATGCCTAGAGCCTCACATACATTATACCATCTCCTTCACAAAATACGCCTATGAGGTTGGTATCATAGCCCCCATTTGGGATACGAGAAACCTAAACAAAAATATTATATGAATGTGTCAAGAATCTTGAGCCAGAATTCAAATGTAGAACTGCTGCTACATTCTTTCCCCCTTGGGTGCAGGACACCATAATGGACACTGAGCTAACCCTAAATAGATAATGCGGACTGTGAGTGTGGCATCCTAGGGCCCGAAAAGTACCTGATTCTAATCTCACTCTCCCCTCCCCACACAGTACTCACTATAGGACATTGGGCAAGCCACTTGACCTGGGATCAGTTTCTTTGTTTCTAAACTGAAGAATGATTTCTGGCCACCTCCCTGGGCTGTGAAATGAAACTATATAATGTATGTAAAAGCACTTTTTTAAACTGCTAGTACTATAGAATGTACAGAAATAGTATTAGTTTAATAATCAATCCTAGAACTGAACTGTTTTCCTAGAGTATTGTGCTTAGAAGATCTGAAAATATCACTTTGCCATCGTATTCAGGGCTGATCAGATCTTAACAAGTCATGTGTCCTGGAAGTTGAAGGAAATCAAAGGAAAACTGGAAAGGACACAAGAGGTAAAGTAAGTGGAAGTACAATATCTGACGTGGGGAGCTGAAGATCATGGACATTTGGAGCATCCAAAGGGCTATTCTGAAGAAAATGGTGACAAGACATTCTTCTGCACTGAAAAGAGAACAACAGGAAACCTTCCTAAATTGCATGCAGGATATAATGCTGAGCTTCTACCACGAGGGGTCATTACCACCGGAAAAGACAGCCAATCAACAGCCCGCACATTCCTACCTTTCGACATAACTTTGTCAGGAAAAGTATGCAATCGGCAACACATAATAATCTCCACATACCCTTCTTGGGCCTCTCCTACCTACATTTTTACACTCTGCTCACCTGCTCCCTCCTCCCCCAGGCCTAGCTCTCCACCTTCCCTCCCTCAGTGCTGATGTGTCCTACAACGCACACCTTAAGACCTGGTTCTCTCATTACCTTGGCCATCCCCCAAAGAGTGAGTAGATTCATTACTGTCATCCCACAGCTGGAACATCTGCACGTATAAGATAATTTCTAGGAAAACCACATATATATATATATTATATATATATATATAATATATATATTATATATATATATATATATTTTTTTTTTTTTTTTTACCAAAGAAATGTCTCTGATGATGGTAAAGACTGGCAATGTAACAAGCCAAAACTGAAAATGATCATGAGTCAGGAGCCTCTCAGCAGTACCCTTAAATCACTCCAACAACAGTGCCCATCACTCGGAAGGCAGGTCCTGGGATCAGAATGCATCGTGTTAAAGGTCCTTAGTCAGTGAGTGAGTTCGTCACGACTTGGCGAAGCATTAAGCAGAAATGAAAATCAAAGAATACACCTCTCTGAGCCGAGAAAAAAAGAAGGGAGGAGGAAGGAAGGAAGGAAGGAAGGAAGGAAGGAAGGAAGGAAGGAAGGAAGGAAGGAAAATTTCTAGCAGACAAAACACCTGCTCTTGGGTTAGAAACAATATGATCCAGCTGGCTCCTTACTCACACCCTCTCCTGGAGTGACTTTCTCCAGGGCAAACTACATGTATGAAGCTGGTGATGTCCAATCAGACTCTATCAAGAACACAGCAACAGTTTCCTGAACCTTCGAAAGCCAGCCTATTCAACAAGCATGGAGATGGGTCAGGTCTTCACTGTGAGTCCAGTTAAGAGATAAACCCAGGTAGCTTCTTCTTTTTTAAGATTCTGGGACAGAACAACTCCACTCTCAAGGCAAAAGCGAGGTCCTCTTCATGTTGGGCACTCTAACTACGAGAGGAAGATGGTGGGAAGGAAACTTTGAAGGAAAAATATCACTGCTACCAGGAGCATGTATGTCCTGTGCCTCATGCCCTGAAGACAATGGAACATTCTTACACAAAGGCTGGAATGCGATGCTGCCAAGATGAAGGTCAGCTGGTTGCTGGCTATAAATAGCAATTACACAAGCCCCCTAGCAGCTTCCCACCTGCCCAGCCAACTTTATAAAGAGCACCTCTCTCCAGACCTCTAACTTCTTCCTGCACTCACTGAAGCTCCGCTCTTCCTTTTATCTATTCCTTTTAGGTGTTTTTAGAATTATTCGAGTAGTCATAATTTACAGAGGGAGCACGATAGGGCAGAACTAGCCAATGCAAACCAAATAGAACAAGTCAAACCTAAATAACACAATAGAGCTGTGTTCTCAGCACGTTTTGCTTTATTCTGGGTAAAGCACAAGACCTGAAAGCAAGAATTCCCTATCGCAGGTATCAGACAACCTGTAGTTGACTCTGAGCTGGGAAAATTACATTTAAATATCTTACCTCATTTTCCCTGGTAAAAATGTTTTTTTTTTCTTCAAAATTATCAAACCACATATTTTCAAAAACCAGGCAATGAGTTTCAGACAGCTGATTCTGTCTCCTAGAGAGCTTTCATGACATTATTCACAAGCGACCAAGGTAAACTAAAGTGGTTTCTGTAGCCATTTGCAATTATTGACAAACAATTTCATAACGGAAAATGAAAATTACAGGCAAGTGCAATAAGCTGTTTATCCAAGATCTACCTGCTGGTGGCTCTTTTTCTCTTTTCTTTCAAGCAAAATACAAGCTGTAATCAGAATGCATTTGTCCCGCTTATGATTTTTCTTGTATTTCACCACCAACCCCGTTTTCTAGTCCGGTCCGCTGGCAGGATTTGGATTCTACTGGGGTAAGTGATGGAGACGGTAGTGTATTCTTGGGTGTCTGCGAGAATGCCCACGTGGTCAGGTCTAGGGAAAAGGATCACCCCCAAACGGCAAACAGGGCATCCCCTCCCAGGGTGGGCCTCGCTTCTCGCTTCGCTCCGGAGACTGAGAGGTTTGGGTTTCTGCCGCGGGTGGGAATCCTGGGCGCGCAGACACCCTCTGACCCCAAGCTCTGCAGTTTGGGGCCCTGGGGAAACAGTTCTTCAAGGAAGTGTGCAGAGCTGTCTGGCGCAGCTGGGTGACTCGCACGTCCCTCTGCACTTCATTTGCACTAAAGGGACGTGTCAGACAGACGGTTTGGGGTGGGGGGGCTGGTATATTTTCGCCAACTGTACTAACCTCAAGAGATCTCCGAGCTATTTGGCAGAGCAGATGGGCTGGCTCCCCGCGCGGCTCAGAGGTTCTCTGCCTCTACCTCCCTCCCAGCCCTCGGCCACTCACCCCGCCCCGCCCCCCTCTTCCCCGCCAAATCTTCCTTTTTCTCCTCGGTTCCTCGGGCTCGGATAGAGCCCAGGGCCCTGGGAGGAGTACCTGCTGGCCCTCGCCTTTCCCACGCCGCCGCGGCAAGCCCGCACCGCCCCGTCCCCGCCGCACCTGGCCGCCCGGCGCCCACGCCTCCGGCGGGTCCGCCCGGAACCCGGGCCAAGCCGGCCGTGGGTCCTCGGGAGAAGCTGCGGGCGCGTCCGCCTTCGCTTCTTAAACTCAAGATCCTTCAGACCATCCCTCCTCCCCCGCCCCCAACAGGACACGGAACTCCAGTGTTTTCCCGAAAGCCACAAAGGGGGGCGCGGAAATCCCAGCCCCGCCGCGCTCGCTCGGGGCGCGCGGACTCCGGGCTGGCCCACGCGGGGCGGGGGTGGGGTCCCGAGGACTCCCAAACCGCCCGGCTCCCCCCGCGACCCCCACCTTTGTGGGACCCTGGGGAGACAGTCCGCACCCAGCCCCACGCTCAGGAAGACCGGGGTTACCCCCAGCGAATCCCAGAAGCCTCTGACTTCGGGAATCCCTCCCGTCAGGTTCGCAGAACCGGTACCTCGTCCTCTCGGCGGGCAAGTCCGGATCCGGCCGGGGCAGGTCCGGGAGGTGACCCAGGGCAGGCCCGCGAGGAGGGGCGCTCCGGATCCGCGGCCGGGCCGCCGGCCCCCTTCCCTCGCCCTTTAGTCTCCCCTTCGCCCGCTAAACTTTTGGGGGAATCACGCCTCCAAGCCTTGCGAGTTCCGAACTAAGCCTCCCTCTGCTCTGAACCTCTTCGCTGGAGTGTCATCGTGGGCAGACGACAGGGGTGGCCGCCGGTTCCTGGCAACGTGAACCCAGCAGACACCCAATCAAGCGGCAACGCGCGGCCAGCCCCTCGCCCCCGGTGCCCACTCCCCGCCGGCGCCCGTGGCGAGCACGGCCATTCCCGGACTCCGGCCAGCAGACGCGGCTCCTCAGCGAAGTGATCCGAGAAGCAGCGGCGCACCTGGCCGGCCGTGCGCTGAACGGTTTTGGGGAAGAAAACGGAAAAGGGAAAAAGGGGGGCGCGGGGGACTAAACGGGGTTCTCCTTTTTCCTCCACACAGCGCCTGGGGCCCCCGTGGCCCCGCACTCGCTCTCCCCGTCTCCGGCTCGGCCGCTCGGCGCGTCTTACCCGGCTCCCCGCCGAGGGCGCGGGGAGGGAGCCGCGGGGCGCCCGCCGCTCCATGTCAGCTCCGCCTTCGCCGCCGCCGCCGCCGCGCCGGTGGCTGCTCCCGGGGCCGAGGGGGCTGCGCTGGCCCTGCCGGCGCCGAGCCTCTTCCATGCAAATAGCAAATACTCCCACCCGCCGCCGCGATTGGTCTGCGCCCGGCGCCTCCCGATCCTCCGCCCGCGGCCGTTCACCCCGCGCGGCGCGGGGAGCCGCGGCCGGGATCGCGCCCCGAGTCGCCCATCGCTCGGAGCCCACCACGCAGTCACCTCGGGCAGCGGGAGGAGGATCCCCGTGGGGCGGGAGCCGCCCCTGGACGTCGGGGTCACCGAGGCTGCCCCGGCGCGGGCGGGGAGAGGGACGCGCTCCGCCCGCGGAGTCCCCTCCGCGCTACATTCCCTCAGCCCCGCGCGGCGCGGGGACCCGAAATGTCACTTTTAAAAATCACCCCCAGCCGTGCGCCCCGCCCCCAGCAGAAAAGGGAGGCCCCACGGGCGGCGGGAGGGGGCGGTGGGCGGAGGCACGGGGGCGGGGGCGCGGGCGGCCGCGAGCGCCTGGCGAGCCCGGGCCCCGCGCCCAGGGCCGCGTGGTCGGGACCGCGAGCCCGGACGCTCCGCTCGTGAGCCCAGACCCAAACCGGTCCCGGCGAAGACGGCGGGGCGCGGGCGCGGGTCCCGCCACGCGCCTGCTCTTCGGGGCTGCTCGGAGCGGAGCCCGCCGGCCGCGCGGTCCCCCCGCGAAGTTTGCCCCGCGCCGCGCGGCTGTGCGGACGCGGCGGGGTCCCCGACCCCCTTCCCACAGGGACTGGGGGTGGGGGGCGCTTCCACCGAGCCCCCGGAGGTGGAGGAAGACTAAGATGACGGTCCCGCTGCGGGCGCGGCGCCCGTCACTGTGCGGAGCCGACGCAAAGCGGACGCGGGCGGGAACTCCCGCTGGGCGCCCGAGGGAAACCTCGGGACTCCCTCCGCGCGCCCCGAGCTAAAGGAAACCCTCGCGCTGACGCGCGCGGCCCGCGGCCCGCCCCCACCGGTCGCTTCCCCGCGGCACCTGCCGCCGGGGCGAGAGCGCGCGGGGGCGAGCGCCCTGGTCGCCCCGCGCCGGGGCCGCCGCGGCCCCGCCGTGCGCCGGTGACAAAGTGCCATCCAGAGGCGGCCGCGCGCAACTGCAGCGGGCCCCGCGCGCCGGGGAGCGGGGGGCGGGCGTCTCCCCGCCGGCCCGACCGGTGGGCGCGGGGGAGACGGGCACAGCCGGCGCGGGGCGGAGAGGCGCGGGCAGGGAGGACAGGCCCCGGCGAGGCAGGTCCCCGCCCCCGCCCGGCGTCTCCGCGGTGAGCTTCATCCGGCGGCCTCGGCCCCGCGAACTTCCTGAGCAGGACAGGTCATCCTGCCGCATCCCGGACCTGGCTCCTCCTCCGCGGCTTTCTCGAATTCTCACACCGGCTCTGTAAGATGATCAAAATTACCTACAGGCGAAGAAGGAAAGGGATTTGGTGACACAGATGGAAAGTGCTAGAGCCAGGAATCAGAGCTGCCAGGCCTCCAGACCCCGCACACACCTCCTCCCTGGGGCTGTCGCTTTCCCCAAGGCCGGCTTTGGAGTGCGAAGGTTCCACTGCGGAGACCGCTGTCTCTTTCTTCCTTTCATAAAGCTACCCTAGCCCTTGGTCACTTAGAAAGATCTGCATGTTTCCAGCTCAGGAGAACTGTTCCTTTCTCATTCCCTTCTCTTCTTAAGGGGCTCTTTGATTGTTGAATCATTATCTTATGGCCACAGCCACCTGGAGGGAGGAAGGAGGGTTTGGAGAGATTAAAATAAAGACTTGGTCCCTTGTCCTCAAGCTGCTTCTGTATAGGGAAGCTCACTACACTGAGTGTGGAGCACAGCCTTGGAAGGGGTGACCAGCGGGCAGTGCAGCCTGGAGTAGAGAAGGCACAGAGAACAACACCCTGATACAAATATGGGGCTGGGTGTGCTCATTGGTTACATGTCTGCATAAGAAGTTCAGTGGCTTTCTTACCAGCTGTAAGGGTTCCTCCATATCCTCCAGAAGTGTGCAGGTAAGCTCAGCAGCCTGGCTTCTACAGTAGACACCCACCCCACCCCACCCCACCCCACCCCACCCCGCAGTCTGGTGATGCCTGTTTCAGGGACATATAATAGGTAACGTGGGTGTACGGATAAGTCCCTCTCTAACCCCTTTACTATGTGTGCTTCATGTATTGGGAAGAACATAAAGAAGGGGGCAGGCAGAGCAAGCCTGAAAATACCCTGAGCCCAGAGTTGCTGACCACACCACAGGCTTCAAGGTCTCCCAGAGGCCACTGTGAGCCCAGTAGGGTTGTTGCCCCAGGGAGAGCAGCACCCAGGGACTCTTGGTGGGCCAATTTCAGTAATGAGGACAGCATAGCCAGTTGCAGCTTAGGAGGCCTGACAAGGCTAAGTGAGCTGCTCAGAGGAGAAATGCCTAATGAGCCTGCTTTTTTTCTTTCCCTGTTGATCATTACCTGCAGAGAACTGGTGTCCTACAGGCATATTGCTGCCCTTTTTTTTGGTTTTGGTTTTGTTTTGTTTTTGTTTTTGTTTTTGTTTTTTTGGTGTAGCCCTCTGAGAGGTAAGTAGAATTGATCTCTCCTAGGGAAAGTATAATTCTGATGTTTGGTTTTGCATCATGTTTAGCTCTTGAAATTCATAGTGAGCCTCATCCCACTTCCACATGGAATCCTGTAGGAAATAGATCCATTTTTATAATCTGGAGTGTTTCCAAGGACTTTGGTGGCCCTTGAGCAAGTGACATATAGTTACAATCCATCCAGAATGATAGCAACATCAGAACACAAGAAGAGAGATTGTCTCCACAACTCGTTGGTCCCTCAGTAACACTCACACACACACACACACACACACACACACACACACACACACACACAAAAGGCACTAGACTTTTCAATCTTATTCATCGAGCTCAAATCCTATGACTCTGCCTGGCCTCTGCTGCAGCCTGTGTCAGAGAAGGGGGTCTGAAGCCCAGGTAGCCCACATAGCAGGTGATTCCAAAGTCATTCACCTGGTCCCTCCTGGGGCTACCGTGCTGCAATATGAAATGTGTCTTTGCAAAGTGTCTGACCTCTTCATCCATCCCACCCCAAATAGTTATGCAAACCAAGTATATTTCCTGGTGGTTAATCCTTCAAGAAGATTTGCCCATAATCTCATATTCAGTTGATTTGAAATGTGAGAAATTGTCCATGTGTTAGAAAATGCAGAAAACAATGCCATATGTTTAGGGTTCATTTAACTCAAGCTGTTATATGTATTCCACGCATGGAAATTTATGCCACAATTCCTGCTTTGGGGTAATCATTAAGACTCGGAGCTTTTGCAGGCTACTCACTCAGGAGGAATATTGACAGCATGAAGCTCCCACATGGAGCAAAGCTGACAGGGTAAAATGGGAATGGGATTTGTTTCTTTTGGAAATAAGACCATATTTTTCTTGCTAGACCATCTGCAGGTGGTGGTAAGTGTACCATGTGGGTTTTTCTCAGTTTATTAAAGCACTGGCTATTGGAAGCAGATCAGACATGTGAGACTGACAGACAGGATCAATGAGGTTTGTGACAGCACTGTGACACTCAGCTCCACAGTCAGCTCACGCTTCCAAGCAGGAGTCATGGGAGGGAGCTCCTCAAAGCGTACATATGCACAGTACACACGCATCCCTACCAGCTTCGTCTGGGTTTCCTGAGAAATACAACCTGAAACAATAATTCAAAGGCAAGTAGTTTATCTAAGAGGTAAAGGAAGCCCCAGTAGTTGGGTGGATAAGTGAGCTGATAAAGCGTGCACTATGGACACCTGGAGGTTGATCCCACTGGGCAACTCCAGAAGACAGGGTAGAACACACACCACAGAGCTGCCCAACCCAGGGGTGAGGGAGCTGAGCTATCTACATGCTCACTCCTGCCAGTTTGGTAAGAACTGCTCACAGGAGGTTAATTTTCCATCAGTTTCAGCCTACCATAGCCACATGCCCATCCTTAGCAACGTTTATGCACCTAGAGGCACAAAGCCATTTCGTACTCCTCCCAAGCCCAATCCTCTTTACCTCCGGCATAACCTGGCCCGAGAGAAGGAAAAGATAATGCAGCTCCTCTGCAGCACTGTGATGCTCGCCATCTCCCTGAGCAGGAACCAGAGACATCTTCAAGCCAAGGAAACTACTGATGAGAGAAGAATCGCTTTTCACTTTTTCTTATGTGACCTCTTTCGAGCATTAAACATATACATGTATATATCCTTTTGAACTACCTGGAGAAGGAAAATTGTGTTTCCTAGCACAGCAACACACTCATTTATTCCTTCCCCGCCCATCATCCCAGAACAACTCAGTCTTCTTTTCCTCAAAATCCTTCCCAGACTTTTAGAGCACCTAAACATGACCTACACAATTCAGCTGTTGGTTGTTTATATTCTTACATTTGCTCCCTTATTGCACATCTATCAGACTGGACTGTTGTCTTATAGTGTAGCAGCAGTGACTTAATTTGGATCTCTGGGCATATACTTAAAAATCATTAGTTACTTGACCGTTAACCTTAGAAAAAATCAAACAGCCACACCACACCTACTACCACCATCACCACCACCACCATTACCACCCCTCACGTATACAACTTAGCTTCCTCTGAAGCTGAAAGCTGATACTAGAGAAAGTTTAATATATATTACATTTTAAATTACTTTGTAAAAATTGCTGTGTGTAACTCAACCCCTAATGTGACTTTTATTTATATATTTCAGCTTCTTAGGTTTAAAAACTATTTAAAACTTACTTTTTAGTGATTCATTCGATTTTTAATCTGAATCTCAGAAACCTGTGTTCTTATAAACACAATACTTAAAACGATGTTGGGCAAATAGAAAGAACATAAATGTTAGCAATTAGTTGCTACAGTTCAGAAAACAATTTGTATTATAGTTCATATGAATTTTTATTCATAACAAAAACTTCTTGTGATAATCTTGATGTCAGGAATGAGCTTTAGTTTTATGGGACTTCCAGTGCCAGGGTATTTTGGCCTGTTTTGCTACTTGTCCTCAACTGACCAGGTAGTAATAACCAAACAAAAGTATACAGATGAGCATGAAATCATCTAATGAGTAATGAGTAATGAGTCCAGATAAGCTATTGATTATTTCCCAGATTAATAACCAAGTAACTGATGACTACCTACTTGACCCAGAGAACTAAATAAAGTCACAGCCAATATACCATAAAACAATAGTCTAATCCCACAGAGAAAATGCAGGAAAACAAACAACCAATAACTAAATTATATCAGTCAGAGTAGGGTGCTATAGAGGTCTGGGAAAGTTTTAAGTAGATAGAACCAAGCTGGTCCAGAGAGAATGGCTAGAAAAGAATGGATAGAGCAATAATGAGTACACTCCAGTGCTTGTGAGAATCACAGCTTTCTCTTCGCAGGCAGTTTAAAAGAATCTTACTAAAATATTGTTTTCCATGTGCAAAGTGTGGCTTACAATAAGCGTATCTGAATCCCACCTAGGCATATTGAGATACCGAGAGGACTCTGTTAAGAGTTGGATTAAAAGGCAGCAAACTAGGTGTTCACTGCTATGAGCAAATCACCCCCGAACTTGGCAGCTTTCTACAGCGCACATTCATTATCTCAGAATTTCTACTAGTCAGGAATTCAGACCTCGCTTTCCTGGGTCTCCAGCTCAGGTTCTCTCAAAGGCTGCAAAGTGGTGGCTGGGGCCTCAGCCGTCTGAAGACTTGGCTGGGACAGGATCTGCTTTCAAGCTTACTCAGTGGCTGTTAGCAGGATTTAGTTCCTTGGGGGATGTTGAACTGAGAGCTTCAGTTCCTTGCTGGCTCTTGACCAGAGGCCACTCCTAGTTCCTTGCCACCTGACCTCTCTATAAAGCGGCTGACATCAGGCCGCTGGTATCATCAGAGTGAGCAAGAGAGAGAAAAAGTAAGAGAGTAGCAGCACAATGGAAGTCGCAGTCTTTTGTAACCCCTCACAGAGGAAAAGGGGGCAATTATACAATTCCAGGAAGCAGGGATCTTTGGGGGCATCTGAAAAGTCTGTCTCCCACAGGTGGGTCTGCAGTTGTTGCTTTGAAGATCCCGGGGGAAGTAAAGTAAGGGGAAGGGCCGTTGCAGAGCTTTAAACATGACTGTCAATAGCTCCATCAGACACGCAGAGCACTTGTTAACCAAGGAACAGCATCCACTTAAAGCACTCTTCAGCTGACAAAGTGTTAACATGCTCTTGCATTTAAAAGGGAAAAAATACGTTTGTGAGGTAGAAAAACAACAGTGGGATTTCACTGATTCTTAACAGGCTTTAATTTTGTTATCTTACTTCTGGATGTGCTGTCACAAAGCACTCTAAAGGATTTCTCCTGCCTGTAACTGACAGCAGTCTTATTTTCCCCTTTCTCCTTTTCCTCTTCTCACTCCTTCCATATTCAGATTTAATCATAAGGAAGAAGATAGAATGAGGGTCTTTTAGTTTGCTTTTCTATTTCAACCTGAGAGGAGGAAAACAAGCAGAAAATGAATTGAAGAGAGAAGGAGGGAAGGAGAGAGAGGAGGGAAAAGGAAGGCTCTGGAGAAGACTTTAGCCATCTGGGTTTTTACTGTCTTAACTTCCCACTTCACTTTTTCTGAGCTAGAGAAGCAAAATCCAGGAGGATTTCCAAGGGCAAGTTTTGGGTGCAATTTCTGAGTGCAAAAGTAAATGGTGGAGGGGGATGTGGAAGCTGGCGGCAACATTCAGGGCTGCCCCACAGCTCTGGGGAGCAGTTGAGACCAGGGCAGTGGGCCTGGGAACAGCAGGGGCGAGAACGGCCAAGAACAGTAGCTGGTGGGTAGGGCCAGGTCCAGAAAGGGATTATGAAAAATGAGAACTTAAACATGAAACGGAGAAGGAGTAATCTTTCCTTAAGGACATGTTAATGGTTGCTCAGTACCAGGAGGAGTATTTAAAAAGTCCCCATCCTTACATTCTGCATCTCCTCATTCTCCCTGCTTTCCTTCTCTACATTTATCTCCTAACTCCACCCGTTCTCTGTCTCCTTTTCTATCTTCCCATCTTTTTTTCCTCCCTTTCTTTCAGGCTTCACTTTATAAGCGACCTTACTGCAGAACAGAAAAATAGTTATTGTATGTTGTACTTCCAGAATAGAATTTCCTATTTCCTGTTCTAAGTTAAAAACCTTAAACAGATGGTTATTTCTTTAAAATCCTCATGTTTGAACTTTATCATTTTTAATTTGGGCTACCCTCAATGGATTTTTTTTTCTTTCTCTGACCCTTGATAGGAAAAGGTTTTTGTGTTCCTACCATAATGGTAGAATTGAGTATATGTTGTCCTTTCCTATAAAATAATACACTTGTTAGTAAATTTAAAGGGTCATTTTTTAAAAATCCGAGTTTTCAATTGGAAATTAGTGTCAAATTTGAACTAAATTTAAAATCTTTGCATGTGACCTGTGGATTGAAGATTTCTTACAATATAGAGTCTCATATTCAGCCATTTTTAGGAACATGTATTGCAAAGGCATTGCTACAGCGTGATGAATGACAGTAAAGAGTTTCATTGACAGCAATGGGGAAGAAAAGATGATAAGCAATAATTTGATCTCAGACTTTGGAAAATAAAATGTTTAAGCCTAATTCTTAAAAGGCTAAAATTAAACTTTTCACCTCAATTCTGATGCTATTTTAACAGCATGTATAGGGCTTCCAGCTGCTGCACTCTGAGGTGTGATCCTGCCACTGTCCCAGCTTAAGGAGGACTTTGTCACAGCAATGCCTTGACTATGAAATCTTCCAGAGATACCTGAATACCACTGGATAGTGCTCCAGCTGCCCAAGTGAGGAGGCGCCTCACCCTTCCCCACACCATACGAAGCCAAGACATCAGTTGAGTAAACATTTCAGGAACACTCATGTCCCACCGCAAAGACACTAAATAGTTCACTGTGCTCACGTCCAGATTAATCAGGTGAGGATGGTTTAAACTCCCTAAGAAATAGACAGACAATCCTAGCGTGTTTTAAGGATGGCACTGCATCCAACCACCAGCATGCGTGGTCGGCCCTTTCACCATCTGACAATACTGGTCGTTTTGCCAGTGTGGCTCCTTCTGAAGAATTGTTTTTAGACAAATACATTCTCACACATTTATCTCTGAAGTTCAAATGAAGCATACAAAGTCTAAACTTTTCTTTTATAAAAGTTTATAAGTGTTGGAAGAGGAAATTTGAATCTTTCCTCTACCAATGAGGACTACCCTTCTCATCTGGGCTTTGAGAGAGGAGGCAAAGGAGTAAGAAAACAAAAAGGGAAAAGGAAACAGAAAGGGCAATAAGGCAGGGAGAGAAGCTAGAAGGTTACCTCAGAATGAAGGAACAGAATTAAAGACACCCAAAACACAGGTGCATTATTTCTAAATAACTCAATTTTGGGCCATAGCTATACTCATTAAGCTAGAAAAAAAAATGTTGAGGTGATTTTCCAAATTCTTTAAATCATGGTGAGGAAAATGATGGTCAGAGCAGGACAGGGACTGGTCCGAAGTCCCCTGGTAGGTTAGAGGAAGAGATTAGCCTGCTACTACTGGCCCAGTCCTTTGCACACCACCCCAGATCTCTTATAAGGAGTGTTAGGTTTATATTGTTAGAGATGTACATATGGCATATATGGTTATACTGTTATAGATTTCTTTCCCTGTGTTTGTAGATTATCCCATGCAAAATAAAGTAACAAATGATTTTCTACTAAACCATTCTCTAATGTTTACTGGGTATTTAAATTTACTTGACCAAAAGTCTTAACCCCAAGTATATTGAAATGAAGAAGACAGGTAAAGTGAAGATTGCCATTTATTTACATTTCCCATAAGCATGTATTAAGCTTCACCTACTCTTGAGCACAGCATTATCCTGGCTATAGCTTTTTATATTCAATCTTATTTTCAAGACATACGGATAAAAGGTATGGAGCCTATAACAACTTAAGCTCCTCCCTAAGGGTAGGATTAATTCTGGGCAATGCCAACAAACTGGCAAAGATTGCTAGAGTTCACCTTCCCAAGCTAACCTGACCTCAGTCTCCAGCCTTCCTCCTCCCAGTCCCCTGTATCCCCTCCACCAGGAGCAAAATTATGAACATTTTAACAGAGGGACAATAATGGAAACCCCAATAAATGTAATGAAATTGAGAGAAAAAAAAAGATTGAAAACTCTTAACACTAAAATTGAAATGACTACCAGCAGTTTAAAAATATGCATCTCCTGGGAAAGGATTTGTCTTTTAGAAAAGTCCTGTGAAGATGTATGCCCAGTGCCCATCTAGTTCTCAGGGCATAATAAACTCTCTTTTTGTTGAATTGAATCAACATATAGTTCAATAGGCAAAATTAAGATTTCCAAATCAAACTGTCTTTATTAGAGCATTGCTTTCAGGGTGATAACTGTCTCTACTGATAATAGTTTATACAGGAAAGTGCTAGAATCTTGAATGACCACGTAAGCATCTGAAAATATCTTTGAGGGTCTACAGCCATGCCACCCTGAACAAGCCCGATCCTTTCTGATCTCAGAAGTTAAGCATGTCAGGGCCTGGTTAGTTCTTGGATGGGTACCACCTAGGAAAATCAGGTGCTGTAGGCATAAAATATTAAAAAAAAATTTTTTAATTAAAAAATCTCTGAAACATTGTTATTTTACTCTTGGTAAACAAAATAACTCTTGTAATTTAATCCTCATAGCTTCTCTCACCAACTAGTCTATAAACTTAAATTCAGAAAAGACATAGGTATGATATCTTAAGGACTTATTCTCCTAACACATGCATTACCTGTAATCAGAATTCAGCAGATATTTGCTAAATAAGTGTGAAGAAAAAAAATGGATAAAAATGAGAAAGAAAAATGGGTGAATGAAAGGGTGGGTGGACGGATGGATAAAAGAAAGGAAGAAAGTATAAATAGAAAAGGGAAATCAGATTAAATGCCACATTTACTTTACACAATATGAAACTTAAGTAGAATTTCAATTAGAAGGAAATATATACATTGGAGACAGAAAAAAAGGGAGAAAAAGCAAAGAAAAGATCACTGCAAGAAGCAGCCTGGGCAGGAAGAGAATGGTGATGGTGAGAAAACCTTGGCATGCCAGGGAGTCCAAAAATTATCTGAAATTTGGAAATAGGCAGAAAGAGATTACTAAGAACGAAGAGATCACTAGACGTAGTGCTGGGCTTGGTTTTTATTGTCTAGGCCAGTTTACAACTCTGTGGAGCAGAGGTTAACATGCAAAGTTTTGTTTGGTGGAACAGATAACCAGAGAGGTTACAGGTGTGGCTCTGTCGGACATTAACCAGGTTTGTAGCCAACCCCTTACTCTTACCTGAGCATTGCCTATAATGCCGAGCTACTCAAATGTTTTTTGAACCAGTTTTAATATCTTACTGTTTCCCTCATTAATTAATAATTTAAATAAAATCTTTAGCAAATGTTCATTTCATATTTGCATGAGAGTCATGATTTTCTTTTTACAAAAATTATCACAGATCTTCACGACACATCATTAGGGAAACATTATTTAGGTAATTTAGGAGCCAGAACACCTATAGTCATACCTGATCCTCGGGCTACACAACAAAAGCAGCTATTTGGCAGGTCCTTTGATGTCTGGCTTCTCATCTGTGAGTCTTGTTATTTTCACCCGCTGCTACCAAAGGAGTGATAAGTAACATAAATATAACTTTATATAATTCTTTTTGATGTCTAAAGTAATGTTATTCATTCATTCCACGATATTTATTAAGTACCTTTATTATATATTCTCTGTACTAGGAAATATAGGGAAATGCCCTTTTGAAAAATTCAATTGTTTTCAAATCATGAAGACATGAAAAGCCATTATACAATGTATTACTTTTTTTATTATATGGTTCCTTTTCTGTTTGAAATAGACTAAACTTGAAAATTCTCTATCTGCACTAAAAATATGGCTTTAAGGGGCCAATGCTTTCTAAGACTGAAAAGAGAAATAATTTTGAAACCCAAGTCAATTACTAATACTTGAAATTTTCAAGGAAATAGGAACAACGATAATTTTGGTAATTCTTAGACAAAGTTCTCTAGCAGTAGGAATTAGATTGAGTATTGCTTCCTTGTCCCTCTACTAATGACAATGAACAGTGCCAGTAATCTGAGACAATCCATACAGACTGGTTAATTTGGTTAGAATGCTGTGTTAAAGAGATCACAATGGAAGGTCCTCTTCCCAGGTAAGCTAATTAGTTTTACTCGTTCTCACAGCTTAAAACTGGCCCCATATCCCCAGTTAACCATAAGAATGTGGAGCAGTGTGAATTATATATAAGAGTTCATAGCTAGGAGTCAGAGGACTGGAATTGGGTCTAGGTTCTATCACTAATAGGCTAGATGACCTTAAATAAGACATGCCTACTCTTATCCTTAGGATCATCGTCAAGGTGAGGTCCCTTATGAAGTCATGTGTTGTCATCGTTACTATGATAGATTTAGACAGAGTTTGCCAGTAAAACAGAGATCAGAAAGTAACTCACTAAAATGTAGCAATAAGATAAATTATTAAGTGTTTTAAGGAGTGATGTAATAAAAATTTGGGGTAACATATAAGGAGTCAAAAACAGCAGAGAGAGTACCCTATATAGATCATCAGGATTTATTAAGACAAAAATATGTCTAAACTAGAGAAACTTTACTTAGCAATTAATATGAACCTAAATCAAATATCATTTTACTGACACCTTCTTTCCTCACTCTAACTCTGTCTGCTCTCGCCAACCACATTCATAGCAGCAGCAGCCATAGCATCCAAGAACAGACTCATCAGCCAGCCTAGGGAAGGTGGTCCTTCCAGTGCAATTGGGCAGACAGGAATTCCTATTTGTTAATAAAGCATCCTATGAATCTGGCTTGATCTAATCAACCCCAAGACAAGTTAAGCTTCATGAATTGGCAATTTTAATTTTATAACTTCAAAAAAATGAAGATCTCACGTTGGGCCAAAGAAATGTAATTCCAAAGTGCAACCCTTGAAGTTCTACCTGAAACAGGAAACCAGCCAGGCCCTTACCTGTGACATGAGTGCACAAGTGGAGCTTGAACCAGAATTTGGCTGTGAACAGGGAAATACCATTAGCAAACTCATTGATTAGGCTTTACTTTAATTATGTCTTTGTTGAGACACAGTTTCCAACTATATGGTGACCAAATAAAAAAAGATTTCAAGAAAAAAAAAAGGAAGGATTCTTCAATATAGTGAAAGGCATTGATTCAATACTCCCACCTCTCTAGATTCTTCATAAGTTGTGGAACTTGGGAGAGCAGCCTAAGGATGTAGATGCTTAAGACATTGACATTTAAACTTAATGACAGTGGTGAGAATAATTGTTACATTTCATTTATAGAGAGCTCTTCAAGAGAGGTAACAGAGCACTTGCATTTCAAGTCAATGACTATTTTCAGAAGGCACGTTGCACCCAAGAACTGTGCATTTTAATCACCGCCCCTGTCAGCAGGTTCCAGTCACTAACCAGCCAAATGGCAAAGGCTCCTTAAGGGAGCAGTTAAGCCAATTTGAATGTCTTAATATGACAGAATCCTCCATTTTTTAAAGAAAGATATTAAAACTGAAATATTGAACATTTTAGGGACTAAACAAGTCCCTAAAGCACTTTTTTTTTTCACTCATAAACCTAAGGGACAGATTTCTGACTGTGATCTATGGATCGCCTAGTTCAAAACCACAGAAGAGCCTGCTGAGAATGCAGATTTCTGGGTCCCCAGATTTACTAAACCAATGCATCCAGAGTGGAACCTAGTAATCTGTATTTTAATGCAATTCCCAAGAAATTTCTAAGCACATTTGAGAGACACTCTTAAGAGATGTTAGGTGAATAGGAATCTAAAAATATAAACCAAAACGAATGGCATATTGTTTACTATATAGATTCTTTTGTACTTACATCTACTTAATCTCTCTCCTTCTCTAGTTTACTTTATTTTACATGTAAATTCAAAAATGTTGTATTCAGCTTTCTGGAATCATCCCATCTCTCTGATCCTCAGATTCTATACTCTCTTCAATACCTCAAAACTACATAAACTACACACACACACAAAAGAGCTTCTGTTCACTTTGATGGGGTTGCCTCCATCATATCATGACCAATCATAACTCAGTCTGTTTTGACCAACTACAACCCCGTTTTAGAGAATGTGATGCTGGTGTTGAAGAAAGCCCACTGACTTCCATGGCAGGCAGACTTGTCACTGGCTCTTGGTAACTCCTTTTATTTGCACAAGATGCTTAATCTCTATGAACTCCAGATTCTTCATCCAGAAAACAAAAATCCTAGTGCTGGCACTGTGAAGAGGACTAAAGATTATTTCTGTGATGTGGTTGTTCAATCATGCAATCAAGGAATATTAACTGTAAAAAAAAAACAACCCACATTAACTCAGACAATAAATCTGTAGGAAAATTTTCTACTTCAAAAACAAAAAAGGAATATTTACTAAGCACAAACTGTGTACCTAGCACTCCTTCTATGCCCTTGGGACCTATCAGAATTAAAAAAAAAGATCCTTCTCTTCATGGAGTTTGCAAGTTTAGAAAAAGAAACTAAATGCTAAACAGTAAACAAAATGAAAAGTGAATTATAGCATAGGATAGAAATGCTCAATTTAATGGAAAAAAGGAAAAAGTAAGGGCAAGGTAAACAGGATCAGAATAGCAGGGGTGGGTGAGGAATCGGGGCCAGTGTAGGCTTCTTTGAGAAAGTGAGATTTGAGCTGACTCAATCGGGGAGAGGGAGCAAGCCAGAGGGAGAACATTCCAGGAGGGAACAGCTGGAGCGAAGGCCCTAAGATGAGAGAATGAAGGAAGCGTGTCTTCTGAGACACTGTGAGGACTTTGGCTTCTACTTAGGGTGAAGTGCAGAGTAGGTGCAGGTATGTGAACAGAGGAGTGGCATAAGTAGCATGATTACATTCTAATGTATTACCTCAAGTCCAAAAAATCTTGATAGCTGAGTCCTTTTCAAGAGGAATAGATTCTGCTTAGGCTTATAGTGATTCTTCTTTACAACAGAACTTTAAGACAGGACTAAATTTACCAGAGGACTCTCCCACATTTGCACAAGCATCTTTACACATGATAGACATCTCTGGAGATGAGTGTGTGCATTGTGCATGTGCATGTATGTGTATGGGTACGTGCGTGTAGGTAAGTGTGCACACATTTGAATTTACACTCTCAATCTAACACCTAAGTGTTATTGCCAGGCCTACCTGGATCTCAGGCCAAGTCCCATCCTACTCTTATATTTAGGTGCAAACCTGTGTTCCTGGATGTAGAGGAGGGTCTGAAGAAAAAGCAGTAGCACTAGACCTCGAATCATGGACCATTATACTGGGTCAAGGCATGAAAATTCAGTTCTAGATATACACATCTCAGGCCACTTGACATTCTAGTGAAGGATTTTATAAATTATGCATGTCCTCAATTCTACACAGTTAAATGCAAGAAGATACGGTGTTAGATCTGTGCATGGAGGAAATGGGCAAGCGTTTAGGAAGAACCGCATAATCTTCAATAGATTTAGAAACAGCTAGCAAGGGCAAAAGGGCATCCTTTTCTCTCTTCCACAGAAGCCCTGTCTCAGAGCACGATGTACTTCAAAGAAATGTTACTTCTAGAACTTTGTGGTACATTTTAGGGATCCTAGCAGCAAGAGTATTAGCTTTCCATACTTTACCTCATTCCTGATATCTTTATTGAAAATTAATTTTTCTTTACAGACCATTGTACTTGCTAATATTGCCTGAATAAAGTGTAATGGTGCAATTAAATTAAATTTGTCCTGTGGAACGGATAAATGCCAAGCCATTGAATGGGGACCTTGAGCTCAGCACCTTTTGTTTGCTGTTCTATGACAACTGTATGTATGAACTTCATATCCCAAAATGACAACATTGCACTATATTAACATGTCTATCTAATAAGAGGTGAGCTCAATAAAATATTTTCCTGTGTTCATTTTCTTTTTTAATTCATCTGGAAAATTGAATTCAGCCAGGTCAAATCTTCTGCTTGAACATACAAGCCAATAAACTCCCTCTCCATCTCCCTTCTAATTGTAATGCAGTCGAAACAGTGGCACTCACTACTGCCGAATTGTTTTTCTAAGGGTATTTGTATCAATATTCAAATTAAATGGAAATCCTTTGAGATGGAAAATATGGAAGTTTGCCAATATAGTCAATAAGGGCACATATTCTGGAGCCAGTGGGCCTGGCTTTGAAACTCATCTCTGTGCCCACTAGTTGTGTGATCAAGGGCAAGTTATCTATCTTCTCTATGACTCAGTGTCAACTGTCAGTGAAATGTTACTTGCAAAAAGGATGTAAGATGATCCTTAATGAATTAATATATGAAAGCACTTAGAGCAGGGCCTGATATGTGATAAGCTACTAAACAGAAGAAATATTAAAAATCAAATAACTCTCTTTATGACCTACTCTAAAGAAGAAAACTTTGAGGGGTCAGGGACAAGAAAACACTACCTCAAGCGTAATTTTATCAGCTATTTTTATAGCCCAACTGGATCCATTAAATCTCTCCAAAGCCCTCCTATTTGGGTGACTACACGCTCTCCCTGCAAAAGTAACATCCATATGGGTGAATCTGAGCATGAGGATAAAACTTTCATTTCTTCTCTTCCCCTTTGAACATCCTCTCTGCCTAGCGGGGAAGAATCTCTCAGGCTTCTGTGAAAGGAAACAAGATGCTCCTGCCAAGTATTACTTTGTGGTATTTGTGGGGGCAACATGGAGTGGCAAACCCTGATGGTCTCAAAAACAGAAGCCAGGAAATGGTTTCACAGAGTCACAGCTCTCTAACACCCTAGCAAAATGGCAATATTGCCATCCTCAGGGGCGTGGAGCAGTGTTGAAGTGGACCAAAGTCAAAAGGATGTGCATAGACACTTGTGATGTAAAGACACACGTGGTAACCACTCACTCAGAAATAGTTTGTCCTTCGACCCCTTTACCTCCCGGGGGTTCTGTGCTTACTCTCTCTGCCCAGCAGAGTTTAGTCCAGCTCACACATGACCTCCTCAGAAAGGTCTGTAGTCAACCGATGCCCAGAACAAGGCTGGCACATAATAGACACCTAAACATGGACAAATAAATGATCTGTTTCTTCACGAAGCCCAACAGTGCCTAGCCAAACAAACACAAAGCCAAAAAGGTTGTCTTTATCATCTTTTTATTTATAAAAATTTATTTTGCTACCCATTTTTTAAAAACAATTTGTTGGCTAAAGCAAATAAACGTAAAATCTGTAGAGAAGTTCACGAGCAGATAACCTTTCTGTGGCCTAGGATAAATTGGAAAAAGGCTCAGAAACCCATGTATTTTGAGCTGTGAGGTATTTTTATATTTAATATCAGTGTAAAGTGAATGTAAAGTACAGAAGCCTTCTTGGAATCAACAAACCACTCTTAATCTTTGATCATTTTCTGAAACTACTGATATGGGTTAAAAATCTCAAAAGCCTATGTGAGTCAGATCTAAAATGTTGTTTAGGCTCCTAATGCCAAAGTCCTTTTATTCTCTACCCACTGAACTGCATGAAGCCATGACTTCTCCTTTCCTCCTTTCCAGAACACTTTCTTTTCCTTGTCCTGTCATCTTCCCAGTGGTGGTATATTAATCTTTACCCAATACAGATGTCTATCTGTTTCTTTTATCCCCATTTTCAGATTTTCAGTTCTTTGAAATTTCTTCGATGCTCACCCATGCTTAAATGTGATGAACCAAAGAATAGGTTAAGGCCAGTGTTTTGTCTTGGAAATAGAAATTATTTCTAAATTAATTGACTTAAAGTCAATACTTTCTCACCATGAAAAATATTATGTAAATGAATAAAACTGTAAAGAATTAAAGCTAATTTTGCATTTTATACCATTTGCCATATTTGACTCACAAGTTTCACATTTAAATAAAAGTAGTTGGGGTTGAAATAGAAAATTCTTACACAAGGAAAAAAGAAAATATTAATAAAAATGTAATGATCAAGAATAGGTTTATTTATCTTAAAAGGGGAATAGATTACTTTTGACAAAAGTTCAAATAAGTGAATTATGACAATATTATTTATGAATTAAAATATGAGTGTGTTTTTTTGCACGCACAGTTAGTAAATTGCCTTGGAAAAACAGGATTTTTCCCCAACCCATAGCCAACTGAAGAGAATAGTATCTTTTGCATTTTATCTCCTGTGGTAAATAGACTATGTTTCAGACAAACTAGATAGAAGAATCAGAAAATATAATGGTAAAGTTTTTAAGAACTTAGTCAATATTATATTTTTATATTACAGAAACTATACATATGTATATGCACGTATATACATGTATATACAGAAAGAGAGAGAAATAAAAACAATAGAAAGCAAACCAAAGCTTGATAACATTTTTTTGGCTGGAAGAAATATGAGGAATGCACAGTGATTCCCAACTAGAGGGTCACCCATGGAAGGGGGATATCAAATCTCAGAAAAAAAAAAAAAAGAAAGAAAAGAAAGACGCAAATTTTCCATCAACTGTGGCCAAAGATTTTAAAAGGTTTTACAATATTGGCGTATGGGAGACATAAAGAGGGTAAATGAACATTAGGCCTATCTGGACTAAAGAAGGGAACAGTTTCTATTTGGACTCTTGCCCTGGGCTCACAATCTTAACTTCAACAGCCAACGTTTTGACCATCACTCTGTGCCAGGCTCTGGGCTAAGCACTTTGGCACTGTCTCATTTAATCTTCCCCTGACCCTCGATATCCACGCTATTAATACCCCCATTTTCTGAGTGAAGGAATAGATGCTTCAAAGGCTCAAATAACTTACCCAAGATCATACAGAGAGTAAGCTCAAAGCCAAGATTTTGAAAAGGACATCGTGTTCTTAAATCATCTTCCTCTATTCTACTCTTTGGAAAGAGCTGATGTTCGCCTCTCGCTAAAACATTCCCATTAATATTCTTTTTATGTTTGACTGTAATTACCTTATACAGTCTCTTCTCTCTAACTGAGTCACTTCTTAAATTATTTGGGTATTCAGCATAAACTAGTAGTAGTCATGGATTATATTAGGATTTATATTGTTAAATTACTGATTTCATTTAAGTTGTTCTGTAGTGAGGTGTATAACGAAAGCTCTTTTGTCAAATCGAAGTAATAATAATAACTAATCATTCTTGAGTGTCATGTGCCAGGTATTGTCAAGAGAGTTTTAAATTTATTAATTGAAATTGATTTTATCTTCATAACAACCCTACAAGGCAGGTGCTACTATATTCAATTTATGAATGAGAAAAACTGAAAACATGCTATGAAAATATGTGATCTTTAAAAAGATATGAAAAAAAACTGAAAAATGAAAACAAATCCTTAATAAAATGTCTAACATATTTGGCATTACATAAATTCTATTAATTGTTGGATATAATATATCTCAAATCTTTATTATACCTGAAAATAACCTGTGGAGTAGATTTTTGTCACTTGCTGGAATACCTGAGTGTATAATCACTGTGCTTCTAAGACATCACTGCCAAATTTTAAATTAAATGAGTTGTTCATAGCCAAATATCTCAAAAATAAAATTATAAAAATCTCTCAAAATTCTCACAGGAAAGAAAAGATAGTGAAGAAAAGAAAGAGAAAAATGTTTGGGGTTCTCCCCGCAAAAAATAAAAGCTTACGAAGGGGCTAAAACTGCCACAATTTGTGCATATTATAACTGAAGGCAACTGGGAAGAGCTAAGCGACTTTACATTCACCTTGTTCAAGTTCACTCTAAGTTTCCCTTGCACCAAAGAACCATGAAATAAGATTGGAAAGTCGATGATCCTGCTCTGCTCCCTGCTGGCTGTGTGACCTGGGCAAAGCGCTAAGCAGCCCTGTTCCTCCTCGTCAAATAGGGCTGTTTTAAGATGAAACAAGATGGTATATTAGAAAGTGCTTGGCCCACTATATATTTCTGCAGACGTTAAAATATAACAGTTAACTTCAGCTCTCCAGTTTTTCTCTTATTGAGGGAAAGACAATTAAAATTCTTAGATATTTTTAGAAAATATTATGTTTTCTTACCATTGAATAAATGCAATAACCCAACAAAATGCTGTCAGGTAGATATCCACCCTCGGGAGTCTTTCTATAAATGGCTAAGAATAATTAGCCTGCTGACTTTCTGCAAATGAGCTTTTCTTGAATGCTGGAGAAGTTTATTTATTTAAGTAGTTCCAATGTACTTTCTGAAACATTACTTGTACCTGCCAACATTTATGTTTTCTACCTGAGAGAGACTGGCATGAGGGTGAAGAAAAAGGAGGAGGATTAAGAAGAGAAAAAGAAGAGGAAAGAACAAAGGGTAAGGGACCTCTACTGTCTCTGCCTCTAACTTCCCTGCTCGGAGGAAGATAAAGCCAGAAACTGGTGGAAGGATTCAAGAGAGATTTGGTGCATCTCTCTTGAGTGCATCATCAAGAGTTTGAGACCAGCAGGGGTGCTTCCCAGGCCAGGGAGCAAGGTGCAGAGCAGTGGGGGCCATTCTCTCAGCCCCTTTCAGAAGGCAGGAACACCTGACTTCCAGAAGCAGTGGAAACACGTGGGAGTTAGGAAAGAGGAGATTCAAACGGGTATTGCAGTGATGACCACTGCTAGGCTCTTCTGAAAACAAGCATAAAGCCCCTCTCAGGCCAGTGCCCAGAAGTAACACAAGTGACCTTGAGAGGCCACCAGAGTCAGGCAGGTGGGGGGCTTCAGCTACCGTAACTTGTCCCCTAATGGTGAATATAGCCTGGGACATTTGGTTACACTGGTGACATACTTTTCTCACTAATCAGTCTTAGAACCCCGATCCACATCACAACTCCCCTCCTCCAATGGAACTGGAGGGCGGAAGCCTCTCCTCGGTGGATTTTTCACTTACAGCTCCACAAAACCCCTTCTCAAATGTGATTTTTAAAATAAGAAGCCAATTTGACTATGTTCTCGGCTGTTCATCAGAAATTCAGAACGGGGGGAAAGTTGATAAAGTTTTCTATCTGTCTAATGAGATAAAGATGATAGAAATTAGACATAAAAACGAATTTATCTCACCGATTCTGGCACCCATGCGAACTTTATAGCAGGTAATCTGAATCTGCCGTGTAGCAAGCCCTTAGAAAAAGAAGCCTTCACTACAGACTCACCGCTGGAACTAGTCAGTCACTCATGGGCTTCTCCGACTTGAAACACCAAATTCCATCTTTCCAATACTGAAATTGTTATGCATCACCATCTCTATATTTAAATGTTTGATTTCTTATGATGTTCAAACATAAACATTGCCGCTTTTAGCTTCTCACAGATTTAGAAAAGTATGGATATATACCTAAAATCTGTGGCTGGGTTAGATACAATATTCTTTCACAAAATCTTGGATATCGAACCGCTTGCACAAATATACCTCTTCCTATTTGTATGGCAGGGAGTGAGAAGAAATATCACTTGGCAATAAAATGGCAACTTTTCACAGGAAAAAAAAATGAAAATTGAAAGACCATCCTTCAAGTAAGATAAATTGTCCATATGCCAAGTAGATAATTTTCATTGTTTCCTTTCCTTTTTTTTTTTTTTTTTTTTTTTTTTTGTAATAGGAGAATGAAAAAACAAGCCAATTGAGGGGAAAAAAAGAAAGAAAAGAAAATTATTATCTTGTTCTTATTCCTATTCACCCAAACTGTCCTAGAGAAAATTATTCTAGGAGATAATAAATGAGGTAAAAGGAGAAAAAAATGGGTGAGGATGGATAAACCATCCTCCAAGAATCTTGGAAGACCCTAAATATTAAGGAAAAGGATTCAGACTCTCAAGTAAAACGGAAGGTTGGAATCCTGAGTTTCTGCTCCAATTCAAGCATTATTTCCAAACTCATTCATGTAAGATGTTATTGAATAGGCCTTTGTCTGCCATTTGAAACCTTTCTAACAGAGCTGCTCTTTCTGGCTTTGTATATTTATTAACGTTCTCACCTTTATTCCCAAATCTGAGACAGCTTCAAACAAGGTGCTATTTAAAACCTAAAATAGTAAAATAGTAGAAATGTTACTCTAACTAACCATTTAGTCTAAACCCTACACTTGGTCCATTTTGCTCAGTCATAGCGTTGCATCTAGTAGAACAAGTGCTGATGTTCTGGTGGGCACTCAGTGTAGACTATTTAACGGAACAAAAGAAAATGCATGTTCCAGGCCTTTGTATCTCAGGTGGGGCTTGTAAGAACCAGTCCAAGGAAGCTGCTGCTACCTTTCATGTATCAGGGGCCTCCAAAATGCTCAATCCCCATTCATGGAGAACACTTCTAGCTACATATACCAAGGACCCGAGGGGTTGTTTAGTCTGTCTGCTTTGTTGAATGTCAGAGCAAAAGATTGAGTTCATCATACTCCATAGTTCATGGCACATTGTTTTCCTTGACTCCAGGAAAGGTCTCTTTTTTATTTTACTTTTTACACTGGTCCCTAACCCCTACTTCTGTTTCCAGCTCCCTCTCCTACTGGCCATGCTTCTAACGCGTTTGATGTCTATTTCTTTCATGGGACCCCTCACACTCCACACCTCCCAATCTCAGTGCCCGTTCTCCAGAGTCTTCTCCTCGTCTTCACATGCGGTCACACCCTGATGTCAGCCTTTGCTTCCCTGCCTCTCTGCTTCCTCTCTCTCCTTTTCATATCCTTCATGCCGTGACAACAATCAGTCACTCTTTTCCTAGGCTCATGGCTGTACCTGTCCAACACAAACAACCCTGGCAATAATGGCCTGGACCTCCCGGGGAGAACTTCGGCTATCATTTAATACTTATTATGTTGTTGTCATTTAACAACAACAACAATAACAACAATTTCTAGAACTCCAATGACGTATTAGATATACTCCTAATTCACACTTAAGGAATAAAAATACTTTTATCAATGACCCAGAGCTTCAGCTGAGGAGAATTTGGAAAGAGCAAAAGGAAAGAAACACCTGTTCTTTATCAATGGTGCTGTGCTTGTCAGGATTTGCTAGGGAACCACAACATGCAGGCACTGACTGCCTCTCCGGAATGCAATGTGCCCCTCAACTCTTAAAAAAAAAATATGGAGAAAATGTTATTGTGTTTAAAATGCCATTAAAGAATTTAAAAATAAGCTGTGGTCTATCAAACTAACAATGTTCAGGTTTGTGTCATTTGGGGGTGGGGGCCTGGTGCTGGTCTGGGATGACCATGGTCCCTGCTGTAGACTGAACGAGACCTTACATGTCCAAAGAACCTCTGGTCACCCAGTTGAAAACAACTGTTCTTGTGGTAAGATTTTCCAGGGCAGGCACGTCACAGAGGTGGCTTGGCGAAACAGACTTAATAATTGTGTCCTTTATGAAAAAGACTCCAAAATATGCAATACTGTGGAAATTCTTTGAAACTCATTACAAACCTTCAATCTGGCAATATCAAGCAGACAAAATATGGAGGAGCATATGTTTTTAAGGATCTCACAGCTGTCATCTTAAAAGCTGAAGACGGCTTCAGTTCACCCAATCTACTCATTCTCTGCAAATAAAGGGTTGAAGAGACAAATTCCCATATCTCTGAATTCAAAATGCATGTATTTATGTGTCTGAGTATACTGCTTCACTTTTAAGTAGCACTTTTTATTTGCAAAGGGCTTTGCAATTGCCCTGGTTACTTACTCCACATGGCAATCCTGGGAATTCCATTTTCTAAATTGACAGATGAGAGGACTAGAACACTGAGATTATGTCACAGGCTGAGGGCCTGCACCTCCTGGGTCCTGCAGCTCCCTGTGTTAAGTGAAAAATGTGCTGTATGTTCAGAGACGTGTGGATCACATCTACATGGATAATCCTGGGGAGACCAGTAGGCGAAATCTCTCCTACCTGGCAGTGTGGAAGTGATGCTGGCCTACATTTCATGATTCTTTTCTCCTAAGATACTTAAAGTGCTTTACAGGGAATAACTTGCAAATTAGCCTAACATCTCTGCGGCGTGTCTGTAGCAGATAGCTCCATTTTAGCAACGAGGAAAAATTGAACGATAGAATCACAGAGCAACTTGGAGCCTCTCCTGCTCCCAGGCAGCAAGTTGGCTTAGCAAAGGACCATGCATATAAGTTCACTGAAGAGCATTTGGACAAAAAAGACCTCGAACACGCTTATTTACTAGCAAGAAAAGACATAATTATATGTTATACCTATAACAGAGCTATTAGCATTGATGATTGTCAATAAATAATCAGTGACTGCGGCAGCAATAAAACTCTGGTCGTTCTTTGCTTGAGAGACCATCTCAGACCCCCATTTGGCTATTTAAACTTCTTTTTGAGGCCAATAAATTCTTACTGAGGTATTTTGTTCACCTCCATTTAGAAAATAGAAGGCCCTTTTCTTTCTCTGACAAAAATCCAACCCCAAAAAATAAAAACTTATGAGAGAAACAAAAAAGAAATGGAGCATATCTAGTTCCTGTGACACATAATTAACCAGGTAACTTTTTGCATATGTGTGTGTGTTTATCCATTTGATTTTTCAGCTCTCTCAGGGGTCCAAATGCAAAATAGAGCACTTGGGAACGACTCACAGGTTTGCAAGGCACTCTAGGGAATACAAGGTCTATAAACTGACACATTAGCCTCATCCAGAAACGAGGTGTAAAGTACTTTACTGCCACAACATGGACCACAATGTTCCTAATTCAGAAACAACTTGGTACCAGTAACCCACACAACATTGGCACTGAAGCATCCTTCATTTCCCTTAACTGCTTCCGACCCAAGGAAAAGTAATTGCAGTTGAGGGGAAATTGCTTTTCCAGGAGTTGTGTCTGCACAAGAAACGAAAAGCAAGAGATTGAGAGTCCGTCTCACCAAACCAGGACAAATACTGAGCAAGTTCTATTTGAAGACATGACAGAAAGTTCCTCAGGTGGCTTCCTGCGTTGAATTTATGTGATTTCAGTAGAATTACATACTAAATAGAGTTTTTACGAGCCAATAATTAGGGATACAGAAATATAACCTTTACCTTTCCTATAATTGAACTTAACTTCTATCTTGAGCTCTCAATCTTCTCTGTAGCAGGAAAGCTAATCTTCATAATTTAATTCAAATGAGTGATTCTTCAATCATTTCGTGAATAAAATCAGAAAAATTTAGGGTTTCACCCTTTCCCTTTTATTCTCTTGAGATATCAGCAAAGTTCTGTGGATGTGTACGTGTCATGGCCCTGGGGAGTGCGGCAGCCCCTCCACTGGCATCTGATGAGGACACCTATACCTGCTGGTCTTTGGTCACTGGTTTTTTATCTCTGTAGCACCCCCTGTCTTTGCACATGGGCCCACTATAGCCCCCAGCTTTTCCATGCTGCTCTTGCTATCAGTGAAGCCTCCTCACAACCTCTCTCAGTCATATCCACAACCCCCTCAGAGACAATGAATATTTTTGTGGGCTCTCCTCTGGGCATCTGGAGATTCAAACTGTCAGGTCCCTTCTTGCCTGGAATGGCTCAGCTGCCATCACGCCTTTGCTGCTGATGGTTTGCTGAACACTTATGCTTCACCCAAGAAGCAAGTCACAGAACTTCCCTGCTCTTGAAACCCTCCTAACCAAGGTGAGCTTTCTGTCACCCTCGACCTGGGCTTGGTCGCTGACAACGAAGGACTCTAGAGCTAAACTGCCTGAATGCAAACACTGGCTCTGCTGCTTACTATGTAATTTGGGGCTCATCACTTGCCTCTCTGTGTCTCAGTTTTCTTGCCAGTAAAATGGGATCTCATAGGGTTGTTGAGAGGGTAAGTGAATTAAACTATGATGCACTTAGAATAATGCTTGGCCCATTGTAAGTACTAGATGTGTTGGGTAGTGTTATTGCTGCTGGACTATGATGGAGGCTGGGGTGGGATATCCCTTCTTCTAGAACCATTCTAGCATTCCCCATCTAGTCCTCTAGGAGAAGAACTAGCTGTCACCCTCATGCTGTCTTTTCAAATCTATTGCCTATTGTATAAACTCTTTGCTCTGAATCCTTCAGTCTCTTAGCCTTCTGGAACTCAAAATAACTTTTATCTTTCAAAAATCTGGACTTCTGCAACTTTAATCCTTGTCTCTGCCGTAGATAGCAAGAAACTATTGAACTACTGGAAGTTCAAAGTCAAGAATTAGTCTTCTGCGCTTGTCTCTCCCCTAAGGTAATAACCCTGAGCACTGTGATCAGGTATATATGATGGAAAAACCATGAGTTAAAAAGTTAACATTCTTCTTAGTTGACCTGCTAATTTGAGCATTCTGTGGGGAGAAGAATAACAATGGGCCTGGCCATGCCCGTCCCATGCTTCAAATATTTCTAGGAGTCATGAGAGCAATTAAACACTAGCCGAGGCAATGTCCTGCTAAACTAATCAGTTGAGGCAGCTAATGCAAAAATACACTAAAACAGGTGTGCAGTAGCCATGCTCACAAACCAACCCATATACTATTAGAGCAACGATGTTAATGGCTTTACAGAAAAATCAAAATCACGAATAATTTTGTTCACAAAAGAGCTTCATTCTGAGCACAAATGGCATCAACACCTCAAGAGCTGATGATTAGCCGATCTGAGGAGGCTCTCCTAGAAATTTATTTAAATCATAGACTTCCCATTGAGATTTTCATTCTAAGCTCTACATATATTTTTGGTCACTGAACTAGATCCTCTGTCATTAAAATACATCCCCTGTGCATACTCAGAAATTTATTGCCTCTTACAGGCCACTGGAGCAATATTTGATGAGTTATGGCCGAGGCTACAGGGGACATTACTCATACTGAGTCCCCAAAAGCATCTGTTTTGCTCCACAGCACAGGCTTTAAAGTTACAGCTTAAAGTCAAGTCTCCAAAAGCCTTTTTAAGAAATAGCTAAATGCCACTATCAGGCATTTTAAATCAACCCACATTCATTTGAACTCCAAGTGGTCAAACTTGCACACGGAAAGGTAACACCTTTTTTCTCAGCAGTTGTACTCTCTCTCAGTACAGCATCCTTCCGCCTTTGGATCATCTTTACACACGTGTTTTAAATGTCAGCTTTTCAGGCACTAATGAATCCACAGATTCAGCTCAGTGGTTATGATATATGATATACGAGAGGCAGGATTCCAGAATGCCGTAGGCAGGCAGCTTTTAAAATCCCGGATTCGTTTATGTATGTAAATGTAGCCTGTTCCATATTTCTGTAAAACCACAAAACTATTGATCATTTTCATTGGCATCACTTTCATTCTAATAGTCTTAGACTAATATTAAATGTATAATTAAATGACCGCCCAACTGTTTGGTCTCAGATAATGGTAATAGCTCATACTTAGGGCAGGGAGGGGTTATCATGGCCTACTCACTGCGCTAAGCTATTTAAGAGTGAAATCCGATTCGGTACTGTGAACATTGCCATTTTACAAGAGGCTTACAAAAGTTTGAGAACTTGTGTAAGGTCACACAACTCATGAGTGTGGAACTGGAACTAAACTCAGGTCTGCCTGATTTCAGAGACGCAATTTAATTTCAGCCAGGCTACAGCACTGCTGTACTACATAGTTGAAACAAAAATTGAGACTGCGGTTTCTACTTTCGGCCCTGACAAAATCAAATATAATTTTGACCCTAAATAGATGTCAGATTTTCCTCATTGAAACATCTTTTTCCTCTTTTAGTGTATCTTTCGGCTTCCCTTCACCTTATAAAGTCTCTGGCCCCTTTTAAATGCCAAGTATCTCAAGCTCCTTCATCACAGATCTCCTCTAACATAATACAACATATTCATTAAGATCATAAGGTGCTTGAAAAATTAAAGCAATTCTTTACAGAATGTGAACATTCTTATAACATTGTAAGAATATTATAAGTAATCCTTCTCAATTCTTAAACTAATCTTTTTTTAAAAAATAGTTCTATTACATAAACAAAATATTAAAACCAACCAAACTGAACAAAACATCTATTTTTCACTGTCATAATCTTATGTTTGAGTAGTAGTTCATTTTTATGCCATTTTTATGTAGAAATACTATAAATAAGTATGGAATGTTGCATATAATATTGTTAAAACTTTCAAGCTAAAGTTTAGTGAGATACTTACATAATTCATTTTGTCACGGGGTAACTTCCAATATTCTTTAAAATTATTACATGACCATATCTAAATGACAGGGTTGCATTGGGGATCTTTTGCGAAAACAGGTGTGGACACCATATGATATAAGAACAAAGTAAGTTTTAAAATAAACATTTTTGCAGAAACTTAGAGGCAATGAAGCAGCAGAGGAAGGGGAGGAGCTCCATCCTCCTGCTATCTTATAGCAAAGCAGCCTTGGATCATGCATAGCCAGACATGCCATGGAAAGTGTACCAAAAAGCAACTCTGTGCCTGTGTCACTTACATAGTAGAAGAGGCATTGGAAGAGGCCAGGAAAGACCTAGAACTCCAGGGGAGATGAGGTTGCCTTCTTAGAAAGAATGGCTTTCCTGAGTTCAGTCTTTCGGATAGCCTACCCAGCTCTGGGGAGCAGTCTTAGACACCAGAGCCAGCTTCCTTCTAAGCTACTAAAAGGGGGCCAAAATGAGCCTCTAGAAGTCTCTGGATTTGTACCTTTTCGGGATTTCAGCAAATATTTTTAGTATTTTAGTTTCAAATATCTTAGAAGGGCACAGTAGCCAACTTGAAGCGACTCCCAAAAGTCCCATATGAGACAGTGCGAGCAACAAGAACCACCAAGGAGAGTAATGGATTATGACCAATGGACTAAAATAAGAATCTAAGAGTTCATAGAGATATAAATAAATAAATTCTCCTTACAGTAGATTTCAAACTAATAAATATTGGATGAAGGAATCATGAAAATCAAAATTTTATTTGGCAAACCCCACGGTAATAATTATTTCAGATGAGAATCATCAATAAATCCTAAAATTTGTAAGTGAAAATCTAATAAGACATACGATTATTACAGAGTCCCAAACTTATCTCTCTATAAGATTTACATTAATTACAATGGAGAAAGGGGTAACTTTCTGGAGAAACCTGGCAGACATCTCCTTCAGCAAGTGATGAAGTTAACGTCACCAGTAATGGAGTAAATTAACACCATTGCCTCTTAATATCATGCACTGTAAAAAGGACACAATAGCACGTCTGTGGTATTCTTACCAAAAATTGAATCATGAGGAAACCCCAGAAAATGCAGACTGAGTGACATTCTACAAAACTTCAAAAGCGTTTAAGTCTATAAAAGACAAAAAAGGAAAAGAATACCAAAGAACTGGAGGAAGCATAACCTGAGCAACACCGCTGGCCTTTTTTTCCACTGCTCATTCATTCCTCTGCTGTCCAGAAAAGAGATCGTGTTATTATTAACAGAGTCACCATACACTTTACTGTTCAAACTGAGACATTTCTGAGAAAAAAAAGAAGCACTATTAAAAATTACTCCAGGACCACAGACAAAATATGGGACTTGTCCCTGGGTATATAATCACCCTATTTATTAGTCTCAACTTATGTATGAGATGAGATGTTGAGTAATAGACATAGAAAGGAATTTGAGAAGAAAAGTAACAGTCTGAGATTGTTATAGGCTGGCTTAATCTTTAGAAGCATGGACCACATAAAATTTCTTTTACCTCTTTGTTGTAAAATAAAACACAGATACAGAAAGTTGTATATAATGAATACATAGCTTAGTGAATATTGTAAAGTAAACGCTCTTATAAGTATCATCCAGGTCAGGAAATAGCCCTTTGCCAGCCACTTTAGAAGCCATCTGTATGCCCTATCCCAATCACGGCCTCCTCCCTTCTTCCAAAAGGAACCTGCATCTTCTCTTATGTAGGTGTCACTAGCTCATATATCCATTTTGTATTTTGATTTCCCATGTGTGTATCTTTAGATTCAATAGTTTAGTCTTGCCTATTTTTAAATGTCTCTTAAATCTTTTTCAATCTACAGATCTCCACTTCCATTTTTTTTCCTTTTCCTTACATTTTATCTGATGGAGAATTCATATTAGTTGGCCTGGTTTCCCACAGTCTGAATGTTGCTGGCTGCACAGTCATGGTACATTTCAGCATATTTTTATATCCTACAAATCAGCAGCTAGAATTGAGACTCAGATTCAATCTCTTTGGTAAATTTATAGTTGGTCATATCTCTTTTTCGTAATGTTAGCAGCCTTTGAGGCTCATTGCCAGATCTATTAATTCATTAATTCTATTAATTCAACATTTTGTCTTCACTATTAGCTGGAATATTTTTATAAATAAATGCTTAACTCATCTACTATGTAGTTCTCCAGTATACTCACTGGTATATTTTGTATCAGAAATGCTTTATTTTTTTCCTTTAAAAAAGAAAGTTATTAGATAAGTCATTAGTTCCCTGTCATCCTCTGAATATGAAAATTTTATATTATTATAAACTCATTAATTTAAACTTATTATATGGATTTACTCCAAAGAATTTCTTTTCCTTAATAAAGCTCAAATTATCTCATCTTTGGCCAGTGGAGGCATCTTCATACTGGCTCCATTGTCCTTTTGACGCTGCCACAGTAATTCTTAAGAACAATTAATATTTATTGAGCATCAACTTTGTGTCAGCATTCTTCTATGCTTTAGACACATTACTATACATAATTCTTACCCCATTAATGACCTTCACCCTTTTTATTTTGGAAACTATAACTACTTTAAATTGATTAAATGCTCCTATTAAAAGACATAGAGTGATGATTGGATAAGAAAACGAAACCCATACACATACTGTCTACAAGAGACTCACTTCAGATCAAAAGACATATAAAGATTGAAAATGAAAGAACGAAAAAGGTATTTCATGCAAATAGAAATAAAAAACAGCTGGGGGAGCAATGCTTATATAAAATGAAATAAACTAAAACAAAAGCTATAATGAGACAACAAAGGACACTACATAATGATGAATGGGTCAATCCAACAGAGGATAAAACCCTCTGGGTAAATTTTTATGCACTCAACATAGGAACACCTAAATTCATAAGCAAATATTGACGAGCATAAGGGAGAGATCAACATTAATCGAGTAATTATAGAAAATTTTAACACCTCTTTGACATCAATGGATAATCAGACAGAAAATTAACAAGGAAAGGTGAACTTAAATGACTTATTAGACCAGGTGAATTTAGTTGATATTTTTAGAGCATTTTGCACCAAAGTAGTGGAACGTATACTTTTTTCAAGCACACATGAAACATTTTCCATGATATATTGCATGTTAGGTCACAAAAAAAGTCTCCATAAATTTAAGAAGATTGAAATCGTATCAGGCAACTTCTCTGACCACAAATGATAAGAAACAAGAAATCAATTACAAACATAAAACTGGAAAAAACACAAAAACAATAGATGACTGGATAAAAAAGAAGCAATACATATATACAGTGGAATATTACTCAGCCATAAAAAAGAATAAAGTTTAACCACTTGCAACAACATGGAAAGACTTGGAGGGTATTATACTAAATGAAGTAAGTCATACAGAGAAAGACATATACCATATGACTTCACTGTCATGTGAAATCTAAAAAACAATGTAAATGAACAAACACAACAAAATGATACAGAGAATAAACTGATGGTTGTGGGGGGTTGGGTAAAAAAGGAGGAGGGATTAAGAAGTACAGATTGGTAGTTGTGAAATAGTTACAGGGATGTAAAGTAGAGTATAGGGAATATAGGCAACAATATTGTAATAACTATCTATGATGCCAGGTGAAAATTAGACTTATCTGGGGATCACTTCATAAATTATATAAATGTCTAACCACTATACTGTACACCTGAAACTAACATCAAATATTGAATGTCAACTGTAAAGAAAAAAATTAAAATTAAAAAAATCTAAGTTTAAAGCATAAAAAAGTTAAGGAAGCTGTTATTTAATGCAATTGGCAGAGAGAATGTTATTCTCTACTCATTTATGAAGTGAACTTGGAACCAATTCCTGAGATATTAGAGTCTCTGGTTTGTAAATAAATGCAAAACATTGTCTTTCTTCCCAATTGATTATAAACTCCATGAGGGCAGAGATAAATCTTTTTTTTAACTCAACAGTGAGATTATAATAGAAATAAAAAATGTATGATAAATAAATGTAATGCATTGTTAAACTTCAAAAATTATATATATATATATCTTTAAAGTCATATTTTAGATTAACAGTGTGTTACTATAGATGAACAAAAATTAAAATTGCAGAAATGATGGTTAAAATATTATAGGTTTTTGCTGTTTCTTCATTCTTCCTTTTTTCTTTTTTAATCTTTAGTGTCTTAAAAAAAAAAGTCATGGCCATTCAACAAACCTTAGTGGCAGCACAGCAGGGTTTTGTAGTTCTCCGGAATTGCAGGTAATAATGAAGCTCTCGAACCTTACTTCCCTCCCAGGCTGGTGTGGAGATGGTGTGGCCAGGTGATGCAACTCAAATGTGTAAATCAATGGTAGGAAGAAAGCAGAGAAAACAAAGATGAAGGGAGCAGGACCACGTTTTTCATAAACCCAGGCTGCAAGCCAAGCAGTTCTAGAACGGGGGTGCTTACTCAGGCATTGCAGAGATGTGAGAACATAACATCATCTTCCTCTTTAGAAAGAAATCTCTGGAAACGTGGTTTCCAATAGGCAAGACGGAGCTCGAAGGTCACAAGGCCTGCTGCCTGACCTCTCCTGAGTGCACATGTAACGTATCCCTCGGTGAACCTTGAAAACTGTAACAAGCTCCGTTTCGGTCCATGGCTGTTCCTCCACGCGGCTCACCCTGATCAGTCACACCTGTACCCAGAAAGAACGTGCTTCTCATGGCCACGTCTCTCGTACCGGGCTGTTTCCCAGAAGCCAGCAGTCATGTCTCAGACCTGATGGGCATAAAAAAAAACTTGAGCTTGAAAGGGGGTCATTCATTTGGTGGTTCTCAATTCCTGGTCCAAGTTCATCCTTCTCTGAACGTGTGAGACACAGCACAAAAGCCCCTTCTCCGGCCATCCCGCCAGCCACAGTGCCTTGCCTTTGCTGGACGTGTCTTCCTCACTCCCTCCCCTCCAGCTCTGTTATCTCAACAAGTGCAGAAAACCACGATGGTTCTCTATCTCCCCTGAGCCCAAGAGCTAGAGTTCCCCATCCTGTCATTGCCGAGAATCTTTCCTCTAATCCATCATGAAATTCAGGATGAAAAGGAGTCAAATCCCCAGCTTTAATTCCAAATTTGAGCCTTGAAAGCTCTGACTGTTCGTTTTAAGAGCCAGTATTTGTGAGAGAATAATGTTTAGAGGGAAAGGGTTGATGGGGGTGAATTTCAAGATCTTAGCTTGGACACCAAGAGCTAGGCTGAGAGGCCCTGGCACAGCATTTAAACAATAAACCTGAGCATTTAAATCAACACACATTTAGGGTAGGATTTGTATTGATTTAAAAGCCAATTTGCCACCACACAGAGGGAGATTATGGGCTGGGGAAAGGGGCTTAGAAAGAGGAGAAGAAGGGCTTTTGCATTAGACTGGGTGCCTGCTCCACCATTTATCTATATGGTGTGAACTAGAAAAACAGAGCTCCTTCCTCAAGATATATGACTTTTATTTTCCAGAAAACCATCCCATACAAATCAATGGTGCCTATGATGTCAATAGGACTTCCTTAGATATGACACTGCTGGGCAGTGCATAACCATTTCATGAAGGCCTGGGGGGCACGCACACTGTCCATTCCTATTCCCTTGGTAAACACTAGCTGCAGCGGGGAGGGAGTAGAAATTCTTTAATAGGTTGGGGATTTAAGGCCAGAAGGGAGTTGTACCATGCTTGCCATCACAGACCTGTGGAAGGAGGTAGGCTCAGCATTCCCAGCACCAGCATGGAACTGCAGTAAAGCAGAAGCTAGCAGCTGGCTGTCTGAGCAGAGATAAGTCTGAGATGGACACCATTCCCCCACCTCAATTCCTGGGGCCTCCAAGAAACCCAAAGAGGCATTGAAGGCAGCTGAGGATTGAAATCCGGCAATGCTACTACAGAGTATCTGTGGTTCCAGGAAAGCTGACTCCTGCCTGAGCCTGCAGATGGACCAGTAGAGACCAGGAGATGTTACTGGCTCTCAGAATAGCAAGTCCCAAAAAGAGCTGTGGCTGGGACCAAATCTGGAAAGGAAGATGCTGAGCTTCTGGGGAACACTTGCCATGTGTGGCCTGTGACTAAGGAACCAGATGGTGAGCCACTAAAATGTAGATGTCCACAGAGGAACGTGACAGCACAGATGCCCTCGCCAGATGCCAGGATTAGGGATAAGCTCTGTGGGGATCATGGCCAGGGGGAAGGGGAGAGAAAGAAGGACCGTATTTGACAGTGATTGAGTTTCCTTGACTTGACAAGACTGCCTTTCCCCTATTGTTTTTACTAAAAACCACTATATTTCTTTTCACCACTTGAATTTTGTAACTATCAATATCCTACTTGCCACAAACAAAACATTTATTCTGTATTTCAGAGCTATCTTCTTCTCCCCAATTCTCACCTCTCTGCTGCAGGCTAGGAATTTGAACTCCAGTCAGCCCCAAGAGAGACACTTAACCTTGCTAAAACTTGAAACTTTTGCTTTCTAACTGTAAACTGTCCCCATTTCTTTTGCCCTGTCCTCATGGAGTAACTTGTGGTATACTTTTCTAGAAAAACCTAATCATACATGGTGGTTTAGAGAATTGGAATAAAAGGGGTTAGTAACCAAGTACCTAATAGCCAAGTACCTATTGCCAGCCACAGGGGTCCAAAGTGACAGCCAGGGTGTGGCCTGAGTTCACAAGAGGGTACTTCATCACCATAGCCCTGGGGGCTTAACCTTGGAGACCTTAACGGTGGAAGGCCCAAGTCTTTATCCACTGTCAAGGTGAGAGGGATTTGGGTAAAGCATGGAGTCTATAGTGTCTACTCTTTACCTTGAGAAATAAAATATGAAATGTTTCCTTTTGCATGCTTATATTTAATCATAACCACCACAAAATGTAGATTCTTTCTGAAAATGAGTGATTTAATTTCCTGCTCTACCTAAGCCGTGGCTTTAACTCAATTCAAAGCCTTTCATACCACATTTCTTCTTTCGCGTGATCTAGCACTGACATCAGAACGCCCCATGGAATTGTTTAATAATAATAGCAATTGCTAACACTTAGTGAGCATTTACCTATGTCAGGAGCTGACATAATGACTCTATGTAAATTCGTTCATTTAATTCTGGCAAACCCTGTGAGGCAATTGCCATTATGAGTCCCGACTAACAGATGGGACAACTAAGGCATAGACAGGTTAAATTAATTCTTACAGCTAGTGAACTCAGAGCCCATCACCAAACCACACTAGTTTCCTATTTAAGCTTTAAAATTCTTTACCAGTGACCTCACTGTAGCTGCAGGGTTCTTGGGCACCGTCTTTATCTGCATCCCCACCCTCATGCTTTCTTTACTCCCAACGAGATCTAGTGTGCTGGGGTAGACATGGGGCCTGGGTATCGCCCAAGGGGAAACACAGCTTTCTTCCCAGAGAAAGGAATTCTGTGCCAGCCTGACCAGGCCTAGTCAGGAACCCCATGATTGGCTTGGTCTAAACTGGCCTTTCCTCACCATGGTGGTGAGGCCTGGGACTTGGGAATGAGCTTAAAAGGAAGAGCAAGCAGTCTTTCTGCCTGCCTTGGTGCTAGATGCACCTGCCTCTTGCAGCAGTCAGCAGAAGCTTTCACTGGAAGGTTTTACATTCGGGTTTGGCACCAAAGTTACAAGCGTACACTAGCAGACTTCTGTCCTCTGTGCCTACATTTCCCACAAAGAGATGGCAGACTGCTTCAAGGCAAAGATTATATAAACCGAGGACTTCCGATTAAATACCACTAGTATCTTCCCTCACAATTCCAGGTTCCCAGCATTCTGGAAATTCTATTATTATTTATGCTATATATAATCCATCTTTTGAGTTAAAATTGTACCCTTTGGCTCCTAAAAGTTCTAGTTAAATGTTGCTAATTCGCATAGAATATTGGATAGCTAAAAGCAGTTCATGTCTTATGCTAGAATTTTTTAATTGCATTCATCTAACTGGATTAATGTTCTCAGCTGTTGTTAGTTTTGTTTTCCTTTTTAAAAGGGAAAAGCAAAAGGCAGAGATCCTAAGATCTGAAGCTGATGGGTACCTGCCTATATTTCTGTAGCTTGATTCTGATGGGGATGGACATTCATCACCAACAGCCTGAGGTGATGGTCTAGTTTTTAGTAAGAAACAAAGCAAGACAATATCTCTGATGGTTCCATTGATCTGCTCACACCATCCTCAGACTATTTGTTACTTCTTAATAATAGCTCATTTTCTCCTTTCTTATGGAAGAATTGATTTTTCAGTTTAGTCCTTATGATTCGCAGGAGAAAGAATATGAAGATTTTTCCCTTTAGAAGATGAATACTTATGAAGAGAATGCGGAATTAAAAATGGATCCTTAGTTTTAATATAATATGCTTTCTGAACGATCAATATGGCTACATAAATAAATAAATAAAAGAGCACACCCCCCTAGAGTAGCTGCAGATATAGCTAGCAAATCTAAATCAGAGAAGCAATATCTAAGTTAACTTTATTTAAATTAAAAAAAATAGAAACAGGAAGACGTTACGGGACTTCTGCAGCTAAAGGTACTCGTGGCAGCTCTCCAGTTTACCCCGGAGGTTGGAAGGGAGCGGTAGGAGAAATAGCAGCAGCAGCAGGGGTATTGGGAGCAGCTAACACTGGAGTGGTTACCTGTTCTAGGACCTGTGCGAGGTGCTACATATGTTTCACTTAATTGAATCCTTAAGGAAATCTCTAAGAGAGACATAATTTCCGTTGTTATTGTTATTCCCATTTTGCAGATAAGAAAACTAAGGCTTCAAAAAATATAAGCTACCTACCTAAAGTCATAATGAGTAAGTGGAAAGCCAGGGTTTGAACCCAGGCATTGACCTAAACACCTTGACTCAATTTTAGGACTGAGGTAGTCTGTACAATTATTTTTTCCAAAATAATTGTACCACTTTATGCTCCAAAAAACAATAAACATGAGAGTGTTCTGACTGTTCTTTATGTCCATCAACCTTTGGTGTTGCCAGTTTTTAGAGTTGTAGCCATCCTGGGGGTTAAAATTTATTCACATAATTTTCCATCCATTTCCTTTCCCATAATTTAGGAGCAGGAAACAATATTTCCTTCCATTTTTACCTTAATGTTCGTAAAAGCATTCACTGGGCACCTATTATGTGCTGGATGCTGGGCTAAGCACACAGTATAGATCCCATTGTATAAAAATTCTTTTTTTATTGTCATTTTACAGATGAAGCTACTGAGACCTAGTAGTACCATCAAGGCCACACACGAAGTCAGTGCCAAAATCTTGACTTATCTGACTCCAAAGCCCATGGTTTGAACCTCTCTGCTGTACCACATCCCAACGCTGGTGCCAGGACAGAAAAAGATTTCCCACTTGAAGCCGGTGCCTCTCCTTTCTTCTGCACAGTTCTCTCCTCCTTCTTTGGTTAGTATGTGAAATAACACTCGCAGCTGAATATTTGGATTCCACAGAGCCACAGGTAACCCACCTGAGCATTCACAAGAAACACAACCAATTCCAGCAGCCACTTTGCCATTCATGTTCCATTCAGCCAATAACCTCTTACTAGACATCCTGAGGGTGCCTGATGCTGTGCGAGACTCAGAATTCCAGAAAAACTAGAAAATTTCACGGAGCCTAAGATGCTTCTCTTTTGTATACTACTAAGAAATAGCACTGCTTCTTATCACTTGCATTTTTATTTTGTGCTTATTAAAAGAATTATCCTTACACTTAGAGACAGACGTCAAGTAGCCCGTGCTCACATCATCTTGATCTTGTTTACCACCTTTTCATTGACAGTATCATCTCAAGACATATAAAGAACACCTGGTTTCTCCGAGCGTTGCCACTTTGACTAACCTCATAGTTGTATTTTTCTCTCCCAATGAAATCACATGTTGCTGGAAGCTAAGGCATTTCTACGCAAAAGTAGCAGGAAATTTCTGATAAATGCACATTTGATGTCTTAACAGGAGACAAGCATCAGCCATGACTGATTCTATCAGCTTCTCTCACTGCTTTCAAATGCCACCACCTATTATTGCAAGGTATGCGACAAGCTCTGCCTTCGGGGGTTTTGCTTCGACTGAAATAAGAAGGGCTTTTGCACACGTCTCTGAAAGAAACGTCTTCATAGCTTCACCTGCTTGAGGAGACTTCCTGTCTTAGAGACCATGGATCACTTGATTTTGCTTTACAGGAAATGTAGAATTACAATTATTCCTCCAACAATGATTCACCAATATCAAATGCATGCCCTGTTGCTCTGTTTCTGTGCCTTTCTTGTACGTCAGAGTCCCACAAACTTTGTCCCCCGAGGCATCTGATAAGGCCCACATCTGAACAGCACATGAAGGCAGCAGACTGGCCATCAGTGCTCTCCGCATTCCATTCCGCTCTGGTCACCTGCACCTCACCTGCCCGTCACTGAACTTGTCCACACAAGTACCTTCTGCTCTAGCAGGGCTTAGAAACCAGCCCGCACATGTTTGGGTGTTTGTGAGCAAAAGCTGCACACACTACCATATCCTCTTTCGTTCAGGCATAAGCAAGCCGGCAGAATAGGCCTCCTTAGAACCACAAACTGTCACCCTGCGTTTGGGGGAGGTGTACTCCTCCATGCCCTAGACTACCAAGAGCTCTAAGCCCAGCAATCACATTTTCTCCTCCTCTTTCTTCTCAGCTTCACATTGTATCTTTTGACAACTTTAACAGACCCTATCCTTCCATAGCCGCGACTTGATACAGACCTGCAGGCTTTGCAATGCTACAGCGGAAAAGGGGTTTGAAGACTTTTAAATGTCTTTTGTTTAAACTAAACTCAGCCTGTAGTGCCAACAATGTACATCGCGTGATTGATGAAAGGATTGAATGCAAAGCAGTGATCATATTTACGCTGCGATGCCAATGACATCAAATCACCACCGCCACCAATGTCAGGGTAAGAGAGAGAGAGAGAGAGAGAGAGAGAGAGAGAGAGAGAGAGAGAGAGAGAGAAACCCTCTTCTAGAAATGGCTGAACTATGGTAAGGAATGGCCCTCCTTTTAGAAATTGCCAGGGCTTATCTCTTCTGAGTCGACATTCTCCCCAGAAAGAGTGCATTCAGCTGTTATTTCAGGGATCATTTTTATATGTAAGTGAAAAATTGCCTTAAAATTTTTCTCTTTCTTATACAGCTAAAATAGGAATTCACTTAAAATAGGTTCATGTTTAAAGACTAATATAAACGTACACTGCTGGAAATAACAGTGGACCTCAGAGTTATGTTTATTCTACTGAGAAGAAATTTTTTAACTTAAGGGACTACTTGAAATGTGATTGCTGGTGGCATCCTGGAAAAGTACTAATGACGTGCATTTCTGCAATAAAAAGATGTGAAATTCAAAACTACGATTAGAGATTAAAATATATTATCAATGGTTCCTGGTTTCCAAGTATTTAAAGGAAAAAATTATTACCTAAAACAAATAAAAGATTAGTCTTGAAAATAGAAGTCTAAACAATACCCTATCTGATGAATTCAAGGTTTCATTTTTGGGTTTCCCAATTGTCAATGTTAGCCTTCTTTCCATCTGTAACCAGAAGATGTGATGTGGTTGGACTTTCTATGCTTCATTATGTTGTAAGAGTGTTTCACAAATTTCCAAAAACACAGAGTTAAATCAGTCCTACAAGTTCTAGTTTATTTATAGCCAAGAAATCAGCATCAAAAGATAAACTCAATGTTTGTGGCCAAAAAACTACTAGATGTCAGACCTCTGTCCCAGTCTTTCGCTTATCCTATTAAGCAACACTTTCTTTCCATTTGTACTTCAGTTTAATTCTCTTCAGTCATTTCTGTTAACTTATGCAATCAAAATGAACGGAGTTTCTTTGATGGGGGCTCCAGAGTAGTGACAGATCAAAAGAAAACCATTTCTCCTCTTTTAGTTCCTTTATCATTTTTCCAACTTACATGAGAACCCAGAAGACTAACAGAAAAAAAATTTAAATAAAGTGTGACATTTTCTAAAAGTTTGATTATTTTAAAGCATCTGCTTCGGCTAGAAAATCAGTCTTTTCATAATGGATTTTTCTCAAATTACATAGCTCTAGTTCTTCATTTGGTTTCTTTGATTTCTATGTATATGACATAGTGCTGATGTGGGCAACTACTGGAAATAGTATATTCCAGAGGATGATCACCCAATTACTTAGAGATATTTCCTGGGCAATTAATCAAGAGAAATAATTTCTGACATTCTATTGAATCTAAAGTGCTGTCATACATTTTAAATAGTCAGCAAATATCTGCATTATGAAGTATGAATAGGAACATTTCTGAGGGCTGTGAACTTTAAGTCTTGCTCTTATTGTTCTTCCTTTTGAACCCCAACCTACTTTATTAAATACAGAATTTCACTGACTTAAAAAAAACAGAACTATAAAATAGCTGATGTGTTTTCAGAAAATTAGCATTAGGCCATCGTGTCTGATTTATTACGCATAATGATAAATAATCATATATCACAGAATAGTGAAAGTAAGCAAAACAATGGCAAACTGCTTTTAAGTGTTGTTTTATCCTAAGAAACTTTCATTTTCAGATTTCTGCTAATGTTATAAGCAAAAATCTACAAAGGAGAATTAATTACATTATTTGCATAAAATCTAATTTCTACAAAGCATTTTACAGTATTTGGATGAAAGAAAGTGTCAGAGAAAATTATCAAAGCAATCAAATAAATTAAGTGGCTGATTGCATATCACTTTTACTTAGAAACAATGAAGACTGTTAAAGAATGATGTAAAAGTAAAATAGCAAATTTAAAGTTTGTAGTTTTGGGAATATTCATTCAGCTCAAAATTAATAAAGTAATCATTAAGCACTGCCAGTTAAAAACAAGGCTTTGATTATTTTTCCCCACAAATAAGCAATGAAGCCACTTAAAAAAGAGTTACACCGAGCATCTAAGCACCGTTCTGTTTAAAAATTAAATTGAAATCTGACTTATGACAAGTCAAAGTAGAGGGACTTTAAAAAGACCACCCAGTTATTGTGTGTTCCTACAAATTGGGGGCTACAATGAGCTGGAGTCTGACTCTTGCTTGTATTATTAGTTTCCAACTACAGCTGTATCAAATTACCCCAAATTTAGTGGCTTAAAATAATGCAGATTTATTACCTTACCAATCTGGAGGTCAGAAGTCTCAATAAGCTAAACTCTACATGTTAGTTGGGCTGTGTTACTTCTGGAGATTCTAGAAGAGAATTACCTTCCTTGCCTTTTCCAGCCTCTAGAAGCTATCTGCATTCCTTGATGTATCACTCCAAGCTTTGCTTCTGCCATCACATTTTTCAGGTTCTCCTGCCTCTTTATTACTTATAAGGACCCCTGACCACTTGGAGAATCCAAGCTCATCTCCCCATTTTAAGATACTTGGAGTCGTAGTCAAGGTGGCAGAATAAATATCGTGCTCTCCCTGTCCCATGACTACATCAAATTACAAATAAACTACAGAACAACCACCCTTGAGAACCACCTCAAGACTAGCGGAACAGAAGTTTATAACTAAGGACATACATTTCCTGTGAGGCTGGTTGGAGAGACAGAGATGCAGAGCGAGCTGGTTCCATACCACGTGTGGCGATTAACAGTCAGGAGGGCTATCTCTGCTGCAGAGGTCCTCTCTGAGGAGTGAGAGCTCCCAGATCCACACCGGGCTCCCCAGTCCAGGGTTTCAGTTCTGGAAAGAGAAGTTCCCACAACTTCTTGCTGTAAAAACCACAGGGGATTGTGGCTGAGTGACATGGAGGGATGCTGGAGTCCCAGGCTTTCCTCTTAAAGGGTCCACTCACCAATTGACTCTCTGGTGGACTCACGTATTCAGAGCTCTAGCATTCGAGCAGCAGCTTGAAAAGCACCGTGGATATATGGGGAGGAACTGTCTTCAGGATGAGGGCTGGAGAGGCAGCTTTCCCTCACATGGAAGAGGCTGGGCAAGCTAGAAAAGGAGTAGGAGCACTGAGTCAAGAAAGGGAGAAGATGCCTATCCATAGGAATTCTGGGTCCCTTAATCTCAAAAAGAGGGCTCAAGGCTCCCCAAACTTTTCACCTTGACACAGCAAGAGTGACCAAAGGAGGGCCAGAGCAGGGCCCTGTGAAGCATGAGACCCAAAACAGGGGCCTCTCTTACCTGGGTCTGAGAGAAATCCTGGGATCAGATCCTCAATAAGAGACACCGGAAAATCAACTTATTCTCCGTGTTAAATCAATTGAAAGCTGTACTACAACACCAGTTTACTACATAACACTGATGTGTGGAAGCCAAGCAAAAGGGCCATCCAGATGCTGCTAAGCTAATAAACAAAAGCAGTGTTTGCTGAGGTTTTATAAAAAATATTATCAGGTTCTACATAAAAAAAAATTAATAATGAAATGTTTGAAATACATATTTTCAAAGCAAACATTTTTCTTTAATGCAGAACTTCTTAGAGCCTTGAATATAAGAATGTGGTCTTTGAACCTCTAAATAGGCAAATACAATGGTGATATTTCCCAAACATGTATAGATGAGGAGGAAGGATTGGGGCGGCTGAGGAGTATGCCTGCACACGCATGCATATGTCCTGGCGCAAGAATTCTGAAAATACTATCAAATAAATAAAATCACCGTATCATCAGAGTTCTTGAGTGCTAGTGACGGAAACTACTTATAGCTAGTTTAAGGAACAAAGAATTAAATGGAAGATTATTAGAGGAGTCTTCGAGGGCCAAGCTTGAAAAGCAAGCAGTCTGGGCATAGAAATCACAGCAGAAAGAGCCCAATGCTAACACTGCTGATATTGAAAAGATTCAGTCCTCAAACATCTTTACTTCCTTATGTAACAGGGAAATGCTCACAAATAAGTGAAAAAACCAAAACCAGAGTACAGAAGAATATGAGCCCAATTCTATTAAAAAGAAATAATAATGTACAGAAACAGTCCTAAAAGGAAATACAAGAAAATGTTAACAATGTTTTGCTTTTCTGGATGATAACAGTCATAGGTGATTTTTATTTCATTTATGTACATGAATTATATTTGTAATTATATAATTAAATATTTTTAATTATAGGAGTCTAAAAGGAAAACTGTTCTAATGTCAAAATTTTGTGACAAAGTCCATGTCCACAATTTTTAAGTCCTTCCTGAGTTCATAAACTTTGATAATGAGGTTTTTATCTAATTACTAGATGGTCATTTAAGTTCTATATTACCTGAGGATTTTCGATGTAACAAACATTTTTAAAGTTCTTTCTTGCCTTTTACATGAGTAATTAGGGCATTATATAGCAATCACAAGTCCAGTAAATTTTCGCTATTGGTGTTATGGCAAATCCCTGTTGTAATTAGTATAGTTGCTACTAGCTGATGCTATTTGTAGGCTCTTGTAACAAGAAACTCTAGGTAATATGTGCCGATAACTTCAGTTAAGACCATTTCACATATAACTTCACTTTTTCCAAATACCATTAGCTCTTTATTAAAATAGCAACATAAATATCAATAAATTTATTCTTTATTAAAAAGGAAACAAGATTAACAATAAACTCATAACACTATCCTAAATAACATGTCAAAAATGAAATAAAAACAGCAATTATAATCCATTGTTTTAAAATAGCAACAATTAAGAGACTACATGTCAAAACTTTTAAGATGCAATCAAAGCTGTGCTCAGAGGTAAATTTGTAGCCTTATGCATCCTATTATTAAATAAGAAAAAAATAAAAATAAATTAACTAAGTCTTCAATTATAAAGAAACATTCAGGAAACAACAAAATAAATTTAAGAAGAAATAAAGGCGTTAATAGAGTAAAAGTTACATTAATAATGTTGAAAATGAAAAAAATACAATTTATAAAATAAATGTTGATTTCTTTAAAAGATTGGCAAGTCTACTTTTTTAAAATGCAACTAAAAAGGTTAGAAATAAGAAAGGAGTTTTAACTACAAATATAGAGAAAATATTTTAATTATATATAATATCTACTAATAAACTTTAAAATTCTGTAAAAATGCATGTTTTTAAATATTATTTTTTAAATTAATTCTTAAGAATTAGTAGTTAACCTGTCTAGGCCAAAATCATAAGAGAAAATTTTAATGTTTTCAGAGATTTACCATTCACTCATCTACCCTGAAAAAAAGCTTAGAGCGTAAACAGTGCTATGAGTGAAATCTTCCAAACCTTCTAAAAATAGGCAACTCCTATACTCTACACTAGTCTAAAGATAGAATTTTAAAATACAAAACTACAATTCAATCTTATTCATAAATATAAATGCAATTAACCTAAATAAAATGGAAGAAGCTAAATTCAACAATACTACACTAAAAGAGGAACTCCTCCCCCAGGGGAAACAAAATGCATCTCATGCATTTTGAAATAATTCAATATTGAAAAATCTATTAATATAATTTAATGTAATAATAGATCAAGAGACTAAAATCATAAAATTTCTAGTTCCTCAGAACATGTTTAATACAATTCAACAACTTCCAGTAAAATGCTTAGTATACTTGAACCAGGAAACCATATCCTTCACCTGATAAAGACCTCTGTTTTAGTCTAACAGCTAATGTTAAAAGCTGGTGAAATATTAATAGCATCACTAAAATGTCAGGAAAAAGAGCAAAATTAATACCATCCTTCATTTAATATATGAGGTATAAATATTGTAAAGAGAGAAAATTATCAAACGATTGTCTACTTAGAAGGGAATCAACTAGTAGAATTAATTTTAAAAGTTTAGAAAAATTACCAAATACAAAATACAACAACCTGACCCTGCAACGAGCAACTAGTTATAAAACACAATGAGAAAATAATCTCAACAAAGATATGAAATCTCATACTATCGATAAAAAATATGAAGGATCTACAAGATTACTGAAGAATATATGGTTTTAATAATCTCAACATGTGACAAGTTCCTGAATGAGAAAATTAATATTACAAAGATGGCAATTTTCTTCTTAATTAATCTATAACATTAAAGCAATTCTGAACGAAATGCCAATAGAATTTATTCTGAAACTTGACCAAAATATAACTTATCTGAAGAATAAATGCACAAATACAGCAAAAAATATTTTGAAAAAGTGTAATATTTATCCCATTTAAAGGTTAATCAAACAATAAAGCAATTTATAAAATGACAATATGAAATGACAATGGTTCAGGAACTGAGGGTACCAAACCAACAAATAATAAATCCAGAAACACTCCAAGTATATGTAAATATTTAATAGTTGACAAATGTGAATTTTTAAAAACAGTGGAAAAGAGAGTTTTCAATAAATGGTGATGCAACAACTAAATAAATATGTAGAGTCTTAATCACATCTATATCAAAAATAAATTTCATTTGGAGTAAAGATTTAAATCTAAAAAAAAAATTTTAAAGAAAACATGGACAACTATTTATATAACATTGAGATGTAGAAGACTTTTTAAAACATATTACCAAAAGGAGAAATCATGAAAGAAAAGATAGATTTATCTAAATGAAAAATGTAATATACCTATATATTGAAGACATCATGAATTAAATTGGTACATATATGACAAGAGACAAAATGTCTGCAGCATATAGAATAAACAAATGGTTAGTGGTTTTAATATATAAAGAGCTCTTACAAATCAACAAAAAAAATCCCAAAGAAAAATTAGCAAATGTGTTTATTCATTCTTTAACAGATATTTATTGTGTACCCAATAAGTGCCAACTATTGTTCTAGGGACTGAGAATACAATGTTGAAGAATATACATATCCAGACACAGTCTTCTCTCATCCATTCCAGGATGGCAAATACACACAACAAAAGTAAATAAATAAATAAAGTTACAAGTGGAGATACAGGATTTGAGTAAAGAAATGAGATACCAAATGGGAGGAGAGAGGCAAGGACTGCTTTCGATCAAGGCTCCTGGTTAGCCTATCTTAAGATGTTGTATCTAAGCTATTATCTAAAAGACAAGGTTGTGGTGGGGAGGCGGATAGCCAAGGAGGGCAGTTTAAGCAGAAATAACAGCATTTATTAAGCCCCTGAGGTGCAAAAAAGATCTCAGGCATGTTGGAGGAACAAGTGTGGCTGCACCATAGTGGGCAATAAACAGAGGAGCATAGATGAGGTTGGAGTGATAAGTAAGGATCAGGTTTTGCAAGGCTCTGTGAGCCACTTGAGGAGTTCAGATTTTATCTGTGAGCAACACTTTACTCAATTCAGTTTATGAGATCATTGTTACCACCCTATCCAGAAGTGTTGTGGGTCAAGTGTTGGAGCAGAGAGACCAGGTAAGACTGACTGTCATTATTATCAAGTGAAAAAAATATTGATCGGGATTAAGCGATGGCATTAAAAATGGAAAGAAGCAGAGTAAAGGTATATTTTGAAGATAACACTGATAAATTATGCTGAACTGTTTGATGTAGGGGAGAGGTCATGGAAAGAAGCAAGGATGATGCCTAGGTTTCTGGCTTGAACAGTTAAGGTGGTGCTCTTTACTATAAGAGAGGAAATGAGGGCAACAGGTGTGAGGTGAGAATGGGGAATTAGATTTTACATATATTAAGGTTGAAAAATCTGAATCATCCAAAAGAAGATATTGAACAAGCAAGTAGACATTTGAGCCTAGAACTCAGAAGAAAGGTCAACGTAGGAAACGTAAATTTGGAACTCATTTTCATAAAGATGGTACTTAAATCCATGGAAATTGATAAGATTATCCTGAGCGGGGGGGGGGGACATAGAAAGAAAAAAGGGACCCAAATGGAGGTGAGAGACCCCAACTTTTCAAAGTTAGACAGGGAGATCAGACATAACACTGAGGAGTGACCAATGAAGCAAGAAGAAAGCCAGGAGAGAATAGTGTCTTGGATATGAAGAGAAAACATTTAAAGGAGCCGAGAGTGGTCATGGTGAGGACAGGAAAGCATTCTTTCGCATAGGGACACTTTCAGTGGCGGTGATAAGGAAGTCTCACTGTGGATTGAAAAGTGAATTGACGACTAGAAAATGAAGAGGATATATAAGGACAGCTTCATAAGGAAGTACAGTTATGAAGGAAAGCTGAAAAATGGCACATAGGTGGAAAAGATGTGCATAAAGAAAGGTTTTGTTTATACAGGGGATCCTGGAGCTTGTCTGCAATCTAATGAGAACGGTCCATTCAAGATAAAGCCTGGTAATGCAGGAGAGTAAGAGGAAAACCTAAGAAGAAAAATCCTCGACAAGGCAAGAGGGGATATGATCCAGAGAAACAGAGGAGGCAGCGGCCACTGAAAGGAAGGTGGTTACCAAGGTAGCTGGGTGGGGGAGTGGGGGTCTCCTGCAATAGAAAGATGAGGAAATTTGTGTGTAGTATCATCTACTTTCCAAGGGATATTTTAAGTAAACTACGGGGAGGGATCAGCAAAATTTGAGATGAAAAGATATAAATAGTAGTTTTAGAGGTGGGAATCGGAGACCAACGCAGAAACAACAGCACCAATTTGAAGACTGAGATAATGGACTGAAAGTAAAGCCAGTTGGCTGCATCGTGCGATTTTCTGGAAGAAAATGTTCCGTTTTCCCAGTCAGGCCCCGGGAAGGCAAATGGTAAGCTTCATCCAGAGTTGGGATTGTATCAGGAAAGGAAGTCGGAAGAAATGGAGGTTTAGGACTGCTGAACGCACTGTGTTTCAAGGAGGAAGATCAGAAGAAGGGAGTACGGGATCCGGGGTACAAGGGAGGAAGTGAACCCAAGGAGGGGCTAAGCAGTGGGGGAGAGGGGGTTGGTGAGTTAGCTGTCAGTGAACGCGAGCTGCAGGACGGACAGACGGCGGTGAGAGTGGGAGGATGGACAGACGGCGGTGAGAGTGGGAGGATGGACAGACGGCGGCGGTGAGAGTGGAATGTCCGGCAACACGTTCGCTCGGGTCCTCCTAGAAGCAGACGCCCAGGCAGGTTCAAGTCGCAAGTTTTATTGAGGCGAAATCCATGGCGGGTCAGGGGGAAGACTCCGAAGCGGGCAGGCGAGGTCTCCCTACCACAATGCGAGTCCGACGCCTCCGAAAGGAGGCAGGGAGGGGCGAGAAGAGCCCCGACGGCGCCCAGCACAGGTCTCAGTTCCAGCCCCGCTGCGGGGCGCTGGCTGGAGGGGTCCGGCGTCTCGGGCGAACGAGCCGGCCCTAAGGGCCTCGCCGGGCCGGGCTCAGTGCGGCCCCGGGAGGCCCGGATCCCCCGTGACGGCCGCCTCGAGCCGCGGGCGCGAGGGGGGCAGAAAGGGTCACGGCAGGTGCGCGACAGGAGGGGACTGGACGGGGACGTCCACGTTCGGCCACAGGCTGAGCGAGCCTGGCGGGCGGGGGCGCGGGCCGCTGCGGGCAGGGTCTGGGGGCGACGGCTGGGGCGGCAGCGGCCTTCGCAGGAGGAGGAGACGCCCTGGCTGGGGCCGCCAGACTAGCTGGAGGCGGGAAGGACGACGACGCGGCTGTCCGCGGCTGGACTCTCGGAGAGGCCGGGGCGCTGTCCCCTCCCGCCGGCCCCGAGGCACGCGGTCCCCCCGGGGCTGCGGCCAGGCGGCCTCGGGCGGCGCCAGCCAGCGGGGCGGCGGGTCCCGGGCGGCAGGTCCGGTCCGGGCAGCGGGGCGGGTCCCGGGCGGCGGCGGCGGCTCAGGGCGGCGCGGGCCTCCGCGGGCCCCCGCGGGCCGCGAGCTGCAGCTGGCGCTCCCGGGCCGCGCCGCCGCGGAAGCGGGCGCGGCAGCCGGCGGCGGCCTGGCGCGTGGTGACGGCGGCGGCCGCGGGCGGGCAGCGGCTCCCCGGGGCGGCCGCGTGCAGGGCTGCGGCGCTGCGGGGCGACGGCTTCCCGAGGCTTCGGCCCGCGCGGGCGGCGGCAGCGGTCCCCAGGGAGAGAGACAGAGACACCCGGTTAGAAACGGGCACACGCGCCGCGCACCACCCCCCCCCCGCCCCGGGCCGCGCCCCCAGCCCCGCCCGCGTCCGCCCAGCAGGTGGCTGCCCACGGGCCTGCGCGACCCGGGAAGGGCGTCCAGCGAACGTCCCGTGCGTTCCGGTAATTGAGGAAAATGTACCCAAACCCTTACATTTCTGAATGTCTTTGACCCAGAAATGCTAGCTTTAGAGTTTTCCTTTAAGTGACAATCATTATGAAGACACTCAAAATTGCCATACAGGGTACTCAGTGCAGTGGCTAGAAAAACAATAGTGAAAATAAAAGATAACAGTGCCCAACAATAAGGTTTTCCATACTAACCTGCTGTGAAAATAATGCTGAGAAATAATACCTAGTCATATGGGAAAGCACTTAGACTAGACGAAGAAAAGCCATTGGTTTCATCCCCATTTGCAGCGTGTGGGGGCTGTGTACACGTGTGTTACTTGTGTATAAACACACACGGTGCACCACATGTATAAAATAGTGGAAACATTGCAAAGTGTTAAATGATGTTAGCTGATGTGTACAATTAGCATATTTTATTTTTATAATAAAAATACAATTTAATAAAAGGAATTTTACTCCATTCTTATGTACCCATTCTTTCTCCCGATTCAAATTTATGAAAGTAATTATATTGTGTAGCAAAGTGGTAGACATCCAAAGATTTTAAGAATTAATGATCTACAGAAATGTATCTTTCTCAAACATGCTAAGTGAATCAGAGTATTACAGAGCAGTTTACCCCTTAAATAAAACCACTGTCTTTTGTTGACTTACACCTTATTTTACTCTGTTAAACGTTTTCTACTTCAGGGGGAAAAAAAGCTTTCTGGGCTTCTAACAAACCCACTGGATCTGTAATCTCATATACTTGGAAACACAAAGTTTGCTAAAAACAGGACAAATTTAACATTTTAGAACAAATATTTTAGATAATACCAATGTCTTAACAATGTATCCAATAATTTTATCTTTAACCTGAAACGACTATGTTGGAGTAAAACTAAAATATTGCAATTAACTAGAGTCTAAACTTAGCATCTTGGTCTTCCAATCATTAGTAGATTGTTTTAGTAGATATTAATTTATATATAGGGAATCTGTCTTGCTAAACCTTATTCCAAGAAAATGCATAAGGATGACAATAAAATGACACTGGGGCAGGTTTCCAGGTCTTTGTTCTGAAACTGATAGAAGATCCAAGTTCCAATGATATTTTAAGCCAAAGTGAGCTCAGAGTTGTCAGGGTGATTTTACTTTATGATGAGCAAATCTAAGCTTAGATGTTGATTGGAATGTTGCTTAAACAGATGATGACCTAGTCAGCTGCACCATCCCACAAGTTTCCTTCCCTCTGAAGGTACTGGATAAAATTATCATGTCTAAAGGCATACCTTCAGGATAAAACTAGCAGAAATAAAATTTACAAAAGTTTGTATTAAACAACCGCTCCTGAACAAAAAGGTTATAAGAGCTTTTTATGAAGCACTACCTCTCCAAAAACCTTATCGACAAATGATTTAACATAACAATTAAATACAGATAAGACAGAGCATTTATTTTTGATCCTATCATCTGACTTTCATTATCCATATAGCGATTTCAATTTGACATTTTTGAATGCCCATTGTAATCAGACACTAAAAACAACTACAACTTTTTTAAAAAATCACAAGGTTCCTATCTTTGAGAAGCTCTATCTAGAAAATTACCTTCAGATGATTAGGATAACTCAGACCCTAGGGCTAAATGAAATTCCTAACCCACCCCACAGTCTTGCCAAAGCTTTCCTTCCTGTATTTTTCAAAAGAGCTTTCTAATTTCCTGTCGTTCCTTTGTTCACATTCATCCAGAGCACCCCACTGTCACCATACCAGCTAAATTATTAGTTCTCAACCTTTCAGGTTAGTCAAAGACCAGTCTGAGATTCTGATTAAAGATGTGGACTTTGTCCTCCAGAAACATGCAAAGAAATGCATACACCATATATTTTATAGCACTGGAAACTGATTTCCTGAATGTAAGCAACGTACAAAAACACTGTTTATAAAGGATGATGCCTCCCTCACACTGTTTTTCATGAAAGAAAAATGACATCCTGAAAAAATTTTAAAAATTCTAACTGCTCAGTAGTAGTATATTTCAGTGAGCTTTGGCGTATTGAGTTGAAATTGTGATATGTTCTTTGACACAGAAACACATATATCATCTTTGATAATCAAGTGCAAATTTTTCTCGGTGGCAAACAAATGTCGAAATCCTTGACTCACAGATACACGGAACCAAAGCAGTATTCCATAGCATGCTGTGTCAGGTTAAGGTAGCCTGCGTACTGGAAAACTAAATTCCTCCAAGATTTTCAAGTCAAAGTCACATTATTTCCTCTGCCTTCAAATTCAGTTAAGACCTCTAGAAAAACAACAAGTTTCAGTCTGGGAGAGAAAAACATATTCTGTTCCTATTTCTTGGCAATATCTCTTAGAAAGCTGGTGATAGCTGCTCATACGGAAAATAATAAAGCACAATGATGTGCGATTACCCTTTCCTCATCAAAGCAGGAGAGCCATGATGCGTCTGACATCACAGATACACATCTGCCCTCAGAGTGCTATCATTTCTTTTCTTCCACGTGAAGATATATGAGAGGAGCTGGGGAATTTTGAAGATGTTGACACTCTTTCCAGTTTCCAAAAGACATCCAAAAAAGAATACTTTTCCTAAAATGGAATTCTCCTTAATGACATCAGACATGAAAACATGAAGGATGCACACTGAGAAGCACCAACAGTTTCCTTCATTTGCATGCTGAACAGGAATGGCATAGGACCCATTTTTTTCTAACTCTGAAGTAATATCATTTGACAGAAGCACTGCCTCAATTCTTTCACTGGCCATATTTAAGAATCTTTGCACCAAACTACTTGACTCTCTACTTCCCCAACATACACTATTATTTCCCATCCAGTGTTTTTGTTCTTGGTATTTCGCCCATCAAAAAAATGCCTTCTCCCTCCTCTCTCTCATCTGTTCAAATGCTGCCTATCCCTGAAGACTCAGACCAAAGCCATTCTGATAAGCTCTCTCTGATTACTGCGATCTGAAATGATCTACCCATTTTCTTAACTCCCACAATGTTTACTATCTATGGCAGTTTTCAAAGTGTGGGTCTCAAACCACCAACTTTAAAAATATACCATAACCTTTACTTGCACAAACACCGGAAAGAGCTGTGGAAATCTTCCCACTGTCTTTACAAATCTATATTGCCACTCTTAAAAGAATAACTCACCCCCAAATGCATGAAGAGAGGAAAGCTAACAAGGCTTATTGTTGCTGAAGTGACCAACTGGCTCATCTCAATTATTCCTTTCTGTACACATTTCCACACAAAGTTCTGATTTGTCAGTTGTATATTTGTAAGATCTGTAATGTCACTGTTAACTGCTGAACTCACTCATCACTCCACCCCTGTGTTTTTCAATCATTGCCTCCAAATCTACAGCCATCCTACTGTTCAAATCAGAATCCTTATGCTGCTACCACTTTCAAAATAACTTTACACTTTACAAGAAAGAAATTAAGCAGAGCTTGAAATAAAGGTAAGGCTGATTAGACGGAAGGGACTACAACCGACATCACCTACTCAAATAAAATATAAAGTTATATGTATTCTAAAACTGAGCAGTAACTTGAAGGTCATCTCTTCAGTAGACTCACATTACAGATGGAAGAACTGTAGGGAATAGGGTATTTTAGAGCAAGCAACTAAAATTTAAAAAAAATCAAAATCTCATAAAACAAGAGTAGCAAAATCATGCTGAGCCAAAAAAAAAAAAAAATGATTGTCTTAATTAGCTCATGGATTCAACATTAAGAAAAAATGGACTTAAAAGAATTAGAGAATAAAGACTTAAAGAATGAAAAGAAATATGTAAAAGATGAGAAAGATCAGTCATCTAAAGAAATGGCACAAAAGATTGCCCTTGACATTGTAATGTATCAAGATGACCTGAATTCAACACATTACACTTATTACTAAGTTATCATTTATTTACAGATTTGCCAGGCATTAGGCTAAGTGTTTTACATCAGTGCAATTTTATTAAACTCTACTGGGTGGGTGGGGGAGCGGGAAGAAAGGTACTAAAAGAGATGGTCTACAGTAACTATCTAAGAAATCAAGAAAGCAAAATCTGGTCCAATAAAAAGGATGCTCCGAAAATGAAAAATTATCTGGTCTGAGTGGATGGGAAAAGATGCATCACACGACCAGAGCTTGCTGACTCAATGCTCATTAATCAACCTCATGATTATAATTTAGTTTTCCATGTAGATTTTTGCCTAGTGGGAGAAAATGCATTGTATCATAAACATGAAAAGTAGGTGTGCCTGATACTCCTATTGTAAATTTTAAAAACTAGCATTATGGTATTTACACACCAGGACCTATGAGACTAGTTAGTGTGACACAGTCACTTTGCTAGATGAACCAATTATCAGGGCCAGCCTTAGAAAGCAGTAGCCATGTCAAAGTTACCTACAGGCCTGGCAGAAAGGCTAGTCTGTCCTCTCTTGCTGTTCACCATCTTCAAACTACAATGCCATGTGATTTCGTGCACACACACACAAGAACCATTTAATTAGAAATGGAAATGATGGGAAAAGGAGGAAATATAGCATTCTTTCTCTATGCTCCTGAGAACTACCTGTGAATTCTGAACTTAGTTTTTATAGCAGAGAAGGCTAAGTTTTTTTAATGGTGCAAATAAACATTTGTTTCACTTATTAAAAGAATGTCACCCAAACAAAAAAGTTCAAGTAGAACTTGGACATATAAACTTTTACTAAAAAATAAATATCAAAACATTTCCCACGCCCACAAACATACATAATACACAGATATTTAGGGTGTTTCTTTTTTCTCCTGTTTGGGGTATGTTGTTCAATTTTTGTTTTCTGTTAACATCTCCATAGGAGAAAGATCTATAAATACAGCAAGTTCCTAACATGACTTAATCACAATTCTTGACAAGCTTTTAGTTCACAGTCTTACACCAAGAATTCCAAAGTCACAATGCAATAAAAACCAACAGGACTTCATGGTTCAGGATTGAGGATAACACACAAAAGCTACATTAATGCTACGAACCTCAATCTTATAATATACTTTTAATCTGATAAATTTTTTCCAATCAATAATAGAGTTATTAATACTATTTTCAAAGAGTATTAAAGAGTATTTTCAAAGAGTATTACATTGAAAAGTAAACAAGACTTTGAGAAGTACTGCCATCTTTAGGGAGAATGCTGGGATTACTGGCTGATTATGTAGTCCAAATGTAAGTGCTAACCCTCTATGCATCCTATCATGGACATTTGGTATGGACATTTTTTTTTAATGATTTGTCTTTTGTGATACAGTTTTGTCCAAAAGATCTAAAGTCAAGCAGTTCAGGTAGGCCCCATTAACCTGTGAAAAATAAAGCAATGATAGTTTTGATAGATGTTAGCCAAAATAAATCCAGAATGATCAAAATTAGGATGTACTTTTATAGATGATTATGAGTCTTGTCAGAATTAAAAGTTAAAAACTTTCAGGAAATTAGTGAGAAATTATTTTGTGATTTGTATATAAAGTTAGAGGTTCTAAAATTTAGAAAATAACCATTTGTGGCTTGATATTAATGCATCATTGCTTTTCACTGGCACTGAGATATTAATCTATTTTTTACAACCACACAGATACACAAGTAAAGGTAAATGATTTCCCTGAAAACTTCACCTGTCATTTCTTTATCAAATAAAAAATATCTCAATCAGCTATTTTTGGTAATTAGCAGTATTATATACATTTCATTTATTATGTTTTAAGTTCAACATTTATCCTAAAATAAATTAGTAACCATGATCTCACTCTTTCTGAAAATAAAATGTGAAATGCTCATTAGGTACTCAGTACAATGTGTTAGAAACAAAGAATAATTTAACACTTTGTCCATTCACATTAACAAAAACTGGATGTCCAGTGATATAGTAAATGATGAGCAATAATAGTTAAAAATAGAAAGTTCATGGCTCAAGAAATAAAAACATCTGGGTTCTACTATTTTCAGACATATTACTAAAATATGAAAAAAAAGCAAGATACAGAAAAGTGTGTTCAATATGCTACCATTTGCATGAAGAATATATACATTTATAGATACAGCTCTTTCATATATATATATGCATATGTGTGTGTGTGTGTGTGTGTGTATGTATGTATGTATGTATGTATGTATGTATAAAACAGCTCTTGAAAGCCCAAGAAACATAATTTCTTGACTCTGAGGAAGAGAATGAGAGAAAAGAGACGGGGAGGAAGAAACTTACCTTTCACAGTATACCTCTTTGTACTGTTTTACTCTTTTGCATGTACATATTACCTCCTTCTAAAATAATCTTTAAGAAATAACTGACCTCTATTCCTGACTTCATTAACTACACATGACCCTGTACAATCACTTACCTCGATTTTTTCCATTTTAAAATGAGGTTATACTCAATCTCTAGAGTATCCATCTATAATTCAACAGAATTGTGGCTCAAAGAAAGGTATATACAAAGTGCCAGATGACTAAATAAAATAAGTATAGGCCTTACTTTGTAGTGACTTACATATTATAATTACTTACATTTCTGCCTGCTCTGTTCCCATCGGGCTATAAAACCAGCATAGTAAGCAACAGTCTGGGAGGAAAATCTGTGTTTGTGAACTCAAAACAATGTTTGTCTTATCTTTCTATTCTGTATCAAAAGTAAAAGTATGGCTAATCCTTATTATATACAAACTATTGCTTCTAAACATAGACTCTCAAAACATTTTGATAAATGAATATTATTAATTATAAGAAGGTAGAATCTTTGTGGTAGTTTAAAAATGAATCCCGATAGAAATAAAGCTAAAATAATCATCCCTGTGTTCCCATAAAATTAGCTCAAGAATCTCCTAAAATCATCCTTCATAAACACAAGATACTAAAAGAACCACAGCAGCCAAAAGTAGAGCAATAGAAGGTTTAAACCAAAAGTTGGACATGAAGAGGACACTGAAAATAATGAAATCAAAATGACTGACACAGAGAACAGAGAATGGGTACAGTCCTGGGACCCCCTCAGTCATAACCCTACATGCTGTAGAGTAAAACTGTTAGTCTGGGTTCTCAAAAGGCTTAGAGTCTAATCATGGGGTCACTGTAATTAAATAATAATGCAATAACACAAAAGATTAAAGTGAGTAACTGATACGGTAAATGTTGTAAGTGCAATCAAAGGAAGAGGTCACCATGGGTTGGAACAATCAAGAACAGATTAAAGAAGTACAAATTAGTTAACAGCTGGACATGGGGATGCAGAGCACGGCACAGAGAATGAATGCAGTTAGCATTAATGTGATAGCTAGGTAGAGAGTCAGCGGAGATAAAGAGCAATTAGGGGTATCATTTTATAAACTACATATATAAATTTCTAACCAATGTACTGTACACTTGAAACTAATAATAAAATAAAAAATTTTAACAAGAATAGATTCCAGAAGAAACAGGACTTTGAAATCTGTGTGATAAGCAAAGTGATGGTGATAGCGTGAACAAAACAAAGTCAGCAAGCGGAGTCAGTTCTGGTAGTAGGATGATAAATTGAGTTTCAGTCATAGTTTGATTTTAAACAGCGACTTAGCAAAAAATGTTAGTAATATTTTTCAAATATTGGGCTGCCAAATTTTCTTCATAGAATACTACAAAGGAGTGATGACACGCTAGTAACATATCAATCAAGTGACTGTACGGGCTCAAATACAAGATGACTATGTTTGGCAACTCTTTTCCAACATTTTTTTACAAGTACCTAGTATTATTTCCTATCACAACCTTCATACTCAGGAGTCAGCTCCACCCCAAAACACACAAAACCAGGAAATCAAGAGGTGCCGGTTTTACTTTTCTATTAAGTCTGTGAATATAGTCTGGTTAATGAAATGACAGAGCGCTATTTCATTGCTTGAAAAAAGTGTTTCAACAAGAAATTATCCTCTGTCTGAGTGATCTAGTGATCTTGTAAAGCTAAAGACATAGTGTATAACCACGTAACTTTTGGCAAAATATGCAATGTAAATTTAAAGTATTCGTTACCTTATAAAGAATGCGTGTGCTCACAAGCACGTGTGTGTTTTATTGGTAACATACTGACAAATTTTGAAAGAAATTTCTAAATAAAATTTATCTTCAAAATATTGGCATTGGGTGAGGAAGAATATCAACAAATACAAAGGTTTTTAAACAAATGAAGTTCTCAGTGCAGAAAGTATATATTCTAAAATTCTATTCCACTGTTCATTTGTGTTACAATCCTTTGAAAGCCTAAATACACATATTACCTTTATTCAATAGTCTCTTAGTGATTTACTAAGGTAGAATGTGTATATAGAGGCTTGCCAAGAAAAAAATAATCAATGCTTAAAAGCAAATTGATTTTTAAAAAAAAATGTAAAACATGTTAGTTAAAAGTTTTATGATTTAAAATGATTCTGTGCTACAGCAATGCCTGGTGTGTTATTTTGACATGGATATTAGGTTTATGCTAATACCTATTTTGATAAAAGTTCAAAAAACAAGAAAAAGAAACTATTTTCAAAGCATTAGAACAGAAAACTTTAAAGGTTTTTCCCCCCATTTTACCATAGATTATAAGATTACAACAAAAATTTTGTTTCATTAAAGCTATCCTCTTCTAGTTCTAAGTCTGTCAGCATTTCTGTTATTGACTTCAGTTTTTAAGGGTCATAACTTGTCCATAAAATTTACTCTACTGAAATCTGGCACACAGAGTATCCTGGGAATATCTTCCCTTTAAAGGCAGATTTTAAGGTAATCATCAGTTGGACAGCTCAAGTGGTATACAGATCTATGTTCTCAGTATTAAATCCCTAGTTTCAATCTCAAACAAGGCTGACTTCCTAAAAGTCTTTCTGCATACCTTCCTAAGTATCCAATGGCCTGGGTAGGGTAAGTAGGCTGCTTCCTTTCAGTTCTGAGGGTGACAAAAATCTCCTCTTGAACTCTATTGGTTATCTAAATGGCAAGATCTAAAGTTTTATTGTTAAGTTCTCCCCTCAGAAAGGTGAAAAGAAATTAGGAGAAACCAGTGAGAGCCACAGGAACATATGACAATGCAGGACCCAGTTTTTATTAACTGTTATTTTAAATATGCATTAGTCCAAAAAGTGCAGCTAGGCAAAGTAAAATTAATATATTTCAATCATCTGTTCAATGTTTAATAGCATTTTTACCCTGTAGAATCTAGCTATGAATACCAAATTACTTAAATTTATCATATGGATTATGTCAGATTCTATTAGTTTACCCCGATGGCATCGTCCCAGTTTTCAGAAACAGTTTCTGCCTTGGTGAGAGGCTTAAGAACTAACTCACAAACAATCCTCACACAGATCAAAGCTATAGGACTCAAATCTTGTTCAGTCCAAGAACACCAACAGACTGTTTTATTTTTGAAAATAAAGTATGTCCTATTAAATAAATAATCTTTTTAAAAGAACTTACAGATTTTTTTAAAAGCCCTCTAAACACAATACATAGATTCAGTCTCAGTGCTTTCAATGCTGCTTAGAACCCTTCACCTGCTACCCCTAGTCTTGAAAATATGATTCAAAATACTTACTTGGTATATACGATCTTTCTTGATTTGGCCATTGCCCTGTCTCACATTCCTGCCTTTGGTCTACATGTGGTCCCACATCTCCATACCTACCTGGAAAGTTTTTCTGCCTAGCTAAATCAAAACTCAAGAATTTAGAAATAATGAAAAGCCTTCTCTGACTGCTTAATATTCCTTAGTACTCCACTTCTGTGTACCCTTACAACATGTTCTTCTTCCACAGTCCTGAGAAGAACTGCATTTATCTCTATAACCCTAGCACCTAACTCTGTCTCACACAAAGTAGAGGCTCAGCATGTCTACTGAATGGATGAAGCAAGTCAACCTAAGACAGTGAACTGTGAAGACAACTCATGAACTTCTTGGACTTTTAATACCTGAGCAGGCTCTGCAAGGGGGGAAATGTTTAATCTGCTAATTGCTATTCTCTCCCTAGATAATATTTTTTAACAATTTATTTCATCTTCTATTCAATAAGTTTGTTAAAATAAAACCTTCACTCTTTACAAGGCAAGTAAATACCTAATTTCAAGCACAACTGGTCCTATACGTAATAAACACTTTAATTAACATACAGTACAAAGGCTTGTATCACTCAAGAGGCTAAAAAGGAATCTGGGTTAACACAACCTAGCATATACCTGCTTGGCTGCATGCCTAAGGCACCACCTATGCACCAATTAAAATCTAGCTGCCACCACAAGGGCCCCCAGATCAGCATTAGTATGAGTGCCATAAAATAATTGCTGACTCTCATCCTGAGGCAGAAGGGAGAACCAATTACTATTTCAAAAAGGCTAGAACACAAATCAAGGACCCTGAGAACGCAGGAAGATTCTAGGACACGGTAACTTCTCTGCTTTTGCTAACTCCTGCTTGCCTATACTGATAAGCTATCTATCATCTATCTATTTATTCAAAATAAAATTCTTAAGCATTACTATGTCCCAAGCATTTTGGTAGGCACAGGGTCTATATAACTCTTCCCAGTCTTTTTTTTTTTTCTCTCCAGTCTCTTACATAAATCTTTCCAGTGGGAAGACAAACATTAAACAAATCAATGCACAAACATAAGCATAATTACAAATTGTATTAGATGACAATACGGAAAGGAATATGAAACAGAACCATATGAAAACACACTTTAGCTTGTCTTTATGCAGAAGTGACATTTAAGCTGGGACCTGAGAATGAGAAAGTCAGTGAAGTGATAAGCAAAAGCGATGAACATACAGTAGCGAGAGATCTGTGTTTTAGGAAGATAGTTCTGACAGCAGCTTGGAAGACAGGTTAGAAAGGAGGTCAGTTAAGAGACTATTGCAACAGTGTAAGTAAAAGATAAGAGTCCAAACCAAACTGCTAAAGGTGGAGATGGCAAGGAGGAGCCAAATGTGAACAATACTCAAAGGCAGGATGGACAGCATTGAGTAAAGAGTGTAAAGTCAATGTATTTCCTACGATTCTAATTAGCCTAGGTAACTGGGAGGGTAGGATTGTAAATAATTGAGAAAGGAAACACATAAAGGAAGAACGAGTTTAAGGGGAAGATAATAAATTCAGTTTACTAAGTCTCTATTGCATTTAAGATACTGGAGAAATGTCCATGTGGAGATGTCTGACGTGCAACTTTGAAAATGAAAGGTCTTATAATCAGGAGAACAGACAGGCTAGAGCACAGGTCTGGGGTCATCGTCACAGAAGTGATAAATGATGCCTTGGGAGTGGACAAATCACTAAGAGAGTATAAAATAAGAAAAAGGACTAGGGGAAACTTTGATCTATATTTTAAAACCTAACAAAATAAAAGCCAGTGGTAAGAGAGGAAGGAGCAGAGTTCACAGGAGCATCAGTTCAATATCAACATCAATATCAACATCAACCATATTCCAAGTATAATGCTAGATGCTAGGCTTATAAGTAGAAGACAGGAGCCCTAATCTTAAGATTCTTATACCCTAGGAGAGACACACAAATAGATCATTTTAATATAGCCATAGATGGGGCACTGTAGAAAGACACAAGGAGGAAACCCAGCTGAACCTAGGAGATCAGGAAATACAAACTGTAGGAGATAGTACCTGATATAAGGATTTCAGATTGATTAAAATCATGTAAAGAAAGTTGGTAAAGGCAAACCAAATAAAATCAAAAGAATGCTCCCATACTTACTTTTGGAATGCAGAGCAGGATAAGGGGGGTGGGAGGGTGAGGAGACAAAAAAGAACAAAAGAAAGTAGAAAAAGCCCAGAGGCTAGAAGTGCTTTAAACTGGAAAGAATAGTTACTCTTAGGAGAAAAGACCCAGGAGAAGGAAAAAAGGGACAAAGGATTTTTGGTAGAAAGTTTACAGAAGGTTTTGGGGGAAGCTTTGAAGAGAGACTGGGGAAAACTGCCAAGTTGTATGAGGGTTGGGGAAGAGAGATGGATAAAGGGAACTTGTATAGTTTGTTGAACTTCACCTAATTGCATCTTTTGACCTCCTTAGAAGATTTCTGTAAACAGTAAAGAGGTTCATTATTTTTCTAAGATTTTGGGGTCTGTTTCTTTTGGATGTAATACCATGCTGACACTGGCCCAAGGTGACCCAGTTATAAGTGCCCATGAACATATGGAAAAAGTCAATTTGCATGCATTAATGGTCATAGAGGGGTCAAGCAAGAGGAAAACCGAGAAGACACCAGATTTTGCATTTATATGGTCACTGATGCTTCTCAAATGCACTTTCAATAGAAATATAGGGGTAGAAAACAATGGCAGATGGTTCACAAGGGTATGGTATAGGCATGGCTCTCAATTGTTCATTCATTCAACAAATATTTATTGAGTGCCTACTGTGTACTAGGAACTACCCAATGCCCAGGAGAACCAATGATGATCAAAACAGAGATCTCCTAAAGGCTTACAGTCTAATGGAGAAGGAACAGTTATAGTGAAATTAGTGCTAAAACAGAGTAGTATAAGAGCTCGTGGAAGTGTGACAGTGAAAGGAATGAGGAATAGATGGCAATAACTAGACCGAAAGTAGTATGGAGGGAAAGTTGACTTTCTGGCTAAAAGAAATTTTAACATGTATGTAAACTGGGGTTAGGGGTGCGTGGGGAGAAGCTTGTGAAAAAGGTGATGGAAGATGGGAAGCAGGAAAGAGAAAAGGGTTGCTGGAGGGGGGTCGGGGAAGAAGACCGGCAAGGGTAAACGTGTTGAACTTGGAAAAAAAGAACACTTCTTCCTCCAAAGAACCAAGAAAGAAGACAAAAAAATAACTGTGATGCAGAAGGCAGCATAAAGAAATGTCCTCTACCTTCTGCCGTAACATAGGCAAGATTGCCTCTCATCAAGGAAGCAGAAATAGGGCTGGAAGCTTCAAGGACAGTGTAAAATTTCTGCAGTAGGAATTGTGAGAATTGGATAAATGTAATAATTAATCAATTCCAACTCCTACGATTACACAAATGACAGAAGAGGCAATCGACAATTGTATGCTTGCTTTGTTTAGATCTGGAAGTAGAATATGAAGTGAGATGTGACCTGCATTTCACAAAATTCAATAAGCATGAATTAAACAAAGGTAGCAAATCTTAAAAAGAATTATCAAAAAGTCACTAAGCGTACACTCACACAGTGTATAATTGATTATGGATTACTTATCAGGGCATACAGTCAATACGGCACTCCTGTGCGTTTGAATCTGTCACCATCACTTAGAAGCAATGGCAGAAACGAGGAGGCTCACACAATAAGGCAGGCAACGGAAGCCATCAATAAGAGAAACAAAGAGACACTCTCAGGTAGAGAAGATATATAGATTAGACAACGAGTTAATGGGAAAAGACGCTTACAGCAAAGACACTGTGGACAAACGATAAGCCTGAAAATAACAGACACAACGCTCCGGCCTTCCTTCTATCTTCCTTCAACATTCTCTTAGCACTTGTTACCTGCCAGGTCACTGCGAGGCATTGATGACACAAAGAGAAGACATAACTCTTGTTTGTAAACTCAGAATACGTTCATATACCGCTAGCCTAGTGTTTACGACCACCACCAAAAAACAAAAAAGTTGCTCTGACTTCCATTACCCAAAAGTATACAAGATATTAATCACATAATTTATATCAAAAATTTCAACAAATCCTTTAACTATTATCAAAAGGTAGTGCCAAAAATGGCAGCATATTAAAAACTCATAAAATAGAATGTTCTAGCTAAACTGCTGTGCATCTTGGCTTTACCAGAGATGTTACATCTGACTTTTCATTAAACGGATGGATGAATTCCAACAAAAAGGCAACAAGCATCAAATGGCAAAGCAAGATAACCAGAAACTAAGTGCCAGAAAGTATTACAGCAGCAAATTGATAGCAATTTGGGTGATCACTACAACAGGAATAATACATATTAATTGAGTTTTTACTTGAGCCAGGCATTGTGCTAAATATATTATATATATTTAAACTTTTCTAAATTCCCACAACAAACCTACCTATAAGATAGTTTCTAGTATTTTTATCAACAAGAAAAGTAAAAATAGGAAATCAAGTTACTTATCCAAACTACATAACATGAAGTAAATAAGTCAGAGTTTGAACCCAAGTCTGCATGGCTTTTAAAAATCTACGTTTTAACCACTGTATGATTCTGTTTCCTCATAATGGAATGGTGCCAGGCACATGAAAGACACTCCACAGTGTCTGTCATTGAAAGAATGAATGAGGACACAAAGCAGCTACTTCAGAGTAAGTCTAAACATGGAAAATACAAGCAGAAAAGCAGAAGCAATATTCTAAGGATTCACTAAATCACCAGATCAAACTGTGCAACATAATCGTGGGTGTCTAGAAAATAGCAGCGACTGACAGAATGGCCTAGTATGCCATTACAGAAAATATAATGGCTTTTTCTGAGTGAAAACTTCAGGCTATGAATCTGCAAAGCTGAAGATGGGCACACTATCAGGGAGTTCAAGAAAGGAACTGCAGATGCTGATCAGAAAACCCTTGCCCACATTTTCTCAGTATGGAAAGGACTGTTGGTCCTACAATGATGTAACTAACACTCAAGCCCACGTTACCTTTAATTTTATCACTTGTAAAATGGAAGTAAGCTGTGTGTCCTGGAAAGATTATTACATTCTAGGACTATCCAGGTCCCTCTTTTAAAAGATTCCCATTGAAATATTCCTTTTATTGGGTCCAGGACCATGTTTTATGGCACTGATTCTGCCACCAGGATCACAATGATAGGATCAACAGAGAGTACCTGCTCCAAGAGCAGCCAGTCAGTGAAGAGCAACCGATGGCCAGTAATCTATGAAGAGGCCTGGCATGGGGGATTTGCTCAACCAAACTGAACCAAGATATATGGAGGGCAAGTAGCTCAAAGACACAGAAGAGGCAGGCAGCAGAAGTAATGAGGCAGTTCCAACCATACTGAAAAAATACAGAATGAGGTCATTAATTAAAAAAAAAAAAAAAAGTAAAAGCAGAGTCTGAAAAGGGCTAAGAGCAGCAAAGAAGCAATACTTTCACTGCTAAGAGGGTAAAAACCAATCACTAGAGTTGTATTGATTTTTTTTCCAGTTTCTAAAACACCTAGCTGGTATCTACATGAAGCCAGTTTGTACAATTACTCTTAGATTCCCATAAGGCCTGGAAGCTTCTATGTCCCTCGTTTCCCCATGTAAAGCCTCCTAACAAGCCACTCCTTACTAGCTACAAAGTAAAGCTGTGCTTGCAACAACAACAAAAAAAAAAACACATAGCACAATGTTTATACGTGAGTGCATATGCACTCACACATCTGCAATTAGATGACATGGCAAATTGGGTGGTGGCTAGCAATCTAAGCATTTTGGATCTGTCTTCCATCTTGTAATATCTGTGGTTTGAAGGCACTGCATTATTTAGCCCTAGTTAAAGGTTTAAGAAAGAAGGGCCTTCAAAAAAGTATCTTAACCCTTAAAAATTAATAATTCATATCATCTCAATTGTGCACTTAGAGATTAAAAAAGATTCAGGACATTTATAGAAAATAAAACCATCTTTTAAAAGTTTCCTCCTCTTGTATGTATATAAATCTGTGTCCAAATTTCATGACAAATATGATTTTGTTCTCTTACAATCACAAGAAACAACAGTTGACTAGTCAAGTTGGCCAAAGAAAGGAAAAACTAGAAAATTATAAAACTGTTTTTGAAAAGTTTTACTTGAGAATATAAATGTTATAAATATACATTTAAAATTTATAATGTTTGGTGTGTTTTCATCTTTCAGAAGAAAACCCCATTAGCCTATCTTATCTCTTCAAGCCTGCCCACTCAAAGGAAAGGAGAATGATGCTCAGAAAGCCTCAAACATCTGCAAATGCCCAGAATGGTAGATTCCAAGAAACCCAAATAAATATCTATTGATCAAAAGGCATGAAAATAACATGGCACTCTCCTACAGCAGCTTATATAAAAACAACCCTAACAAATTATATGTCAAAAATTCAAAGAAACATTAAAATCCTTTCCCTGATTTGTTTTCATATAATGCAGTCACTTGTGCACACAATGTCCCTAGTGCTTTGCTAATTTTTCCTAGAAGTATTCCTTGCTTTTTCTTCCCATCTAAAATAAGACCTACCAGTCACAACTCCCAGATACATTGAGGTTTAGGTCTACCAAAGCACTGGTCTACCCAAGAGTCTCAGCTTTTTTAAAAAAACATTTTTGTACAGCTTAGAAAGAAAGTCTAACTAAAGGCCACAGTTCCATTTCTCAGGGCAAATTTATTTTTAGAACAATCCCACAGATAAACAGGATTAAAAGGTAATATTCAAAACCTGAGTTGTGATAAGAGTTCTATGCACTTAGGTTCATTTTGGTGTAATAATTTCTCCTCTGAACATAATATCATTACACACCCTTGTATTGAAAGTATTACCAGAGTATATAGAGGACATTCAAATTGGGTTATTTTGGTTTGGCTATTTTTTCAACCACATCATTCTATTGATTAAATATTACAATATTCTATGTGCCAGAAATATGCTCCAGGTACCTGACACAAGTATTTGAGTATCAATCAGAATCATTAAGAAGCCACACAACCCAGGTGCTGGAACCCCAGCACTTCAGCTGAATGAAGTTTAGGATATGAAGGTTCATCCAAGACTAGGGACTAAGGTTTCTCTGCTGTTGCAAATTGTAGCAGTCCCTAAACACTAAAATTTCAAAAATCATCATCTTTTTTTGTTAAAAAAGCAAGATCAAAACAGTCAGACGTATGGGTAAACCTTCTCATTAGATAATTTAACAGTTCTCGGGCCTCAGATGAAATTGGGAGTACTGCCACTGTTTTCCATCAGCAAGACTGTTGAAAAGTACCATTTCTTCTTATCTCTTCATGACACATTCACCAAAGAAATTCATGACTTAGCCTAAATTGTGCTCTCCTAAAGAACCCACACTCCACAACTGAATGCTTTCTAATAGTATTGCATATCTAATTTTGTTTTATAGAAATATTTCAGCTGTAAACACTCCATGTCAATATTTGCACATGACCAAAAATAAAATATTTCTGTGATAGGACACAAAATGAGAATTTTAAGAGAGATTGGTTACTCTGGGGAGCAACTATAAAAACAAAGCCTAACATACCATGAATGTACTTATAACTGCCTGATATCTTTTTCAAGATAAATGAAAAATGTAAGAATAATAAACCAGTAATATCTGATTAGAACTGGTAGTAAATAATAATACAGTTGTTCCAATTAAATTCAAAAGCAGCAATTAAAATATGTACGTGGCAATAAAAGTTCTCTTTTCTAAAGCACACATTTCCATCTAAACTGAGAGGCAATCAAAAAAAATCCACATTTGGATATACTATGAAAATTACTTGTAGTAATCATATATAACATTTATTGTTACGTGGTAGACACTATTCTTTTTACATGTATTCTTCATTTCATCCTCAGAACAACCTATGAGGTAATACCCCCATTTTATAGGTGAGATAACTAGGGCATAGAATATTTAAGAAACTTGAACAAGATCACACAGAAAATAATTTGTGAATCCAAAAATTTCACCAACTAATCTAGCTCCAGATCATTACACTAAGCTGCCAATAAAGTAATGGAGTGAATATGCTTTGCAAACAGTAAAATGTGCAAATATAAGGTACGCTGATAAAGGGTGCATACTCTGTACTCACAGACCTGGTGTCAAGTCTCAGTTCTGTAATTTGCTTGCTATGTGAACTAGAATAAATCACTAAACTTCTCTAAGCTTCATTTTTCTGTTCTATAAAATGGGGATAATGAAGTTAACAGTTCTTACTTCAAAGGGTTGTTGGTAGACCAGGGACACTATACATGTTAAAGATTAGCAGAGTGCTTGGCATACAATAAGCATTCCATGAATGTTTATTATTAGCAGCTAATACTAAGAATTCTCTTTATCATCATAAACTCTCATTTTAGTACTGGTGGCATTTACTTAAATAAGTGAAATTCTACCAATATTGAGATAATAAGTTTATGAAATTAAGACCCAAAGTCTCAAAGTATATGACAGCAAGGTTTTGAGATAGAAAAAGCTACTACTTACTTTAATATCATTATCAAACACTTATCTAAAGTGCCTGGATATACATAAAAATGTGCTAGGCACTAAAAGAATTATCAAGACATAGTCCCTGACTTCAAAAATACACAATCAAGCAAATTCTGCTGAGTGAACACGAACAGCAAAACCTCCAACTTTGGGTGTATTTCCAACCAGATGCACCTATGTTCCCTGCTGTTTGTGCTACGGGAGTGGTGAATATATGCAGATGCAGCAGCTTAAAAATAAGTAATAAACCTGACAATGTACAGCATTAAGATTCAGGAAGAAACGAGCTTTCTGCCCTCTTACCTCAAAAACAGTTTTAGCTATCTTGGTACTAATGATTTCTGTTAATTAATCAGAAGAGAAAATAATAGCTGGAAGTTAAGAAGTCAGAGGAAAAGGATGCAGAAACAATTTATGAGAGTGTGATATAAACTTGGAAAGATAGAAAAGCCAAAAGAATTGTTTAAATGAAACATGTTTTATACTCCATTCTATCATGTGCCTAATGACTTATAAACCAAACAACTAACAGCAGTTCTTAAAAATGCTGATCCTTATGCCTTTTCAATCCTGAGGTTTCCATTAACTCTTACAGTCAGAGGGAAAGAATAGGATAGAGTACAGAAGGATTTTGTCTAATGGCACAGCCAACATCATGCCACACATATCTTAGAGCTCAGCCTCTGATCAACTATGAGAACCATGGCTAAATCATAATCCTGGTAATCCACAGATTCCATTAGAAAAGTAACTTCTAAAACTCCTAAGGATCTAGAATACTTCCACAGGCCACTGCAGGAAACCTGGAAACCTCATTTATACAGTTTTAGAAGCATTTCTAGCTCACCTTCAGTGGTCACGCCATTTGAAGACATCTTTTGCAACTTCACAACAGGAAATGATATGCACTTATGCCTCTCCATCTCCATACCTACTTAGGAAACTCCTCTTTGTATACCCACAAACTCAAGCTTTAGCGAAGCCACAAAACTCCCTGATACTGCATCCATAGGCTCTTTAAAGCAAACTGACTAGAACAGCCTATTAACCATAAAGCAATAAAGCACACATTACTGAAAAATTTCAAGGTACTTTTAAACAATACAAGCAATCTGTGTCAACTGAAAACTTAGCTCATGTATATATATTAAACTAGGTTAAAACTAAGGATGGGTAATTCATACATTCTTCAAGAATGTGTGTGTGCGTGCGTATTCTCTGAGAAGAAAATTTTCTTTTTAAAGTAAGGAGTAAAGAAGGGAAAAAAGAGATATGAAACAATAAAAAATAAAAAGGTCACTGCATTCAAGGTGTATCTGCATGCTTTAATGACTACTGGCCCACTGTCAGCCACACCTCATTCACCTCTCACTTGCACTATCCAAACTTAAGAAATTGAAGGGCAAGCCATACCTTTTGTTTCTCCTCTTCCACCACACTTAGGAATGAAAGGTATCTTCAGGAAGGAAGATGAGTTGAATTCTATAGGAATACTCTTAATTGATCAAATAACAGCAAAGGCGGATATAATCTGTAGCCAGAGATAGGTCTTAATATAAGCAGTTTCTGACAGTCCTTTACCTGCAACTACTCCTCCCAACAATAACAAAAAGTGCTATAAATACTGGTTTATATAGCCTACACGTAGAAAAGCTTCTGGCACACATTTCCTAGGCCTCTTAAGAGCCTCAAGCCTAAGGCTCTGAGATGAGGAAGCTCAAGAAGCAAAATTAAACCAAAAAGAATGAAGACCAGAAAGGAATAGAAAGAATAAAGAATTTCCAATCACTTCTTACTTGTTCATTTTACCTTTCTAAACTGGTCCCAGTTTAGCCTCTATTTCTATGTCTACCTGATCTATTAATTTGGCTCTTATGATAAAATATTCCTAATCTTTCTAGGCTTTCTAATTTAGACCAGCCCTGAGATAGTGCTATTTTTTTCTCAATGACTCAGATATTTTTGACAGTTCTTGAACCCTCAATTCCTCCTTCTGAATTCCTCTCTGTGGCCCTAGAGTTATGATGGAGAAGACATGTGCAAACATGTGAATAAAGTAAGGAAATTCCAGTAATTGGGCTCCACCAACATCAGGCTACTTTTCTTTCTTCTCTAAAGTATTTAACAAGTAAAGCAGAGAGGAAAAGGCTGACATATAGATGAGAGTCTGTAGATGAAGGGCTAGCTCAAGCCTTTTGGGAATCCTTGTATCTTTTCACTGGTTATAGGTACTTAAGTCTGGAAAGTATCTTTGGAATATGTCTTGTGTGTAGGAATACAGAAAAGATAACACCTTGCAAAAGTCGAACATACAGGTTTAATAATGTGCAACTAATGAAGATGGTTTATAAATGAAATACCACCTACACATTTAGTTCCCTAAATATATTACACTATTATAATCATTAAAGTTAGAACTGTAAGTACAAGTTTTCCATCTGTGGAAAAGTAAATCTGTTTTTAAATTAAAAAGAAATTATCACTCTAATTCTTAAAAATAAAACTATCAGGATATAATTCAAGTGTAGCTGCTCAGTCACTGAATAAATTTAAATTTGATAATAAAACATTTTAAGTTTCAACCAATGCACCTTTGTTCAGCACATTTAGCTGAAATAACTCAGAGTCTGGTTTATTTCCATCACATATAGTACATTTTTCCAACAAGAGCATGTACATTCAATATAGAACATTTCCAGCAACAGTTACAGTCTTTCTAGTTTCCTTTCACAGTATATTTTAGTGCAGAGCACTGGGAAGGTAAATGTCTTTCTAGCTAGGAAAGCATTTTATTATGACCTTATGGATCTTCAACATTTTAAAATTTTGTACAAAAAGTATATAGATGGACAGGGTCCCTCCTAAGTACAGGTATGAACCTATGTAAAAACATGGTATATTCTCTGCTGTACCTTTTAAAATTATAATTTGACAAAAATTACTAAAAAATAAAATATTCCCTAAAAAGTACAAAATATTGATACACAAAAACCTGTCCAAAATTTCATAAAGAGAGATGTACTTCTGTTTTTCCTAAAATCTTGATTATAAAAAACGAATGAGAATTCATTATTTTCCAAATTTTACAGTAGGAATCAAATATCTAAAGTGGTCATTTAAGATTTTACTTGGGAGAAAGGAAATCAGGGTTTACACCCCCATCTTCCTTTTTTAGCAATATCTAAAGAAATAAACTAATATCATAACAAGTGGTTGTGCATGGATTGTCTGCATCCATAAAATATCAGTAAGCTATTTACTACCTTCATATTAACATTAGTAAATGTGTGGTCTTTAAAAAAAAATAGAAACTGAAAAATTAAGTTGCATCTATCATTAAAGTGCTTTGTATAAAATTTAAAGAAAAAGAAGGGAATGTTTAATTTTCATAAAGATCTCTTATGTTTACAAATGTAAACTGTAATGATCCATGGATGAAAATGAACTGGAATGTTCCTATAGTATATATTTTAGAATAAAACTTTCAAACAAAAATAAGTGCTAGAGAACAAGTTAGAAATAAATGGATGTAAAAAAAGTTACAAATATTTAGTAGGCTAAATATGTATAATGCATTGACACTAATCTGTCTTTTTAGTCCTAACATACACTCCCTAGGAAATCATATCTCTGTACAATTCAGATGAAAATTTTTCCAAATAAAGTGGAACTAAACCAAAATCACTAAGATATCAAGTCTTTGTCAATTAAAAATCACCAGTGGTGATATTTTCTTCAGGTTGTTGATCGCTTTAATCAACAAGTTATTTGGAAAAGAAAATTTGCAACATTTTTTTGTAGAAACTGTAGACCAAATGCACAAGGTCAAGGGTGCTTAGCTGATGGACTGTGAAGACATTATGTAATGTCACAGCTACATCAAAGTGCTGGAAAAGGCAGTGCCTTTGAAACAAGTGGTTGTTAGACGGTTATTATTTTAGTCAGAAAACAGCAGTTACAGTCGAATATTTATGAAAATGTTTTTCTTTTTTTTTTTTCCTCATAGTACCATTTGAAGACGTTTAGTGGTTCTAACACCAATTTAAAGTCTTTCCACAAAAATGAACTCCAAACCTTTTCGTACATCACTTGAAGTCATCTGAGGAGAAATGGGAATAAATGAACACTTTTGAGTTTACCAATAAAACCTTGTTTTTAAAATTATACAATAGTAAATGACTTCTAAAGAATGGTTTCATCTCAAGTTTTCCACAAATAAAAAAATGTGTGATAATCAAACCACAACATTTAACCTACTTAGCACTCAAACTATACTGCTTTAGAACCTGAATTCAAAACTAATTTAATACTAATATATTAAATCAAATGCCTTAACACAAGGGACACAGGTACTGAAGGTAAACTTTAAAAATATGTAGACTTGCAAAAACAAGTCTAGGGAGTCTACTTATTTTATATTGCATTTTACACATCTACATTTGTTCCAAAACCTTCTTAAAAAGTAATATTTTTTTCTTTCTTCCCAATAGGGATTTTACTTTTTTTGCAACACACAACCACACACACCAAAAAATTCCCTACTTAATAATATTAACTCTGCTGAAATGATCACCGAAAAGTTTATCTAAACAAAAAGGGAAAAATAAGAAATCTGGCACCTAAGTAATCACTTTTTCCATAGATCAAAACTAAAAAACAGTAACTGACACTCCCAAAGGGAAAAAAAATTCCAAACTTTTATCAAGTTTTCCCCTTTACCTCAAAGCACTACGTTAAACGTAAATAATAAATGCTAATACTTCTAAATTCAATTGGGTTTTTTTTTCTGAGTGCAGCATTTTATTTAGCCGTCAGAGATTAATTTTTACAATAATTACAGTGCCTCGAAAGACTTTTTCCTATAATTATCGCCATCGCAAATTCACTAATATATTTAACTTTCCTGCAATGCATTAATTAGTAGACTAAGTCACTGAATCAAATTAAACCTGTGCAAAGTTAGTTAAACAGAAGTCGTCTACTGTAAACATAAGCCAATATAAATGTGTATTTTACAACGTTGAGAGGAAAGCACTGACCCTGTGTCATCTACCTATAACTATATTGCATTGTCCTGTGGAAGATGTGAAGTTAACTTTTGTTCCCAAGCCACTGGAAAAAAGGTCACTGAAGAGGTAAATGCAATATGCACATTACTCCTGCAGTTCCCACTGCCATAAGATATATGGAAGAAAACGTGTTAAAATGGAACCAGCTATAAATTATGGTCAAATGATTTTTTTTTAGTTCGATGGGGGGGAAAAAAGCAAAACTCTGTAACTGTTCCTCACCAGACAAGAGCCTTAGATCTTGTACTTCGGCCTTTGGTTTTGTTCCCTTCAGGTGAATTGGAAGCATTTGCCTTATGAGTTTTCTTATGATGTTCAAGATAAGTCTTTTTGGCAAATGCCTTTCCACATTTATTGCATCTGTGAAGAGAAAAGTTTTTTGTGACTTTCACTTCAATGCCAACGTCAGCTACTTCACACTTTTTACTGGGAGAGTTAGAAGTGCCATCATGTTTTGAATCGCTATGTTTTGTTTCATCCCTCGAAGGGCCTCTTTTTGCCACTTTATTTAGAACAAAATCAATGGGCTTTTTTATAGCTCTGATCTCCAAACTGGCTGTTATTTTCCCAAGATAGCGGGATGACTTTTTATGAACCACAGTTATATGCCGTATCACATCCCGCTTCCGACGAGTTTCGTACGTGCAAAGAGGACACTTGTAGAATTTAACATAAATGTTATTCCCATCTGTGTGCAACTCGATGTGCTTAGTCAAGTTCTGTTTGGAAGTAAACTGACGTTTACAAAGTTTACAGTAAAGTTGCTTAAAGTCAAAGCCAGCTGAAAGTTTGGGTTTCCTGGTTTTTTGCTGGCCACCTGCAGCAGACGGACTCGTTGATTTAGGGCTTTCAGAGTCTTGTTTAACTTTATTTTTCTGTGCTGCCGGTGTGTTCTTTTTTTCATTTGAATGATTTGTTCCCTTTAATTCATTCTGTGGAGAATGGGTAATGGAAGGGGGTGAAGATTCTACAGAATCTGCTGGTTCAACTTTAACTTTTATTTCTGAACTGTTGGCAGTATTATTAGGGCCTTTCTCTCTTTTAGAGTTTGTTCCAGAAAGAGTTATCTTGTGGACAATTTGCATATGCCTTTTAAGCATTATTTGTGAACTATATTTCCTCTTGCAAAGGAGGCATTTGCATGCAGTTAAATTGTATTCAGCCTTTGAAGACGACTTTTGTTTTCGAGTCTTAAAAGATTTTTTAGGAGAAACAGAATCCAGGAACAAAGGTTGCCCAGGCTTTGTTGCTATATCAGGAGTAATTGAATCCCTCCTCAGTCCTCTATGAACTTCATCAAAATGCCTCCTTACATTCGCTTTTGTAGCAAATGATTTACAACATACTGGGCAACTTCTACTTAATGGAACTAGAACATTCTTACTGCGTCCTTTAGAGGATTGGTTTGGATTCTTTCGTGTTTCAATGTACTTTTTTAGTTCTTCCATCTTTTTCTTATGTACTTTTCGAATATGACGACGAACACCTCGTCTGGAATTGAATTCTTTTCTACAAAGACAACATATCAACTGGTGACCAAAATCAGAGTTGTCAGAAGTTTCCAAGTCAGCCTGTGATTCCTGAGGTTGTTCATCAGATGTAGGTGCAACTTCATCTGCAATAATCTCAACAGGAGGGGGCTCTACAGTTTCCACCTCTGTATCAGTAACTGGTACTGTTTTAGACTGTTCAGTGCTAGTTTCCTGTATTTGAACTTCAGTTTGTTCAGGAGTATTGCTTGACTCTGTGACTTCAGTAGGATTATCAGTCCTTGAAATATATTGAAACACTGCATTTTGATTAGTTTCTATGGGTTCTAGCTTAATAATGTATTCTCGTTTGTCCACACTTGGATATATGGCTTCTAGGAGATCACTTATGGCTTGGCTTTGTTTGTCATTTACATCAGGAAGGTCTGTTAAAAAAAAAAAATTTATCTGAAATTATTGGCCTGCTCTAGCCCTCTAATAGTTTTTAATGTATTATGAACACCTATCTTAAAATTTATTATGCTTCTATTTGATGTTTACTTTTATAACAGCATTAACTCTTTTCAGTATTTTATGAAGATAAAAACCAGTATTAAACTAAAATTTGCTTAATTTTAAAACCTCACCATGGTACACAAATGTTAAGGGATATATGCAACTGCAGAGATACTTCCACTTCTAAGTGCCATTAATATAAAATATATAAGAACATGCATGGGTATCCTAATGATAAAATAATATTTCATTTTAGTCTAAAATTTTTAGACTACCAAAGGCAAATCAAAATTCTCATAACCCAAGATGGAGAAAACATCATGAAAAATGGTACTACATATAAATATAATTTTTTTTAGAAAAAGACAGCATACCTATTAACCAAATGCATAATAAAACACCTAGTCTAACTGCATGAAGACATATTAATAGACATGAAGAAAATCTGTATGAAAATATATCAACATGAATGACTTGATATGTAAGTATTTGCTAGTCTCAGTCCTATTACCTATCTCCTTAACATGACATAATTCTATTAAAATAAATTATTAAAAACTACAGATTTATTCTAAAAATAGAGTAGTTCTATTAACTTATGCAGAAATTATATCCTCTATAGGCATCTAAATATTCCCATTGTAACACAGTCTAACACTGGTTATGTCTCCATGTGTAACTAAAATTAACTACAAATATAGTTTCAAATCTGCTACCTATTTAGACATCAAGAAATAATTCATTATAGCTCATCTACTCATCTTTTTAAAAAGGATAAAGTAGTGTCTATAAAATAACATTTTCACAAAAGTATTTGTAGAATGACTATTGCCTAGAGTACACAATAATCTAGCAAATCCATTTATCCATTTCTCTCTGTAAGCCAACTCCATAGTAAAAAATAACAAAGAATACTAGAAAATTCACATTTTCTTTAAACAGATTTAATAGAATGCCTTTAATTTTATAGAATGCTTTTTCATCTACATCTCAATGATAAAAAGAAGTATAGTAGATCTAACAGTAGCAGAAAACTGCCAAACACATAGGAAATTTTCATTTCATCTGTCCTATAACATGCTTTAAATCAGCTTCATGCTAACAATTAAAGCAGTACTTATATTTAAAGTTTGCGCTTCATTACCATACCAAAAAGGTTAAGGTAAAAAATGTACAAAATCCATAATGCAACTATAGTATCAAACTGACAAAATAAGTTCTATATTTTCTAAGTCCACAAAGAGTTAAATCCCTGAACAAGAAATAATGAAAGTTAAGCTATCATTAAAATAGTTTAGAGAATTTACAATAGTTCTTTAAAACAAGAAAATAACATCATTACATACATGCTAACTTAACCATATAGGGGCAATACACTTAATTCAACAAACATCTGCTTTTACAGAGGCTAATTTATTACGCTACTATCTACCCTCATCTATTTCAGATCTTAAGTTAGCACATAATACAATCTAATTTCTGATAATTGACTGATAAAAATTTCACTGAGAAGGAAACTGATCAAACTACTTCAGATCTCAAGTTAGCCTATAACACATTCCAATTTCTGACAAAATGACTGATCTAAATAAATTTCACTAAGAACAAAACTAAACTTCAAATCAAGACCTAGAAACATCAGAAAGATTAATAAATATTTTTAATGTCTCCATCATTCCCAAGAAATCAACTCATTTATTCATTCTTTGCTCTATTCCCAACAATCTCATTTACTTAAAGGAATCTAAGTAAATAATCAATCATATCTGATAACAAACTATTAAAAAAGAGGAATAATACCAATACTCCCTCAAGCATTAATATTTTAACTTACAATAATCATAAATGTAAACTATATGATCCATATTAACTTTCAAAACCTATATTCAATATTTTAATACAAATAAATATACTCACATATCTAACCTCACATATCTCTAGGGAAATCTAAGTGAAAACCATAAATAAGTACTTACTTAAGGAACAGTATAAAATTGAGTCACATATTTAATTTTATTCTCAATCATTAAATTATCCATAACTAGACATCCATAATTTAACACAAACACATAGTTGCAGTATAAGAATACTTAATTGTAAAATGCATAACTGAATGCATTAATAAAACTTACTGTCATCCATCTGGAGACTTGGTGGGCAGTAGAATTTTTTATGAGTAATTAGATTTGGCAATCCTCTAAAGAGACTGCGACATAATTTACATTCAAAAATAGTGTCCACATCTTTCAATAAAATATGCTTAAGTTGTTTAGTTCCTAGGGGAAAAAAAAGAAAAAAACAACACAAAAGATAATTTTAATATATACTTTTAAACTGGGCAACCACAGCTGACAATCCAAAAGCACAATTTTACTCTTTAAAAACAAAATACTGACACTACCAATTTCTACTACAGTGTATTCAGCTAAGTTCTAAGCAAAAATCCTATTATCATTTGAATATTAATATAGCTAAAATCGATACTTTTTCCTAATTCAATAACCAGTCAATTCTTGGGATATGCAGTGGTTCCAACACCTATTTGAGCATTACAATGACCTGAGAATATAGATGTATGTGATCCATGCCTAGAGACTGATTCTATAGGACAGAAGAATTAAATGTCCCCATCCCCTCCCATTCTCCGCCAAAGTTTTCAGCTGGCACTTCCAGCTCTCTTCTGCAATAAGAAGTGAACATGGAGTTTTGTACCACATTTTCCCCAATTCCTTAAAGAAGGTCAAAATGTGTCACAAGATTGTCTGTGACTTTTCTTTTTAAACTCAGCTCAAATAACTGCAGGTTCTGGGCTCATACAAGGCTATGGCCATTTAGCGTAATAGTAGAGAATTCTTGTCCATAATTTTGAATTTTGCTTAGGCCTCTTGACACCACTATAAATTTATTCAAAACCTTTCGCCTTCAAAAACTTACTCAAATTGCAATTAATTAAATATTGGCATAGTTACAACTTTTAAGCTCCTAGATAATAAACTCCAAAGAGGCCAAGACCAAGTCTATATTATTTATAACTACAAAGTGTTTAGCTCTAATAATGCTCAATAAATATTTGTTGAAAAAATGCCAGTGACCTAGGAAATCTAAGCATTGTGACAAAGATCAAAAGGCAGAGAAAAAATAAATGGTAAGAGCATCTGATCTTTAAATTAAAACGTCCACTAGGAATAAAACACAAATGGAAGGTCTTTTGGTGCTACTTCTTACAGGCCTTTACCACAGGTAAATTGACAAAATTGATCTGCAGTGCTTTACTAATTCAGGAGCCTTCAGCTTCCTCAAATACAAACAAATGATAACAATACTACATTAGGTTAAAGAAAAAAGTGTCCTGAAAATATTTTTAAGACCATTTAGGTGCAAAGTGTTCTGTCATTCAACAAGCATTTGATTATTAAGCTCTGAGACTACCGAGTAAACACGAACTTAGTAGTAGAATTAATACTGAGGGGTCCATAAAAGTTAAATATCTGATTCGATCTTCTACAATCTGTTTACATTTAATTTTTGCATTAATCATCATTTTGTATTTTATCACCATTCTGAATGGAGGCCAGCCTTCAAAATTCTATTGCGAAAGATTATCAGGTTTTCAGAACTTCACCAAGTCTTTAGAGATTCCAATTCTGATAGCTGTTGTGACCTTAAAGAGCTGTATAATCTTTGCACTTTGGTTTATCCATCTTGCAAAAAAAGAACAAACCAAATCTATTTCGGAGAATTATGAAAGATTATATGAACCTAAGTCCCCCAAAATTAAATTATACATCTAGGTTTCCACTGGGAAAAAAATGAAATAATTTCCACCATTTCCCAAATCCAAGTCAATGCTTATCCTATTACCACTAAATCAGAAAATATAAATTTAAAAAGATTCAGAAGATAGCTTGGGTATTACTCTTTATGTAAAAGTAAATTCACATAAATATGTACACACACATTATTTGTGTAGTCCATTTCATATTACAAAATATACTGGCAATAAACTGCTCATATATTTATAGTTCACGGTTAACCTCATAAGTGACTGACAAACTCATGGTAAAAATACTTTGATAAACCTCTAATTTATCTACTTAAAGTACTCAGTAGGTGTAGCTGAGTGTATTACTAGTAGGAAGAAAACACGAAATTTCTGCACACTTTAATTCTAAATTAAAAGACATGCAAGACCTACACTAAAGGTTCAATTCTGCCTTAAAGATAGTCAAAAAGAACTGAAGAGGGACACAGAAATAATCTGAATTAGGTTAACTTAAAAATTCAACTGAAGAATTAAGTAAAAAGTATAACATGAGGTTATATATAAAAAGCAAGTTACTTATAAAAATATAAGACCACATCCCTAAATCAGACATATCACTTTGTCTTACCAGGTTCTCTCAATTTTTTATATATATTCCTAGTTATAGAATAGCACAATATAACTCTAGTTTAGAGTTATAACTCTTATAGAGTTGTAGAGTTAATTATATTCAGTAGAAAATGCCCAATAAGCATACAAAAAAGACAAAAGTATTTGATTCTAACCCTGACTGATTACTCTTATTTATCAATCACAAATGCTACTCATCCCCACCCCCACCTACACACATACAAGCACAGCTGTGTTGATCCAGGCACAACAAAACAAATGTCTTTCAGATCTATAGATTCACCACATTCTATTTCTCTCTCACTTTTCAGGCCTTTGCCTGTTTTTTTTTTTTTCCCTCAGTATTTACAACATCCTCCCATTTCCCTAGTCTGGCTCACCTGTAGTAATCCTTCAGATCCCAGGTTAGATGTCACTTCTTCCAGGAAGCCTTCTCTGACCCCACCTGTTTTTTTGGTTAAGCATTCTTCCCCTATATTCCCAGAGCACCCTATACATCTATACTATATTATCCCACTATCTTGTAATTACTTTTCTGTGTCCTCGTTGAACTGGAAGCTCTCTAAAAGGATAGTCAAGATATCTTTAATGGTCACAACTAAATTTCCAGTCCTCAGGACCATGCCTGATTGACATCTTTATACAATGAATTGGAAGGGTTATCTCTATGTTTTAAGAAAATCTTCTCTATAAATTTTTTTTCTAGTCTATGTAAAGTTGACTGGGAAGTCAAAAAAATGTGCCCCAAAGATTTTCTATTATACATTTTACAAACGAGTAAAATAAGGTGTCCTCTATTCCATAAATACAGACAATAAAAGTTTTTCCCTCAGTTACTTTCAGTAGCCATTTAAGGTTTTGTTGTTTTTCCTAGGGGGACATAATAAATTTATTCGAATCAGCTACTCTTTTCTGACTGCTTTGCTCGCTAACAATCGACAGCTTCTGTCAATAGCTAAAACTTTCGGTCACCTGAGACAACAGACATGGTCATCTAGACAGCAACATCAAGTTCTTCCACAGCTCTTGATCTTGAGAAAGAGAGCCATGCTGCCTTACTCCTAATTATTCCTTTTCCCCTCTCTTTCTTACCTTAAATATCTTCGAAAACAACCACATACTGCTTACATAGACCATCAATCAGTATTTATCAAAAAACCAACCCTCCAAAGGATAAGGTTTCTGATGCCTAGAAATTAATGTGAATATTTCAGATTCTCCCACATAATAGATGCTCAATAAAAATTACTTAAACCTCAAGGGTTTATCCTGTGCTATTCCTTAATGCCAAATACACTGTATGCACTGAAAATGTTTAAAAGACTTTTTTCAATAGGAACCACCATTCAATTTTATATTAGGTTGAATGGCTGTCACTCTACATGACATAATATTAATTCTAATTCTTCTGCACTAGACAAAAATAAGTTTTCAATTTTTTTTCTTAATATACTGATAAGCTGGTCAATGGCAAATTTAGGTTGTGGCAGTAATCATTTTTAAACGGTATACTGTTTGCTCTATTGTTGACTTGCACATGAGCTATTTTCTGTAGGATGACTGTTTAACCACAATGTCATCCCAACATTGCAAGCAAATCTATAATTCCTGTCAAATCTTCTGAGTTCCAGACAAGTATGAAAGAAATTTCTAACTGATCATCCCTTCGCATAAGTACTTAAAAGTTAAAAGCAGCGAAGCTTAAGAAAATTAAAATTATCTTAAAACCACCACCTGCAAGGATTAGTGAAAAAATTCCTTGGTTCATTATGGAACACTGCCACATAACTACAATAAATTTACAAGTAGAATAAAACTTTGTCTACTTGGTGAATCTTTTAGTTTAGTTTAGCAAATGTTTACTGAACACCTGTTAAATAGCAGGTACAATGTTATTCACTGGAGACATGGAAGTGAAGGGTATGATCTGTGGCCGTGAGAAATTCTTAGACTAATATAAATGGCTGCTCTCCTGGAAGTACAGCCCCCAAATGGCATGCTGTGAGATCAATTTAAGAACAACAAATCAAACAAATCCATATTTTTCTTACTCATCTAAAAAATATCTAGTCCAATTTTAAATTTCCTACAATTGCTATATAACAAGCCTCAAAAAATCTATCATATGGTAATATGTCACTTTCATATGGACCTCTGATAAATCATAATTCCATCTTAGGCTTTTGCTTACAGAGTCAGAAGTGAGGTATCACCACCCAGTCACAGATTACAGTAACTGATACTGCTTTTTTAAGCAGTAAAAACAAACAAGTACAAACAAAAAAACTCCTTCTAAGAAATTAAATGACCAAACCTAAATTTAGGAAGGTGATGATAATAGTAATCACCACACAAAGCTAATTCTCATTTTCACTACAATTTATTCCTCCCTAAAACTAAAAAGATGCTGTTCCTTGTACATAGCAGTAGTATATTCTACAGGTAGAATCTTTCTTCTGTAATATTGTATATTGTCTTTTTACAATATTTTATATTTTAAGAATTCAAGAAAAAATTGTCACTTCATATTAAAAAACAGTTTTGAATACGGGACAAAATGATTATTATCCCTCTCTTCCCCCCATTTTTCTGTTTCTCCCCTTAGGGAAATCCACAGCTTCTCTGCCTCTACCAAAGTGTAAGTGTACCTTTTTTTGTTATTTAAATTTTTGTTTCAGTTTGGGAAGAAAGGTCAGAAAGGAAGGAAACAAAAGTGTAACTAGAGAGGAGGGAAATTTGAAGACACTGAGTCACAGATGCGATCCTAGAAGGACTAACGCAGCTAAGGCAACACTCCAGCATAGGGCAGGGCACAGAGTCAGGGATTCTCAAGTCACCCAACTACCAGGGATTTCAGAGCACGAAATCTGTAGGTCAGTGCAAAACAGACAGTTTTCTTAAAAAAAAAAAAAAAAAATCTACCTATGGACAAATGTCAAACAACAGTGGAATGTACTGTTAGTGAAGCAAAGACACATAGCAGTAAGCAGTCAGCTCATTTGTATTCATAAGAAAACGAGGGATATGTGCTCGTATATGCAGGGAAGGTCTCTGGAAGAAGACAAACCATGTAGCAGTAAACTTATTTTTGTATCTCTCTTTGTACTTCTTTATTTTTTAAAAACTACACATTTCACTTATTCCAAAAAAGAAACATCTATTCGAATTAATTTACAGGTCAAGCAGACAGAAATAAAGAGATACCAGAGGTGAAGAAGTTTGTAATTTAAAGCCAAGAAAACAGGCCAGAACAAAAGCTGAAGTGTGAGGCAAAGAGAATGGGTTGAAACCTGTCAAGCAGTCTGTACTACACACATGGGGCTGGTGGACCTTAAAAAGAAGGTCAACTCCTTCCTCAGCTTTTTATGAACTTTCGGCGTAGGTAGGAATTCGTACCAGGTCATAGACAGCCCAGTGTAGGTAGAAGGCAAGTCACTTAAACAGAGATGACACAGTAGCTGAAGACAACCATCTAAGCTTAAAGTTAAAGGTAAACATCCTAACACATTACTATTGCCCAACCTGATTTAGCCTCTGTAGGTTAACAAGAGCCAAAGCATGGACGTTACAGTTCTATCTTCAAATGTCTGTCAGATAACACAACCAGGATAGTTCCTTAAATGCAAAGTGTGTGATCAAGCTGTGACAGAAAGACTCTAGCAGAGTTGAGATATTGAAGGGAGGCTTGGGAGTAGCATGGGACTGGGCAGAACTTAAGAGTCTCAGAGTGGGAAGGGATCGCAGTCCCTAAGTCATGCAGCCCCAAATCTCCATCCTGTCCTCCAAAGGATTCAGCTAGCCACCGCTTGAATACCTCAGTGCTAAAGAGCCACCTTAGTAGACTCTAGATTATCCAACTAATTCTGAAGGCAAATTTCCTGGGGACATTTAAAAAATATATACTACCCATGTCACAGTCTCTTTTCTTTAGCTTAGATAATGGCAAAAACAAAAGAACAGATATGATCATGGTACAATAAAGACACAAATAACTTCATTTCTAAATATTCATCTTTCAAAGGTTAAAAAAAAACAGATTTTGAGTATAGAACCTTGATGAAATGGTATTTTTTATAAGGCAAAACATTTCTGAATGACCCAATTCTAACTTCTTAAACAACACTACAATAAACTAAAGCAGTAGAAAATAACCTTAATTACAAATTATGAATTTTTTAAAAGCAAGGAATATTACTAAATGTGAAAAATTTATTACCTTCATGTCCATGATGTGAGAAAAAGAAATATTATCTCTACACTAAAAGTAGCTAACAGAAACTCTTACTATAAACAAAAACTAACCATTCTTCTCTTATGCCAGAAATACATTTATAAACAATCCGTAATAACTAAAATTTTAATTGTATTCACCATAGAAAAACCTGGTCTATCAGTTATTTCTGTTAATGAAGGGCAAGTATAAAAATTAAATAATCACCACCACCACCCTAAAATAGGTTATGCCACCAGTCAGAATGAGCCTAGGCTTATGGTATACACTAAATACTTACTAAATTAAATACATAAAAGCAATGTCATGAGGACTATAGATGAAAAGTCTAAGAAATGGATCTTAGAGTCAGAAAAAAACTCTTTTAGATTCAGAAACAATTTATTTCTTAGAATCCTAAAATAAAACCAAATATATGCTATTTCCATTTACGTTTTAAAAACAAGCACCTCAAAAATTTCTCGATTCAAAACGTGGTTGCACATAAGTTGTCTTTTCCTTTGAATCTCAGAAATTTTTCATTAAGAGAGTAAGCTTTAAAAGAGTAACAAAAGATATTCCAATTCTTTAAGTGCCCATTAGTTAGATGTCCATCAGTCATGTTTGTTTGCTCATTCTTATTTGGCTCAATAGTCTGCAATGTCAGAGAAGCCAAATCTACAAGAGGTGGACAAGTGGATCATAAGAATCACAGCACCTTAAGATCTTACTGATGACACAGGAGTGCTAACAGTTCTCAATCATTCAAACGTAGTAAGCAATACCTATTTCAAAGCACTGAACTGCAACTGTACAAATACACTTATTATATATCTAATTATAATAATCTAATAGAAAAAAACTAAACAAATATATCTGAAAATATTGGGGTTGGAATAAGTCTTTTTTCTATCTTGTGCTCTATTAAAGATATTGAAACTCTAGAAACTTCAGGGTTAGGAAGAGAGTGAGACACAAAGATGATAAAGTAAGTAATCCAGAACAAGTAACATCTCCAACTCTCTGCATAAATAATCTACTCTGCCAATGTTTATAAAGAGCCAGTATAATTTACTACTGCCCTTTAAGTTTATAAAAAACATCCCCAAAAGTAACAAGGACTCTTGAAGAGAAAGAGGCACTTTATCAGCAAATATACCACATGTTTCTTTAAACCATACTAGTTTATTTTTAAATTAATATATAATACTGAAAAAGATTCTCTAAGTCAATATCATCACTTTTTAAAAATTATGACATTAAAAATATTCTATTAAAAAACCAATGTACAAATTTTAATTCTCTTAAATTATTTCTAAAGATTTCTAGGTAGTTTATAGCCACTATTTGAAGACTGAAAAACACATCCTAAAACATTCATACCTGATCGAAAGCACTCAATTATTTGTTGAATACCAGATTTGGATGTCTGTAGTGGTTGTTGTAACAAAGGAGCATCTCCAGGTTCCAGGATATAAACTACATGGAAGACAAATACCCACCCCAATCCCCACAAAAAAGGGTTATTTAAATCATTTACTCTTGAAGTAAAACAATGTTCTGCTATAATCATGTAAATAACAAGCACACCTGTATACATTTCACCATCACCTTTGAAGGGAAAATGAATAATGGGGAAAAGTAACAAAAAGTTTCCTCAATTCAAGTCTAAAATAAGGCTACTTAAGGCAAGATGTTTAAATGCAAAGATCTCCTGAATATGTATTATTCAGTACATATCTGTCATGTTTGCCTTTTTGTTATCCTTAAAGAGGAACCACTATATTTAACCAAAATTCTCGGGCAATGATGGTCTAGCCACATCTCATAAACTATTCCAAAACCCTTTGGACAACCTAGTACAGCTCTGGGCAATTATGAAAGCAAAACTCAAAAACCACTGCCTAAGGGAAGAACTGGTCCAGTGCACAATGACAGATGTACAAGAATGTTCACTACAGCACTGTAAATAACTGAAAAAATTTTCAAACAACTTAAAAGTCTCCCAAAAGGACCTAGACTAAATAAGCTATGAAATATCCATATAACAGAATCTCTGACGGCTGTCAGAAAGCATGAGCTAGAGCTACATGTGCTGACAACAAAGGATGTCAATAATGACTATTAAGCGACAAAAACAGGTTATAGAATATTTCATTTATATTAATATAAATTAGCATATTTCAATAAATACAGAAAGAAATTTAATGTATATTTCTATACATGTATAAATGCTAACATAAACACAAAAAGTCTAATGGGATACCAATGGGTGGGTTTACACAGGCAATTTTCACTCTCTGCCTCACAATTCACTAGTACTTCAGAGCCAAGGCCTTTAGAAGTGTGCATTTTTATAAGTAAAAATATTTGTTTTAAATAAATACCTTTATTTTCATATACAGATGTCTGAATCATTCCTGCTTTCCAAAATTCTCAGATTGGCAAAATAAGTATGCAATAAATTAAATTACAGTAATAGGAAATAGGGTAACTGAAAAGGAAAACTGAGTTTTCCATCGGATATCAAATAGAGATAGTCACGGTGGAGAAAAACCAGACACTTCAATCACCTCGTTTCAATGTGCTATAATGTTCCGCTCAACTATTCCCATCTTAACCCAGGCCTATCTGCTCAGGGTGAGGAGGAGACAGGGAGGGTTACTTCAGTAATGTGTGCTGCTGCTGCTGCTGCTGCACAGCCCGGCTTGAAAAGCATTTAGCTTTCTGAAAGGGGACTAACGCCTGCTATGCTATGTATACAGCCTCAGCCTTAGATTCTCTTTTGCACTCCAAGACCTATGCTCAGTGTACACATATGGGAGGACTATATTTCAAAACCAAGTCATTTCATGAAGCAAAATTTTCCTAATTTTAAGAGATATTTTAGGAGTATTTTAAATAAATTCAGAACATTCAAGCGCAACTCATTTTAAGAACATCTGACACTGGCACTAACTGTAGTGATTAAGACCCCAGACCTGGACTGACAGCATTAAAATTCTGTTTCTGCCAACTAGGGAAAATTAAAATCTGTGACCTCGTCTCATCTCCAAAATGGGGATAATAAAAGTACCTAAATCATACGATTGTGTAAGGATTAAATTAGCTAATGCAGGTAAACTGGTTAAAACAGAACCTAGAACATAGTAAGTGCTCAATAAATGTTTTATCACCATCACCGTCATAATCACCACCACTACCACAACCATCATCAACGTGTACAAAGCAACTGCTTTCCTGACACTAAAAACTGAAATCTTTTTGAAAACCAAAAGCAGAATTCAACCCCTTACAGATACAACAGCATAAGTTTGTAGGTAGATTCATGCTACCATTTATTTGGATTAGATGGATCTCTTGCCAGTATTTGTACATTACAGCTGGTAACTGTACAAAAAATAATAACAACTACAAAAGAGAGGGTGGAAATTATACAATTGTAAAGAGTTAAGAGCTTCAAGGTCTGGCTCTGTAAGTAACAAGAATTCTAAAAAGGAAAAATGAAAAAACAACAGTGAATTAAAGAGAGATAAAGGAAAAAAATGAAAACCTCTCCTTAGCGCCTCCTTCCTCATTTAGGTCCACACTCCAGAAAACTTTCTATAATACACCAACTTCTACTACCACATGACATCTGATTATAAAGCTAGAGCAAAATTTTGTTACCTATCACCTTCAAAGACTGCTACCACCAGATGCTTAGATATCCTGAGATACCATTCAAAACAACCCCAGGGTTAGCTTAGTTATGCACAGACACAGCCACTACATTTAAGCAGCTAGTCTTTCTTCATTTGAAAACATATTCTCAACACTAAAAAACTCTATGTATTAATATTTTATAAAATTTCTTCTTATATATCCTATCATTCCTCCCAAGATCAGATTACATGACTAGTTAGGGGAAAACAAAACAAAACAACAGCATCTACCTCCAACCAAAAAACCCAAACCCCCAGAAGTTAATATCTTTCTTACGTCCTTCCAAGAACACAATTCTTGAATAAAATACTTACTTTTCTAAGTCTCTCACCTATCTTTAAAAAAGACCCTTAAAAGATCCTCCTACTTACAATATCTAGGATTTGCTTACAGACAATAAGGGGTTGGGGGATAAGGGAATTGTGGGGAGAACAGAGATGAAAAGAAATTATCTATGTATTGATAACTGATGGGAGTTGTGTCATGGTTACATCAGGTTCCTCATGCCATCCTCCTTATGTCTGACTATTTGAAAACTTCTATAACAAAAAAAATTTTTAAAACACAACTAAGAAGATACTTTACATACACTGACAGGTTTATAATACCACCTTTCACTACAAATTGACCATCCTAGCAAAGACTCAAGAACACACTGCTCTCATCCAAGGAACTCACCCACTATTCAGAATCCAAACCAGGATAGAACTCTCAGGAAAGCCATTAAAAGAATTTCCCGAACATCATGTCAGATTCTCCTATTGTAATACATTCCTCTCTGTACTGAAAACATCCTCCCACTCAGCACCGACCTTCCTCTGAAATGACAATTAACTATCCCTAACAAACTTCTAGCTTTCCCCTGAACAAAATGCTTACAAAGTGTTCAATTCTAGGTAAGAACGCAAAGAAACACTACTTTTGACATGACAGTATGAAAAATAAACTGCATGAAAAGTTTATGGTAAAAGAAAGTCGAAATTAAAATTATTGCTACTTATCCGATTTCTTGTAATTGGGGTTGAAAGAAGAATCAAAAAAAATTCCAATACATATTAAAAAGTTCAACTTTAGAAAACATCTTTAAACAGACATTAAAGTCTCTAGAAAACTTTAATTACCAGAACACAAAGAATAAGGTGTGGTCACTTAATGTCTATTTGTTTATGTCTATCTCTTCCCACTCAAAAGTTCTACGAGGGAATGACTTTCTGTTTTGTTCATCACTTACATCCCCATTGCCCTGGACAGGTGCCTAGCACCTAACAGACACACAATAATAATTTGTCAAAAAAAGGAATGAATAAACTTCTTCATAAACGAGTTCATTAATTAATTCAACCTGTTGAATTAATTTTTTCTGACAAAGTGTTATCAGAAAAAAACTGGAATAAAAGGTCAACAGAAGTACAAAAGGTATACATAGCCTTCTACTTCAAAGCTAGCAAACTCTAATCAACATTAAGTAAAACAAGTGATATATCTTCACTTTAATTACACAAAATATGCAATGTAAAAGGGTGCTAAAAGTTAGACAGGTAAGGGGGCAGCTAAACAGAAAGTGGATCCCATCCTGGGATGACCTGTTTTATTAGCAGATGTGAGTTATTACTAATTTTCAGCAAATCAGTGGGGATAGGGTCATAGTACAAATTTTATTCTCACGTGTACCAAAGTTTTCTGGAAATGGAAATTCTTCCCCTATACCATCATCAGTTTTTCCCACTAAGCAAAAGAGCACTCTACTTAAACTCGACTGTGATAAAACTTAGTATATTAGGTATACACGGAGGTACACTATGACCTGCAGTTAAAAATACCCCAAACAAAAGCTAGCAAAAGTATGAAAAGTCCTGATAACTTTTAGGTCAAAAATAATGATAAATATCTGCCTTTAACTAGAAGGGAAAAAAAACTAAATCTATATTTGGCTTATTGGTAGTATGTACTCAGTGATTCTCTTTTAAGTTGAACCTGTTTGCAACAAAGCACATCAAAGTTCTACGAAAAACCACCAATGGTTTACATACCACACTTATCAAAGTTTCTTCACATTCCTCCTGAGTTCAGAAAGCAACTTTTTCATTTCATAAATTCAACTTCAAAAAGTTCCATTGCATAAAATATGCTGAAAATACATATTCCATCTAATCGAATTTTTGTTTGTTTGTTTTGTTGTTGTTGTTGTTGTTTTGCCAAACAGTACATTCTGTCCAAGAAATTTTTTAAAAGTTGCACTGGCTAAAACCTGTTTCTCCCAACAAGTTGAGTTCAACAGACCGGTTTTAAGCCCAAACTAAACTCATTTTTTAGGCTTTCCAATGCTATTCTCTGATAAAAATGAATAAGAGACGAGTTTTTCCAAGTTCAGATGAAACAACTTTAATGAAGGTAAATGGTGACGTTCTCCCACCTAGTTTTTTTCCTTTCTCTTAGGCTTTAAACATTTTCAGAGCATAGGGGTACACCACTAACTGCAGGCTGCCTGGAAGGAGGGAAAGGGGATTGAGTGACTAATCTCCTGGAAAAGATTTAAGGTGACACTGGCCGTGCTCTTTTTAAGGGATCGGGCAGGGCAGACCTCTTTCTGTGTACCAGCACCTAACTTTATCATACCCGGTTTGATGCCAGGGAACTCAGGACTGCCTTCGGGGGCCGGAGGGAAAGAAAGCTACAAGGAAACGGAAGGCAGACCGGCTGCGGTGGAGGGCGAGGGAACTGCAGAAGGCGGGGGCCTCTATACCTGGTTCACAGCATCCGTGATGATGGTGGTCAGTCTGACAGTATTTGTCCCTCAAAGGCATTTTCAGGGGGCGCGACCTACTTTCCACTCACTGCGAGAAGCTCTTCATCGCGGCTCGGCTGTTGAAAGAAGCGCAAACGCGTCACGCACCCCGCACTGCCCGGGGGGACTCGGGATCGTGCTGCAGACACGTCCCCGCTACCCGCCCTCCGCTGCCCCTCCAGCGGCCCGCACCTTCTTCTGGGGCTAAAAACAACAAACACAAACCAACCCAGGAGGGCGCGCCCGGGCTCCCGCGGCGCGGACAGCCGCGCGGGTCCCCCGCCCGACCCGGAAACGCAGCGCCGGGCGCGCGGCGCAGGACGCGGGCCTGGCCCGGCGCGCGCGGCCCCGGAGGCGCGGGGCCCGCGGCCCTCGCCGTCCCGCCACGCCCGTGCGCGTCGGGGTCTCCCCGGCGGAACCCCCGTCCTCCCCCCAAACCAAGTGCGCCCAACTTACTCAAGTCCAAGGGCGGGCGGAAGGCCGGCCGCGCGGCCGCGGGGACAGCCCGGCGCGGGGCGGCGGGGGCCGGGCCCGACGCGCTCCCGGAGAGGCCCCGGGGCGCGCACGCGGAAGCGCCCCCGTCACCGCGTCCGGCCGCGGCCCGCGGCGGCGCACGGCGTCCCTGGGCGCCGCGGGGCCGGCGCGCGGGCGCGGGCGGTTGACAGGAGGAACCGCCCCGCGGCCGCCGCCGCCGCCGGAGCCACCGGAGCCGCCGGACGCGGGGCGGGCAGGACCCGCGGCGCCGCTCCCCGGGGCAACGGCCGCCGCCGCAGCCCGGCGCCCGCGGCAGCGCTGCACCTGCGACGGCCCGTGCGGCTCCGCGAGGCGGGCGGGAGGCCGGGGCGCGCCCCCCCCGGGGGCTCGTTCGTTCTGGGAGCGGCGGTGCTGCTTCGGGAAACTTTATTCAGTCCGTCCCGCTCGGCTCCCCCGCTCCGGAGAGCCTGCGCCCCCGCTGTCGGGCACCGGGCAGGAAGGGGGCAGCGCAGACGCGGCGGCGGCGCCAGGGAGAGCCGGACTGACCCCGGACGGAGATGGGGCGAGGGCAGGAAGTGACAAGCTCTCGGGTGGGGGGGCGCGGCCGGCACGCCCGGGAGCGCCGCGCGCATGCGCCCGGCCCGGCCCGGCGGGGGCGGGGGCGGGGGCGCGGGGCCCCGCGAGGAGCGCGTCCTCCCGCCGCGGCCCCCGCGTCCTGTGCGCCCAGGGACCGATGCTCGGCGGCCGCCCCGTCGCTGTCGCTCGTCTCCTTTCGGGGGACCCGAAACCGAAGGAGGCGGGGGGGCTGGCAAAGCACGGGAGAGAGCCGCTGCGAGAGGCGCGCGTCCCGGAGAGGGGGTGGGCGTCGAACTTTTTATTCATTCATTTATTTATTTTGATCGCCTCTCGGGACGGGGGGCCTCCAGCCGGCCCTGGTTCCAGCCGCGCCGCGCCCGGGTCACGTGGGCGGCACTCGGGCCCCGCCCCTCCCGCACCTGCACCCCGAGGCGGGAAGGTCGCCGCCGCCCGTCGACTTGGGCGAAGCCGCGCGCTGCCGCCTGAACGGACGCCCGACGCCCGGGACGGAAACCTTCCCGGAGTCGATGCGTGGCCAGGACGTTTCCAGGGTCCCGGCAGGCTCGCTCTGCGTCGTGGGAGAGCGAGCGAGCGAGCGACTGAGACTCGTTTGAGAAATCCGAAGTGAGGTCTGCAGCAGTAGGTCCAGTAACTGCCAAGTGCGTTATCGCGGAAGTTCGCACTGGAGCAGCTGCATGGGGCTTGGGGGACGTGAGCAGCTTGGTTGTGGGGGCGACAGGAAAAGGAGAGAAAAGGGAACTTTTTAAACGGAGTTCCACATACTGTGGATTTCACACACTCACCAGTCGTTTAACTGGTACGTTTGCTCTGTTTTTTGTTTTTTTTTTTTTTCTGTCCCGTTGTCAAGAAGCATCACACAACATCAAACGGTAGTGAAATGCCACAGTTCAGGAATCAGTGTAAAATACGATACGTTCACGGGAAAATGTTATGTAGCCTATAAAAATCACATGGCATGCAATATGAGTAATCAAAAATATGTGTAATCTGGTACCTTTAGAGTATATAGGTGGTTTTTATCTAACAGGATAGCTTTGGTAAAATTTAAGCTGAAATATTTGCATTTTTGGAGGTTCTGTTCCTACTTTTAATAAGTATATTTAATGCGGGTTAAAAAATGAATGTACAATTTTGTTTGGATCAACCTGAAAAGGCATTGCGTCAGATATGTGAGAGTTATGTTTGTTGACCAGATGAGAGTAAAAATGTGTAGTTTCCTGAGTAAATGCAGTGTCATTTATACTTTCGAAGTGATCCTGAGGAGCGGGTCCTCAAAATTGCTTACCATTTGAATAAGTTTTAGACAATCTTTGAAAAGTTAGAATTAGAGACAAAATTGAAATGTGCAAGATTGAAATATGGGTAAAACATATTGAACACTGAACCACAGAATGTTAAAGATGAAAAGAAACCATGGAAATTACCTAGTGAACCTTACTTTACAGATGAGAAAACTGAAACCCAGAGAGTTTGATTTGCCGACAGTCACACAATAACAGAACATACTGTGTCTGACGTATATTGAGTAATGTGTTTTAAGCTTAAATATTAATTCATGTATTTCTAGCAACAATCCAATAAAGATTTGTTGCCTTATTCTACAGGTAGGAGAACTGAGGCAGAGATAAGTTACCTAACTCATCAAGGTTACAGCTGACACACAACTGATCCACCACTTAAACCTAAGCAGTGTGGCTCTGGAACTCCTGACCTTAGCCATCATACTATACTGTGTTGCCTACACTAACCATAGCTGTTTTCAATCACATTGTATGTGAAATATATTGAAATGCTATGTAACAGTTCACAAAGTGGAAATGGAGTTGCTAAAATCACACGAATTTCATTGGAATTTCACAGGGCTCTAGCGTTTAAAAAGACTTTGGGCATCATCTAGAAAAGTGGTCCCCAACCTTTTTGGCAACAATCCAAGTCCTGTGCCAAATCTAATGATCTCGTTAGATTCTATGAGAATTGGATAATCTGAGGTAGAGCTGAGGCAGTGATGCTAGCGCTGGGGAGCAGCTGCAAATACAGATGAAGCTTTCCTCACTCACCTGCTACTCACCTCTTGCTTATGGCCCAGTTCTTAACAGGCCACAGATTGGTACTAGTCCATGACCCAGGGGTTGGGGACCCCCGATCTAGAATATCCCTATATCTCTGAAAACACTGGACACAAACTTTCCTAAAATAATCAATCATCTGTCTTCCCTTTCGTTGGTCACTGCAGCAACCTAGATGACACATCATTACAGCTTTAAGGAAGTTCTTTGATCCTTATTGTCTGGAAGTTTGACTTCTAATGAACCTAAGACTCTTTGACATTCTAAAATTCTTTCATCTTCCAGGCAGGACACACACACACACACACTACTGCTGCATAAGAAAGCACCCTAGAATTACTGCCTTAAAGCCATTTTATATGCTCTGTACTCTATAGATCAATAATTTAAACTGGCCTTGTCTGGGATCATGCATGTAGCTGCCACAGTCACCTGGCAGTTTGGGCTCACAGTTGGTGTTGACTATCAGCTGGAGCCTCTCTCTCTCTCTCTTTCTCTCTCTCTCTCTCTATCTATCTATCTCTATCTCTATCTCTATCTCTTTCTCTCCCTCCCTCCTTCCCTCTCCCCTTATAACCCTATATCCTTAAGATGAGCCTGGGTTTCTCTGTATGGTGGTAGCATGCCAAGTAGGTACAAAATGGAAGCTGCAAGACTTCTTGTAGTAGAAGCTACGTTAATGACATCACTTCTACCATGTTTTATTAGTCAATGTAAGTCAAATGCCAGCACCGAGTCATGAATTGGGGCGATAGATTCCCCATCCTGATGGGAGAAGCAGCAAAGTGACATTTCAAAGGGGTGTACGTATAAGAATGAGAGGAATTATTGTGATGATTTTGCATACAGTTTGTTATAATATATAATTATATTATAAAATAATACTAGCTAATTAAAGCCACTGATATTGTTAATGATGCTTTTAAGAACAGCAAAACAAGGAAATGCTAAACTAACCTATTCTTTAAAGTGACAAATTGGCCTCGTGTGATTTCTTAACACTTATGATTCCTTAACTTTTATCCATAGACTTCTTTTTCTCCTCATTTTGTTGCTTTCTTTAAGATATTCCCGTCTGTCTAAACAGATCCCACTAAAACACAGCATAAAAACCTAACATCGAGTAGAGGCAATTATCATTCCTGTAGGACCTATATACTCTGGTCCAGATTTTGCTATCTTTGATTACAACATGGCATTTTATGACACAATTAAATTCATAATTATGTACAAATCAAATCATATACCAAAAAAAGTCTGAGAGTTTGGAAAGAGTCATGGAAAATTGATTTAGACCATTCATCTGTATAGAACATAACATCTAATATTGGGCAAGCAACATGATGAAAAAATGCTTATTTTTAGAAGAGTAGAGAGTAGTGGCACCTGAGTTGCTAACCTGGAGATAAGTTGCCTATTAGTAAACCCCATATATGGACTTCTAACTTCCATTCTGGTGCTAAAGGCACACTTAGGTTTTGTTGGCCAGGTGACTTAATGCTTGCACCATGCTGCCAGATGGGCACCAACCATACTTTACATATCTTCCATTCAAATGCATTTCAGATGGCATTTAAGTGAATTCCATTTAAAAATGCTTTATTATAGTTGAATTCATTTCTAAGTAAATTGGTATTATAATCTAAAAAAAGCTAATGATGAATTTGTCACTTATTAAACTCAATGTGGTAAGTGTTTTCTTGTTTTTTACTGAATCCTTACAAAGATTCTAGGTTAGATATGATCCCATTTTACAAATAGAGAAACAGATACTTAGCTAAGATTTAAATATAGGTCTATCTGAATCCAGGTCCTGTGCCTCAAGTTACGTATATTCTGGTTATTCCTACAATTTTACCTCAAGCTCATACCTGTCCCTAGAGCCCGTAAGCTCTATTTCTAGCTATCCATGAGACAGACCATCTGAATTACCCCTGGCATCTCAGAATTAGCAGGACGAAAACTGGACTTATTTTCTCACCAAATCTGTTCTTCCTCTTCCAAAATTTAATCAACTGTGTTGCTATCCCTTCTGGCTATTCAGGTAGAAAGAACCCTGGAGTCACAGAGAGGAGCATATGCCAATATGCAAAGTAATGTAAGTTACCTGTGTACGAGATTTCTCCTCTCACTTATCCCCACCTAACCTATCACCATAAATAATTGGTTATATACCTCAGAAAGGTCTAGGAAATACAGCTTCCTCTCTCCACATGCACCATCAATCTTCTACTCCAAAACCTCATCTCTTGCAATAACTACTTCCATGGTCTCCCTACCACCAATCTCTCCCTCACTCCATTATTCCACACTATTAACAGAATTATAGTCCAAACGAATCTGATATTACTCCCCAATTTAAAATCCCTGTTGACTTTCAATTTTCTACGTGAAAAAGTCAAATCTTAAAATGTTAAGCATTAATAAAAAGAGTATGTGCTTTGGAGTCCCAAAATCTGAGTGTCAGTCCTATCTCCATCACTCATGAGTTTTGTGTCTTTAAGCAAGCGAGAAACTCTCCTGTGCCTCAGTTTCCTTAGTTGCAAACTACTTTCAGTGTTGTGAGAAGTCAGTTAACGAAGAAAGCATCCAGCAGGACCTGGACACACAGTACGGGGTACACTTATTATGAGACCTGTTCTTCTCACTACTTTATGCTCCAAACACACTACATTTCTTACCCTTCATAGAAATCAAAACAAATAGTAATTAAACTGGGTGTGGAGGAAGTGGGGGATGCAAGGGAACTTTAGAGAGTGATGATAGAGTTGTTGGTTATGTGGGTTTATCTATTCGTTAAAACAGCTATTGAAATAATAGATTTAGAGAAAAGGAGGGGATTGAGAAGTGTACTGATTTGGGGAATGCCAATTTTGGGGTTACTGGCCAGTATGTACATCTTGACCTCAATTATTATTACATATTTATTTGCTTCACAATTTGCTTTATAATTCAATGTCCCAATAGTTATGTTTTATGCACTTTATGAATGTGTACAACATTTCACAATAAAAACATTTTTTAAGGCAGCTGACCTACATTTTAATGCCTCTGAGCCACATCCGGTATAAAATTAGAAATGATATTGAGCTGTTTAAAGCTCTGTGCCTTTGCACATGCTACCCTCATGCCTGGAAATATTCCTCCCTTCCACCCGAAAAACTTACTAATCCTTCAAGACCCACTTCAGATTCACTTCTTCTATGAAACTAGTTCCTACAGACAAATAATTGCTTCATCTTCCTGCTCCTGTAGTATATTATTCTGATTCAATGTCTGACTCTCCCATTAGTCTAAATTCATCAAGAAACAGAGCATAAATCATTTCTCTTTGTCCTGCCATCATCTAGCACACTACCTGGCACATAATAAAAGTTATTGGATGGGCTTAAATGAAAGAATTTTCATTTTAATTGGGCTAAAGAAGAAATATTGACAACACTGTTTCTTTGCAGTAAACATAAGGAAAAGTTTAGTGGGGAAAATCAATTTTAGTGGTTTGGTTAGACCCGTGGCCTAACTGAACACTTATTTTCAAAGTAGAGAACCATACAAGGACAATTAAAGAAACTACTATTGTGTAGAATTAGTACACATGATTTTCTTGATGATCACCTTCTATAGCCTCAACAAAAGTTCAGTAATTTATGTTCTCCCCACTTTCCAAATAAGACATGTATATCAAAATAAAGTCAGTTTTAAGATGCTTCCATGATACAGTGTACACTCTAAAGAAACACTTCATGCTAATAGGGTCAGTATGTTTGGCTCTCTTTTCCCTTTCTGTTGCTAGAAACAATTTCTAGGCAAATAGTAAGAACCAGGAGGAGAAACAGAAAAAGATCCTTCTCAACCTACAAAACATAAAATTATATTCCTGGTTCTTTTTTATAAAATCATTTCTTTTTCTAAGATATTATTTTCAAATTCAGTGATGTATATAAAATCAATTAATTTCATATGGGTACTGATGAGGTTACAAGCTAAAAGTAATCCACAAAGAATTATTACCCATTGGAAATTCAACCATTGGTATTCATTAAAATATCTGGCTTTCAGGTCTTTTGTCCCACCTTTAAATACTGAAATTCTAAATCTAAAAAAGTAATGAGAATGAAGTTTTAAAGATCACTATTGTAATACTAATCAAGAGGTCAGTTGGTTTTTAGTTCTCTGATATTTTTCTTGACAAAACTTCAAGAGAAACAAAACTTCTAAACAGGGAAGAATAGAAACTGTTCACCTAGAATGATAGGAATACTTAAAAACATTAAGTTTAATTATCACTTCCTCTTGCAGTAATTCCTAATTTCCTAGGGCAGAATCTGTTGTTCAATTATCTAGGCTCTCATAGCATTTCACTAACTCTTTTATATAGCACTTGTTAAAACATTTTGATTTTTTATTTTTCATTCACTAAACTGCAACCTCACCCAGGCAAGGGACCGTGGTTTAAAAATTTTCATAATCCCACATTTAGTACTAACATTCAGTACTTGGCCTAACACATAAAAGGAACTCAGTAAATGTTAAATAAATGGAGTATTGAATAAATTAATAAATTCATGTGTATATATATGTATCAAGTTCAAGTTCCTAAGTATACAGTAGGTGAAAAGCTAAACTAGACTTGAGAATACACAACTCCTTTCTTTACACTACCTCTCTCTCTCTCCAGTGTCCCTTCATGCTACTTCCTGTATTACTTCATATTCCTTTGTCCATGCAGCAAGAAACACTGAAACAGCTTTATTTGTGACAAAATTAACACAAGTAAAACTGCAATCATTAGCTAGAGTTAGTATCACTGTTCTCAGTGCCATAGTTATGACACTTTCTTCATAGTAATTTTTGGGGGGATATCTAAATCTGGTATCACTCTCTTTTCTAAAATAAATGGCCTTATAAAATGTGAGTCAAAGTTCACTATTTTTCTAATCCTCTTATGGCTAGAAGAGACAGGATGCCAAACGCTGTCAAGAATGGCAGTTCCATTTATGGGAACAAAGTTGCTTTACATTTCTCAGAAAAAAATTTTTTAAGAAACAATTGCTATAGGATATTTTCAAATTCCCCCATCACTGGTAGTTCTCTTTTCTTAATCACTTATGAAACTGAGAACTACCTACAATAAGGTGAGAGAGGATCTAATTGAAACCCCTCATTTTTAAATTGCAACTCAGCCCGATGAATGAAGACCAAAACGATGCACATGTTAACTAGATTAATAAAATGAAGGTCTAAAGATCATTCAATTTAAGCGGTATATTTTATTTGGAAAACTTCTGAGTCATTTCTATCTCATCTAACTATCCCTTAGGATTTTACTTAAAGAAAACAAAGAACTCATGTCTTCTTGGAATTAAAAAAAAAAAAGCCTACAGAAATATTTTATAGTGTACCTGTTCTTCCTCACATCATCCTTGTGTTAAAAAGAGGGGAGGAGGAGAATCCAAGAAAAAATATAAAGAGGTGGCAAGAGGAAAAGTTAAGTAGGTATTTGTTGAATCACTACTCTGAACCAGACACTTTATATTTATTATCTCACTTACAAACAAAGCTAAAACATTAAACAGCTTTATATTAGCCTTCAAATGTTCCCTCAGCATGGAGATAAAAGGAAATACATATGACCTAGGAAAGAATCACTTTCCCCAATCGAAAATGCTCTAGCTCTGACGCAAGAGAGACAGAAAAGTTGTTGCAGATTTATAAGAATTGTTACTATATACTCCCAGGAAAACATGTCTGGGATACTCCTGGCCATTTACAAATCCAGTATTTTGTAGGAGCATAGTTGTTGCACATAAACCACCTAAAATACTCGATCCTTTCTAGCCATTACACTTTAAAAGAGAGAAACAAAGAGAGGCACCTTCTCTGGGAGACCGACCAGGAAAGAAGAGATTTGGAATCGTGTCTCCTACATGGAGGGCTTGTACAAAATGGGGAAATTTCGCCTAGCCAGGGAAGACCTCAAATATATATGGGGGTGTCAGATAGGAGAGGAAGTGTATGTGTTCTATATATCCATCTTTGCTGAGTATGAGAAGCACAGGAAGGCCAATTTCAATGCAATAAAAATTTTCTAATCAAACTGTCCTAAAAAGGGGTGGACAGCTCAGGAGGTGGTAAGCTGCCTCTTTGGTTGAATCTTTGAAAGAAATATTATAAAGGATATTCAAACTTAAGATGAAATTTGAATTTTAAAGATGGCTTTGAAGTTATTTCCAGTCCTGACATCATGCAAAAATGACTGGTAATTGAACCAAAAGTTTATGCCTCTGAACTCATATAGTTTGAAACACAGTAACTCAGAACAAACTTTGCTCACATGAACCATGCAACAAGAAATCAGACTTTACTTGCCCCTCCTAATTCAAAGTCAGAAGTTTACTCACTGGTTTCTTTATTTTTTCTTTTTTTAACAGTATAGGGGACTTTAATTTTTTACACTTATCGTGCAATGAATTCATAGGCAATGGCTTCCCACAGCTCAGACTCTTTTCCACAGGCTCTCACAAGGTGAGCGTCTCTGGGTGGAGCAGGCTGGCGCTTCAGTTGAACCCAGGTACCTTTTTCTCTTTGGCTTTCTTCATTTTCCAATGTTTCTTTCACATGTTTCAGGAAGCTGTCTTGGCTCTTCAAATGCTTAATATGCTCAGTAAGTGCATTAATGCTCTTGGCAAGAACCTTGCCCTTAACTTGTTTGTTTACAACAATGCCAACTGCATGCTGGGTGACACTGTAGACTCTTCCAGTTTTGTCATGGTGACATTAGTGGGACTTTCCTTTTTGTACAGTGCCCATTCCCTTTATGTTCCTTGATTTCCTGTAGATTTGCATGTATTTGGCCAAAGGAACAACTCCATGTTTTCTAAAAGGCCTAGAGAACACATAGTGGGTGTTCCTCTTTCTCTTTGTGTTGGTCATTTTGGCGAATTACTGGAAGATGGAAGTTCTGGCCTGAATGGAAGCAACTCACTGGTTTCTTTCACAAACTAAGACACAAACCAACCATTTGACCTTTTTATGGCAATATGAGGATCAAGCATCATTAATTTATCCTTTATAAATACCAACTATGGAATTAGAATATTTTGATTAATTCATGTAACAGATATTTATTGAGCACCTACTTTATGCCAGTAACAGTGCTAAGGGTTGGGATGGGAGATATAATGATGAACAAAAACACATGAAGTTTACAGTCTAGTACAACTGCTATCTCCCTACAGATTACATAAAGTCTTGTTTTCTTGCATATGCCTTCATTAATTTACTTCCTGGTTAAAAATGCCAAAATAACAAAAAAAAAATTCTTCTTTTAAATGTTCTGCTAAAAAAATCATGATTATCAACTCAATTTACATTATTTGAGAAACCATCTGTCTACCAAAAATATATTACTGCATATACTTTTGAAGTTAGTACAGATATATTTAATATATAAGAATGTTCATTGCTAAAACTTATATAGACAAATGAATTTGCATAAAACATGATTCATTAAAGGAATACAATTACTTGAATGATCAAAAATCAGTTATGAAAATTAATTAGTTAACTTTTTGCAGTTATCAAGTAGCACAGTCTATTTGGTTGGTATGTCTAGTTCTTACATACCACAATAGTCTCGTTTGCTACAAAATTAAACTTACAGTTGACCTAGAAGTTTGGTAGTAGGATTAGGTTAGGAGTTAGGAGAAACTTTAAGAATTAAGTTATGTGATTTAGTTGACTAATGTGACCAAGAATAATATATTGAAAATTCTGAAGGGAGAGTCTATGAAGCCTTAAGTTGCTGCCATATACACAGCCACATTGTAAGGAGATGAATTCCTATATTTTTGCAGGCCTGTTCAAAATTTTTTGTAGGTTAAACAACTCCTGACATCATAATTGTAGTTGATTAGACCAGTCATCATTTCACGGGTCTGGCACATAGTAGCACTCAATGAACATTCTTGAGTGAATGAAAAAATGGGCAGAAGTAGAAGTAAACTCAGAAGTGGTATAATGAGGACTAAAGAGAAAGTGATTCACTCATTAGCTCAGTTCATTAATATTTTCTGATCTCTGTAAATGGATCAAGCACTCTGTGTCAGGTACAAGTTCAAGTTAGATATAAGCAAAACCAGATGTGATTGTACCACCCCTCAGGGAGTTTACAGTCTAATTGAAAATACAGATAATAATTAAAAAAATCATTCATTAAAATGAAAATGTACTAAGTTTAATGTTGTAAGTGGTATATAAGAGATATGGTACTATGAGAGGGCATAATAGAGGGATTCGACCTTGTCAGGGAGGTCAGGAAAGGGTTGCTGAAGAAAATAACAAAGAATTACCCTGATGAAGTGAAGTTGAAAGAGGGTTCCAAGCAAAGGGTCTGGCAAATGCAAAGGTCTTATAGAAGAACGAGGGCTAGTACATAGAGGACGTGTTGTGAAATGAGGTTGGAACAACCCTCATGGGTCATTCATCAAGGGCCTTCAAGAGCAAAGTAAAAGCATCCGAGTATATAGCAAGATTATAGGTTTAATCAATACATTCAGATGTGGACATAAAACATGATGACATGATGTTGTGTGTGTGTGTGTGTGTGTTTAAATGAGATAACTTGATATCATGTAACTGATAATAATAAATCACCCTGTCCGAATGAATAACTCAGTGGGTTTTAGTATATCTACAGAGTTGTGCAACCATCACCACTCTCTTGTCAGAACCATTTCATCATCCCAACAAGAAATTCCATACTCATTAGTAGTTACTCTCTATTCCCCTCTCCCCCCGTACCACCTCCAATCTCTGGCAACCATTAATCTACTTCGTTTCTGTGAAGAGGCCTATTCTGGATGCTACATATGAATGGAATCACATGACATGTGGTCTTTTGTGTCTGACTTCTTTCACATAACATGACATTTTCAAGGTTCATCCACGTTGTAGCATGTATAAGTACTTCATTCCTTCTGATTGCCCAATATTCCATTGTATGACTCTATCACCTTTTATTTATCTATTAATCAACGGATAGACATTTGGGTTGTTTCTTTATTTTTGCTATATGAATAGGTTGCCATGGACATTTGCATGCAAGTTCTTATGTGGACACATACCTCTTGGGTACATACCTAGGAGTGGAATTGCTTGGGTCATGTGGATGTTTGCTAGTGTTTGCTATTAACATCTGGGTAGATGAACTTCTGGCATGTTTTTCACTCTGGTCAGAGCTCAGTAGTTCCCCCTTGGTCACTGCTCAGCCTCTGCTGGGATCATGCTTGCATCTGTGTGTTTGCTACATACTCCATTCAGTCCCTGGTAGACTATCCACTGTAGGCCAGCCAGCTCTAAACCCAGCATCCAGGCCGCATGGGAACTGAGGGAGAATCACGAATGCAAACTAAACCTGTCTCTGACTGAGCACACCACGGCGCCCCTTCAACTACCCTACGCACTCCCACAACTGGGTGCAAGACTGCCCATCACTGCAGGTTCCTCCCAGCATCCCAACCAGTGAGTGGAGGAATAAATTGTCCACTCTTGGTGTTCCTCCCAACTTACCAAATATAACTGGGTGGGGCTAGGAGGAGGCCAGCATGTGTCATCTCCCCTCAGTTTCAGAGACAAGAATTTGTCCAAAAATCTTCCCACATTCATTTCTGTCTCCACCTTTCTAAGTCCACCAAAATGAGTAGATTTATTTTACTTCCTCCACATTTCAGTAATTCTTATTAGGGGATGTTCCAGAACTCTGTAGAGGTATTATTAGTTGTCACAATTATTGGGAAGTGCAGCTAGCAAGACTGAGCAAGACTGAGAATACCAGATGTCTCACCCTGTGTAACATTTGCCTGAGTTTTTAAAATAACAGCTTTATTGAGATAAAATTTACATACTATGAAATCCACCTGTTTAAAGTATTATTCAATGGTTTAATAGCATATTGTGCAACCATCACCACAGCCAATCTTAGAACATTTCATCACTCCCAAAAAAATCCTGCACCTATTAGCAATCGCGCCCCCCCATTTCACCACATCTCCATAACCCCAGGCAACCACAAAGCTACTCTCTGTCTCTATAGACTTGCCTATTCTGAATATTGTGTGTAACTGGACATACACAGTACGTGGTCCTTTGTGTCCACTTGTTTCACTTAGCATAAGGTTCATCCATGTTGTGGCATGAATCAGTACTTCACCTCTTTTATTAACAAATAATGTAAGGATATACCACATTTTATTAAGTATTCATCAGTTATTGGACAGTTGGGTTGTTTCCACTTGGGGCTATGATAAATAGTGCTGATAGAAGATTCATATACAAGTTTTTGTGGGGACTTAGGCTTTTGTTTCTCTTGGGTACATGCATAGGCATGTGATTACTGGATTATATGTTAACTTCACGCTTAACTTTTTGAGGAAATGCAGACTGTTTTTCAAAATAGCTGCACCATTCTACAATCCCACCAGCAGTGAATAAAGGTTACAGTTCCTCCACATTCTTGCCAATAATGCCTGTCTATTTTATTATGACCATCTAGTAAGTTGTATTTCATTGTGGTTTTGCTTTGCATTTCTCTAAAAGCTAATGAAGTGGAGCCTCTTTTTATGTGTCTATTGACCATTTGTACATCTTTTCTGGAGAAATATCATGTATAACTTTTCAATGTCCTCTTGACTTTCATAAAGATAAAAAAATGCTTATAATCATCTGAGCCTAGACTCTAACTCCTGTTTACCTATAATCATGAAGAATTTTTGCATGGTTTTAATTTACGGTAAATTTAAAGAAGGCAGCTGCCATGTAAATTGAGTGTCCATTATACCTTGTTCGTTTGGAAGCTTAGCAAGATTTGTTCATTATTCTAGAACACATCATCAGTGGTTGTGCCCTCATGGCATTTGAACTGCTGGTGCAACATGTCTTTCTATATCAGTCTGCATTTGTTGCTGTGACACACAAATGTGAACCCAAAGGAATCTGAGACTCTTTTAACAGAGTCTCAATGACAGAGATCTCATCGAATATTAACAATAAGTGTTGTTTTTAATATTATATTATTTCTAACATATGTTTTAATGTTGTATATTATAGTGTTATCTATGCTGTGAAAATTACATCTTAAAATTATGTAATTTGTAATGGGCTGTTGTTTTTCAGTCTCACTTTGATTCTGTTTCAGGAAACCTGTGAAACAATCTTCTTCATAGATTCTTCTGATAGGATATTATCTTCCAATCTGCCTCCTTCCTCTTTGCCTATCTAAAAATACCGTATCCAAGGTCTTTTCACTTTTTAAAAATAGTTTTATTTTTAAATTACAGTTGACATACCATATTATTTTAGTTTCAGGTGTACAGCATAGTGATTAGACTTTTATATAACTATGCTCACCGCAATAAATCCAATACACCGCACATAGTTATTTCAATACAACATCCTATGCTCTATGTCTCCATGACTATTGGTAACTACCAGTTTACAGCACTTAATCTAAAGTTGTTTTCAATACCCAAGATTAGAAGCAGTAGAATTTTGAGACAGGAGATATGTATAGTGTGTGTGTGGGTGTGTGTGGGTGTGTGTGTGTGCACGCACGTGAAAGACAGACAGAGAGAGAGAGAGAGAGAGAGAGAGAGAGAGAGAGACTTCATCACTGCGTGTTGTCATAATAAAGGGAATTATCCTACACTATACTAACGATAAGATCAAACTCATTTGTACAAACATCATACTTCCTCATTTTCTCCATTTCACTGTCTATAATTTGTCCTGGCTATTATCCCCACTTCAGTTATCATTATTCTCTTTCTCTTACCATATACATATAAGTCTGATCTAGTATTACATATCCTTATTCTAGTTTATACTTTTATTTCCACTTGTACTTCTCTGCTCTTTCATTTTCATGTATTTCTTGTACAGATAAGTTTTTTACTTCTCTTAAATTCAAACTTTTTCATTATAACCAGACCCAAGCATCTGACCCCTTCATTATATCTTCTAGTCTAGACATGACCAGGCATTTACACTTTGAAAAACTTATTATTTTATTATAAATTACTTTCATTTTATTTCTCCTATATATTAGGCTTAGATCATTACATGGATTTTCTGGAATATATGTGGAGATAATTTATATTATCTATGATTTTCATTTCAGGATAATAAAAGAGGCATTATAAAACATTAGCTATGAAAATGAGACATTAGACCTGAGAGGGCTGAGAACCATGGCTCTATGTCATATCCTCACCCACTACAGGACAGCAAGCTCATGGCCTGGCTATCCTAAGAGAAAGAGGTATCTTCTCTACACTAAGGCACACACTATGATCTCAGTGAGAAGGGTTACTTCTTGATGTATTCAAGGAATTAGATAATAATCTCTAAGCCCAGCCTGGTTTCAAGGTTTAAAAAGTTAAGTAACTTTTCTCTCAACCCCAGTGCAGTAAGCCTTGAAGCTCAGCTTCAAATGCAGAAGACAATAAAACTCATGATTTAAGGAACAAATTAAAATGTGTTCTTTTAATTATTCTAACGATAAACGTTTTAAGAAGGGTAGGGGGTAACATAATCATGTTCAGGTTCTACGAACTCCAGCTGCTATGCAGATAATTGACTGTGAGAGGCTCAAGTATTGACTCAAGAGAAACACAACAGTCTTTTTGGTTTTCTCTGAAATCTAATGTAAATGTGACCGGTATTCCTCCGTGCTCCCTCATGGTGCCAGGTACTATTAAATTAATCTTTTATCACTAAAAGTCACCTGGGACCTTAAAAGACTAACAGCATAATAGTGTGATTTACAAAGACGTGAAACATATAATTGGTTTAATGATCTTAAGAATCTAATCCCTTTATGTGTGAATTTTATGTATTGATTACCTTTAGCTTAAATAGTTGCTCAGCTGTAGTCTGTGTCCTCACAGCTTCTAGCTAATAAAGTCAGGTCTTGGAATCAACATCCAGTTGCTGCTGCATGAGCATGAAAATACAGAGGCTTTATGCATGATTGCTTTCTCAATCTGAATCTTCCCATTTTATTTTAGTTTCAACATATGATCTAAGAAAGTTGAATTAGATCCAATACTAAGATATCTCTTATAATTATCACATGGCATTAGCAATGAAAGTCACATTGGTCCACATGAATAATTTAATGAGCACTATATTATTTATCCAATCACCAATACGGCTATGACATTCCAGGATGGGGAGAAGTAAAGAGTCATGGACTGCCTCAAATTATTTTGGGGAAATGGTGGGTATAAATTGTATAGGATGGAATATCTAAGTCAAGATGACCAAGAAGGAGACATTCGTGAGAAGGATCAGAGAATCTTTTTATGAGAAATATTCAGTAAGAAAAAATACATCTATCTATTGGAAATAAACAGAGAGAAGAATGGATGTAGTAGATTCCTTTGTCCCTTTCAGACAGAGGATTCTGTGATTCATTAAGAAATGTAAATATGACATATTACTGAATTATACACTTGAAACCTATATAATTTTATTAACCAATCTCACCCAATAAATTTAATTTTAAAAAAAGAAATGTAAATAAAACCATTTAAGATTGTTTGGGTCACTTGCTACCTGACCACTTGATTGAAATTGATGGTTTACTCAGTACATCTTAGTAACACAGACGTTTTGTTGCTTTTCTCTTGTTTAACCAGCCACTTCTTAATACAGTGGAGAATCTTTATGAAATATGACTTTTTAATCATGCAGATTCAGCAATCCTTGTGCTTACTGTATTAATTTTCTAAGGCTGCCATACAAATCCCACACACTCAGTTGTTTTAACAACAGAAATTTATTGTCTCGTGGTTCTGGAGGCTAAAAGTATAAAATCAAGGTGTCAGCAGGACCATGCTTGCTCTGAGGACACTAGGGAAAAATCTGTTTCAGGTAGTTCTTTGGCTTATGGAAGCATAACAGTCTTCACATTTATTCTCCCTATGTGTGTGTCTCTGTCCAAATTTCCCCTTTTCATAGAACACCAGTCATAGGGACCCACCCTACTCCACCCAGCAGGATCTCAACCAATTATTCCACAACAACTCTGTTTCTAAAGAAGGTCATATTCTGAGGTACTAGGGGTTAAGACTTCAGCATATAAATTGGGGGCAGGGGACACACTGAACCCATAACTTTACCTTTTTGGTTATAGCAATAATGCTCTGCCTATGAAATTATAGCTGTGGGAAAGGAACTAAAACAGTGGTTTTGAATAGTAGTATGGTAACCATGACTTCTAGTTTCAATTTCTAAGTCCTCCTGCTTACTTCTGTTTTTGATTTTAAGGAAGGAAAATACTGGAAGTCTTGGAAAATTCTAAGTATCCATACGTCACTCTGAATGTTTTTCGCGAGAGACAGTGGCAATAGAGATACAACTACTTGTCATAGAAAAACATGCAAAATTATCAGCCAATCTTCAAAGTGTCAAGAAATTGCTACTTTTAGATTTGACCATATAAAACACTGCTGATATACACTATACCTCAGCTCTCTGCTGCCATTTTCCTCAAGTTTAAGAACCTTCAAAGCAATATCCAATCCAAGCAAAATTATGAAGTTAAGAATTGCCTTTTGGGCCATTCCCTTTGTCTTCCTTCCCATGCTTCTTCCCCTTGCATAGCCTTCTTCAGCCACTTCACTATGTACAAATGCCTTTCCTAGCCAGAATCTTCTGGGGTCCTGTAGACATTCTACCTGGGCCTGTGAATATTGCTGTTTGGTTCATCCTGCCACTGCCACTCAGGATTTGTTATTATGAATTTACCTACAGAAATCTGCTAGTTCTAGATTTCCTTCTGATCAGACTCTAAGTCTTTTAACACAATTTGCAAAACTAATTAATTTTATCCATGATAATGTAGTAGTGGGAGGCAGATAAAATGATCTTTCCATCCTTTCTCAGTAAACCTATGTTGAAAAGAAAACAAAACTACGGAAAGAATGGCAGATGCCTCTTCTGTATAATTAAGCATAGTGGCTTTCATTGGGACTCTCAGTCAGGGATAGCTACATAATTTGCAGGGTCTAAAGCAAAATGAAAATGCAAGGTCCCAACCCACAGGAAACAGGCAACCCCCAAAAGACTGTAACCTTCACACCAATAAACACTCAGTACCTGAACTGGGAAGTTCAAGAGGGCCCCTCCGAGTCATCTGACAAACGTGTAATAGTAACTCTGACCTTTCTTGCATGTGAACCCAGGCTGCCACGAAGGGCAGAAGGGCCCAACAGATTGCAAATTTCCCCCTCTGCAGAGGTGACCTGGTTGCTGGCCAGACAGAGGGTAGCAGTTGTCATGGGGTGAGAGTAGGATGAGGAAGCAAGATGGGCCCAGAGCACCAAGGGACAGAGAGCAGCCAAGTACCTGTCTGGGGAGGTGGGGGGAAGGGGAGCCGTGGCAGGCAGCACTACATGTGAGCCAAGGCTCCAAGTCCCCAGCAAATGCTCCATTGTCCCAAGAGACTTCACTGACAAAACATAACTTCAAAGATAAAATTGGTTTCAAGACAGTGGCCACAGAGCATCAAACCCCAAACACAGTGGCTCCGTAGAAAAGAGAGCAATATTTTCATGCAAGATCTTTGTGTTGGTCCTTCAATCACATGTCACTGTAAGGACACCAAGATAGTGCAAGATACAGGCTTTGGCACTAGAAGATCCAGATTTGTGTCCTGAGCTTCTAATTTACTAACTAAATGATAATATCATTAAACTTTTCAGAACCATGCTTTTATAATTTATGATGGTATGATATAAGGTCGTATCCAAGGGTTATATTAAATAAGGTTAGTTGTGGCAGAGACTACAAGTGAGCCACCAAAATCCATTCACTCCAACTTTGGGTACACAGCTAGATTATGTTTCCCCATTTTTCTTATAGATAGGTGGAGCCAATATGACTCATTTCTTTCCAACAAAATGTGAGCAGAACTGATATATGCCCCTCCCAGGTCAGAAAAATCTCCTACAGCTGCTTCTCTACACCCTTCCCATTCTGAAAACTGGTTGTAAATGATGATGAGGCCCTAAAAATAGGAATTCTTAACCTGGGATACATGTTGCCCCAAGGGATCTATAGGTAGAATTCAGGGAGTCTATGATTTAGATGAGGAAAATCTTTAAAAATTTATTTTCACTAATGTCCATTTGAAATATTGTGTTTCCTTTCATTATTAATGTAGAAAACAAAGCAAGTACTATAAGCAATAACTGACCCTTTTGCCAATAAAAATCACCAATATCGTCATATTTTATTACAGTCATTGCAGACATACCTCAAAATGCAATGTACGCTCATCAGGACTTTGATATTATAGTAATTAGAGCCACTGCTAGGTCTCATTGCCTAATGCACTAAAAAAAATACGTGTATTACCATATTACAAGTTAGCTCTTTTAATCTTTAATAGCTTTATTTCAAAATAATTTTCATTACAGAATCTTAAATATTTCATTTTATGCATTTGTAAACATAATTTCAAGAAGAAAGTTTAGAGGCTCCACCAGACTGCCTAAGTGGCCCATGACACAAAAAGTTTGGGGTCCCTGGGAGGATTATGGTGAAAAAAGAAATCTAGACACAAAAGGCTATTGGCTGTGTGACTCCATCTACATGATGTTCTGGAAGAGGCAAACTCATGGGTACAGAAATCAGTGGGGGAGGGAAGGAGATTGACTACAAAGGGGCACAAGCATCCTTATTAGGAGTGAGGGGAATGTTTTATATCTCAAATGTGATGGTGGTTGGAAAACTATATATTTGTCAAAACTAACTGACCTGTGTACCTAAAAAGGGAGAATTTCACTATACATAAATCATACCTGAATAAACCTGACTTAAAAACAAACAAAAAACACCTCTGCTAGGAAATAACAGAATCACAGATGAAAGGAACCTACATGACAACGTGGAGGAAGGTCATCCAGTGAACAACTGCCTGGGGCTGTTATGTCAGAGAGAAATAAACTTCAGTTGTGTTGGACCCAGGCCTTGGTCCATTTGTTACTATGGCTTAGCCTCCTCTAACACATTTAGTAAAAGTATTTTGTAAACTGTAAAACATAACACAAATGTTGGAATGAGAATATTCATGTTCCAGTCCTGATGCTGTTCCTTCAGAAGTTCACATAACTTGAACAACCATTTAACTTCTCTGAACTTCAATTTCTTATCCATGGAATGGATGGAATTGATAATACGCTTTGTGCAATCTGCCGTGAAGATGAGAGACTATAAAATCTTCGCCTAGAGTACACAGCAAATGAAGAACTGTTCTTTAAGTAATCATCTACTCTGATGGTGTTTGGAGGATTACTTAATGCATTTGTAGTAATTAAAATGCAATATTACACTTTCCTTAGCAAAACTATTTCTTGAGATGTAGTTCCCCTTCTTTATCAAGTGATCTCTATATCTCATAATTAGATGGAATGTTCAAGACCATCTAATCCAACCTTTTCATTTTCTATTACTGCTTGGAAGAACAAAGCTATAGTATGACTTCAGACTCTGAGTGACAGAATTGGCAACTAAGACCCAGAGCTAAAAGGAAAGGTCCAGAAAATCCCCACTTTCTGAGCCAAAGCCACAGTTTCAAGGGCAAGCTACTGTCCCACGAGGCTTGTGGAGAGCTGCTACTCTGGGAGAACTAACGAGGGGAAAACTAGAAGAGAAAAGGTCACAATGTAGAAGGCTATAGTTTTGTTGAAATGAGGTTATTCTTGTCCTTTACCTCCAGAAAGCCAAAGAAAGGCAATCAGAAAAATTGAGGATTCCCAAACTTTCTCTCTCAACTAAGCTGGGGGATAGCAGAATCAGATCTAAGAGTAGATCAGGGGCTACATTAGCCAAGTGCTTGATGCTGCTTCAAAGAATGATGATAGGTTTGAGAGGTTTGTCTGGAAAAGGCAACTTGAATTTCCACCAAGTGGAGAAACAAGGAATCTTGAGTGTCTATGGGTCAAGATGACACTGCTGAAGGAGTCTGAGCCTGAGCCATCCTGCTTTTACTGCAATAAAGCAACACTAAGTGGTTGATGGGAGCCCATGTGAAGCAGACCACCTACGGCATGGGCTGTGGCCATGGTAACTGAAGTCCAGGCCAGATCTCTCACGCTAAGGACTGTGCAAAGAGGAGGTCCCTGTGAGAACCTTTCAAAGAATCAACCCATACATCTCAGAGAGAATCAGCATTTGTTGCCACTACTAAGTGTGAATATGTAAACACTAGTCACAATCAATAGAGCAGAGAGTGCTACTTCTCTGTGAGCCATTATATAAGGAGACCTCTGCCTCTACCTTTCCTGCTTGCCTCCCACTCAGCACCATAGGGGAAGCAGGGAGAAGGGAGGGGTGAGGGAAGCTGCCTCAGAGACTGTTCGCTTTGTGTTCTCTTCCCACTCCAGTCAGCCAGGTCACAAACCGCTGCTCCAGTTCCTACCACCATCACCACGACTGTCACCACCACCAACAATAACCAGCACCATTCTCCTTACCATCAACACTGCCATCATGGCCAGTACCGAAGGTCTCACCAATGTGGGCAGGGGTATGAGTAGAGATTTGGGCAAATATGAGTTTAATACAGGGCAGTAAATAGTACTGGGTCTTAAAACACGGTTGAAGAACTGTTTTAAGAACTGTATATTTTCAAAATTGTAGAATTCCACTGCAATGTCTCATAGGAGCCCATTACTCAAGAAGCAGAGCCTAACTTGAGATAACAAAATAATTTTGTGTTTATATCCATAATGAATTGAGATCTTTTGATAGAATGAATAATAAATTGATGTTCATTGAGCACCAAGTACCTCCCAAAAATGAAGTCTGGCACTTATTTATACAGGATCTCTTTTACCCATAGGAGGACTTCCTTAATGAAATAACTCCCAAGCCAAGGCAAGCTGATGTATTCTTTCCAACTCCAACAGCAAAAATATTGGTTTGTCAGTAGACTATATTTAAATATATCTTAACAAGTAGACTTACTTGTTGGGCAATTGTTAGTGTGTCATGAATTAAGAGCATGAGGTAGAAACACGAGGCCCAGTGGATCTCAGAGCTTTGCCAGGCAACGTCCCATGAAGGCCCACACAGCAGAAAACACGGAAAATGAAAATTGTTTCTTGCCACCATGTATTTAATTTGTGGATGATCAGTATTCATTTGCAGATATTGAGGCATACAGTTCCGAGACATACATCAATATGAAAAACAAAGTCACAACCAGTAACTGTTGAAAAGCCACCTTTTTTGGAGTCATGCCAGTAATTCTTAGAAAGCAAGACATAATTAGAGAACTCTGATAGCATTTAAAACATATGTTCTAATGTCAAATACTGCTACAAGAATTATTTTGTTTTACATCGTTGATGTCACTGTTTTTTTCTGGGTTTTGGTAGTGATGATGGCGGTGGTGTTTTTGGTTTCTTTCGTTTTTTGGTTTTGGCTAGCCAAAGGTTCACCATGAAATGACTCAACAAAACAGAAACTGAAAACCCAGAATCAAGGATACATTATTATAATTCTTTGTCAAACCAGTAGGAAAAAAAAAGTTCAAATTGCATGCTTAGCCATTGTAATGGACTGAAATATGTCCCCTCAAAATTCATACTAAAGTCCTTACCCCCTCATACCTCAGAATGTAACTGTATTTGGAGACTGTGTCTTTCAAGAGATAATTAAGTTATAACAAAGTCATTAGGGTGGGCCCTAATCCAATATGACTGGTTTCCTTAGAAGAAGAGAAAACACAAACACACACAGAGAAAAAACCATTTGAAGACACAGCGAGAATGAACCTGAACTACCAGTGGGTTTGAAAAAATGAAAAACACCAAAAAACAAAAACAACAACAACAACAAAAAAAGAGACACAAGAAAAAGACAACCACCTACAAGACAAAGAGAGAGTTGAGTCAAGACACCAACCCTACCGACACCTTGTCTTGGACTTGTGGCCTCCAGAACTACAAGAAAATAAATTTCTGCTTGACACCAAAGTCCTGAGTTCTTGAACACTACACTGGAAGGAGTTGAATGAATTCCCTCAAGTCAACAACTGAGTCACAGAAGAACTAGAGACACAATGGAGGTCACCTGACTCCCAAGCCCATATCCCAACTCAATGACTATAAAGGCATTTTGAAATACAAAGCTTTGTAGTGTTCGCACTGGTGTGGGCTGACTGATGACATTCTGAGACCCACTGGAAGTCTCATCCCTGTCTCAGGCTCTGCATGTATTGTATAAATCATCAGAGAATGTGAGTCCTTTAGGACATGTGTGAGGTTTCTGGACTAGAAACATCTGTGACAGTGGCTGGAGATTGGAGGGGAGGAGCCTGTGCTGGTAAGGTTTAGGGTTTGAAGAGGAAAACTAGCAAGGATGTAAAACATGAGAAACCAGTTTTCACCATCCACTCAGATTCCTAAGCAGACACACATCCCAGATGTTCTTTTCAGACAATCTGCACATAAATAGGAAACGCCAGGGTTCACGAGGTTTTCTTTTGAAGGAATTCATCCATTACAGATGAATTTTATTCTTGTCTTTATATATTTATGTTACTATTTTCTCTTAGGCCTAGAGAATTTTAGGTTGAAGTCCTATAGTTTATACTTGAGCCTGTTCCTGATGTTCCGGTTGGAATCAAACTACAAAATCTCACTTTAAAAATCCTAACTAAAATCTAGGGCTCATCATTGCACTGTGAAATATACCAAACGGAATACTAAATTGGTAACATAAAACTGTTTTTGCAGTGTTAGGGGAAACCGCTTCTTCTAAGCTGTGTTCACATAAGTATGCCCTGCACCAGTGGATCTCAAAGTGTGGTCCCCAGACCAGCGACACTAACATCACCTGGGGTGGGGCTTGTTAGAAATGCAAAGTCTCAAGACCCACCCCAGACGTAATGTGGAATCAGAAATTCGGCAAAGTGTGTTTTAATAAGCCCTCCATGTCATTCTGAGGTGTACCTGTGTTTTAGAAGCTCTGCTCTATGATGAATGTTTTTAAGTTTTTGAGAAAGTCTTTAAATATTGAACTCTAAAATCTTTCATAAGTAAATGATTTAAAAGGGAGAGTTGTCAGAATGATCCAAACCCATTATTAAATCATGTTCTGTCAAAGACTCAACACCGCCTACTGAGGTGATCTCTGTATATTTGCCTCTTGAGTCCCTGTCAATACCTGGAATCTATGAGCACTGGGAAACAACAATCTCCTGATTGAATAATTATATAATTACAAATAATTGGCACTTTAATTTTTCAAAGTTTTGATTTTTCATTCTATAAAAAAGTATCATTCCTATGAAAATATCCTTCTGATGCATAACCTGTTCCATTTAGCATTTTAAAATCCAAATAAGAAAGATACTAAAATGTTAACAGTGGTCATCTCTGAGTAGAGAAATTATGAATTTTATTCTCATCTTTATGTATTTGTATTAATATTTTCTCTTAAAAATATTAAGGTAAAATTAGATATGCATAAAAGGTGTTAGTAAACCCAAGATAAATCTATTATTAATAGTGACTATAGCCAGATCCACTATTTATAGGTAAAGAAAGTTATCTTATAAATTGACATAGAATGCATTTTCAATAAACAAGATTGAACGGGGACTTTTATCCCCATTTCTTTTCTTCTTTTCCTTCTAATATTTCACAGATGGACTGACTATATTATTTGGGAATGAGACAGGAATTATTCTAGAAAAGAAGTGCAAATAGATTTAGTCTAATTGTAACAGAGTTTTGTTTTGTTTTGTTTTTTAATGTTGAAATGTGTCCTACTCTAAATAAAGAATATGCTTTGGAATCTTCAGAAAAATTCTTTTTACAATACATGGAGTCACTGTATAAAACTGCTTGTCATGCTTAATAGTCCTCAGCTCGACAGGCTGCTACTCTTTTTGGTTGATTGGCAGTTATACTGTAATAAAAAGGATTTCATATTTTAGCTACTCACTCTTTATGGCAGCAACCGAGATTGAAATTTTTTAGTTTCCTCACTTTGATTCTTTAAGATGTGTTTTCTTTAACACAGAGCTATTGTTTTCATTTTTAAATGTTTTTCACTTTGATATTCTTTAGGTACTTTCGGTGAATTTTATGGGCCTCCATTCTTATTATTGCTGTAGATGTCATTTCGAAAATCAATGAAGCATGGTTTTTTATGGGGTTGACTTGTACCAATCTACTAAGCTAGAAGAGAGTTTGACATTCTATTTCTCTACAATTTCCTACCCAAATAATGACTCTATCTATAATGTTGTTAGACTACCTTTTGAAGTCCTAAATGTGATGTTTTTTTTCTCATGTTTATTTTTCTTATCTCCTATATACCGGGCTATTCTCTTTGCAATATGGTTTACTAAAGAAACCAGAGTTGAGTCAAAAGTCCTGAATAAAGTTTAATTTCTGCCCCTTACTGGTTCTATGAATAACTTAACTCCATTGCACTCCACTTTTCTCAGCTATAAAATGGGAGTAACATTAACTATATCACAGGGTTACAAAAATAAATAATGTGATAGTGATACCATGATGTTTTAGAGTAATTACTTTTATTGTTTTCTGTCCTGACTCAAGTGCTCCAGGTAGCACAAAATAACTAAAGAAGGACATGGAAAGAGTATAATTCAAATGAATTAAAATTTGCCTTCAGAACCGAGCCTAGAACTTGTCCCTGTCACGTTTTCTCTGCCACATACACACCCTTCACTTACATACTGCATGCTTTTTTTCAGCTTATCATCTTGTTTAGGTTGTTTGTTGGGGAGGATTTTAACCAGGCTTGGGAGGAGTTTCTCCATTGAAAGAGATTCTAAGGTGGGAGGAGAGAGTAGTGGTAAAAAAAAAATAATAATTAATTAACTTAATTAAATCCTAGAAGGAAGCAAAATCTAAACACTTCTCCTAGCACTTCAACCATCTGTTCAAGCTACAGTTTCCCTGCCCACCCCCCCAGAAATGACTACACATCCTGCCCTCAAGTCAATATGATACATCAGGATTCTGAAATAGGGATGAATATAGATGGGTGGCTATGCAGGTGTGCAGTTAGGTATATATAGGATCACTTACTTCCATGGGGATAAATGGAGTATTGGAAAGTAAGGAATAGATGGACTTTGTGAAATGGATGAAAGACACAGTCCCAGAACAACTTCTAGGAGTTTGACAAGTCAAACGGGAAGACTTGTGTAGAGAGATCTGAATCTTAGAATAACTAGAGGAGAACAAAAGTAATAGTTCTAGGCCACTAGGACGGGAATTTGAAATAGGTGTGACACTGACAGGGTGGTTGATGGTTAAGTACAAATACAGGAAAGGTTGAAATTTAGTGGTCAGTCTCTCTAATTTCACTGTTTTGCTCTACTAATTAAAAACTTTTGTCCATTAGAGGATACTTCATTTACATTCTATTCTCTTTTATAAATACTTTTATTGAAGTTTAATTTATTTATATTTTCTTTTGTTACTTTTTCTTTTGTTATCATATATAAGAAATCATTGAAAAATCCAAGGTCATAAAGATATTCTATATTTTATTCTAAGAATTTTGTAGTTTCAGCTTTTAACATTTATGTTGTTTATCTATTTTGAATTAATTTTTTTATATGGAGTAAGGTAGTAGTCTAACTTCATTTTTTGTCATGCAGCTATCCAGTTGTTCCAGCACCATTTGTTCCCCATTAAATGGTTTTAGAACCTTTGTTGAAAATTGTTTATATATTGCATGGGTTTATTTCTGAAATCTCAATTTGTGAATATCTTTTTGATAATTCTGAAGATTGAGAAATCATTTTGTACTAACTACAATTAATAATAATGAAAAATAGTATTATATCAAAGGAACATATGTATGCTGTGGATGAGAAAACTCTTATGATGCTAAATGATTCAACACATTCAATGCAGACATGGCCCTTCAATTTACCTACCTATATGAAGAAGACAATAATTCTTATTTTATAAGGATGTTATCATGGGGGAGGTGGAATTAATGCTTGTAAAGAACTGAAGATGTTTTAACTAGTTAATTTTTATTTTCTTACATAATTTTTGTGTGTGCGTTGTGAAAAACTTGAAAAATGACAAGATCCACTTTGTTGGTCCCAAAGAAATTAATATACTTCTTTATATTAAGTTAAAAAGAAGTGTTACTAGAACTGCAAAGGTTTTATGTTATTCAAAGACTAGTGGAGCTACTCTATTTGTTCTTTGATTAGGCCCTACCAATAACTATGGAGAAAAATTTAATTTTTGACTCAAAAAAAATTTAGTCAGCTCTGCACTCTATTGATTTCTAGAGATTTGATTTTATTAATAAAACATGATTTCTGTCCTCAATATAGGTAAACCATTAAAGACATTCTCTCCCATTTTAAAACAATAAAAAGGAAAAATGTAATTATGCATTACATTTTGTTTATTCTGTGGTCTATGTAACAGAGATATAGTTTACTCACATTAAAAATAAATTTAAAAAAAATAAGTCATACTTCCAAATCTAAACATTCCTGAAAATAAAATTTTTTAACAAAAAAATTTTTTACCTGAACTTTAAAAAAAATAATATATGCAAAGTATAACCAAAAAAACCTATTTCATAGATTATAAGTAATTATGATAAACTAAATATTAACTTTAATCCAATTGAAATAAAACCAAAGATTCCTCAAAGAACAAGTGTTAGCACTGATAAATTGTCATTTCCTGAAAGTAAGCCATTAAAAAGTACATAATTGTTCGAGGGCACTGTTGATGTTTACCAATACCAAATAAATAACAATCATTGTAGTTAATAAAGATTTTATCTCCCATAACATGGATTTCCCAAGAGAAATTTTTACTCCTTTTGTTGATGTTCATCTATCAATGAAATAGTCCCTGTAGATACTACCACACTCCGAAGAGCGACATCCAGCCATATTACCCACTAACTGGTCCAGACGTGAGACCTCTCAGCAGCATACCTCAGAACACAGAGTAGATTTTGTGTTAAATAACCACCAGTATCTCGTCCAGGACGTGAGAGTAATTAAGAAACACATCAGCAGCACCCTCTCCAATCTCATACTTCGCACACAATATGATGGAACCCTTTAAGAAGAGGAACAGACCTCATTGATCCCTCCTTTAGACATAAACCCCTCAAATCACAGACATTTCTAAACACTTTCAGGCTACCAAATTTGCCACAACAAGGCAAAATATCATAAAATCACCTCATCAGCAAACACTGCTTCAGTGTCTATAACAAGTAAAATGTAATGCACAAAGCTAAAGATACACAAAATAATAAAACACAGTATCTGACCTAATAGGGTTTATAAAAAAATTGAGAAAGAGAACATAGATATTAAAAGTGAAATAAAATACAAGGTAGCTTGAGGCAAACTATAGCATTAGAAGAGTATTGGATCTAAAAAGAGGGGAGGCAGCATTTAATTAAACTCCATTATATACCTTTGAGCCAGTCACCGACCAATGTGCTCTACATAGTTACATGCATAATATGGGTTTTTAAAAAAGAGACTTTATCCAAAGGAAATAACACAAAATTTAAGCAAAAATTCTGGCACAAAATATTCCAAATTTTAAATAGAGGCTATTAGGTTATATTTGAGAGTTATTAATTCTGATGCTAATACTGTTGTTGTTATATAAAAGAATGTCTTATTTTGGGGAAAGTATAGAGGCATTGTTCACTCTCCTAAAAAAAGAGACAGAAATATACAGAGACAGTAAAAAATGAATCAGTTATTGCAAATCCTAATAGCTGTTGAATCTAGGGGGTAGGTATATGGGTCTTCCTTATGCTAGTATTTTGTTTTTTCTATGTTTAAAATTTTTATTATAAAAAGTTGAATAAATATGTATAGAAAAAAGAGTAAGAAGAAACATACCAAAATATTGACAGCAGTTATGTCAGCATAATTATAGGTGATTTCTCTCTCAATTTTGTATATTATTAAATTGTACACTTGAAACATATATAATTTTATTAACAAATGTCACCCTAATAAATTTAATTAAAATTTAAAAAAATTAAATGAGTAATAAAAAAATAAAATAAATAAGAAATATTATTCTGTAATTTCAATTTTTTTCTGAATCATGTTAAAAGTAATGCTGGCATTACAGAGTTGTGTGTGAAAAAATAAAAAGCCTTAAGCCTCTCCATTTAAAGCCAATTGTGATGTGGGCTATTGCTTTGGTTCTGACATTATTTAATAGTTTCTAAAAGGAAGTTCAAGGTATATTAAGTCATATTTCAAATAGTATCTTGGCAAAGCCACAGGGAGGGCTACAAAAACAGGCCAACCAAGTTCATTAAACTGCGTACACAGTTCATTAATACACAAGGACATTTTTTAAATCTTGAAAAAATTCAATCCAATACCTCTGGGGACATTCTCTGCATGATTATTCAATAATAGAGAAGCCTGGAAAGCAACTAATGGCAAGGAGGAACAGCAGTGGAGAAATGGGGAAAGATCTTGGAATGATAATGAAAAACAAACTAGAGATTAGTTTCCAGTGATGTAAGTGTAAAACAGGTCAGTGTTGATTTGAACTGGGGATCCAGGTAAGATTGCCTTTCTTCCTGCTTGCTGAGGCCATCCAGTCCTATATAACATTCAAACTGGGGACACAGGAAACCTGTGAACAGTAAGTCTAGCTAAGCATATAAATAGGAGTCTTCAGAGATTCATTCATTAAAAAAAAAAGAGCCAGAAATTTAATATTCAGAACCTGCCAAGAGATGACAGAGTGCAGAGAGATCAAGTTACAAAAATATGTAACAGATATTAATGCCAAAAAGAAAGAGAAGGCATTTACTCAGAGCTAAGAATAATGGTATTAAATAAAATTAAGAACTAAAAAAAAATATATAGTAAAAATTATCTAAATGAAGTCACTGGAACATCTCTTACTACTTGCCTTTATATGCTGCTGCTTAACTTAAAAGTCATAGTGTCCTTGCACGGTGACTTGCACAGGTTAACACTTTCAGTTAGGGAGTGGTTTTTGCTAAAAGCCCTAAAATAACGGTATAGTGCCATGGTGCCCAAATTTTGCTGCACATGAGGACCCTCCGGAGAATTTTTTAAAACCCAGTGTTCCTGTTGCATCCCATTAAACCACATATCAACGAGTGGGAGCCACGTATCAGTCAGGAGAATCTGATGTTCAGCAAAGGTCAGGTACTACTAACATGTGTGCAAAGGCAAATGCAGAAAGCTGTGCTGATTACAAAATTCATACTGATTATTTCAAGCAAAACCTACTCCACAAGTGCTAGCAGCCCAGGCAAATCATATATCATCTACATAGGAAAAGGCAAGTATTGTGACACTTTAGGTATAAAAGTATAGAGTTGAGAGAGGGTCAGTGACCAGGAGTAGAAGCCACTGAATTGTACCACACATTCAGCTTGGTGAGGACCCCTCGTTGCAATGGCATAAGGACATAAGGACTGATTCCATGCTAGCTGAAAATAAATGAAATGTATTTTTTTTCGCGCTTTTTGATGGGTAGCAATTGGAGTCTATATACTATGTTACCATTTGAAACCAACTGCATTAATTTTTTTTTTTCATCCCTAAGAGATGTTGGTTTTATTTCAGAATGTCAAACCTGTTTTGAATTGTTTCCATTTTTCTTTTGGTCTCTGGTAGAGTGTTTGTAAATGTACACCACATAATAATTTGGAAGGTTTTTTAAATGACTGTAATTTTTAAAAATATAAAAAGTAATTTAAGTGTATAAATTTGGAAGTGACTGGAAAAGCAATTTGAAGTTCATTTCATTTGAAAAGCACATAAAACTATGTTGTTTGAGTTTGGCTTTTGGAAGCAAACATAATTTATGCTCAACTATTTTATACAAGAGGCCAAAGTTTATCTCCTCTCTCTCAAATATTTCCCTTCATCAAAAAGAACAAAACTAAAACAAACAAACAAACTGGGTACACTCTTCTCTGCTCCCATCCATTGGTCACCAGACTGTCTCTAAGGCCCTCTTTACCAGGGTCCTCTCCATGGTCCCTGTCACTCAGTGAGAAGGAATTTCCCAGACCACAGAGGGGACTCAGCCCTAATTGGAGGTAGAAGTAAGATGATTGTTTTCCACAATGGCCTTGTCCAGACTGCCACGCCCAATCTAGCTTAGGGAAAAGGAGGACAGATATTAGATCTAGGGCTGCTGGTAACCCAAGGGGCCTGACATGGAGCTGTCATGCCCACTAATTAAACAGGATGGGAACTTCCTTTCCAGACTGTTTTGTTTTTGTAGCTGATGGTAAACCCAGAGCTAAGTATGACACATTCACCTACTACTCCTTCTAAGCATAGAAAAAATATATATATATCCTTTGATCCTAAGATATATATATAAAATCAGCTATATATATGTGCATGCACATGTGTATGTGAGCTTTACTGAGATATAATTCACATACAATATTATTCGGCCATGTAAATTACATAATTCAATAAGTTTTATTCTAGTCACAGGGTTGTGCAACCATCACCACAATTTTAGGACATTTTCATCATCCTCCCCCCCAAAAAATCCTGAATCCATTGGCAGTCATTTCCATTTCTCCCCCACAGCACCTTATGCCCAACTCCAAGCCCCAGGCAACCACTAATATTCTTTCTATCTCTGGATTGGCCATTGAGGAAATTTCATATAAATAGAATAAGACAATATAAAGTCTTCGTGTCTGACTTCTTCCAGCATTACGTTTTCAAGGTTCATCCATGTTGTAGCATGTATCAATGCCTCATTCCTTATAATTGGGGAAAAAATCCCATTATATGTGTTTACCACATTTTATTAATCCATTCATCAGTTGATAGACATTTGGTTGTTTCTACTGTTGGATATTATGAATAATGCTGCGATGAACATGTATGTACCAGTTTCTGTACGGGCATGTATTTTCATTTCTCTTGGTTATATATATCTAGGAGTGAAATTTCTGGGTCATATGGTAAGTCCATGTTTTATCTTTTGAGAAACTGACAGACTATTTTTTACAAAAACTACACAATTTTAAATTCCCACCAGTGATATATGACAGTTCCAATTTCTCCACATCCTCGCCAATGCTTGTTATTGTCTGTCTTACTGATTGTAGTCATCCTCGTGGCTGTGAAGTAATGTGCCAAAATGGTTTTGATTTGCATTTCTCTGACGGTTAGTGGCATTTTTCATGTGCTTGTTGGCCATTTGCATGTCTTCTTTGAGACAATGTTTATTTATATTCTTTTCCCATTTTTAATTGTGGTATTTGTCTTTATTGTTTCTTATATATTCTTTAAATATATGATATCAGACAAATCAAATATTTTCTCCCATTCTGTGGGTTATTCTTTAGTTCTTGAAGGTGTCCACTAAAGCACAAAAGTGTTTACCTACTGGTTTCTTTTATCCCTTTCTCTTTTTAACTAACCCTATATCCTTATACTTCTATGCAAGGCTTTGAATAAATATAGAGCTTAGAATACAGGCTTTTAATAAAGCAGTGGTTTTTTATCTGTTTTAATACAATTCTAAAGCAGTACCTGGCACAGAGTATAACTTTAATGAACACTTGGTGAATAAATGATTCAATAACATTCACATACACTCAAATTTTTATCTTTCTGGGAGTATACCCCCATCTTGTTTAAGTATGGCCTTTTTGTGTGTTTTTAAATGCCTACAGCACCTGGTATTCCTAGGTGGTCTCCCATCCAAGGACTAACAAGGGGACCCTGCTTAGCTTCCAAGATCAGATGAGATTGGGCATGTTCAGGGTGGCATGGCCATAGACAAAGTATGGCCTTTTGAAACCAGGGAAATGACTGTTTTCAGTGAAATACTAAAGGGCTATCCCCACCAAGCACTAAGATCAGGATCATCTATGCCCCCCTCTAATCTTTGATCTCGACTATCTCCCTCCTTTCATGAAATTGCTAGTCTCTGCTGCAAAGGAATAGCGCACACTAGACCTTTCCCTGCTGCCTGAACTACAACCAAGAGTGGAATTCAGTGGTCTCTCCCTGCTTGCCTTTCAAGGGGCAATTATACACATGGTTGAATTATTATTTTAAATGAGAATCTTCTAGTTTTACAGATGCTAATTTTTAGTGGTTCCTAGAAACTCAGTCACTCAGTAAGGGTGTATAGGGCCTTTGTCACTGCATCATCAAAGGGCTGCTTCTGAGTTTTTCCTTGGGTGAACATGAGAGGGGAGGCCAGTTCATCAGGGATGGTGCAGGCGCTGCAAGGCTGGAGTGATGAAAGCCCAGACATTTACAGTTCACTGAAGTTACCATAAAATAGAACCCACCTTTACTGGCATCTTATATTTTTGGCTGCAATAGCCATCCTTTTTGTTAAATATCTTGTTTCCTTTTGCTTAAGTGAGTGGTGGTTATATCATTATGCTTTCTTTGGTTAGACTCATTGGAGCAAACATAAATGGTCTGGAGGGAAAGGAGAGCCTCGAATAATGAGATAAGGACCCTTCCTTCACAGCCCAGATGTGAACAGACTCAAGTCTACCCACGATATTTTTATAGTATTTGCATTACGTCACTTTTCTAAACTTGTATCCTTCAATGCTGCCAATTATCTACAGAAAGAATTTCAAATTCTTCAGCATGGCATCTATGGTTCCTGTGATCTGGTCCCACTGTGTCCACCCAGCTTTTCCTCACCTTTCTTTAATACCAACACCGTTCTCCCTGTGAGCCATCTCTCCTGTCTTCTAAATGTGTCACACTATCTCCCAGCTCTTTGCAATTGCTTGAACACAGTGACGTAGTATGTTTCTACATCTTGTATTTTAGAAAAGCAATTCAGTGACAGATGGTGAATGTTTTCTATTTCTTAGTGTTCATTTAATAATTTTTTTGGCCCTAGCTTATTAGTTTTCTTTTTTATTTATCAAATGGAAAATTGAATGTCAAAAGTTGTAGAAGCAGATGCTTCCAAAAAGAGGGAGAGTAGAGCAGTGAAATATATAGTGCTCAAATATGCAAGAAATGCATAAATATCTAAAACAATAAGCAAAATCAACATGAGATATGCACTACCTAATAAGCTTTTTAAATAGGAAAGAAATATGGGGAAATAATGATGAATACTTACTGCTCGAATTAGTTGGGTGTGAGCTTTTCAGATTTTAAAGTACTATTATAAACCTAAGGAATACTTTAAATTTTTAAATATTCATTATAAACTACATTGTAACACAATAAATAGATTTCTCAATAAAAGAATAAAAACTTCACTAACCAGGTGCCTTCTCAACAAATCAAACTCATAGAATTTACCTAAATTTCCTTTAAAAGGAAAAGCAATTCACAAAAGAAATAAGAAAAAGAACCTAAACAGATGAAAAAATATTCTGTCACTAGTAATCAAGAAATTATAAATTAAAATAAGATACCACTTTTGCCATCCAAACTGGCTTTATTACATAATTATATGTTGCACACACATGTGCACACACATTTAGAATTATACCACATTCTGGTTTTTTCGAAGCATTCACTACAGCAAAGTAATGTTAGATAAATATCTCTAACGTTGCTGGTAGGCATAACTTGGTTCAGTCTTACTAGAAAGTGATTGGGCATTTTGAATTATCTATTCTGTGATTTTATAGTCCTCTAAAATTTAAATTTTGAATGATTATATAATATTTCATCAAATGTATAAATCACCAGTAAGTATTTTTCTGGAGTTTGCTATCATCAATGCTGCAGTGAACTTTCTAACATAATTTTTGATAGCATCTCCAATTATTTTCTTCAGATGAATTCTTAGAAGAGGTTGTACTAGGTTGAGAAGTAGCATAATTTAGAAGGTTCTACTTTTAATTGATCCTGTACACTGGTAGTTCTCTACAAGGCTAAAAGTCAGGCTCCTGTAGGGCAGAAATATTTGTCTGCTTTGTTAAATGCCATAACCCCAGCATCTAGAATTCTACTTGGCACATGCTACGTTCTTAATAAATATTTGTAGAATTCATGATTAAATAACATTTGCATATACCCAAATTGTGGCCCGAATTTTGAATACGTCCAAAAGTTATAAGTTGCCCACACTATCTTATTAAGGAAAGCTGGAGGCTTATTAGTGCTTTGTCAAGACATGCCAAGTGCGGATATAAAATATGGATAGACTCGCTCAGTTATTCTGTCTTTCATTTTAAAAAAGAGAGTAGAATTACAGCAGCAAGTTGGTGATCACATTCCTCAAGACAGCTGCTCCAGACTACTGTTATTGCTCCCAAACTGATCTACAGATTCAATACAATTCCAATAAAAAAGCTAGCAAGATTTTTTTGTAGAAATTCACATATCTCACCATAAAGCTACAGCAATCAAGATAGTGTGGTATTGACTAAAGATAAACATACAGATGACAATATAGACAGTAAAGACAATCAGACAATGAAAGAGAATGGAGAGATCCAGAAATAGACTCACACTTCTGTGGTCAATTGATTTTCATAAAAGGTGCCAAGATAATTAAATAGGAAAATGATAACCTTTCCAAAAATCATGTTGTAAAAATTAAAAATCTATATGAAAAAATAAAATAAATCTGAATTTTTACCATACATCGCATACAAAAATTAACTTAAAATAGATTATATGCCTAAATGTAAAAGCTAAAATTATAAAACTTATAGAAGAAAACAGAGGGGAAAAATCTCAGTGACTTTGGGTTAGGCAAAGAATTTTTAATAGAACATAAAAACAGATTCTAAAACAAAAAATTGATAAATTGGAATTTATCAAAATTCAAAACTCTTGTTCTTCAAAAGTCACTGTTAGGAAAATTAAAGGTAAGCCACAGGCTTGAAAACAAATTTGTAATACCTACATCTGATAAGAAATTTTTGTCCAGAACAAAAAGAATTCTCATAGGTCAACAATAAGAGTATGAACAACCTAATTTTTTAAAATGAGTAAAAGGTCCAAACAAAACATCATCTCTATCCCCAAATTTAGACACTGCTACCAGAAAGCAGAGACTTTGTGCCATAAATTGGGACCTGCCACATTAGAAAGTATAAAATTCAACTTACCAAGAGGGGAAATAGAAATAATATTTATTGAATAACAACTACATGTAGGCCTTAAACTAGGTGCATTGCATGTATTATATCATTTGGGAACATTAATGTTATTATAGTCATTTTACAGATGGGAAAACTAAGGCTCAGAGAGGTTAAGTTACACTCCCACAGTTGCGGCACAAGTAGCAGCCCAGAACGTAATCCTGCTTAACTCTTCCTATGCTTGTCTCCTACCTCACTGCCCTGCATCAGAATGTGCGGTGCTTGTCAGTAGTGCATTCAAACAGCAGCTCAAGGCTCCCTTCCCCCTACTTCTTGAGGAGAGCCAATGTGGCCAGAAGCCAAAGTCACTATTGAGCTATAGGCATATGGACCGAAGTTTTCAGTATGGGTCACACTGAATTCCTTACTTTAGCCTCTCATTTTGGGCTTATCACCTGATTAGACGTAAGTACAGAGAGACAAAAACTATTTGAGAGGGAAAGCCATATGTGCTGTTGTCCATGGTCCTGAACCATCATGTGCTCTAGGGTACCCCTCTGGGAAGTAGAAGAACCTGGGAGAGGGCACCAAACCAGGAAGGCCTAGCAGACTCAAATGTGGTCCAAAGAAAAGGAAGCATGGAGTAGATGGCTTAACCACCACCATCCCATAGGACTTCCTATGCATGATGGTAATGCTCTAATTAGGCATTAATATCGTAGTCATTAGCTACATGTGGCTATTGGGCACTTGAAATGTAGCAAATAGATGAGTAATTAAATCTTTTATCTTATTTAATTCTAACTAATTTAAATTTAAATAGTCACATGTGTACCATATTAGACAGCACAGGTTGGATTGTCAGCATGAAGCTGTTTCCTAAAAATGCAAATTCCTGGACACCATGCCAGACATACTGAGTCACAATCTCTGGGATGAGTCCAGAGATGTGCACTTTTAAGCAAGAAATTCCTGAGTTCACTGATATTTGAGACCCGCTATCCTACAGGGCATTTGTGTTCACCTTCTGAAGCTTTTCCTCTGGGCCCACTGAGGCCTGCCAGTTTCTCTTCAGTTCCTGGGCTGGTCCTGACTTCAGAAGTTTAAAAGCTTCAGCCCCACTGTCAGCCTTGTGTTGATAGCTAGAATCCAGGGGCTCAGGATCCAGTGGTTGTTGACCTTCCACATCTTTTCTCTGCATCCCAAAACTTCTTAAGGACCAACTTTAAGGACACACAAACTCTAAGCCCCTGCCTGACTCTTCCCTGAGTCACAGTACTCCCAAATTCTTATGCTGTGTGCCCTCTGTCCCCATGTATTTTTGTTTAGTCCAGATAAGTAGGCACTTGCCTTGGTTTCTGCCTCCTTAGGTGCCCTGTCCTTCCTTTAATGCCCCCTGGTTGTGGGGATGGTACCTTCCTAGTTCCAATCAGTCTGTCTCAGATGAATCCTCATCTTCACAATCTCCATCCACAGTCAGAATGTGTAGACAGCTCTCAAGACATTAATGACTGCCCTCTGACTTTCAAGTTAAACTCACTTAGAATGGAACTCCAGGTTCTCGTGAATGCCTAATTTATCCACATACCCACTTATTTATCCTTGAAACACTGAGCCTTGGGCTGACAGTTCTCTGTAGCTGAGTCCATTTTTCCAAGCTTCACATACTGATCACATTACCCAAGTTCCAGAACACTGCACTTCTGAGCCCACCTGAATCATGTGTTTTTAATCTAATAATGGAAATCAGAGACAAAACTAAATTATTACTTTCAGGACCGTAAGTTCAATATCTATTAGGTTTTCATATCTTCTCCCTACCACTACCACCACTCATACACACACATTACACACCACACAAAATCTACAGTAATTGAACACTTTTAAAAAATCATTTCCCATGCATTGTCACATTGGACCAACAGAATGCATAGATTGTTATACAAATTGTCCCACATAAAGCCTCTATCCTGTGGCATAGTTCCCTCCCTCAACTGACCCTGCTCTTGGTCAGGTGACTTACTTTGGCTAAAAAGACAGCAAATGGAACACAAGCAGAGATTTGGCAAGCACTTGCACATCAGGACCTGCCTTCTTGGAATTACTGCCTTTGCCATGTAAGAAACCTGAATTTCGTTACTGAGGTAGCCATGTAGAACAGCAGTCCCCAACCCTTTTGGCACCAGGAACCAGTGCTCCTGTGATAATTTAATGTCGATGATCTGAGGTGGAGCTGAGGCAGTGATGCTAGTGCTGGGGAGCGGCTGCAAATACAGATGAAGCTTCACTGGCTCGCCTGCCGCTTACCTCCTGCCACGCATCCCAGTTCCTAACAGGCCACAGCTCTGGTCTGAAGCCCAGGATTTAGAGATGGAAATAACTGAGGAACTCTCCTGGCAGTCCCAGCTGATGGCCATATGAGGGTGAGGCCATCTTGGACCATCCAGCTCCAGTCAAACCTCCAGATCACTGTAGCTGCATAAGTGACTCCAGGAAAGACCAACAGAAGAACTGCCCAGCTGAGCCCAGTTAAAACTGAAAGCAAATAAATGATTGTACTTTAAGCCACCAAGTTTTGAGATTATTACCTACCAACAGATAACTGATATACAGAATGATTCTAGAAGACATTACCATTATTCCTATTTCATAAGTTCGAAATGTACATTTCAGAGAGATTAGGTCATTTATCAAGGTCTTAGAGCTAGAAAGCAGTAGAAAGCCTAGAATTTCAGGCCATCCCCAAGTTCGGCACTCTGCATCCCACTGAGCTGTATCTACTCGACCTTCATTCAACTAGTAAAGGACCATTAACAACCTTCATCCTCCCCAGATCTCATTTGCTGACCTAATCACCAACTTCTAGCATCCCTTTATTAAAGATGAGAGTTTTCACAGCTCCCTCTTGGCCTGCTGGTGACCTCACTTGTTACTTTCATCCTGCAAAAACTAAGGCTAGGAATTATTGTAAGAGAACCACTCGAATGTAGTTAACGGAAGCATTAAAAAATAAGGTCTACTTTATATGCAAAGTAAATATTCTGTTCTGCCATATTGAGTTAGGTCATCATAATGGAGAAGGGAAACAAGTTTGCCTGGTCTGGAGGAAAACAAGAATTATCTAAGGGTTAAGAGAAATTCATTAGTGAAAAACAAATTTTGGAATCAAAGAAAGATCTTGTTCATAGAGAACATTAGAGTTAAATTAATTCTTAAGTGCAAAACTGAAGAATGGAATGGATTTAAATAACAAAACTGTAAAAACATGCCACAAAACTGAATGCAATTTTCAAAGGAGGTAAATAAGGCTCTGACAAATGTTTTATGAAAAATCTCACCTTTTAAGAAGTTTGTACAGAATTGCCAAAAGAATAAGAGGATGTGAACAGGTTTACCTTTCAATTGTTCTTCAAATTCTTGAATAACATCATCATGCCCATTGGGCTAATTTATGAATTTAGTTCTGGATGAAGCAAATGATTCAAAATACATACCGCTTCTCAGATGGAGATGTCTTTACTTCACTATTCACAAAAGGCCAGTTAACCAGTCTTGCAAGTTTTGGGCTTGGAAGTCAAAAACTTAATCTTAAAACTAAAATTTTCACATCTGAATGTTATTTTTCAGATGGTGATAAAACAGTAAGAAAGCATCTGGCATAAAAAATGGAACTGATCTCCAAATCATCTGATGAATTATTCTTAGTATAATGATGTGAGGGCATTATGAAAACCGGGCCATCTGGAGGGTTCAAAAGACAGAGTGGAAGGAACATGTGAACTCATAAACAAGCTTTCTTTTTAACTTCATTTTCCTGAAGTCCTGTGTGCACACAGTGGAGTGAGCAATTGCACAGTGGTAGCCTGGCTCGTGTTTGCTCCAGGAGAATTTGCGTGCCCACATAATCCCACTCAGGAAAGGAGAGTGGCGTGGGCTGGTGAGGAAGCGCTACTGCCTTAAACCCATCATTTAACCTCTCTGTGGCTCATTGTTCTCACTCATAAAAAGTAGGCAGAAAAACTCACACTTCCTACTCCACAGAATGGCAAGTGTGAGAAATATAAACATACTTTGAAAGGTTAAAAGTGCTATATGCAAATACGAAGTGCTATACATCCAGGGAAGGGTCTAAGAAGGCAGAACCGCTGTCATGTAGTAGCAGCAGTGCCTCCACCCAGCCACTAGGCCGCTGGAGATGTCTCACATGAAGACAGACGCATTTTAAAACACAAAAGACCTAACAGGGAGCAGAAATAAAGACACGCTTCTTGCATAAAAATAATTGCGTCTATCTGGGGTCCTTCCACAAGAAAATAATATTTTGAAAAATTGTCATGTTAAATTTAAGCTACCCTTGGGTGATTTCAAGCTATGCAATTTGCATTTAGCCCATGTTTAATTATATCTTGGAAGAACTCCTTTAATTCTCATTCACAACCATAATCCTGAAAAATTTAACTTGATCCATTTACAATGACTTATGCGCAAGGTTAGTAATAATACATCAATCATTTCTCCTTTTTTTCCTACGTTCTAAGTAATGATTCCCTTTCTTCTGCAGTTACAAGGGTTTCAAATCCTGTTTCCATACAAGCCACACATTTTCCCCAAATCATTTTATTATCTCCATAGGTAATTTCACATCCACTAACACTGAAGGAAGAGTGCTCTGTGTTTGAGCCAGTCTATTTCATTCAATTAAGTAGATCTTTTTGATTATATTATATCTGGTCTTTTCTTGTACCTACACTACATGTATTTGGCACTGTTTTGGGCACTTGTGGGAACATACTTATGAATAAAGAGTCTCTGCATCCAAGAAGCTTGCATTCTAACAAAGAAGATAAGAAAAAAGCAAAATGGTAATACAAGACAGAATAGAAGGGCTTTAAGAGAGGTTTAAAAGGCTCTGAGTGGCAAGAAAGAGATCATATTCTATCTTGTCAGAGGGGGGATTGCTTTCTGCATAAAAGGATGCTTTCTTAAATAAACCTCTAAGTAGAAACAGAGATAGAAAAGAAAAGGTGCATTATGTGCCAAAAACCATGTTATTTACAAAAATACCCATGTTATTTGCATGGGTGGGAGGAGGAAGGACAAATGCAAAGACTCTGGTAAAATCTGGGTGTTGTTCAGAGTTCCAGTCTCTACAAGGGGAGGAGTAGAAAGATAAAGCAAAGTTAGCTCTTCTTATTTTGAAGAACTTTGATTGCCAGGCCAGCATTCAGGGTATTAGAGGGTCTGTGAGAGCGGGAAGCAGGAAAACATGATATTTCATTCCCAACAGAGCCCTAACTCCATTACACGATCATTAACACAGATAACGTGTTAAGTAATAAAAATCTAATGTACATGTTTTCATTAGAAACCTGACCAAATACTGCTTTACTATTTTACTTACATATTTACAATATTATTACTGGCTGTAACTGTTATTAGCTTTCTATAAAAGACCATTGTCATACATTTCACTTTGGATCGTTAAATGCTACACACATTTTCAGCATTAGGAAAGTTTTCCTCAATATAATTTCAAAGTGATATCTGTACTTCTATTTTCAGCACTATGGTTAACAAAGTACCCTGCTTGACCTTCCTAAAGAAAATAAAATACTGGATAAAATATAATAAAAAATATTTTTAATACATCAATTATCTGGCTATTTAGAAATGAGAACTCAGTGAAAGTAGGAACTCAGAATGGTAATCAGGAGACATTTGCTCTTTGGTCTTTTAGGTCATATAAAGCCACAAAGTAGAGGACACAAAGGCCAGGATTACCTGAGGGGGAAGGTTTAATAGGAGATCCCCTTCATAAAACTGAGGCTGCAAAAGGCCACATTTCCAGTGTAAGAGTTAACTTAAAAAAAAAATTTGCCACTCAAGAAAATGAAAGCAAAATCACTTATCCAGAAATTTAGCCTTGGAGAGAGTGAGACTTTTCCCAAAAATTCTTAACTATAAACCAGCCTTCACACTACCTGAGAGGTTCAATAGATTGCAAGCCAAAAAGTCAGTTTAGAGTTATCCTGGGCTGGGAGTTCCTCCAGGTTCTTGGCAGAAGCAAATTCACATCCTCTCTGGAGTATTAGTTCTGTCACAGTATCACATAATTCATGCAAAAGAAGTTCTAGAAATATGAGGTCACAGTAAAAAAAAAAAATTAAAAAGCAGGAAGATCAGTATGAGCGAATGCCAAGAGGACAGACATTTAAGAAATGTCTAAAAGGTTTATGTCTAAATAAATTTGAGTTGTTTAAAATGTAAGGAAAGAGAAAGACACTGTAGAGAGATAAAACAGACATTTAAAAAAAAAGCAAATATAGCTTATATAAATAAAAATACAATAAAAAAATAAAAACTCAGTAGGCTAAAAGAAGCTGAAGTGAGAAAGAGGACAATAGATCCAAATAAATCACCCAGAAGGCAGCACAGAGAGATCATGATGGAAATTATGAGAGACTAAGAGATATGTCAAACCGAAGTTCTTAAAGGACGAGAGTGAAAAAGAATAGGAACAAGCACATTTGGATAGATGATTGAGAATTTTTCAGGAGTGATGGGACAGTCTCCCCAAGTTTGCTAATAAAAAGAAATCTGTGCCTAGACACATCACAGAGAAACTGTAGAATAACAAAGACAAAAAAAAAAAAGATATCTTAAAAGGAGCCAGAGGGGAAAGACAGCTAACCTCCATAAAAGACAAAGAGAGCCACAACAAAGGTCAGAAAACCATGGAACAGTATTTTCAGAGGGCCAAGAAACAGACAGCTAATGGTGTAGAATTGTACACATTGTGAAAATATTTTTCAAAAACAAGGACAAAGGAAGATATTTTCTAATAAAATTACCCTGACAAACTGCTACCAATGGACACTCAGTAAGGGAAATTCTAAAGGACATGGTTTATACAGAAGAAAATTGATCCCAGATGGAAGATCCAAGACACAAAAAGAAATGATCAATAAAGGGAATTGTGAATACAAAGATAAAACTAAATAAACGTTGACTTTATAAAATAATAATACTACTGTCTTGTAGAATTAAAATAAAAACAAAATAAACTTAAAATGCATGACAAAAATGTTTCAGAAATGGAGTCATTCGAGTGGTTGAAGAAAATTGTATTACTAGAGAAAAAGTGAGGATATGATTAACATTAGCATTTGATGAGCCAAATATAAATGTTAAGATAAGTAGGATAACAGGTAAAAGAACAGAAACAATGTATATAATAAAAGAGAAAAACAGTTAAAGTGTACAGCTGAAATTTATTGGATTTCGTTAACCAATGTCACCATCAAATAAATAAATAATTTTTTAATTAAAAACAAGAGGAAAACAGAATGAGCAAAACAAATACTCCTTTCAAAAAACAAAAAACAAATACTCAGTTCAAAAGAATGCAAGGAAAAGGAGAAAAGTGACATAGAAAAGGTAGGACAAATAGAAAACTCATGAAAAGATGATAGAAATAAATCCAAATATATCACTCATTATAATAATAAATGTCAATAGGCAAAGTATCCAGTGGAAAAATATATTTTCCAACTATGTAAAAAAAAGTAAATAAAATCCACTTATAGATTATTTTTTAAATTCAAAATACAAAGGTATTTACAAAAGAAATGGTCTATACCCATCATAAATACAAAGAACATGAAAGAAAGACTGAGAACTGTTTCTGGTCAAAGAAACTAAAAAAATATGACAAGTAAATGCAACCTGTGGTGCTGAATGGATCCTGGACCAGAAAATATGTTTCTCCTTTGCTGTATAGGATGTTAGTGAGACAAATGGTGATAGTTCATTAAAGTCATAGATTAGGTAATAGGACTGGATTCAGTGTTAATTTCCTGACAATGCCTCTGCCATGCCATAAAAAGCATCTGCACTGTCTTCTCTGCTGATTCAAGTGGGGTAAGGAGCATGTACATGTAGCACAGTTGTCCCAACCCAACCACAATCCTCACTGAGAACATGAGCTGCCCCAACTGCCACAGCGTGAAGCAAAACCATTCATCCTAAATCAGCCCAAACCCAACTGACCCAAGACTCCTGGTAATAAGCGTGTATTACTGTATGCCATTGAGATGCAGAGTCATTTGTTTTGTTGCAATAGGTAACTTATATTATGACAAAGTTAGATTATTTCAGAAAAAAAAGTTATTTTAACATTAGAAAAATCAATTGGTATAATTCACTATATGAAGAGAGTAAAGGAAACAATGTTATCATCTTAGTAGGCATAGAATTAATTAGCATTTGATAAAATTTAACACCATTCATGACTTTAAAAAATTAGGACACTATGGAAAACAGGATGGAGGTTCCTCAAAAAACTAAGAATTGATCTACCATATGATCCAGCAATCCCACTACTGGGTTTTTACCCCAAAGACTTGAAATTTCATATCTGAAAAGACATTTGCACACCAACATTCATAGCAGCATTATTCACAGTGGCCAGGACATGGAAGCAGCCGAAGTGTCCTACAATAGATGATTGGATAAAGCTGTGGTACATCTATAAAATGGAATATTACTCAGCCATAAGAAGTGATGAAATATTGCCATTTGCGACAATGTGGATGGACCTGAAGATAATCATGCTGAAATAGGCCAGACAAAAAGTTGAAAATCACATGATATCATTTATATGTGAGATATAAACCTAAAAGCAACAAATGAACAGGACAAACAAATACTCATAGACATGGACTATAGTTAGTGGTTACCAAAGGGTAGGAAGTGGAGGAGGAGGGGCGAGGTAGACGGAGTAAAAGGGGTCAAGTATGTGGTGACAGTAAGAACTCTAACAATGCGAGGTGAGCATACAGTGTAAATATATGTATGCCCTACTGTTAAAATGTGCAGCTGAAACTTACCGGATTTCATTAACCAATGTCACCATAAAAATTAATTTTCTTAAAAAATTAGGAATAGAAGAGTTTGCTCTGATCGATATTGACCTACTAGAAGATATTGAAAATAAGATAATGTGGTATTTGTACAAAAATAGTCAAATGGAACAAATGAGGGAGTCTAGAAAAGAATATGCTCATATGTGAATGATTTATAATTAAGAGGGGTAGATTAGGAAAAGAATAAAGAATTAAGCATGGCAGGTTAGGAAAAGACAAGTATGTTTTCAATAAATGGTGCTGAGATAGTTAGGTATTCAAATAAAAAAATTAAATTACACCATTAAATCACATCATATATAAGAATCAATCCTAGATGGATTAAAAATCTAATTGTAATAGAAAAAACCCTCAAACATTAAAAAGTAAAAGAATATATTTATGACCACAGAGTAAAGAAGTATTTCTTAAACAAGACGTTAAAAAAACATAAACTGCAACAGTAAAGATTAGTGTTATACTACCTTAAATAAGAGCTTGTGGGACATAGTTTCATACTGTAGTGGTTAGCACATCTGCTTTACACGTAGGTCCTGGGTTCGTGCCCCAGTGGAGCCACAGTCCATGGTCTACGGCCATGCCACCCCGAACAAGCCTGATGTCGGAAGCTAAGCAGAGTCAGGCCTGTTTAGTACTTGGATGGGAGAACACCTAGGAATACCAGGTGCTGAAGACATAAATAATGATAAATAATAATAATAATAACTCGAGTTCATCAAAGGACTTTATAAAAAAGTGAAAAGACAAGCCACACAGCAGGAGAAAATCTTTGTGCCATGAATAACCACCAAAGCACTAGTATCCAGAATATAGAGAGAACCATAGTTGATACAAGACTAGCTAGGTTAAGAAAGAAATTACAACTAATAAAACAGAAAATAAATAGCTTTTTTTAAATTTAGAACTGTGTTGGAGCTAAGCTCCGTGATCCTTAGAGCTCATCGTCCTATCTATTTAATCCTCTACTTCTCAGGAGAAGTCACCGAGACCAAGAGATCCTGGGGCTGGCTGTGTAGCACATCCTGCGCCTAACACCACATTGCTTCCTCTTCTGAATCTCTGCACCTCCAAGCCTGGTGGAGTACTGAACTGCAGGTGCGATCTCATCGCTCCAGCAGTCCTTTTGCCAATCAAAAGTTCTTTGCTTCAAGAACAGGTGAGCATGCTCAATGATGAGAGAGTCTGGTTAGTGGCAACATCTACCTAAAATATTTGAAAATATCTTGCCGAGTAAAAGACAAAGAAAGCCCCACTGAATTCCAGCCAATGGAGTTTGTCTTGAACTCTCTTTAGGTTCACAAGAGAAGCTTGCTTTGTGTTGCATTATTTTTCTCTCCTCTTTGTGAGCAAAATTCAACTTGTCCCTACTTGGATATTGAACACTGTTTGCAAATTAAAGAGAAAGTCACCTCAGGCAATTCTCAAATATAGCTGATTGGAGACTTGATGATACTGCAAATCATTAAAGAGCTTAGGTTCTGTGCCATTGCCCTCAATGATCAAAAAGAGGGCACTGCTTTGAAGTCAACAAGGACCCCTGGGACTGTCCTAATGCTTTCTGCCTTCAGCTTCTAAAGTTTATCACATTACTGATGTTTGAGCCTCCGTATTCTGCTGGCTGTTTCAATCATCTTGAAGCACTACAATACTACAAACATTGTTAGAAATGATTTATACGGTTTTCCTTTGTACGGTTTCCCTCTGCTCGATTCATTCATTTTATTTATAATTTTGCAATTACAAGTTTTCTTCTCATAAGCCTTCTCTTTCTGGCTGTTCAAAGTACAGACCATACTATCCTTTCTTTTATGATAATCTATTGCTATAAAAATAGAGTTCCCAAAAAGGGATTAAATGATCCAGGAATAATAAAGAAAACAAGTATTTTCTAAGAGAAAAATTGTGTTCAAATACATTCCTTTAAGCTAAGCTGTCATATAAACATTATGTAATTACTAATTGAATACTGCTTATCTAGCAAAGTACTAGGTCCTAAGTGAGACAGAGAAACAGAAAGTCCATAAAATTGTGTTCTATCTGAGGAAATAAGACATATGGCACAATGAACAAGCAATGTAAGACTGCATATAATTCAGGTGTAAAAAATATATGTTTGGAATCTAAAAGCAATAAAAAAAAAACAGAGTAGACTAACAATAAGTAAAGGAAGACAAGCCTGATATAAATAACCCACTAGAATAAGGCCTTAAAGCCAAAATCAGAAATTTTAATTTAATAATTAGAAGTTAGATTCAGAAAGAAAATATACTGTGACCAATATGCTGCCCAGAGAAGATGACTTCACTTGTACAGTCAGTGAACATGTTCTGAAGGTCTATTTAGCACTGGGTCCTGAGGAGAAAATACCAAAACAATGTGTCTTGCACTAGGTTCTGCAGAAGCAGAGCCTGAGACAGGGATTAGAGTGCACATGATCAATTAAGGGAGTACTCTAGAAAGACAGAATAGGCAAAACAGAATAGGGCTGGGGAAGGAACTAAGCCAAGAGGCAGTGTCAGGGGCAGTCTGCCTTCAGCTTGATCCTTTAGAGAGCCCTGGAGCATAAACATTCTCCCACAGAACTGGTGTCACCTGGAGGCCTTCAGTTCTCCCCTCTCAGGCAGCAATTGGCTGGAGGCTGCCCTCAGGGGAAGTGGATGAGTAATTTACGAAATGGGTTTGCTCTCATTGAGTATAAGGCCACTCTTCAGATAAGTGTGCGGGAGTGAATTGTTAGAAGCCAATGCTACCAACAGTTAGCCTGATAAAGGGGATCTCAGTGGAACACTAGCTGTATAAACACTGTCTTCAAATTATTAAGAGAAATTAATTTGGAATTTAGAATCCTCTAGTTGGCCTGCAAGCCCCCTTCTGAAAGGATTACTTGAGGGCAATATTGTGGCCACAAGATAAACGAGTTTAAGAAAGAGAAATTCAATTCTAATAATTGCTAATGCAGAAAGCAAGAGAAAAACTGGAAGTAGAAGTCAAGGTGATTACCATATGGCAGAGGGTGGTGCAGGAGAAAAATCAAAGTATCCTATGGTGAGTGGCAATGTATCTGGAGAGGAAGAAATAAATACAGATTAACTCTGGGCCTGAGCTCTGAAATATGGTTGTTATAGGCTGAACTGTGTCCCCACAAAATTTATATATTGAAGCCCTAATCTTCAATACCTCAAAATGTGATTATATTTGGAGATAAAGAGATGATTAAGTTAAAATGAGGCTATTAGGATGGTCCCAATCCAATTTGGCTAGTATCTTTGTAAGAAGATATGTGGACACAGAAGTAACACCAGGAATGCATGAACACAGAGGAAAGATCATCTAAGGACACAGAGAGAAGATAGCTACCTACAAGCCAAGGAGAGAAGCCAAAAGCCTCAGGAGAAATCAAACATAGCTATACCTTGATCTTGGACTTCCAACTTCAAAAACTGTGAGAAAATGTATTTCTGTTGTTTAAGCCACCAAGTCTGTGATATTCTGTCATGGCAGCCCAAGCAAACTAACACAAGAGTACTCACTGGCTACATGTGGCTATTTAAATTTCCATTAATTAAAATTAAATAAAATTAAAACTTCAGCTCCTCAGTCACACTAGCCACATTTCAAGTACTCAATAGCCATATGTAGCCAGTGGTTACTCTACCAGATGGTATTAAAGATACGAGACATTTCCATCATCACAAAAATTTCTATTACATAGTGCAGCTCTAGAGGCTGAAGGCAAGTTTTAAGTTTAAACAAGTTTTTATGGAATAAAAACTTAAACAATAATGATTAGGAAATGAAAAATAAAAATTAAATGAAGAAAATGTACTAAATCCCAACAAAAGACCCAAAAGGAAACAAAAATCAAGATATAATGATAAATATAACATAAAGTAGTAGGAGTACAACCAACTATATTATAATCACACCTATCAACAATTACTTTAAATGTAAATGGATTAAATGCTCTAATCAAAAGATATAGGGTTGCTGAATAGATAAGAAAATGTGACCCTTACCTATGTTGCCTACAAAAGGCTCACTTCAGATCAAAAGACACATATAAAGTAAAGGTAGGAAAAAGAATATTACTCAGCCATGAAAAAGAATAAAATCTTGCCATCTGCAACAACATGGATGGACCTAGAAGGTATTATGCTGAGTAGAGTAAGTCAGACAGAGAAAGACAAATACCATATGATTTTACTTATATGTTGAATCTAAAGAACAAAAGAAACAAAACAGACGCAAACTCATAGATACAGAGAATATTTTGATGGTTGCCAGATGGGAGGGAGGTTAGGGAAATGGGTAAAAAAGGCGAGAGAATTAAGAAGTACAAATTGGTAATTACAAAATAGTCATGGGAATGTAAAGTATAGCATAAGGAATAGTCAATAATGTTGTGATACCTATGTATAGAGTCAGATGAGGACTAGATTTATCAGGGGGATCACTTTGTAAATTATATAAATGTCTAATCACTGTTGTACACCTGAAACTAATATAATATTGCATGTCAACTGTAATTGAAAAATTAAAAGTTATTGTTCTCTTAAAAAACAAAAACCTCTAGATTTAGTTTATTCATGATCCATTAGTGGATTGTGACCCAAGGTTTGAAAAACACTAACGTAGAGCACCTAACTTCAGTTGCATTTTGTTGGTTTTACTGCTCCACTTACCTTATATGGGAGCTGAGACATTAAAGAGGGTATTAGAATGATAAGGGTTGATCAATTCTAGGACAATGGCAAGAGAATGTATAAAGATAGAATAAGATGGACAGAGGAGTCAAATGAGAACAAACGGTGAAGTCCAGGAACTGGAGGTCTCTGTGTAACTGAAGGATAGCCGTGGTGGGTATTAAGGAGCAACACAGCTGAGAGCTCGTGCTTAGAATAAGAGTCAGAGGCAGAGTGATTCTGGGTGGTGACAAGGCCCAGGTATGACCCTGAGATTCTGGATGATTCGTGGAAGTAGAATGCGAGGATTGAGCAATGGAGAGAGAAGACTATAAAGTGTTTGTTTTAAAAGTCTAAGCATTCTGTGGGTGTTGCCTAGGTGATTGCCAGGGAAAATTAAAAGCTCCAGATGAATACAAGAAACATCTTAGATCAGTCCCGTTCAGAAAGATTTCACTCAATGATGAACAGGTTCTATGTCTTTCCTGTTCAATTCAGTAGCCACCAGCCATGTGTGGCTACTGAATACTTGAAATGTGGCTAATGTGACTGGGAACTGAAATTTTAATTATATTCAATTTATGTAAATTTCAATAACCACATGAGGTAGTGGCTACAAGTAGTATGCAGTACAGTTTTAGATGAGGAACTATCAGGAAGACACACAGTCAATTAAAAGTACTAAAATGAGATGAGTCTGCAGCACTGGGACCCTGTTGATACCATTTATTTTGATGAAAAAAAAAAAAAAGGCAATGTAACCTGTTTGTTTTAGTTAACAGAATGTTAAGCCCACAGAAATGTCCTCTAGATATCCAGAATCCTTGGTCTGCAGAGGATATAAGATATTAGGGAAAGAGATATAGAAATGCAATTATCTAAGCTAGTTTGTAAGCCAGTGACTAGAAGAATTTCCCAAGACAGCAAAGGTGTGGTCAACCGGCATTGCTTCCTCTGACCACCACCGTGTGCTTGGTGGAGCTTGGAAATTAACGATGTGGGAAAGAGGTTGAGGAGCACTGAAAGCTTCATAAAGAGATATAGAAAGAAATTGTTAAATACTTCACTGAATTTTATAAAGGTTATCTGCATATTCATAGCTTTCTGTTAAATTTTTTCATTTGGTACATGGTTTATGTTTCTCCCTTTAGCTATAGGAAATTCATTAAAACTTGTCACAGGTTTTGAACCAAACATTATCTCAGCCTGAACTGAGCCATAGCTCATCGAGCAACTGATTTCCAAGTGTAGAAATTTCAAATACAAGGAAACATCACACAGGTTATCTTCTGGGCTGGAACTCCAGCTATAGAGAGACTAGTAGCACTTTGTCACTTACTGCTTTGGGGGAACTCAGATGATGCTCTGAACACCTAAAGCTTTAAAATTTTGTCCACGTCATCAAAAGGACAAAATTTGATGGGGCCTGTGGCATCCTCCATTCTAGGTCTTAGGGAAAGATTCTATATTTCATGGATTTAGCCAGCTAAGACATAGATTTCCTCCCCTATGTTCTCAAAATGTGGCTTTAAGCACTATGCCTCTGTGGACATGTACCCCAGTTTTTCCCCATTTTTCCCAGCCCAGAGCCCATTTTCCACACTTCAGGGGTCATACATAAGCAGCCATTCTAGAAATGGAATTTATTTAAATCTTAGAGTTCTAACTTTAATCATAAATCTTCTTTAATAGCATTGCTCTCTGTCATCTATATAATTTTCTTGCTCCATCTCAGAGTTCCACTCTGTCAAATGTGTGGTCAGACGAGAAAACTACACCAACCAGAGTAGAATCCACAAAATGTCACTTAAAAAATGTGTACTAATTTCCGGCCTGCTTTGCATTAACATTACCAGGACCACACAGCTTAGGAAAGGAACTTCTCACTAAGTCACAGGTAGAACCATAGAATTACAAAATTCATTCTCCAAACATTTACAGAGTGCACGTTGATGACGTTGTAACACTGACTCCTCCTTTACTCCATCCCCTGGAGCCGGCCTATCACCCAGAATCCTGGTTCTCCACCTCTTTCCCACTACTGACCAATTTTTGGTCACTTGGCTATTAATTACTCAAAAAGTAGGAGGTAGGAGGAAAAAAAGGCAGAGGTTTAAAAGAGTGTATCTGTGCTGTGAACAACTTTCATAAACTTTTGCTGGTGCTTAGGGGATGGAGGTTGATTCTGATTACTAAAACACATCTGAAAAATTCTCTGTGTCTCTATATCTACGCCTCTATGGCATATATCTCTGTCATCTCCTCCCCCAACAACACAGGTAATCAAGACCAAGCACAGATGACCATGAGACTGCAGATATAGAGGGCTGACTATATGTAAGGTTTGGTACTATCCACAGTTTCCAGCATCCACTGGGGCTCTTGGAGCGTACCCCATGGCAGATAAGGGGGGGCTACTGTACATATAAACACCATTCCTCAATCCTCACTATTACCTAAATCTTAGATAGGGGCTGCTGTTTTGCACACATTCGGTACCTATGCTTCAGTATATAAAGTTTAACTATACACCACTCTCAACTGTGGATGTCATATGAATTACCCTATCTTCAGCATGGCATGGGGAAGGAAAGCTGGGAGCGTAGCCACTTTCTAGAAAACCTTTCAACCACTCCTTAGTAGCCTCACCTTGCATGCAATTCCAAGAATTACCTTATGACACCAGCTCTTGAACCTTTTGAGAATCCTCAGCATAAATAAATTGCTCCTCAGCTTTCTCCATCTGTATGCACACGATGCCACTTATTTCTCCTGGGTACCACTGCATTTCTGATAGTTTGTTGCTTTCCATTTTATGCAAGTACACATATGATTTCTTTAAACATTTTCACGCATAATGAATTGCTATTCTTCACCTGGTAATTCTAAAATCTGAAGTCCTTAGGAATCGAAATCATTTTCTATTGTTAGTGCTGACTCCTCTGGAAGCTTGGAACCCAGGTTGCCTAAGACAGGTAATACTCATCCACCTTCCTAAATTTAGATGCTATTGTCTCCTCATTTGTTCCTAAAAACAACCATTGTTATGCTTATGACTGAGGAAGGGAGTGAATATAAATGGATACATTCTATTCATAATGTTTAACTGGACATTCTCCATCCTTAAAAGTTTTCCTTTAAAGTTAAATTGTAAAGTTATTCAGTACCATCCCTCCTTCTTGAACTCCCTCCCCAATTTTACATGCTGTTTTCACCCCTCCTCATTTATATGCTACTGTTGCCTATAATTTAACTCTAATATTGTAATCCCCACAAATAAAACATTATTATTCTACATAGATATGTTAGATTACCAGATTCTTTGTTCACCAGAACTTTTCCCTTTTTAGAATTTATTTCTGGAGACATTTTTCCCATTTCTTTAGAATAGCAATTGCGAAGTGTGATTTATAAACCCATAGAGTCCCCTTTTAGGGGTCCACAAGGTCAAAACTACTTTCATAATAATACTAAGGTGTTCTTTGTCTTTTTCACTGCAGTGACACATACACTGACAGTGCAAAAGCAACGGTAATTAAAAGTACTGGTGTCTTAGCACGAAATACCGTGGTACCAAACTCTGCTAGGAATCACTGTGCTCTTCACTGTCACCCACGCACAGTAAATTTCCAGTTCCACTTAACAGTGTGCTTGGCGAAGCAGAAGAAAAAAACATATTATTTTATTAAATCTTGACCCTTAAGCAATGTCTTTTTAATATTCTCTGTGACCAAATGGGAAGTACAGAAAGCACTTCTGCTGAATACCAAAGCACGATGCTTGTCTCAAGGAAAAACACTTGTGTGATTGAGTTTCAAGCTGACGTAACCAGTTTTTTCACGGAACACCATCTTTGCTTAAAAGAATGACTGACAGATGAACTATGGCTATTCAGACTTGGATAAGTGGCAGACATTTTCTCCAAATTAAATGAAGTGAGCCTGTTACTTCAAGGGAAACAACTAATAGAATTTGTTGCCAATGATAAATTTCAAGTTTTCAAGCAAAAATTACAATTTTAAAAAACTTGTATTTCCCACCATGAGCTTGAAACTTCTTGAGACATGGACTTTTCTGAGATCAGCAGTAAAGTTAATGAGTGTGATTTTTTCATCCGTGTTTAGAAGATCTGCATTACGCAGGGAACCAATATTTTCCAAATCACCAGTCCATGAGTTATAAAACCACACATAGGTAAAGGGTCCATTTAAAATTTAAGACAGGCAAATAAATTTTAATATGACAGAATATGAAAAGTTTATTATATGGCTTTCAAATTCCACATCGCAACTAACATTTAGGAAAATACCATTTGTTGAGTTTTGGTGTAGTATCAAAAATAATATCTACCATTATCTGAAAATGCTATTAAAATACTTCTCCCTTTTCTAGCTACATATGTGTATAAGGCCAGATTTTCTTCATACATTTCAACCAAAATGACATAGAGCAACAGAAGGAATAGAGAAGCAGATATGAGATTCTAGCGGTCCTCTATTTACCAAGATAATAGAGACTTTCAAAAATGCGAAACAGTTTCTTGGTAATATTTTTGTTTTAGAAAATAAGCTATTTTTCTTAAAATATATTATTTATGTAACATCAAATGGTTTATTTTTTAAATGAATTAATAAATTTTTTAAAATTTGTTTTAACTTCTAATATGGTAAACATCAATACATATAACCCACATATTCAAAGGCTCTTTTGGGTTCTCAATAATTTTTAAGAATGTAAAGGGGTTTTGAAACTAATAACATTTGCTTTAGGAGCTCCTTTATCGAAGGCCTGTTGGTGGTAAGCTCTCTTTCATATTTTATATTTCCTTGTCTTTCTGTACTGCATTCTGGGTAATTTTTTTAATCAATCAATAATTCTCTCTTCAATTATTTAACTTGATATTTAACCGCTTGTTAATATTTTAAATTTTAACGATATTTTCTCATTTTGAAATTTTTAAATTTTCTTTTCAAATCTTCCTGCTTAATATTTTTTCTCTTTTTCCTGCTTATTTTGGATAGCTCCTCATTCCCTTCTCATTTCTGTGAGATGCCAGGTTATGTCTTTATTTTATACATAAACATTTGATAATCTATATCTAATAATTCTAAAATCTGAATTCATTAGGGCTCCAAATACTTTGTTTGTTGTTTCTGCTGACTCTCCTTATGAAAAGACAGAGGTCTTTTCTTCTGTCATTGTCATGAGCAAGGAAGGCATCTACCAAAGTAACACCCTTGTATGTGTCCATGTCTCCACAAGGCCGGGTTGATTGAGTGGAACCTTCTCAGGTAAACCAATCAGGTTTAACACACAACGCACAGTGAGGGGAAGGTACACAGGCTTACATGACACAGCCAAAGAGTGAAAGTCCTCGGCGTTCCTGAAGTGAGCTCTGGAACTGGCAGTGTGAATGGCGCCCTTTCAGAGCTCAGCACACCCATTGGAGATGCTCTTAGGTCAGGCTTGAGCACCACCTGTCTGAGGTGTTTGGCTTATATGATTCCTACGGGGTGGAATTCATTTGTTTTGCAGTGAGGCATACCAACTGCATTCCCAGCTGATGTTTCTGTGGTTTGGGGCAGATCGGTCACACCCTAAGGGCATTCCCATCATGTGACTTGGTTGTTTGCCAGCTGACATTACTGTCAGGGCTCCCAATGGAATCCACTTTGTAAAGTCCAAAAAGTCCTCCATTCTTCTTTATGCTCTATACAGTCATTTTGGCAACCTTTGATTGTGAGTTTATATTTGGTAGATTTTAATCTATAGGAATCCTAAGGGCCAACTGAGGCTCCCTTCTTCCAGAGCAGGTTTTCCCTTGCTTCTGCTGGGGACCAGGGGTGCCACATCTAGAGCTGCCTTATTCCTGTTCCAGGAACTGAACTAACATAGGAATCTCAGTTTCCACTCAGCACTGGACACAAAACTGCTCAAATTTTAATAATCTTGTTTTTTTTTTTTTTTTTTTACACCCTTGGACACTTCCCTCATTTCCTACAAACTTAGCACTGCATTTGAAATTGTGATGTTACTGTCCCATTAGGCTGTATGTAGCAGGAATAACGTTTCCCTATGCCCGGATGAAAATGTCCAATTCTGTATCATAATTATAACTTGCGGCTTGACTTAGTAATAAATCTCACCCTCTCCCAGCTTGTTCCTGCCTCAACCTGAAATCCTACAATGAGAAAGAGGGTTGATTGGCTTCTTCCCTAATTCATTGCCTCCTGCTTTTCTTCTCCTCCTTCCTCTTCCCTCCCCCACCCCCAGGTGTTGTTTTGATGTCCTCAGGGTCAAAGCAGGAGGATGGCAGGGGAGTGGGACAAAGGTTCTTACTTGAAATGCTATCCTCTTGATCTGAAGGTTAATGAGCTCTTCAGAGCTTACTATCAGTAGGCATCTTTCTTTCTCTTGCAACTTCTAGCCCCAGGTGGATACATTTCTAACTTAAATGGTCATTTATAATTCCCCACTTAGTCTTTGTACACCCATGGTATCTTCTCACCCCTTGCAGAGGGCAGGCTCTAAAAGAAACCACACTAACTCCCCCAAGTGCCCACCTCTGGCTTCCTTGAAACAAGAAGACAGCTATTGCAAAAGAAAACAAAACAAACAAACAAAAGCCAATTGCCCCCAATGTCTGCCACAAGAGTGGTTAGTCAGCACTTCTCTTGCCCTCTAAATTTTCAACATCAGAATCAGATGCCAGCTCACACATATTAAAGCTCAACGGATGGTGCCATGGAAGTCCAGAGATGAAGAAGGAAGTATCTCCCCCCCATGTGGGAGGAAGCAATGAGATTTATCTCACAGTTTTATCCAAAGATATCTTCCTCACTAATTCTTTCCTCTCCCTCACCCCTGTTTATATCCTTGATCTACTATCTCATGGACGTAATTTTCAGAATTTCCACTCTCTCTTTGGTATCTATCATATTTGTGTTTCAGGCAAAGCTCAGGGGGAAGAATTTCAGTCCAACCTCCTGTTACTCATCAATAAATATGCTTTATTCAGGAACTGAATAAAGCTGAGTATTTAGTCCTCCATACTGGAGGAAGCAGGAACATGTTCTAATAAACTTAATTAACTCATTTAAATTGTGTAAATGTGTGATAAAATGCTGGTATTTAGTCCTAAATAAGGCTGTGGTATTTCAAAATAAGGCTGTGGTATTTAGTCCTATGCTGAAGGCCCTGAGCTGTGAAAAATAGTGTAGTCATGCCCACAAATCAATGTCATTTCTGAAAAATAATGATCAAGCATGCTACAGTGAAGGACCTGCCTTCTTCATTATGCTTTGTGCTCTATGTACCCTGTTACATGAGTATGTTTCAGCCCACTTTTGCCTCATTTGGATGCACATGAAGCCATTTATTCCTCCAGATACACATTGCATAATTATTTTCTGCTCTAGTAAATAAATAGCTTAATTAGCTCTTTAATTTGATTTTAAGAGCTGAAAAAATAAGTAATAATGCAGTCCTTTTAAAAAATTATTCTAAATAATCAAACTTTGTGACTAGTTCTTAAATATACAAACTGTACAAAAAGAACAGCAAAAAATAGAAAAAAGCAACATCTACTAAAAGCTATTTGTGACAATTAAGAGGATTTCTCTTGTTTACATTAGAGGAGAAATAGTACAAAAGTAACTGAACACATGCCAGAATAATTAGCAGCTCTTGGCTCATTTAAATTATGTGCACATTGCCATTTTAATGCATTTTTTAAACACCCACTTGCAATTCTATTTTATTCTTGTTAGAAATTAATAGCGTTCTACTAGGTAGGACTAGAAAAACCAAATTCGTTTTCTGTTTTCTTGGAGAACATATATCTTCCTGCCCTTATACATCTACTTTTAATAATAATTAATAGCATAAAATAATAATAGTTGTACTTTAAATTTATACAATGCTTCTGCATGTAAACTAGAGGCATTCTTCTTCTGTAAGATAATTCCTCTGCAAGAGTATCATGTTGTTTCTTCATGCTCTCTATATCATGTGTTGATTCTAAGGATCATGTAATATTAATAATAAGAGGATTAAGACTGTGATTTTCTGTTTTCAAGAAAATACCCCAGTGACTCCCTAAAAACAAATTCAGGGCATGAATTTTACATATTTTCTTCTAAATTTAAGATCCCTGATGAGTAGTCACAAAGTAGTGATTAGCATAAAGTACATGTATAAGCATGTTTCATGTCCTAGGAGATAAAAATAGGGAACAAAGAGAAGAGATAGTCACGTCTCTTTGTGAAGACAGAAATGCAGAAAACTTGGTCATAGAACAGCAGACCCACTGATCTGAAAGCTATAATCCACACCAGCGAAAGCCTTGTCGTTAAATGTTATAACATACATAGCTCAGCAAGTCTCATAAAATGGCTCGCCCAGATTTCAGAATATGTAGAAAATATTAACACAACCTGACCACTGTCATCTTGTGCTCAATCTGCTCCAGGCCCCAACCAGATGCCATAGGAAACCACAAAAGTAGCCATGACATGACCGAAGTCCTCCACAGACTTCTAGTCTAATGAGAGATATGACTGGCGCGTAGGTAATTACTATATCAAAATAAAGAGTTAGAAATTCTCCTAAAATCAGAAGGTTGAGGAAATTCACAGAAGGGAGCTATTACTTCTACATGGGGAGACCGGAGAAGGTAAACACAGCCCTCAACCATATGGACAAGCAAAGACATGAAAGTATATGGATCTCAAGAAGGGCCTTGTCAGGCTAAAGCGAACATTTGTCACACTCGGTCATGGGACAAGAACTTAGTCCCACCTTATTCATACTAATGTTTGCGTAAGCTATACTAAAACAAAATAAGGGCATACAAGCACAGAACTGTCTATATGCAAAAGAGAACGAGGCAAGGTAGAAAGAGATGATCCAAAAAGACAAAAGCTGGGGCTTGTGATATTTTATATCAGGCCTCTTCAGCTCTAGCTTCGAGTCTTAAACAAAAATTTGAGAAGATGTCACCTGGTCATAGAGTATTAGGGAGCTGTCCCATGAGGGAGGAGTCTGCATGTCAGGTGACATTTCCATGTTCTCTCTGATGCCAAGAGAAACAGGAAGCATATGAGTTGGCCCCGAGTAGGTCATAAGCCTCCAAGAGGAGACTACTGTTAGCCCAAGGAGACAGAGGGTTTCTGCCTTCCATTGGTATACTCACTTCCCTCTTACTTTGAAAGTAAATAGTGCCATCTTTATTTTTGGAGGCTTATTCTCTTCATTTGATGATTTACAATCAAGCTACAATGGTGGAGACCAGATACATCACCAAGGTCCTCGGAATTATGCATTTATCATTTCCAAGATACACATGCAGTAATACTATTCATACTACTTTATGATGTTTTTGACAACAAAATAATTTATAAAATATTTTCTTTAAAATAATTTTTGCAGTAGTATAAAGATACGATTCTATATTTTAAAATAACTCTTCTAGCACATGTAATAACTGGTTTGTGAGCTGATTTAATTTGACATGTGAAAATTAATCAACATTCTATTTTTGATACATGCATGTATTTTCATCGATTTCAGTGGAATCTATCTTCAAGGGCCAAGGGTAGAATTACTCCATAATTATCTTTACCAATCCAGTTGCTATATTTATTACAAAAGCCACTTCACTTTCCATACTGATTTTTTGAAACTCAAAGTGCATAGATTATACTCTACTGGATTTGTTCCTTCCATATGCAGAGTATGAAATCCATCATGAAAGTTGTCATATAAAATTGCCAGAATGAGGATTTATCTGAATTGATGACAGTGAACACTCCTGAATATTTCAGAGGGCAATACAAACTTACATTTCTTTAGTATATAAGTGAAGGTGCTGTGTAAGATCCTCCACGGTTTTCTTATTACCAGTCAGCAGTAATACCAATAACCCTTATGGTTTTGTTCTATCTTTCAGGATTCTGGTTTTAAACTTCTATAAATTTCTTCCTATTCTTTCTCTAAATTTCAGGCTACTACTTGCCTCAGCTGTACTCTCCAACCATAGTTCAACAACATAACATGAAACTTAATTAGATTCTAAACCACTGAAAAAGGCACTTTGCACTTCCAAAGCCAGAAGACTAGGCAGTGAAACAACCAGTACTGAGAAAATTAAACCAGTTCACAGAGCTCTTTTCTAATAACGCTTTAGTTAAAATCACTCAGCTCATGGCAAAATAGATTGAGCAAAATGTAATAGAATTTTTTTTTTTCAGAAAAAAATCTGCAAAGTCTGATATCTCTTTTTTGACATACACTTGTAAAAGAGGCTGGGGCTATGCCCTGGGGAATCGGAAGCATTACAGTTTATCTGCAAAGGAGTTATCTATTTTAGCACCAATTGACAGTCCTATTAAACTAGTAACACTGTGAATATAAACTCAGGGGCCAAATGCCTCTAAAATTAGCTCATATCAGCCAATTTCTTTTCCATTAGAAGCATTTATTTATTCTACACAAATTAGCTCAAAATGGATCAGGGACTGAAATGTAAAACATAAACCAACAACCTTTTAGAAAAAAATGTGAGAAAAATTTTGGGCCTAGGGATAGAGGGAATGTTCTTAGACTTGACACAAAGAACATAATCCATAAAAGGACTTGATAAATTGGATTTCATCAAATTGAAAAACGGGCTTTTCTAAAGGATAAAAGCAAGCTGCATACCTGGGGGGCAGGGGGGGACATTTGCAAACCATGGATTCACAAAAGGCTAGAATCTTAAAAATATAAAAATTCTCTAAATTTGACAGTAAAAAAAATAAAAAAAAAATCCATTAGAAAATGGGCAAAAGACATGAACAGACATTTCAATGAAAAAGATATAAAGGTGGCAAATAAGCACATGAAAATGTGTTTGTTCATCATCATTAGCCATCGAGGAAATACAAATAAAAACAAGCCACAATGAGATGTCACTACACACCTATCGGAATGGCTAAAATGAAAAACAGTGGCAACATTAAATACTGGTGATCTTTTAAATATAAAAGATCATCATACATTCCTGGTAGAAATGTAAAATGGTAGTCATTCCGGAAAACATTCTGGCAGTCTGTTAGGCCGAATGATGGCTCCGAAAAGGCGGCCATGTCCTAATCTTCAGAACCTTTGAAAACATTAGCTTACACGACAAAAGAGACTTCATAGGTGTCATTAAATTAAAAATCTTGAGATGGGGAGCTTATCCTAGATTATTTAGTGAGTGTAATATATACACAAGGATCCTTAGAAGTCAGGATTTCAAAGAGAAGATGCTATGAAGGTGTCTTTAAACATAGAAAAAGGGACCCCCATCAGCCCTGAGCTGGCAGAGGCAAGGAATAGATTCTCCTCTGGAGCATCCAGAAGAAATCAGCTCTGCTGACCCTGTAAGACTCACTTTAGACTTCTGACCTCCAGAACTAGAGAAAATTAATTTGTGTTGTTTTAAGCCATTACATTCTTCAACCACAATAAAAGACTAATACAAACAGTTTCTAATAAAATCAAACATACCACTACCATATGGCATCATTACTGCCTCTTAGGTGTTTAAGAAAAACGAAAGTCTTATGTTCACACAAAAACCTGTACACAAACAGTCATAGCAGCCTGCTGTGTAACAGGCAAAAATGGAAACAGCCCAGGCGTCCTTCAACAGGTGGTTAAGCAGTGAGTGGTACATCCATGCCGCATGACACTACTCAGCAATACAAAGCAATGAACTATTGATACAAAAAAAACTTGGATGAATCTCAAGAAAAGTATGTCGAGTGAAAAAAGCCAGTCCCAAAAGGTTACAGGCAGTATGATTCCATTTGTCATTCTTGGAATGACAGAATCATAGAAACAGAACAGATTAGGGACAGAAGGTATAGTGGGAGGGAAATAAGGAGGGTGTGTTCATAAGAGGGTGACACACGAAGTCTTTGTAATGAAGTTGTTCAGAATTTTGACTGTAGCAGTGGATACGCAAACCTACACATGTGATAAAACTGTATAGAACTAAACAGACACACACACACACACACACACACACACACACACACACACACACAAATAAGTCCAAGTAAAACAAGAAACCTGAATATGAAAGGTAGATTGTATCGATGCCAATACATTGACTGTGATGTTGTACGACAGTTTTACAAGATGCTACCACTGGGGAAAAGTGGGTAAATGGTACACCGTGTTTCTCTGTATTATTTCTTACAACTGCATATGAATCTACAATTATGTCAACAAACTTTTCATTTAAAAATGTATTTATTCCTATCAGCACACTAAAATATTATCTTCCTCTCTAATAGGCATTTTGTGTCTCGTATAGCCAAATACCATTAGCATTTTAATAGAACTATTTTTGTATCTATTATAAATATGTAGTTATATATTAGCATGTCAATTTTTTAGTCAGAGAGAAAAACTCCTCTTGTCAGATATGATTCGACACTAAATATTTGCTTTTATTCTTGCCATGTACACATTTCTGAAAGCCCTACTCCACTAAACTCTTCACATCTACTACCTCTAGTAGAACGGCAGTTAAGGCCTCAGGTTCTAAAATATTAACTGGGTCAAATCCAACTTACACTATTTATGATTTCTGTGGCCTATACAAAATAATCTCTTTGACTATTGAATTAGGGTACCAACTAGTAAAAGATTGTGTTCCCACAGTTCATTGGTAACTTGTTATTTTTGAACTTAGAAGAGAAGGTTTAAATTTTGTTAAAGAGAAAACCACAGGCCCAAAATGGTGTCACTTGTGCTAAAGCCCATGATATGAAATCTAGACTTAAGACTTAATATCTGACCCAAATGCTGTCTTGACCTTCCCTAGAAATATAATCTTAATCACCAGTCTGGAATCTTCCAGTCAAGTCCCAGTAAAGTAATGTGGCAAGTAGGCTCTCCCTTCTCCCAAAGGAAGAAGAGGAAATCTGTATGACAAAACCCTTTCTCTTTCCTTCCCTGAAAAAGATATCCTGCCCTAAAATCAATGCTTTACTCTCTTTTGCTCATAGCTCCCTTGCCCCGTCACCCTTCTTCTTATGAAAACCTTGCATTTTGTATGACCCCTTGGAGCACCGTTCTGGTTGCTAGATGGGATGCTGCCCGATTCATGAACTGCTTAATTAGAACTTCAAATTTACTTGGTTGAATTTTGTTTTTTGACAGTTTGTAACAGAAAAGGTTGTAACTTTTTTTTAATTGTGGTAAAAAATAAGTAACATAAAAATTTCCATTTTTAATCATTTTTAAGTGCACAGTTCAGCAATGTTAACCACATCCACAGTGCTGTACACCAGCTATCCAGAACTTTTTTATCTTGCAAAACTAAAACTCTATATCCATTTAAAAAAAAATCCATTTCCCCTCCCCTCAGTCCCTGGCATCCACCATTCTACTTTGTTTCTGTGAGTTGACCGCTTTAAATATTCCTTATGAGTAGAATCATACAGTATTTGCCTTTTTGTGTTCTCAAGTTCATCATGTGTTCTTTCCTTTTTAGGGTGAATAATATTCCATTACACGTACATACCGCATTTCCTTCATCCCTCCTTCTGCTGACGTTCATTTGGATTGCTTCTACCTCTTAGTTATTGTGAATAAATACTGATATGAATGTGAGCATGCAAACAGCTCTCTGAGACCCTGCTTTCAATTCTTTTGGATATATTCCCAAGCGTGAGATTGCTAAATCATATAGTAGTTGTATTTTCAATCTCTGAGGAACTGTGTCATTTGGTTGTATCATTTCACATTCTGACCAACAGTGCACAAATGTTCCAATGTCTCCACATCATCTCCGATATTTATTTTTTGGTTGTTTTTTTTTTTTATAGTAGCTATTCTAATGAGTGTGGTCTTAGTTTGTATTTTTCTTATGATTAGTGACATAGAGCATCTTTTCATATGCTTGTTGGCCGTTTGTATATCATCTTTGAAGAAATATCTATTCAAGTCTTTTGCCCATTTTTTAATTGGCTTGTTTTTTGTTGAACTGTAGGAGTTCTTTATATTTTCTGGATATTAAAAAAAATATCTTTGAAGGTAGAAATAAAAGGGGTGGATTCTTTGTAACATTGAGTCAATAAATATTCTAATTGGCTATGTCAGCATCTTAAATGGTTCTTATGCTCACCCAGGTTTGAGGCAATGTCTTAATGTTTTCCTTGTTGCACCCCTCTGCACCGTGTCAGTGCTTTACACCCTGTGTTCATTAACAATGGCCTCTCTCTCCTTCCTATTGACCAAGCCAGAAACTCCACCCTCTTCCTTATTCCCTATTTCCAATAGTTTCCAAATACTATCCAATTCATCCATGGCAAGAAAATCCTAAAGGAATATTAAGCACCTTCTTAAGACGCTAGTGAGGCAAGGGCTCCAAAAGCATGAAAACAAAATTTGAAAGAAGTCAATATTTGATGTTTCTATTACATTATCAAAATAATTAATATTAAAAATAGAAGTGTATTAGATTTTGTTATGTTTATTTTATAATCCAGTGCTGTTTTTATTTTAAATAACATATGAGGGCTAGTGGGGACACCATTAGTTTGTCAACGCTTAGGGCCCCTAAACTTTTTAGTCCAACCCTAATTTTACCCTAATCTATGCCTCACTATTCTCCTCCATCCAACTACCACTGCCCAAATGCAGGCCCTGCATCACTGTGTACACGACCTTCTCCTCTTTAACTGGAGCCCCTGCCTCAAGCCTCTGCTCATAATCAGACCTGCGCTGCCCATATTATTTTCCTGAAAGACAGATCTGTTCACATCATTCCTCTGCTGGAAAGACTCCTGTGGCTTCACACCACCGATGGCCAAGCCTAGATTCCTTAGCACAAATTTCAAGAGTCTCTGAGATCTAAACCCAAAGCACCCTTGGAGCTTTATTGTCCATTTTGTCCTTTCATGTACCTTGCCAGGCTAGGCAACCCACATTCCCCACACAGGTCATGCAGCCCCAGAGCCCCCTTTTCTCATGCTGTTCCCTTCAGCTGAAATTCCTACCCCAACCCCCACCAACATTTCTACCCAAATAAGGATCTTAGTCATTGCTCAAATCAACAGTAAGTTTGTGGGTGTAATTCAATGACCATGGTGCTCAGGCAACCATAACAGCTACCAGCTGAGACCCAAACTGGGTCATAACGCTCAAAAACACAACAGCAAAAGGTATCAGTTCTTTTCCCAAATCTACCTCTTGGCTTCATGGTACACAAATCTTGATTACTCCACCTCCGCTTCCCAGAACCACCCCATCTCAATTGCTGGCTATTCAGAAGGGAATAGAGCAACACTGATAGCTTTGCCACTCACGCTGGCCTTTTGTGTCTCCCGGTTTTGGCTTTCTTAGTCATAATCAGAATCTGGGCTCTTCTTCCACAACTTCTGGCAAGTTGCTGGACTTTCTAGTATTACCTCAGCAAAATTCCTGATGCCAAATACGTGCATTTGTAAGTTTAAGGTCTATCCTCAGCATCTAGCTGCCAGGCTTCTGGTTTCGATCTTAGCTTCAGCCATTAGCAGTGAGAATGGCACAGTGTAAATGTGCCACATCCAATAAAACATCTCAGAATGCACTATGGTGTCATAGGTCCCACATGGTGTGCTAATAGCATTAGCTTCTTATACTCTGATCTTTAGAGGATTCAATTATAGAAGTCATTTTATAGGAATCATGGTTTAGTCACTATCACATGTAAATCCTTCTCTTTTAGGTCCCAGGACCTAAATGCATAGAGAGGTGGGGGGCGGGGAGGAAAGGAGGAAGGGAAGAGGGAGAGGGAGAGGGAGAGGGAGAGAGAGAGAGAGAGAGAGAGAGAGAGAGAGAGAGAGAGAGAGAGTCTATCTTTCTTTCTTTAGTGAGGGGCAGGGGGTTAGTGTTCCCCATACCAACAGCCATTCTCTGGGCACAAGCTGAATAATTCAACTCAATTATGATATCATCTACCCAGGGAAGTGTCAGATTCCACGAACTGAGAGTTCAGTCCCACAGGATCCCTCCCCCATCCCCTGACTTCGGACACCAGTCTCAAGCCCAGGTCGTTACCTTTGCTTCTGACCAACTGGCTACAGATTTAAGTTTCCCGTGACGCCCTCCATGTGTTTCATACTCCAGTCACAGTCCAGGTTGTTACTGGACTTCTGACCGACTGGCTATGAATCAGGTTTCCACAATCCCTTTCTTAGGATCAATTATTTGCTAGAGAGACTCACAGAACTCAGGAAACCCATTTACTCATGAATTTATTATAAAAGTGTACAACGCAGGAATAGCTAGATAGAAGAGATGCACAGAGCAAGGTCCCCTGGGAAGAAGCACAGAGCATCCATGCCCTCTCCAGGCTCCCTATCCTCCCCAAATTTCCACATGTTCACCAATGCTGAAGCTCTCTGAAACTGTCTTTTTGGGTTTTTATGGAGGCTTCATCACCGAGGCGTGACTGAGCAAATCATTGGCCGTTGGTGACTGAACTCAATCTCCAGCCCCTCTCCCTTCCCCAGAGGTCAGGGGATGGGACTGAAAGTTCCAACCCTCTAACCACATGTTTGGCTGTCCTGGCAACCAGCTCCCATCCTTAGTCACTCAGTTAACATAAAAGACACCTTTACCTTCTCATCACTTAAGAAATTCCAAGAGTTTCCGGAGCCCTGTGCCAGAAACTGGGATAAAGACCAAATATATATTCATAATAAATCATAATATTACACCTTCCAAGGGCTGAGAAGTCAATATCTCTATATTGGAACTAGATAAACTGAGTTTTAGAAATCGGGGTGATTTTCTCCAGTTCCGACAGCTTCCATTCTTTCAGACAGAATGTTCTCAAAAGAGCAGTTGTTGGTCATATCTAGGGAGCCAGACAGCAAGAAAGACTAAATCCCTGAACAGACTCAGGAACACAGGATGGCTAAGCAGCTACCCTTGACTTTGATCCCTAAGTCATCCCCTCTCCTTATCTGCACTTTTACCGGACAGTTGCTTGTACTCTCAGTGACTCTGTCACATCACAAAGAAAAATATAATTAGACTAGGTGAAAAAGAATTCAGTCTGCATGTCCACCCCCATTCGATTAAAAATTTAATATCCAAGCCACCGCTTTGACTAGTGATCTAAACGGCAGGAGCCTGGTAAGAATCTCTGCTCAGTCGACCTCTAACAACACATGCTTTGGCTACATGATAAGGCCCTCCAATAAGCAAGAAGGAACCAACCGCTTAGCCCACTCTTAAGTCTCTCAGGGTAGCCCAGACCCCACTAAACAACTGGATCCCAGCCCCTATGACATGTAGGCATGAAGCGAGGAGGACTGAATATACTATATAGCTGTTACATCTTCTAAATGATCATAATTTTTCAAAGAATGCAATGGAGTCTGATGAAAGGATAAATATGACAATCTTCAGAGCCGGTAACTGTCAAAAAAAGAGATCTATGCTTATACTTAGCCAACATATTCTTCACCATTGACTATTTCTCCTGTCTGTGCCAAGACATTCATCATCAGATACAGCTTCACTCGAGCACTATCAGTTTGCAGTTTGCTTCAAAGAAGATGCATTGAAATGACATCAACGCCTGTCCGTTCTCACAATGAGATGGAACTGCCAGGGTGTGAAAAGCAGCTCTCTGTATAAAGAAAAGCTTTCCTCATAATGCACTTTTGCTAGCATTTTTGACGGGGGAGAAGTCGCTGACAATACTCGTACATTAAATCAGAGCTTTCAGTGTGACAGGAGAGGAGATTCCAAACCCCTGCAGTGGACCGCATCACAACACTGACATCTGTCGGCTACAAGTGGCTGGATCTTCGCTGGATCCCTCCTTTCTCAGACCAAGGCTCCTGCTGACCCTGAACCATTTCAGGTCTGCTACATCCCTCCTTCCGAATAGGTTGCAAACTCGTGTTGGCGGTGGGGGTTCTCGGGTTGGCCTTCACCTCTCTCATGAAACAAGACTTCATGCCCTTCTACTTCGTTTCTAAAACAAAAATCAGACATCCGTGTAGGCAACAGCCTCGTGGACCCAAGCACGAGCTACACAGAGAAGAACAGTCATTTCACTGATGCAGTTTTGAAATGTTAATTCTGAGGACGAGTACACACACATGTTCATCAGCACATCCCGTCTCCCCCCACGAAAGCTTCCCGCCATTCAACGCTGCCGACTAGTCTCTCCTCCTTGACTCTCCTCTTTAACCCTCTTTTCTTCACCTCCACTGTGTTCTTCCCCTGTCTGTGACCCTACACTCCTTTCTCTTCCTCTGCCCACTTACTACACAGTCCTCGAGGCCTTCTCTCAACACGGGGTATCCAGGGGACTGTGTCTAAGCACATGGTTTAACACGTCACAGAATAAGAACTTCCGGACCTTTCCTCTCCTGTATCTCCTGAGGTTTCAAATATTTAGATGAGAAGGAGTACCTCCAACATCCCTTCCTTAATGCTGTAATTTTACACCCTAACAATAGCTATAGCTTTAACATCACAAAAACTGAGCTACTGTCCCCCTTATGAATCATCGCCCCTTTTCATCCCCATTTCTATCAAGTGCCGTGTTGTCCTCCCAGCACCTCAGCTGTAACTGGATGCGGTGCTATGGCTGACTCCTCTCTCTTCTCCCCATAACATTCACTTTCCACTTCCACAGCAGGAGTCCTGATCCCTGATCCCTCTGCCTCTCACCTGGACAAAGCCTGCTCAAACTCCTCTATGACATCAGCCTCACTTCCCCTTCTCCAGTCTAGGCCTCGCCTCTAAATTTCAGGTCAACATAATAATGGGTCATCTTCACTTGGATGGCCCAGGTACCTGAAATTCTACATATCCAAACCAAATTTCTATTTTTTCCTTTTTCCTTTACAACCCACCTCCCTTATCTCTGGAAATAGATCCGTGAATTTTTTGTCCAAGCCAAAAACCTGGGAGTCATCCACAACTCCTACCTGTCCTTCAGACATCATCCCCAGTCAATGACAAAGGTTAATATGCATGATGATTCAGCTCCTGGGTTACTCTTCATTTCTGACCACCCAAGAGTTGAACTCCTCTTCTATTGTGTGGAATTATCACAGGAAAAAATAGCTACCCAGACAGAAACCAAGCATCTAAGGTAGAGAAAACAGCATAAATTATTTCTTGCCCATGGAAAGTAAGATGTACTACTTAGTACTTATGAAGCAGATGTATCTTCCCCATGCTCTTTCCTCATCCACCAGCTGAATGGAGTGGACTCTTGGGTCTTAAAGAACAATGGGGCCATAGATAGAAGAGCCTAGGACTCTGAATGAGCACTTGGAAGGCTGTCTACCAGGAATACCCTTGTTGGACTGTGACACGGTATAAAACAACTTTTATTGTGTCAAGCCACTGAGAATTCTGAGTTTATCTGTTACAGTACCTAAGGCACTCTCTGACACTGCCCAGCTCAGGCCACCATCATTTCTCCTCCAGATTATTGCGAGTGACTTTGAACTGGTTTCTGTGCCTTCAGTCTTGTTTGTATCCCCCTCAAGACTGTAAGCCCCACAAAGACAGAGAGGCCACAGAGGTCGGCTCTGCTTATTCAGTGTGTCCCCATCATGTAGCACAGTGCTGAGTATGCAATAGAAAGAAGACTAGGATCCTTTCTTTTCAATTATTCCCTAGCTCATATTCTCCTTTCTTGGTTTTCATTACCTACTGTCTCTTTCCCTCTCCCTTATTCGTATGCACATACACTCACACACACGTGAACCAACTCGAGCCCTCCTTCCAGTCCTCATGCTGACAATTCCCTCACATGTCCGCCCTTCCTGTTCCTTCCTACCAAGTCCCTCCCCTCTTTCACATTGCCTTATTGCTCAACTTCTGTGTGTTTTACTCTGACCTCATTTAGGACTGATTATTCTAGCATTCAGTTATCCTCCTGTTTCATGCACCTTGTTCAAGATCTCTGCTTGCATTTATGATAAATCCTGTCTGACCTGTATTCTTTTCATCTCCCATGCCATATTATACTCTCTTAGGGAAGAAATGAGATTCTCTTTTATACAGAGCTCCTTAGTGAATGCTCAATAAACACTCACTAAATCTAATAATTTGCTTTGCATGATACTCCACCTAATATCTTCTAAGATGCCTCTAGGTCTTAAAATCTTTTTTTTTTTCACACACTTCAATTTTAGGGATTTTAACAGAAATTGCACATAAATCTAAAGTGAAATACAGTATTTACCAAAAAAAAATCTATTACCTTCCCTGTGACTATAGTTTTTATAAAGGGGAAATCGATTGTTAGAGCATGAAATAAGCAATTAGGTCCAATGTAAAATTATCATTAATAACAATTATGAGTACTAATAATAATTTCATGTCTATTATAACCTGTGCCTGGTACATAGTAGATGCTCTATAAACATCTCATTTAATTACAACAACTCTGTAAAGTGGTCTTCTTACTGTTTCTGAATCATATCAGCTTCTTCCTGAGCTTCCTTTCTTGAAAGAGCCCATTACTGAGGAAGGGGGCTGTACCTGACGTCTGAAAGGCTCACTGCTGAGGGCTTCCAAAAGACACTGGGTTTGGCGAGAATGGCAGAGTATACTGAGGAAGACGCGCCGGGGTGACCCCCTCAGCCACTATGAATTTCATAGAGTGGCTGCTGGGAGGTTACAGGGAAATCCTGGAGGTGCCATACTTATTCCTAATATAGACGCCACGATCGCCACTGTAATCCACCCATCCATATGCTCCACTCATCACTCAGTCTACACACGGATGTCCAACACTTGGTCCACCAACTGTCATGGGTCATCTTAAGCCCATGGAAGCTGCGCCTCCAGTATTCCGGGATTGCTGAGACACAAGCCAGCCGAGGACCAGAATCTCTTCAAATCTCTTCAAAAATTTGCTTTAGCACTCAAAGAGACGTCATCTAGCTCCCAAGAAAATGTGTTGAAGCTTTCGGGCATGCCTCATCATGCTTTTAAAAAATTTATTTTTCATTTATTCCCTATACATTATCACTTTCTGTGCAGGCATCATAGATATTGTGCTGCACAAAAATAATTGATTACTCATGAGTGACAGAGTAATTGGCACTACCCTGGTTATTCAGCTATTTTTATGCATTATAATTACCAGCTTCAGTACACTAGACAGAATTTAATGTTCTCAAAAATTAATATTATTGAAGGACGACATGAAAGAATGTAATGTTCTTAAATTAAAACTTGTCACACACTGATAGAGTCTCACGCTGTTGGCTATTTATCAACATTTTGTTTTAATTATTTCAAACCCCTTTATCGAGTTGCAGAGTCTGTAGCTTATGTCAGTTCAGTACAACTGAATTCTAGTAAGTTTACAATCTGAATTGGAGTTTCCAGCAGTAATATTACATGTTTAGTGCGGTGTTGAAAGCCTATAACCTTTTGCCTACTGACCTGCATTATAGCTGTGACTTCCTTGAAAGAAAAAAAAGAAGGGGAAAAAAAAGAGTCATTTATATTTGATCTTAATAAGTTCCTGGTGTGCTGCAGCTGCATGAAATATATTGAATAAGAAGAATAACAACAACGATGCCTACAAACTCAAGAAATTCTACCTTCTGCACTGTGGTCCAGCTGTGATGCTGGAGACAGACCGCCTAGAATAAAAGATGTGGCTGTGGAGCTAAATCTGGCTCTTAACTTAATATCCTACCCAGGGTGATCGTACAAAGATAGGCTCTCTTTTGTTAAGCTTTTGATTGTATAAGGAGACCCCTCTCCCCTTTAAAATGATTTAATCCCAGTCTCCCAAAATGCTTATGACTTCATGAAACCTGGTTCTCTCTCCATCGCTGTGAATAATTCCTGTTCAGTCTCTTTCTTTCCTCTTTTATTCCATCTGCCTTTCTATCTGTAACAGCACAGGAAATTTTACATGTTTGTAACTGAGTGCCATTCCTCTGGGTGGGTCTTCTCCCCTTTGTCACAGTTTCTCAGTCGCCATCATTCACACCCCATATGAACTGCCAGGCCAACCTAGTCATCTGAGTGTAGCTTTCCTGACTATTCATCTCTCTTCATTTCCTTCATCCTTCCTTTCCATTCCTTTTATCTTTTTTCTCTTCCTCAGCAGTGGCCCAACATACAGAACTATAACATACTTAAAAACTCAATACTCAAGTGTTTAAATAGTACTTACAATTGCTTGTTCCTAATGCAAGAACCACATACATGGACTCTTCTTCAATCTTATTGCTTTCTTTAAAATAATAATTAAAGTTACATTTTACTGCTGTGGCTCCTGAATTGCTTCCTCCCTGCTCCCTGGGAGTTAGCAAAATCTCTTAATAGAAAATTATTTCCTCTCCCCAGTATAATTACTTACAAGATGTGAATCAAGGAATCATATAACATTTCACTATTATTAGCATTAAGAAAATTAGTTAGAAAAGACAGAGCTAGAAGCAATCTTAAATTTGGAGCCAAAATTCTAATATTTCTTCATTATCAGATTAATAGAGTAACATAATCTCAAGTAATTGACTATATTGTTCTAAATACATCGGTTTACTAATCAAACTGATATCTTCCAACTTGATTAACTTCCATAAATTTGCATTTTAAAATGCTTATTACCTCTTACTTTATACAAAAATATCAAAATGGGATGTAAACTTAAGATTATAGTTCTCACTATAACTGTAAGAACTAAAACTACAAAACTCTTAGAAGGAAACATAGGAGTAAATCTTTGAAATCGTGATTAAGCAACGATTTCTTAGATATGACACAAAAACCACCATGACGAAAGAAGAAAATAAACTGGACTTCATCGACATTAAAATCTTTGTGCTTTAAAAGACACCATCAAGAACATAAAATGATAACCCACTGAACAGGAGAAATATTCACAAAGTATATATCTAATAAGGGTCTAGTATCCAGAATATATAAAGAACTCCAATAACAACCCAATTAAAAAATGGGCAAAGATTTTAAATAGCTATTTCTCCAAAGATGACCAATAAGCATGTGAAAAGATGCTCAACATCATTAATTTAAATAAATACAAATTAAAATCAGTGCGAGATGCGACTTCACACCCATTAGGCTGGCTACAATCAAAAAGATAGAAAATAACAACTGTTGGCAAGATGTGGAAAAATTGGAACCCTCAACATTGCTGGTAGAAATGAAAAATGATGGAATAGCCACTTTGAAAACAGTTTGGCAGTTCCTCAAAGTTAACCATGGAGTTAATGTATGACCCAGCAATTCCACTCCTTAAAATACCCCCAAATTTTGAAAATATACATCTACACATAAACTTGTACATGCTGTTCACAGCAGCAGTATTTACAATAACCAAAAATTAGAAACAACTCGCATGTCCATTGATTAATTAAGAAATAAACAAAGTGTGGAATAGTCATACACTGGATATTATTCAGCCAGAAAAAAGCAACTGATTCGCACTACGACACGGATAAACCTTGAAAATTGTATGCTAACTGAAAGAAGCCAGACACAAAAGGCCACATAGTGTACGATTCCATTTATATGAATTGTGCAGAATAGGCAAATCCATAGAGACAACAAGCAGATTAGGTTGCCAGAGTCCGGGGAAGCTGGGAATGGGAAGTGACTGCTAATGGGTGTGGGATTTCTTTTTAGAATGATTCAAATATTCTGACACTAAATAGTGTCAACTCTGAGTATACTAAAACGATTGAGTTGTATACTTTAAAAGGGTGAACATTACAATATGTAAATTACATCTCAATAAGCTGTATTTCTTTGATTGGAGGTAATTTGTGCTCTGATCAGCAAAGGAGTCCCCAGAGATGGAGACTTGGGGTGTCTAAGACCTGGAGGGGACAGAGTTCCATTCCAGAATGCCAAGGTCACTCTGGCCTTTTTCTTTTTTTTCTTAATTAATTCAGAAAATCAGCTGTGTAATGATGTTACTTTAGATACTTTAGGTAAATTTACTTCTTTCAACCTCAGTTTTCTTTTTAGGGTATTCACCCAAGGGAGTTAGAACCTAGACATGAAGAGTGCATATTAGAGTCGGCCCTGTTACTATTTTAACCCAGCTCTATTAGACAGGAGACTTTGGTCATGTTACTTAACCTTGCCAAGCCTCGTTTATCCTCACTGTAAAGTGGGGATAATTACACACAACCCAGAGATTGTAGAGAATGAAACAATATGCACAGCATTTATTCAGGTCCTTCCTTAACAGGCACTCTGTAATTGCAGCTGTTATTACCTCAAAGACCCCTTCCAGTTCTATAATTCTCTGAGATATCAAATAGAATTACAATTTAAGTGGTATATATAATAAAAATAGGAAAAAAAAACAGATATCGCTGAAGTTGACTTGATATAGAGCTTAAAATAAAAAAAGGCAAAGTCTTCTTGTCATTTTGTGCAAGTATTCCATTACAGCAGTATGTACTTAAATGCTTTTTTTTATCTTCTGCCCATTGTCTGATTTCCCAGATAAAGTGTCCAGTAAGATTTGATGTGGTAGTTAATTTGTGCTGAATACACAAACATTTTCCTTCCATACTCTGGCTAGATTCCAGGCCAAGACTTTCTTATCACACTTAAGATTGCTCTGGCAGGTCACAAAATGGTTGGATGTGCAAGTGTAAGTCTGCAGTAAGCCACGGTGATAAGTACTATTCTGTGTGCCCCTTATGTTTTGAGCCAGAGTGAAGACACTTTGATGATGGTTTGGGTTTTTCTTTTCTTTTTTTTTTATTAAATAATTTTGATGCCCATGTGTTTCATGCACTATTTCTTAATTACCAAGCAAACATTACTGACATCATTTACAAAATGATAAAATTACAGGGACATCTCCACCAACTGTTTTGACAGACTGGCTTCTGGATCTCAAGGTTTCTTCCCTTTAATTCAAGCAATAATTTATCTAAAAGTTAATTATCCACTATTAGTTCCCCTGCTGAGCTAGCCCAGCAGTCTAAATGGAGAGTGAAGAAAAGGCGGAAATCTTCCAACTTACCTTCAATGCAGCCACTGATTTTCTTCAGAAAATAGAGAAACGGAAGTAATACTAAAGGAGAGTCTCAGTAATAAAAACAAAAATAACAACAAATTCCTGCAAGAAAAAATCCTTAAGACCTAATTGCAAGATGATGTGGTCTCATTTCATTTTTAAATGAATACATGCTACACTAAGAAACAGCAGCCTGTGATTACATCTATCCCTCTCAGCCTGTAAACATACCATAAAATAAAAACATTCTGGTGTTCATAGGTCATTTGCAGTTACCTTACCAACACAGGGAGAGGGAGAGCAGATATAAACTTCAGATAATTTCTCTAAAGCTTATTAGGGCTTCTACAGCAAGATTGTCCTTCATCTCCAAAGGTACCCATGGGAAATAACAACCCATGAACACAAACAAGTGACACATCATGTGGAATCATAACTTTGAATAAATGAAAATGCTACCATTCAACAAATTATTCCACAGCACCAGTAACTGGTACATTATGCAGGCCTCATATTCAAAACACTGAATAGAACATTACTCCATCTTGATCTTGTTTCGCCATCTGTGAGACTCCACAATTAACGTGCCCTACCATTTTGTTGAACTGGAATATTGCATGCAGGTTCACAAGCTTTGTGATATATATACTTAATAGATAAACTGATTCAGAAAAAAGAACCAAATTCTAGAAAATTGGGAGCATATTAAAATAAAAATATTTGGCAAATAGATAACCTGTTATAAAGTCTAGGTGCCTGCATACTTTTTTGAAAGGAGAGGAGCTCCAGAGCCAGATGAGCTCCGAATTTTGTACTGTTCAGCTGTAGGACCTTGGACAATTTAACTTTTCTGTGTTTCACTTTTCTCATAAGTAAAATGAAAATAAGAATAGTATGTATCTCATGGGTCATAAGGAAAATTAAATGAGTTAACATGTAAAAACACTTAGAAGAACATCTGATGCATGGGAAATACTATACAGGAGTCAATTGTCATTATTTCTATGGCACTAGAGATGAGATTCCAGTGGGGTATCATTTTAGCATGACCAGCACAAAATGAGCCCCTTGACTTGGCACTTCGGGATGTTTGGACCCCAAAATCTAACCTGACTAGTGATCTGGACCAGCAAATGAGCCCTTCTGTTAGCAATGTAAGAAGGAGCTAATGAGTTCTCTATTGTTCAGGAACCTTCAAGTCCTGAGCATCCAGGGGATAGGGAAGAGCGCGCTCTGGATCAGCAAACATTAATTAAGAGATGCCATAAGGAGACCATCCATGCATTACCACTCTGCAGAAAACTGTGCTCCAGTAGCAGCTACCTATTACAGCATTTGTAAAACATATGACTCAGAAAGCACTTCAAGGTCCAGTAACAGTTCCGAATCCTTGAGTGTGAGTTACCTCTGCACTGTAGAGGTGCAGATTCAGAAGAATAATGAGTTGAACTTACATTAACTATATCCTAGAAGTAGTCTTTTTTTTTAAACTAAATATCCTTGATATGAGTCTGCTTATTTACTACTTGTATGTTTTCCTACATCTTTGTTTTTTGAGTTGCTTGGACTCTAGGCAATGAGGACTTTATCGTGTCCTCTTTTTCTGTGAGATATATTATTTACCCGGCCCCGCACCAGACCACATACACTGATGACTCCCTGAACGTAGCATCCCAAAATCAAATATCCAGACCTCGCAGTAAGCACTGGAATAGCAGTTCCCAACATTTTCATTTCTAAGAACTTTTATTTTCTTTCCCTCCAAATGATGTATTGAAAGATTCTACCTACTGTAATATAATCACTGGCTATCCATTTACTTGTTGAAGGACATCTAAGTTGTTTCCAATTTTTAGCTATTACAAATAAAACTGTTATGAACATTTGTGTACAGGTTTTTGTGTTGTTTTCATTTTCTTCTGGGATAAATGTCCAAGAGTACGATTGCTTGGGTGTGTGGTAGTTGTATGTTTTCTAAGAAATTTCTAAATTGTTTTCAAGGGTGGCTATACCATTTCACATGTCCTCCCATCAGTGTATGAGTGACCGTTTTATCCACATGCTCACCAGTATCTGAAGGTGTTATTATTTTTCATTGTAGCCATTCTGACAAACATGTAGTAATATCTCCTTGTGGCTTTAATTTGTGTATTTCTAACGACTATACTGATTTGTACATCTTTTCATAAGCTTATTTTGCCATCTGCATATCTCTTCAGGGAAATGTCTGTTCATAACTTTGGCCCATTGTCTAACTACATTGTTTGGTTTTTACTGCTGAGTTTTGAAAATTCTTTATATATTCTATAATCCGGTCCTTTATCAAATATATGGTTTGCAAATGTTTTCTCCCAGTCTGTAGCTTATCTTCTCATGCTCTTCACATCATCTTTCACAAAACAAAAGTTTTTAATTTGGTGAGGTCTCATTTCTCAAATTTTTCTTTTATAAATCTTGCTTTCTGTCAGGCTTGAAACCCCACCCCAGGAGTCACTGCACTAGGACTAAGGTAACCAACTCCTTCGGGTTTGTCTGGCACTTCCCTGGGGTTAGCTCTGAAAGCTCCAGATTCAGGGAAACCCCTCAGTCCCCAACAAACCAGGAGAGCTAGAACCAATGGAATCCTGTCCCTTTTTTGCTCCAAAGCAGCCTCAGTTGCATAGTAGAGGGGTTAGTCCCAGGTAGACACCACATCCTATGACATAGAATCAGGATATGATGTCACAGACACATGAGTAGTTGTGATGCTACAAAGTTCAGATGTGCATACACGGTAACCACCATTTTTTCTCTCACTGTGATGGGCATGATGCTCTGGAAAGGCAGGCTGTCAGGGAAAGAGAGGTCCATGTACCTGGTCAGCCCACTGTCTTCCCCATGCTTTGGAGTCTGTCTGTACCTGAGGTAGCAATTCTTACAGTTCCCACCCACATCACTTCGAGTCCTTTTCAATCCTTTGGACCAGGGGTCCTCCGTCCTAACTGCACACCAGATTTCCCTGAAGGAGTGCTTTAAAAATGCTGATGACTGGGCCCCACCCCAGACCAATTAAATGTGGCTCTGGAGGTGGGAGTGGGGGCCAAGCATCTACCAGTTGAAAAAACTCCTCAGGTGATTCCAATGAGCAGCCAGGGTTGAGACCCTCTGCTCTAGAAGATAAACTGCTTGAGAACGATGATGAGATCTGTTTGCCACCATCGTACCCACGGCATATAGTAGGCATCAGATATCTATTTGGTAATTTAAAGAATAAATGACAAATATAGAAATGATCAAAGACTGGAACCCAGTACCACTTACATTGTCTCTTCTGTTTGAAACTGAAAATCAAGTGTAAGATAGACCACAAGATAAGCCTCCCTAAAACTTGACTGTCCCCAGCTGTTCCCGATCTCCCAAAGAGCTACTGAAGTTGAAAAGTCAAAAAATCCCCCATTGCATCAATGGGCATTTTTATTTCCATCACTTTACAGATAGAAACTTTGGCTCTGGGACAGTGAGAGCTGTACCTCATCTCTAGGTAAATGAGAATCTAGAGCCCCTGGCAGCATCGGCATCACCAGGGAGCTTGTTAGAAATGCAGATTTGCAGGCCCTATCCAGAACAACAGAATCAGAATGTGCATTTTAACAAGATCTCAGGGCATTCCCCTGCTCATTAAAGTTTGAGAGAGAATTAGCTGGCTCCCCTGGGAGGGGCCTCAGCCTGGGACAGTGTATGGAGGCAAAGAGACCCTCTGGTGAGGTTGGGGAAGGGGTGGAGCAACACCCAGAGGCCAAATCCCAAAGCTTTGTGTCCTTCACAAAACCCCCAAAGCAACTAAGGACATGATTCCTTAACTTCTCAAGTGTAAGCCCTGAGCTTGAAAGATTGATAAGCAGGCAAACCAACGCAGCAGAGGAGAATAACCTATAGACACCAGAGAGTGTGTTTATTTTTACTTCCTGAAGGATCTGAGGGAAGACAGGGCCATGAACAGGTACTAAGTATCAAAGAACACAATCCGTCTCTGAATTACTCTGCAGCTCAGGCAAGCTCTTTGGGGTTTGCTCAGGGAGACAGGGTGGGTGGGCCTCTCCACTCCCTCCCCCACGTGGCCAGAGTTTTGTAATTCCCACATGACGTCCACTGTGCTGGGCAATCCCCTCACAACACCAAAGGACAACACTAAGATCTCTTAGGAGCCCTTGCATGCCTTCGCCCAACCCCCATAGTTTAGTTAGCGTATCAGCATCCTCACCAACATTTGCCATCTGTGGCCATTATTTTCATCACTTACTTCATCCTAAAAGCAGCCTTCTATGGGGTTTGCAAAAGGAGTGGCTGTGCTGTCTTTTCTTTCGTAGAGCAGGGGAATTTACACCTGCGAGGAAATGATTTATTTTTTGTAAATTCTACATTCCGATTGTACCCTTTTATGCAATTTTCTCCAGATTCTGTCATCACCGATGCATCTTTTCCTGCAGAGGCAATAGCTGACAGCCTGCCACCAGAAGTTCATGTGGAACAACTCCCAAACCAGGGTGAACATCTTGGGAAGAGCTAAAAGTTCAACTCACTCCATCCTAAGTGCCTGTCTGCCCTCAACATAACATAATTACATAGACACAGAAACACAGAATGAGAGAGCTCAGCCAGACACTGTGTTGAAACAATTACGCCTTGCCCTTGATGAAATTGCTTAACCCATTTTCTTCTTTACAACATCATACACGGAAAAGATTTTTTTGTGCCCGGGGCCATGGCTTGAGGCAGTTTTTGCATTCTGCATCAGGAGGAAATTGATTAATGTGAATGTTTTAGCTGTGGTTGTTGTTTGTGTATAAACTTTTGTTAAAACAAGTACGGCCGAATAAATGACCTTTATGTAGACACCTATTAAGGCACTAAAAGGCTTGGCTACATTCATCTGAGACGCATACACATAACGAGTGGAACAATGAGGGGATCAGCAGCTGCAAGGGGTTGAATTGAATTCTTCAACAATAGAAAAGTTTTTCAGACCCAAATACCAGCAATCAAAGAGAATTTTTGCAGATAATCCGAGAGAAAGAAAATAATAAAATTTAAAAAAAAATGCTAGCCAACTTCGCACCAGCCAGCAGAAGGTTGCCATCTGAAACATGTCAGCTTAAGAGCGGACCCTACCGCACCATTCTTTAGCCCGACTGCAGTATTCAGGACTGTTTCCCCAAATAATCCCAGATGGCATGCCACAAAATTTCAATTCATTTTAAAAGCTTTCTTTGCTGTTATTATGTGATTGAAAGTGCAAAAGCAAGTTGCCATTCTCATGGCACTATTTGCATTGGCTATTATCCCCTAAAATCCCCTTTAAACAGCTACATTGTCAGCCCGTAGGCCTCATTTAGAACTACAAAAAAAGCCCAGATTAATTCGATCAAAGAAAGAGCCAAGTACAAAATGCACTTTTCAAATTGTATCAGAGTGGGTTCGCTTTACAGATCGCTTCGGGGCAGGAACCGCAGGGGGAAAGAAAGCCCTGAAATAAAGCTTGGTTACGAAGCGAAATAACTAGGGTTGGCGCCTTCGCTGAGTTGTTTGAGCACCTCGAGGCGAGCTCGCCAATTAAAAGTTCTCAGAGGGAAATAGATTTAAATATAAATGCTGAAACAGACCCCCCCCCCAAACGGCAGCGTCACCTTCGCTCCCCTGGCCCTCGGCCACCATTCTTAGGGGGCCGCTTGGAGCCTGGCGTGGGGGGACCTGGTGAGCGGTGGGCATGTCTGCGGTCTGCGACCCTGACCTCAGCCACGGGACCTGCACTTGGAACCATCTCCCTCCATCCAACTCGTTTCGCCCCGTCCCCAGAGAAAATGTCCTAAATGCAAATAATCCGCTGGAAACCCCGAGAAAGCGGAGGTGCCAGGATTTCTTGGCACCAAACTTGCTAAGGCTCAGGTTGGATCCGGGCTCCTCGCAGGCTGCACGCCCACCGGCCGGCCGCGGGCTGTGCTGGTTTGGTTTCGTCTCACCTGGGGGTCTGGAGCTGGGGGAGGCAGCCGCGGTGAGCCGAGCTGGAGGTGCGGTTGCTTAGGGGCGCTCCATGAGTGTCCTGGGCAGGGTCCGCGGCATCCGCTGCCGCTGGAGCTGGGGCGCGCCCAGCAGTGCCCTGCAGCGGCTGCCCCTGTGCGCCCAGGACACTGCGCTCCGCGGGACGCGCTGCCCGGACGTGGGGCGACAGACTCGTGCGGCGCGAGGTGCGGTGGCCTCTTCGGGGCCCGCGCGGGGCAGGGCCGGAGGGCGCTGGAAACCCGGGCAGCTGCAACCAATGCAAAAGTCGCTCGCAGGAGGGAGGGAGGCAGCAGGGACGGCTTCCGCGGGGCCAGGAGCGATGAACTCAAAGTCCTGGGCTGTCGGCTGTTCCCCAGACCCACCCCGGGAAACAAAAGGACATCGTGCTGCTCGAATCACGTCACTTATAATGTTTAGAAAGGGCACACTTAGCACAAAACGCTGGTCCTGGTCTTCTGGGTCGCATGCTTAGCTAGAAATGCTCAGGGCTAAGCAGGTGTTCCAAACGCACATAGGTGTTCCCACCCTGCCAACAACCCAATCCTCAGAAGCAGCCTGAGGATTATCTAGAGGAAATAAATGTGGATTTAAAAAACTCTGCGCACTGGAAATATGACCTCACCTCCCACCCCTAAAGGCAGGAAGAGGAGAGTGGTGAACACACATGCAGGAGAGGGAATAAAAGATCAAATTGTTTTCAGTGAAGAAAAACATTCAATTTCCCCCAAGTCTTCTAAACAAATTATTTGGAGTCGTCCCTGATGATCCTAACTTTTAACTACCGCTACACAGTATGAAGAAAAACAGATCTGGTTTTTGGAGATCTGTACAAACTTTCTGAAATTCTGCAAACCTAGACCTATAGAGGGGAAAGACAACTATTCAATATGCGACAAACTATGTCACGATGAGAGAAAACACAGTCATTTATTTTAGTGGTATTCCAATAGACTCTTAACTAACTGAAATGGGAATGTCTCCTGCGACTATTTATGTAGGTCTCACTGGAACCCTAAATGAAAATACAATTACTTCCCTTTGATGGTAAATATCTGTAAACATTTGAGTTGAGAATACTCCAAACAAAATAAGAGAGAAATCGTTCCGTCATTGCTACCACCACTGTCAGGGTTCAGAGGTCTGTGGTGATCCTACCAGGATTCTTGAGGACACTAAGGCACAGCCTTTGATTTGGGGTTTTTTGTTGTTGTTGTTGTTTTGTGGGGTTTTTTTGGCGGAGGGTGGGGGGAAGGGAGCCATGGAGGGCAAGGGAATAAGGGAAAAGGTGCCATGATATATTGTAAAAGTCTCCACTCTTTGTTAGGAGATCTGAATTCTGGTCTTGGCTCTGCCTCTAACTAAAAGAATGACCTTGGGCTAGTCACTTTCTCTTTCCATGCCTTAACTTTCCTCATCTATAAAACAAGAAGGGTAAACTAGGTGATTTCTAAGGTCCATCCCAGAAGTAACATCAAAGAGTGATGAGTGTTCCTCTGGAGCAGGGGTCCCCAACCCCCAGGTCATGGACCGGTACCACTCCGTGGTACCTGTCTGTGGTCTGTTAAGAACCAAGCCACACAACAAGTGAGCAGCAGGCCAGCAAGAGAAGCTTCATCTTTATTTGCAGCCACTCCCCAGCGCTAGCATCACCACCTCAGCTCCACCTCAGATCATTGGGCATTAGATTCTCATAGGAGCACCGGTCCCCTAGTGCCAAAAGGTTGGGGACCGCTGCAGAGAATGCAAACAATAGTAACGTGATGGTTCTAAATAGAGTTTCCTACCTTATGTGCTTTCTATATAACAGACTAGGTTCACTAGCACAGGTTGGGGCTTGGAAGATGTTCCCTTGCCCTCCTAGAGGCTCTGGTCATCTCTGCGCTACATACATGAATTAGCCTCAGTGTGGTCAATTTAAAATTAGCCATGAGGCTCCTGGCAGTCAGCTGCACCAGTAGACCCCAAATCTGATTCCTCCATAGGAAAGCCTACTTTACCATCTGGCCATTGGGCCCGAACTGTTTGTCCTCTAAAACAGCCTCTGTTTTCATTAGTCAAATGGGAAAACAATAATTTTAAATAATTTTAAAAAATTATTTGACAAACATATCTCTTAGGCATTTCATATCTGCAAGGAAGAAGCCTTGTTTTAGTTGTAAATTCTTCCATCACAAGTATCAGTACCCATGCCTTCAGGTCAAGAAATAGTTACTGAGATCCTATTTTGTACCAAGCACTATTCCAAGTACAGTAAATACAAAAATGAAAAAGAATGACAGGTTCTCTGCTCTGATGCAGCTCATGCTCTAATGGGGCCAGGGAGAGACAATAAATAAGCAAAAAGAAAATTAGAAATACAGTGATGGGGCAGAAACTGGATGAGCTGCGCTGGATTGAGTAGACTCTTTAGAAGAACTAGCCATGTACAGGTCAAGGAGAAGAGCATTCTGGACAGGGGGAACAGCTGGGGCAAAGTCCTCAAAACTTGGGACAGAAAGAAAGCTAGTGTGGCTAAAATGCAGTGGTGGAAGAAGCTAGTGGTATAAGATAAAGTCACAGAGGTGAGCAGGAACCAGACCACGTGCATCATTGGATTTTATACTAATATAGGAGGGAGCATATCGGAGAGTTTTAAGCACAGTAGTAACATGATCTGCTTTCCATTTTTTAAAAAATTTCTCCTTCTGATGTATGACTAATACATTCTAAGTGGAGCAAGAACTATTAGGAGGTTATTAAACTAATACGAGCAAAAGTAAAGGTGACTTCAAAGTGGAAGTCATAATGAAGATGGAGAAAAGTAGATTCAAGGTATATCTTGGGAGGTTTGTTACTGGAGCAAATGGGGATGAGTCAAGGGGAGAAGACTGGAGGTAAGAGAAACGAGTTTTAACTTCTAGATGTTAGAATTGAGAAACTCGTTGGTGGAGAAGGAAGTCTAATGGGGTGAGAGAAGAATTAAGAGTTCTGTTACAGCAACATTAAGTTTGAGATGCCACATTAAATGTCCATGTGACGAGATCAAGTAGGTAGTCAGACACATGAGTTTGAAGCTGCAGGGAAAGGTCAAGGCTGAAAATGAGATTTCTGAGTCATTGGGACAGAATAAATGACAGCCGTAGGTAATAATTCTGATTAAGACACTACATCCCAGGGATAAATGGAGCAGAAGCCCTCTGATCCAGTTCAGCAGGAGCCTGTAGTTGGTTGATTAATCAAACAATTCTTACATGCTCCTTCAAAGCTGTTGGTCTCAGTTGGACCTAGGCCTTTTAGTCGCTCGTTCTGGACCCAGCTGCCACAACCCAACAGCACCTACTTTGTGCCCCCACACCATACATACCTCTCACATCCAACCCCCAGGCTTTTCCTCAAGACCACCCTACTGAGGCCGGCCTGCTCGGCTACCACATCTGAGCAATTGGGAAAAGTGAGGAGATTAATGCCTAATGAGGGGAGTCTTTGAGGGAGGCAATATGACAGACAGCTGGCAGAGACATTGTTCTCATTTCCACCTTCATATGGACTGTTCTATATATATAAAAAAAAAAAATTAGAGTCTGCCTGTCAGAAATTATCTCACAAGACTGAGAAATCAGTCACTCCTAAATTCAGGTGGTGTCCAGCTGAATAATGCATGCTCGTAATTCCTCACTCTGCCCTCCTGCCTCACTCTCGCTTGTCTCTCACTCCTCTCCCTGGGATTGTGTTCAGAAGGAGAGAGTCCAAGCTGCTCTGCCACCTGACCACTCAGCAGATTTGATGGTGCTAGAACTATCTGTGGTGGATAAGAATGCTGTGTGGAGTCTCTGGGAAGCCTCGGCAGGAGACCAAGCACAAATCGCTAGGGTTAGAAAACAATGCCTGGCTTTTGTGATCAGGAACTATGTTCCATTTGAAAAAGAGCCCTGGGGTCACAGTAGGAAATGACTGACCTTGGGACACCAACTGACTATGCAAGTGACTGTGAGAATTGCCCATCAACTTGGGTATGATTAGAATCACTGACTCATGAGTTCAAGCAAGTACAGTAATCCATTATATGATGGAAAATGGTATATTCAGAATTGGGCCTGAGCAAGTCTAGAAGATACGAGTAAATTGAACAGGTAGCCCAGATCCCCATTCACCTACCTCTATTGCATTAATACCTCTTCCCCCAACTCACTCCCATCGCCTCATAGAAGATTCCTTAACACCAAATAACAGAGGAAGAAAGGATTCAGGCCTGGTTCATAGATTGAAAAGTAACAATATATTAATGCAAAACAAAAACAAAATAAAACTAATAAATAAAACAAAATTAAATTAAAAAATAAGAAGCTGCAGCTATATCACTCAGGGTGGGTGTAAAGGATGGCGATGAAGGGAGATTCTCCCTGTAAGCACAGCTGAGCAGTGTACTTGATGATCCACTCCATATGGAGTGGTCTCACGTACAGATATACAGATTTCTGGGCAGTGGGTCAAGTCCTAAAAGAAATGAGATTACCATATTGAGAATAAGGAGGTCTGAGGAAGAGGTATGTGGAGGGATCTAAGGAAGCAGACACTAAGCGTTCAGATCTTTGTCTCTCCTGTTAATGCTCACCTGGCAGTGACCCTCCCAGAAAAGGATCTCACCAACCAGATGGATAGGGTAAGAGCCAGTCTTTCTTTCTTGGCCACCACAGTGCTCGTGCAATAGATGTATGCTATATCCATAGCCTCCATCCACGCTAGCACACTCTGGATGGGCTAAACAGCATACATCAACCCTCGCTGAGATTAAGACAGCCACTACCACTGCTGAATGAACATACAACCTGCCAACAGCAGGGACGGACCCTGAGATATTGACGTGACACTATTCCTCAAGGAATTACACTTATATCTCTCTCCACCCTAAATGGAACAGTAGTCGTTCCTTCCAGATTTGACTGCTTTAGATAAGGTTTTTCTTTCCTCTCCACAATGCCTCCAATAGCACGACCATCTAAGGTTTATAATGCCCATTCTATTGGCACCATATTACACAAATGTTGCCTTAGTCTGGGGACCCATTTTGCAGCAGTTGGAGCGTGACAGTGGGCACACGACCAGGCTGGACTGTCTTATCATATGCCTCATCACCCTGAAGTATTCAGGCTAATGGACAGTGCAATGGCCTATTAGGACTCATTTAAGGTGCTGGAATTATTACACTTTATTCCAATCCATGGTTCAGGCATTGAACCAAAAGGCAGTATGTGGTTCTGTGTCTCCAATCGCTAGAATGCCCAAGAAAAAGAACCAGTGGGTGGAAATAGGATTCGCCCTTCTCACCATGACTCCCAGTAACTCGCTCACAGAATTTGTACTTCCCATTCCTTTAGCCCTAGGCTCTGCTGTTAAAAATCCCGATCCTGGCTGAGGATACTTCTACCAAGAAAAACAGCAGAGTTCTACTAACCTTGAAGCTTCAACCCCTCCTTGGTCACTTTCACCTCCTCATTCCAGTAGACAAACAGGCAAATACACACGTTTATTTCCAATTACCCTGAAAAGCTAGGATCCAGGCTACACAATGGGGTCAGGAACTGTATATCTGAAACTCAGGGGGCTCACTGGGGTATCTCTTGTTGCTTCCATGCCCAATGATAACAATTGATGAAAAATTGAGCAACCAGTACCTGACCAAGCTAAGGCAACTAAGGATTCAGATCCCTCCAGGATGAAGCTCTAGGTCACTCTACCAGTAAAGAAACCCAGACCAGGCAAAGTACTGGCCAAGGGAGAGAGAAATCTAGAATGAGTGGTGGAGGACTGAGATAATTAAAATCTCTTATAACCAAAAATCAAGCTGTGGCATCGCCGACTTCAGTCCATTTTGTTCTCTTACCTAAAATCTTTCGTTGATCATAGCTGGCTACCACCTTGAAGGTAACTGAATTACTGAGCTTGCAACTCCTTTCTCAGAGAAGACAAAGACATTTTTCCAGAAAGGAAGGTCACATGTCATCATAGTGTGAGGGCCAGATATAGCGGGAGGGCAGAGACTATTTGAGAGATGCAAGAACTGTATCAGCACCTCGTATGTGGCAGTCCCGATTTTCTTGGTCTCACCTGTCCTGAGGGCTTTGGCCAATTATTCCAGACATAGCAGCAAGTGCAGTGACCTCCTCCCTGTGGCCTGACCCACTTTAGGCAGAGAAAACCTGGTGGCACTTGCCCCATGCCCATGCTGCACACTCCTACCCCTTGCCCCAGGATATCCCTACTGACACCAAGGCATGATGCACACAGACCCACATAGTGCCCATCAGGGCTAGCTGCATAGTTTGCAGGGCCCAGTAGAAGTGAAAATGTGAGGTTGCATGTTCAAAAAGCAGAAAAAAGCTTTTTCCTTTCTTCAGTGTCTTTTTTGACCAGTCATGGTATATTTTACCTGTTATTTAATGTTGCTTTCTGTCAAGCACAGAGATACTAGGTGAGCGCAGACTCTCCCAAGTACCCAGGGCACCACCTCATGACTCAATGCTCACAGCACTTATTCCTGATCCAGCTCTCCCCATGCTGGCATGCAGGCCTCCACCGGGGCAAAGAGTAGTAGTGGGGGTTAGGGTGGAGGGGAGCAGGCTGCTGAGAACCCACGCCAGGGAGGTAGGGAAGAGACCCCTTGCTAGCAGAAGCTCCAAGCCCCCCAGCTCATGCGTCATTGTCCCCCAGACTTCACTTACAAATTCAGAAATAAAATTATTAAGAACGTGAAGGCAGTGACTACAGGGCATCAAACTCCAAGAGTGGCGCCCCGTGCTGAGCACAGGCCCTGCATGGCCGCGTGGGTCACCGGCCCAGGAAGGCGCCCATTCGTGCCTCACTGGGAATGCAAACGCGAGTGCAAGAGTGTTAACCAACTTTTAACCAATGTGAGATGGGAGACAGGTAAGTTCTTCTTCCTCCTTACTACGGACCATCTGGAAAGCAGCCATTTACGCAGCCTCTCCGAAAACACTTCCATACCAGCGAGAAATCAGTCACACTTGATTCCAAGTGCAGGCGACTCCACTGGGCATTTTCATATTAGTTCTCCCTCCTCCTCACCTCATTCCCCTTCTCTTCATCCTGTTTGGATCGCATTCCTCATTAAAGTAATAGCACTTAAGCCATTTCCACAGGCTGTTTTTGGGTAATCCAGGCTAAGACCATCAGTTAATTGGAAACAAGGAAGAAGGAAACATACTTTAAATATTTTATTTTGATTTAAGTGTTTTGTTGTACTTTAGAATATTATTTTAAGCATGCATTCATTTGCCAGTTTCCCAAAGGTGTTTTTTTTTTTGTTGTTGTTTTGGTTTTTATTTAAAGACCGGATCTACTGATTGGAGTTCTACTTCGTCTTCATCGACTGTATAACCATATCATTTGCAGTTTATAGACTTGATTTGTTTAAAGTAAAAAAGAAATAATTTAAGATCCTTTTAAAGCAACTTGAATGCATACTTCCTCTAAATTTTTATAGATTTTTTTCTGATCTTTAACTTCTCCTTCCAAACTTAAATCGGGAGCATTATTTCAGTGAGCACCTATATCAAGTCATTCCAAAGCCTCAGCTTAGTTCACAGGAACAATTCCTTTTGAACTACTTTTTTCATAGGTTTGTGTAATAATTAAATTAAAATCACAAAGACATTACATACAAACAAGCTGAAGCATAAACAGGATTACATTCTTACAGTTGTAAAGACAATCACAAGTATAATATGGATAAACAGGTTTGAGAACAAATATAACCTGTACGGCCCTCCACTAAGTGACCAAGGACCCAAGTGCCATCCGGCTCACTCTCCACCATCCCTAGTATGGGATCCTCATCCTCATGGTTTAAGAGGGGCTGCTGGAGCTTCAGTCATTGCATCTACATCCCAGGAGGCAGAATGGAACAAAGGAAAAAACCAGGAGTACTCTGTCCCTAAAAGAGAGCCTTTACAGAAAGCCCGCACACTTCCTTTTAACGTCTTACTGTCTAATAGTCACGTGATTTTATAGCTGCAAGGGAACTTGGCAAATACCTTTTAGTTTGAGGCAAAATATGCCCACCTAATTATTTGAAATGCTGTTGCTAAGGAAGAAGAGGAGAACAAATATTGGGAGACAATAGGCAGACTCTATCACCTACGATAACTGTAAAATCAGCCCTGCCATTACACAACCCTCAAATTTAAAAATCTCTGTGCATAAAATTTCTAGACATTGCCGTAGTAAAAATATACACAGACTTAGCTTTCTTTGGAGAAATAAGAATTCCCATTTTTCATGAGATTTTAAAACGGAAAAGGGAGAAGAAAAATACCCTTTACTGAGGCCTATTATATGCTAAGCGCTGTGTCTTTGCATCAGTCGTCTCTCTGATGCTCCATCACCTGGGCGATGGGAAGTCTTTCTTTCTCTAATAGGCAGGATGGGTTAGATTTGATGCAGTAAGAAAACCCACTGGTCACTTGTGAGGAGGGATGAGGAAGTAAAAGAATCACACAAGTTCCTATAGGTCAAAGCAAGGGACATGACCACACCTAACTTCTAGCAGGTGACCAAGTGCCCAGGAAACGAGACATCAGTGACTAAAGATCCAGGGCCAGAAAGAGTTCCTTGAGGCCAGAAGCAGTGTCTCACCACCTTTGTCTCTAGCATCTGGCCCACATTCGCACACATCCAAGGAGCCTGATGTTTGCAGTGAGTTGTTAAACATGCTAAATAGACATGTTTAAATAGCCCCAAATCTCTCATGTGAACCTCCATTATTTTTCAGAATCACTCCTCTCCTGAAAGAATTAGCTTCTGCAGCATTTTTTTCCTAGAATTCATCCAGGTGGTAAAACGATACGAACTCACTAAATGTGGTTCTGCCCGACGCATCTGCATTGTCGCCGCCAGGGGACAGCGTGGGCACCAGCCCTCTGCTGGAGGGACCGCCCGTTCTGGCTGCTGTCCTGAAGTGCAATTTGATGTCAAAATTCCGTCTTTAATCTGCCCTTTTACAAGGCAGTAATAACAAATGCTGTTATGGGAATTACATTTTTATGATGATTAGGTTATCTAGCAGACTAATCGCTTTTACTTTTATGAAGAGTTAAGTGCACCACGCTGTTGGTGTTGTTATTAGGGATCGTCGGCTAAATAATGTAAGCTGTGCTGTTCATGTCAGTTCTTAATTACTGCTGGACTTGTACAGTAGGATAGAGTTAATGATCTTTTCTGTCACATCTCTTCTGTAATGTGATGATTTTTGTGAGCTTCCTCCTCCTAATTGCATAAAACAACTAAAAATATTCTCCTAAGACAAAAATAAAAGATGGATAACTAAATAATGATGAGTCAAAACCCATCTAATTAAGAAATGAGTGCCAGAGCTGAGCCCAGAGCTGCTTAGGGGGACACTTATAATCATTCCTGGATGTCTCAAAAACAAACTTGGCATTGACATACCAGGGGAAATAGCCAGTATTATCCAGCCAAGCATCTTCATCAGTGCATTCCTGGGCCTCTAGTGTCAGGACTTTAATACCATTAGCAATAGGATGCTGAAATTAGATAACCTGACACCACATTTAGAAATACATGTTATTATGTGGGTTCTCATCCCACCTCTTCTGGATCCATAAACATTTTCAGTTTGAAAAAAATATCCCTTGGCCCCTGGTAGATGTTCAGTCTTTCTTATGATTTTGTGGAGATGTTTGCTGGCCTGGACTCTGACCCAATGTCGTTAATACAAGCAGGGAGGGGGTGTGGGTGGAAGAGCGAGGGCCTCAAGGAGCAGAACTCGGGACTGTGGGTCAGACAGGAGGTTCTAGGCTCATCAGTCTGCTGGAACAAATCAGAACCTAGCTGCGGGGTGGAAGGTAGAGACAGAAAAGGTCTACTTTTCCTTCCACTTAAGGGACTTCAAAGGGCTCAGCCGGCCCAAGGCCAGGAGTTCCAGAGGCATCTCATCCGGCCAGGCTGTCAGTCTACCTTTCGCAGTCTGTCGTGAGAAGTGTACTGGCCCGCTGTGCACACAATCAGAGGCCTGGGAACCCAAGGCCCTGAATCTGCTCCTACTGACCCAGTTGCACGGTATATATTACTCTCGGCCCCTACTCATTCTCAAACTAAACTCTCAAGTTTGGCACAAAGGCTGGCAACACTTTCAGATCCTGACTTTGGCTCTGCCGCAGATGCAAAATGTACCTCAACTCCCCTCATGAATTGACTCTTCCCTAAGGGCCTTGGGACATTGCCCAGGGTTACCGCAAACTTACTCATTGTCACTCATGGTCCTTGAAGTCCTCACCCACCCTAGGACCACAATGTGCACTTCTGCTCCAGTGCTCTCATCTTCCTATCCACTCACCCACGACTCTAAGTCTGTCTTTACAGACAGGTAAGTGGAACTTCTCCACGTACTGCTCGATGATACAGGTATCCAACAACTACCCTTCAAAGGAGACATACCGAATGACATTCTTTTTAAAAAATGGTCTAGCCGAGCCAGAGCAGAATGCTCTAATGAGGGTAGGGACACAATATTTTGGGGAGATTTAATAAAGTTTTAACTTTAGAATAATCTTAGGTTTATAGATAATTTTCAAAAACAATAGAGTTCCCATATATACTCCAAACACAGTTTTCTCTATGATGAGCATCTTACATTATTATGGCACATTTGTCACAATTAAAGAACCAATATTGGTACATTATTATTAACTAAAGTCTATATTTTACTTATATTTTCTTAGTTTTTACTTAATGTCCTTTTTCTGTCCCAGACCCATCCTGGATACCATATTACATTTAGTCATCATATCTCCTTCCACTTCTCTGGGCTGTGACAATTGGTACACTATCTTTTACAATGGCTCTGCCATCTCAGACTCAACTGTCATGTCTCTCCACACTACCTAGGAATGTATGAACAGGAGGAGGAAAGTCACAGGGGAAGGTATGAGTTACTCGAGGTGTAATACATGGAGCCTGATCCAATCTGCATGATTGATAAAGTTCTATTAGAACAAGTGAAATAACTCTTACAGTGGTGTGAGGATGGTATCTTGTCCTGTAAGAAAAAGTACCTTGTTTTGTACAGAACAAGAAGAGGAACAAGAAACAGATGAAGAATAAAGCCAGATGTCTACGGCCCTGCTACCCTGAACAAGCTTGATCCTGTCTGATCTGCAGGGTCGGGCCTGGTTAGTACTTGGATGGGAGACCATCTAGGAAGACCAGGTGCTATAGGCGTAAAAAATAATAATAAAATAATGATAATAATAATAAGGGTCCTTGCAATCTGTGAGGTCAACCAAGGGTTGCCTCACCTAAGGAAAATAAAAAAAGAATAAAGCCAGATGCCTGTAAAGGAGATCTCAGAATGTGTGTTAATGAGGAACTGCTCTATCAATGGAACTGGAAGGAGAGTGAGTAGCTTGAGGACCCAGAGCAAGGCCAGCCAGGGAAGCAGAGACAGACACTTCTGGCTGGATGGATGGATGTTGGATGGATGAATGGATGGATGAATGGATGGATGTCGGAGCTCACACAAGTCTAAAAAACACACAGACTCACCAGCCTTCTCCTTCTGGCAGGAGTGAGAATTTCCTTTCTCCACCATTAGTCACTGAGCTGCATCTTCTATCTTTTTAATTACAGGATACTTTATGTTTTCTGTTGAAATGTATATGGAGAGACACTAGGTGTTGCTGCTTTCCCATGAAAAAGAATATTGCTAGGTAATTCCTAGCAATTTAAGCCTTTATTACCAAGAAATGAGAAAGAATTTTGATTTTCCATTTTTGCTTTTGTCAAAGTTCTTCCAGATAAAATATTTACAAAATAAATAGTGTGTAGGCAGAATAATAACCCTCTACAGATGTTCATGTCCTAATCTCCAGAATCTTTTAGGTTGCATGGTAAAAGGGAATTAAATTTTTTAATTAGCTTACCTATTTAAAATAGGGAGATTATCCTAGATTATCTGTGTGGGCCTAATGAAATCACAAGGGTCCTTAAGAGTGGAAGAGAGACAGAAGAGAGAGGAAGATGTGACTATGGAAGAGAGATGCAGAGAGAAGTAACATCGCTGGCTCTGAAGATGGAGGGAGGGGACCATGAGAAAAGGAATGCAGATAGCTTCTAGAAGACAGAAAAGGCAAGGAAACAGATTTTCCCCTTGGGCCTCCAGAATGACACACACCTTGATTTTAGTTCAGTGAGACCCCTATCAGACTCCTGACCTCCAGAACCATTAGATAATAAATTCGTGTTACCTTAAAGTCACTAAGTTTGTGAAAATTTTTTATGGTAGCAATAGAAAATCAATACATGCACTAATAATATTTTTCTCCACTTCATCCTTTTGAAAGTAGGAATCTACTTCTTAGGAAGACAGTGGATGAGGATTAGGTGACAGTTCACCAACACATAGTTAATTTATGATTGTATTATGTCAGCATATGATGTCACATCACTTATATAGTGTTCTGGCAGGGAATGCATAACCTGAATCTAATCACGGAAGAAACATCAGACTCAAAATAAGGAAGCTTCTATTTAAAAGGGGGGCAGGGTCTATAGTCTTTAAAAAGGTCACTATCATAAAAGAGAATGAAAAGGTGAGGAACTGTTCCAGATTAAAGGAGACTGAAGAGACAACTAAGCACAATATATGATCCTAGACAGGATCCTACATGACAGGAGGAAAAAATCCTATAAAGGAAATTATTGTGTTAATTAACAACTGGAATGCAGATGGTGGATTTTATTACAGAATTATACAAGGCTAGTACTTTCAGTCTCTTGTTCATTCAGCTATTTATGGAGCACTTAACATGTGCCAGGTTATGAAAAGTCCTGACAGCTCGAAGACGAATGGGGCATGATGGGGCATGACCTTGAGAGATTTAAAAGGTAGTTAAGGAGAGAAGTTAATTTAAAAATGAAAGTAATCACAAGAAATCATTGTGCCCATGGTCAGTATGAAAAAAAGTGCTGAAGGATCTTGGAGAAGGAAGTACCTGAGCATCCCTGGGTATCAGGAAAATCTGCATACAGGAAGTGACATTTCAGCTGAGTCTGAAAGGACAAGACCATACCACAGAGGGTTTAGATGGGGTGGGACAGTTTTAAGGTTAGAGGGAACAATGTGCCTAAGTATACTAGCTTTGGAAAATGCAAACTGTTCCAGTGATACTGTAGGCACTCAAAACCAACACAAATAAGCTTAGCCTCCAGACTCCTTCAAATCTCACCCCAGCTAAGGCTCCAGGTTGGGCAGGTATCTCAGGGAGTACACAGAACACCACAACAGGATGTCCCCCAAAATGCCTGTGAAATTCCCTAGACTGAGGCTTCATTTTCGGAGATCTGATAGCTGTTGAACTTAGGGAAGGACAATGGCCCCTACTCTAAATACTAACCCCAGAACATTTCGACTGTGTGGACATCACAGCCTCAGTTAATACTAAGCTTATGTGTAATCTACACTTAAAAACACATATTCACATAAAGTTATATCAATATTCATTCTCTCAGACGTGAAAGAGAATATTAAAATACTCTCAGTGGTAGCCCATAGGGATGGACAAATTTATACTGAGCCAGACATGGTCTCTATAGTAAATGGAGGGTTGGCCTCCAAGTGGCCCTCACTTTACTGGACCCCCTGCATGGTAGGTTTGTCAGAACCACCATTTAGATTATCCAGGAGATTTGGGTCCCCCCCCAAAAAAAAACAGGGGGTCATTATGTAAACTCACAGAAAACTGACGTGCAAGAGTCCATTTCAAATTTGCAGTGTGAAAGAGCCCTGCTGATAGGAGAGAAATGAGGGTTCCGGGAAATTACAGGCAGTCAGTTGCCACTGAAGAGATGACCACCTGGACTCTGCCTTCTTCCCCAGCCCATGGCAGAAATACAGTCCCCTGAATTTCTCAGTGGAGCCATGTTTTCAGTTTTCCACGTTGCCCTCTGCTGGAAGCCGGCACAGGCAGCAGAAAAGAGCCTGGGCCACAGATTCATATAGACGTGTTTGAATCCAGGTTCTGCCATCTCTGACTCCGGGCCTTGGGTAATTCATCTTGCAGGACTCCGTTCTGTTTCCTCATCTGCAAAACAGATACGCTTCACAGGACTGTTGTAAGAAAAATGCTAGATGTCGGCTTCATAACAGGAACTTGATAAAAGACGGCCGTTATTTTTCCTTTTGTTTACAGCAACATTTGTAATTAAGAAACACAGGACTTAAGAGCTCAGTCTTACTTCTAACTCTGCCACTTAACATTCTTGTTGGGGGTGGGGACACAGTTTAGCCTCGACTTTGTTTTAGGTACTGCGCTGGCTATGTATTTAATTTTTCTTTAATCTGAGACTATCACTCTAAAATAGGTATTATCCCCATTATAAGAAAATTAAGCTCAGAGAGATTAAGTAATTTGTCAAGGTCACACAGCTGGCAGGATATTAGACTGGGATTTCAATCCAGAATGTCTAAATCCAGTTTTTTGCTCCAAAATCATCAATCATCAGGCTGCTTGGGGGCATCAGCGGAAGAGAGTGAAGGGGAGGGAGTAAACGTGGTTGAAGATTGAGTAAAGTGACCATTCGTTAGGGCTCTATTTCCAATTCCCAAAGCTGTTTCCCCAGCTTTACTAGAGGTTATAGCTGGAACACGTTATAAAAGTAGCTGGTACACAGCCCTCCTATTTTGTTAGAATGATCCAATATCTAAAATTAGCAGTCATCTAGAACCTGGGGGACAGAGCAGCTTTAAGGCTCTTACAAAGAACCAGTGTGGCTTGTTCAGTTCTAGAGTGTAGCAACTTGGAGATTTTCTCTCCATTTGAACCAGCCCAGTTCAGTGTGGAGATCAATCTTTCCATCCCTAGAAATCGTCTATGGAGACAGGCCCAGACCCTCCCAGTCCTGGGAAGACAGGAACACCCAGATCAAGCAGGCTTTCAAGTTAACCAGGCATGGTTCAGACATCTATTAGTTACGTGATGTTGGGCAAATTTACCGTCTCAGCATTTGCTTCCTCATCTGTAAAATGGGGGTAACATCACCTGTGACGAGTAACTGATATAATGGGTGTGAATGGCTCAACAAGGTGCTGGCACACTCCACAGAAGTTAGCAAAACCACCCTGTAGTAGCAGCTCCCAGGACAAGGCTGAGCGCCTTGGGGTTCGATGTAACAGATGGGGACTTACAACCTCAAGGGCATGATAAATGGGCATTTATACCGAAGATTGGAGGTACCCAATAGGAGAGGGAAAAGCTGAAAGCCTTTACAGTTATCAACTTACCTTCCTTCCATTTCCTCCCTCCTCTTCTCAGTGATCCTCCAGATTACGTGGCAAGTTAAACAAGTTCAGTCTCATTACCTTACTGACATACCTCATGCACTGACATTCTGGGACCAGAGCTCAAGGAAAATTTCTTTTTCTCCGAGTCTGATCAGAATTTTTTCTTTCACTTCCTTTCCTTTCTAGGAGTGCAAACCAGTCAAATAACTGAAAAGCTTATTTGGAGGAAAGTGATGGGGAGACAAGGAACTTGCATCCTTAAGGGTAAGAAGGGACCAAGTCTTTTCACTTCAGTCGGGAGCATTCACAGACTTATGTATATCAATACTTTGTCAGAAATTGACTTGTTTCTTTGTTCATCTGATATTTTCTCAAAAGTCAAAAGCACAGGAATTATCAGTCTCAAGAAAGTGACTGTTACTATTCTGTCCAAAATCACCTAGAAATAACTATATATATAAATATATATATATACATACACACACACACACACACACACACACACACACACACACACACAAAACATTTAAGGTAAGAAAATTAAATGAAGATGATGTTTTAATTTGGTTTGATATATTAGAAATTTTTCCAGGATACCATGAATCCTATTTGAAGCATAATAAAGCATTCATAAAGTACTTCTAAAGTTTAAAGCAGTAATTACAGAAGTTCCAAGCCCGCTCACTAATCCCGTAAGACATCCTTTTCCAGCATAGCTACCTACACACACATGCACGCACGCACACACGCATAATTCCAGGCTAAAAAGAAATTGTGTTGTAATTGAGGCAGTTCCTCCCTAGATTCAAGCTCATGGATTAATATGTTATTTCCATCCTTTTAATTTACCGTTTATAGTCACACTCTGTTTGTGTCCAGATACATGTATATACCATTAAGGAAGCACACAGGTCAGTTGTTCAGGTTTAATAATTCCACAGTTTACGTTATCATTTGAACATATTCCTTCTGCTCCAATAAGTCCACACATTCTCTGCAGACAGTACAGGTCACCCAGCCTCCAAATCAGAACATTTAATCAAAGTTTTCTGCATCCCAAGCCCTCACAGGACAGATCTCTATGATGAAATAACAGAAGAATACGTATTTGTTCAGTTGAGTGGCCAAGCACTCAACTTTGGTCTTTAGGATCCAAAGAATTCTATAACCAGCACGAGCAGATGGGGGCAAGGAACAAATAAAGGAACTGATACTGTTTGAACAGGACTCAACTCTGAGTCCCTCCTTTCCAGACTGCCTGAAAAATAAGCCTTCTTTCCTTAAGTGCAGAATGAATCTACTTTTGTAAGAATCTACTTAGGCAGAAACCCCACAGGAGAAGGAAAAGTTACAGTTAACACATACAGGGAAGATGAAGACTGTGAACTAAAACTCTACTGCCTCCCTAAGGGCGGCAGTGACCCACAAACACCCTGGCTGCGGGTACATGGAGATTTAGCCACTTTCCTATAGCATACTTCTGGAAACTTCTGCAGCAAATCTGCCTCCTCTTCCCTATAAATCTGAGCTAATTCCTTGCATCCAGGAAGAATGGGAGCTTACTGATCAGCCCCCTTAGTGGAAGGTCAACACTGAAAAAAAGATGGCATTCACTCACAATCTCAGGCCAACCTCAGACAGGCAGGTTAAGGCAGGGACACGTGTGAAAGGTCATTGTAACCCTTTCCCTAACACTGAATTGGTGCTCAGAGTTCCCTCCAGGATGTCACAAGTGGTGTGTTTTGTCTAAATTAACTAGTTCCTACCCAACCCTAACCAGACCAAGCTTCCCAGTTCTAGAATGAACTCACTATTCCTTGACCCTTTGGACTAGTAGACAATCTGTTCACTATTTCAAACTTTCTGGTCCCTCTCTAGCCTGGATTTATGTCCCCAGAGAATTGGGGCAGCAGTAGACCAGACTGAGATTGAGATGATGGAGAAAACAGCTGGTTCTTGTATGTTTAGAAATTAACTGAACTCCCTTTGGAGTCACAATTACTCCTAGCTTTGCACTTGGAGCATAATATTAAAACAAAAAGTCTCATTTTCAAAAAGAAGTCTCACTTTCATTCTCACCACTTCCCCAACACACACACAACCAGAAGATGCCATCCCGCCCAACACCGCTAGTGTTCCTAGAGCCTAAGCATACAGTCACATTAATGGCATTTGGCAGAAAATCCCACCCCACTTTGAAGACTCCTTCTTCCCAGTTCAACAGTGAAGTAAGATATGGAAAGGTAAGAGAAGAGGCAGTAGAAAGCAGAATCTGTCCCTTCCCACATAACAGGCACAGAAATTTTAGGAGTTAGTGAAAACAGTATCATCTCTTGCCAGAAGACCACCAGCTACCACTGGGCGGGAGCCGCATTATCACTTGTTTCTCCTCTGGACTGAAATGCAAGATGGTCAGGATAGCTGTGAGTGTCTGCTGGCGGCCCAGGCTGTCAGGCAAGGTCAGGAAGCGGTAGATGATGTTTTTGAGGTACTCCAGGTTGGCTCCCTCCCTACTCTGGTCCCTGATGTTCTTTTCAATGTGGCTCTGCAGGACTCCAACCTCCTCCCGATGCCGCTCACCCTCCTCCAGCAGCCGCTCCTGCAGCTGATGCACCTCGACCTCCAGCCTGTGCTTCTGCTTCCTCAACAATGTGATCTCCACCTCCTTGCGGGCCAATTGCTCAGCATATAGGAAGAAAGTGGGCTCACTTGCCGCAGCTAGTTGCAATGCTTGGGTCAAACTATCTGGGGAAGCTATGTCAGCTGGGTCCCCAGGACCCCCGCTACCCACAGGGCTTCTGCGTCCTGGCAGCCCGGAGGACAAGGCCACAGAACGCAGTTGCTCCAGCTCCAAGTCCTTCTCGGCCAGCACTGCCAGGGCACGATCCCGCTGCTTGTGTAGCTCCTCCTCCAGTTTCAGCGTGCGGTCCCTGAAATCCAGCTGGCTCCGCTCCAGCTCCTGCCGGTGGTGATGCTGTAGCTTGGCCAGCTCCTGCTTCCAGTCCTCGGCCTCCTGCTGGTGCTGGCGCTCAAGCTCCTCACAGGACAGCCGCAGGGAGATATACTTCTCCTTCAGCTCAGCGAGCTGGTTCTGGGCTTCCTCCAGTTCCTTGGCCAGGTTCCCGTCTTTGGCGTTCTTGTTCTTGAGGACAACCTGGGCCCTCATCTTGTACCTCTCAAACTCTTCCTTCAGCTGTTTCAGCTCCTGCTGGTAGTAGAGCGCAGTAGCCTTCTCCCCATCGGCGGCCTCGGAGCTGGGCATTATCTCTAGGTCGCAGAGCTTCTCCACATCCAAGGTCACCTGGCTTTTCCTGGCTGCCACCTGCAGTAGCCTCTTCAGCTTCTCCATCTTGTCCTTCAGGACATTGATGTCCAGACTAGATTCCTCTCCATGGCTGTCTAGAGAGGACCGGCTGGAGGCTGCAAGAGCTAGTGTCTTGTTCTCCAGGTCCAGCTGCAGAATGCGCTCCTTCAGCTTCTGGATGGCTAGCTGGTCCTTCTGCTTGGCTTTCTCATAGGTGCCCAGCAGTTCCGACACCTCGGATATTTGGTTCTCCAGGGATGCCACCCTCTGCTCTTCCAGCTGAGACTGCTGGCGTAGTTGATCCTCCACAAGGGCTGTCTGTAAAACAAGAGAACAGAGATGGAAACGCATCCAGAAAAGCCTCAAAGCCCTATGGCAAACTTTGAGAAAGCAAGAGAGGGGAGCAAAAGGGTCACAGGATGGGGGATAGCCTAACAAGGACAGGAACCGGGGACTTCTCTGTTAATTTGGGAGCTAACAAAAGTTCCTATAACCTGCTTGGGTTCTGCTCTCAGACATACGTTATACCAAACAAATTAAGAATCTCTGTATATCTGCTTTTATCCTGTCTTAGCGCTTCCACTTTCTTCTGTCATACATCGAGCTCACATATACAGCGTGTCATATTTATTAGGTGCTTCCCCAAATCCTATTAAGAAATCATATGACATTCTTTTACTCTTCTAATATTCCTGGAAGATCAAATCTGGGTTGGATCTCTCACCACACTGAATGAAGGCATTGTAAAATAGCATACCTTTCCAGAACACGCAAATCTTGACTAAAAGCAATTTCAAAAGGTCACTTCTTCTGAGAAAATTCCCTTTGCCCCCTTTGGCCACCCTACCTATAGGCACATACCACTACCTAAATTCGTCACGCACCTACAGGCACACACACGACTTTTCACTGCATGACTACCACAGTACTGCTTCGCAGTGCACAGCTGGTAAGAGGCCAATGGCCAGAAGTGCAGAGCTGTCTGGCTCCCACCCAGCCTATACTCAGGAACTCCACATCCTGTTGGAAACATGCTCTGTGGACACTGTCAACACCACACAGAACACGAATTCCCAGGACTTACAAACAAAACTTTTTGAACAGCATCAAAAATTGACAGTACAGCCACTTAGATCTAACTATCAAAGGAGGGGGAAAAAAACCTTACTATTTCCCACTTCAGGCTAAAAGACTGAAAGAGATAATTACCTTCCTTATTTCCTGCTGCAACTGAGCCTGGAAATGGCTCTTAAGGTAGGCGGCCTCTTCCTGAAGCTCCTGCAGCCGAGGGTCTGGACGATTCTTCTCATCCCGAAGAGCCTGCAGCTCACCTTTGAGCTCCTCCACCTCACAGGTCAGCCGTCTGGTCTGCAGTTCAAACCCTTCCATTTGACCAACCGCATATGCCCGCCCCGCCAGGGCTTCTCGGGTCTCTTCCAATCGAAGCTCCAAGTCTTGGCGTTGGGTCCTCTCCTCCTGCAGCAGTTTCTGGAGCTCACGCAGCATCAAGGCATGGTCACTCTGCTCTTGTGCCCGATCGTGCTGTTGTGTGATAAGTCGGGCTTTAGTTTCTGCTATCTGCTCCTGCAGCCCCTTCAATTCTCCCTCCAGACGGTCCCTCTCTTCCTCTGCCTTTTTACAGGCATCCTCTAAATCCTGTTTCATTTTCTTCTTGTCAGCCAGGTAAGAAGCTTCCATGCGGGATTTCTCCTGGGTGACTGTAGCCAAAGAGCTGGTCAAAGTAGCCAACTGAGTCTTCAGCTGGTGCAATCGTTTGTCCACCTCCCCACCCGCGGACGGTCCATCTCCACTGCTACTGCTAACACCACTCTCCGACCCGCTGGCCTCTTCGGACTTTGGAGGTGGTGGTCCACGGGTCTGTCTGTCATCTTCCACCCCAAACTCACCTCTGGTGCTTGTAAGACTGGCCGCGGTATCCAAGCTGGTGGCGGTCCCAGTGCTATCTTCGCTGTGAGTGGAGCATCGGTCATCCACGGAGTCAGGGCAGGTGAGGCCCGGAGGCTGGACACCTGAGAGGCCCACATCCGCCTCGTGGGATACCGACAGCACTTTGATGCTGGCCTCGAGCGCCTCTTTCTCTTTCAGTAGGCTTTTGTAGGCGCGGACCACATCCTTCAGACGTGCCTGGTACTGGAGGAGCTGCTGCTTCTGCGTCTCAATGGTCTCCAGCAGGTCCTTCTTGCTGGGGCCGCCCCCGAAATTCATCCCAAACTTCTCCATGAGGATTCAGAACGGGCTGTTCCACGCCAGCGCGGAGAGCCCCGGCGAGGGCCGCGAAGACGCCTGCGGGCCCCGCTGTCCCCGCGGTCCCACACCCGTTCCTCCCGGCTGTCCGAGACGGATGCAGGGCGGCGGGGGGCAGCCCGGCAGAAGCGCCCCCGGGTCCCAGGCACAGAGGGCGCGGCCGGTCCGACCCACGAGGGAGACTCCCCGCCGGGTCTCAGACACCGCTCGGCGCTCCCCGCTCGCCCGGGCCGGGGCCGCCCGCGCCGGCCCGCGGCCCACGGTCCGCCAAGGGTGCCAGCTGAGCGCGGACACACGGCAACTTCCTAACCGCAGCGGCCCCACCAGGCGCTTCCGGGTCCGCAGGAAGTGACGACAGCACGCCGGCTCAGGCTCCGCCCCCGCGGGCACGAGGTGGGCGGGGCGACTGCAGCCGGGCGGCGGGGCGGGGCTCGGCGCCTGTAGAGAACCGAGTCAGGTGCGAGCTTCGCCGCTCTCTGGACAGCTGAGCAAGCCAAGCTGAGGACACGCGTGAGATTGTGCTTTGGCGAGGTTCGCCCAGCTTGCCCCAGACTACGATCAGCGAGGGACAGGGGCGATGTCGCATAGAATCCTTACCCAATGGCCCCGTGAACGACTCGTCCCCACTACTGCGGGGCTCTAAAGAGCAGCGATTAAGACTCATTTAAACCAGGAAAACGCTAAGACGGTGTTTGGCACCTAGCAGGCATGTAGCATAATAATGACTATACTGGGTTCTGCTGAGTTGACTGAACAACTGTTTGTAGACGGCAGCCTGTGGCTATGACGTCTGTCCTAAATGCCAATTATATTCCAGGAGCTTTACAAGAGTTTCGCTACGTACTCTGTAAAATAATTCTTAGTGGATATTACTTTCCAGGTATGGAAACATGAGGCACAAAGAGGTAAGTAACATGCCGGAGCTCACACAGCTGGCAAATCTAAGAATCCTATCCAGATCAATCCAATTCTCAACACACCAACTGCTGTGCTAGATGATCACCATGATGAGACAAGGTCCTGCCCTCAATATACATAATATACCACTATGTATATTCAAAGTGATATGGAAGAGGAAAGAGTCCTGCCTAGGGGAGGCAGAGAAGGCTCTCAGGGAAAATAGTTTGGGATTTGATGGATGAGTAGTGATTGCCCATCTAACTAGACATGAGAGAAACAAGCATTCCGGGCAGAGGGAAAACAATGCAACGACTACTAGGTCCTTAGGGAGCCTGGCTCACCTGGAAAGCATTGAGAGAGAGTCATCTCAAGGCAGTAGTTTAGAGTATGTGAAGGGGATGGCAACAGATGGGGCTGGCATAATATGTGGGGACCCCAATTAAGGCATTTACATTTTAGGTGATAAGACACTAAAAAATTTTAATCACAAGAGTGACATCATCAAGACTTGTATGACAGAATGGCATTACCAAGGGGCAGGAGACCTGTGAGAAGGCTATTTCAGTCGTGGGGTAGTGAAACAGGGCAGTGACAACAGAGAAAGAGGCTAATAAAAGAGCTGAAGATGTAGAACTGGCCTGACTTGTTCACAATCGGTGTGTTATTATATTGAGACTCTTTGAAATGTACTCTTCCATCTTGTAAAAGCCTTGTTAGGAATGCAGGTCTATGACTGGAGAGTAAAGTCATGCACTTGTATCTGGTGTTCAAAGTCTGTTCTCCTACAGACTTTGCAGGTCTGGATGGGGAAGTTCCTGGAACAGACCCACTTTTTAGTGGCACAGGTAACCCAGCTGAATTATACAAAACATTCAGATACATTATCTTATCATTTTGATCTTTACCATAACCTCATGATAGGGCATATATTAGTCTATTACAGATAAGAAAATGACAAGTTGTAAAGATTGTTGAAGGCAAGCCCTTAAAAATAGGCAGAACTGAGATTCGAACTGAGGCCCAGAACAAGGCATTCAATACTTATTGACTAAGTGAATGAGTGAATGGAGTTCTCTGCTTCCTGGCTCACCTCACCATGTCCAGTCCATAAGCTATTGATTCTAGAAGCCCACTAGAATCCAGAATAGCCAAAATGCATGCCGTTGCTACACTTAGCAACCAATCAGTCCAGTTCAACCCAACAAGCAATCGTTAAGCACAAGCATGGCATTGAACCGGGTTTTGCCATAGAAGATATTTATAATTAATTCCTATCTTGCTATTTCCTTTCAGATGCTGTGTGGGGAACTCACAGCTGAAACTCTTTGGGTGTAAGGAGGCATGATGATCCTGACAACATCCTGGATAGGTGTGCATTAGTAACCCAGGCTCCCAGGTTTGTGGCAAAGTGAGGAAGGAGCTTCAGAAAGGCTGCCTGGGTTCAGACTGAAAGGCATTGCGTCTAGGCCCGTCGAGGCGAAGGTCGTGTTCTCCAGTACGGAGAAGGTGCCCAGCGCCGCCCAGAGCTGGTAATCTTCCGCTAGTTCTGCTGTCGGGATCTACGAAGCAGGCGTTTGTTTTAAGGAGCCGTGAAAGCCAGCTCGTACGTGGGCTTCCCCCCCCCTCCCCCCGCCCTTGGGTGCACTCCTACCGCGATACTACGGCCCCTGAACCACCTACTACGTTCCAAACCTCTCGCTGGGAGGACTAGGACACCTGCGCGGAGCTTCCGTACCCTGAGAGGACGGTGCACACGGTCGACGTTGCTAGTTACCAAGAGCCAAACCCAAGCCCAGGGGGGGCTGGACGCCACAAAAGAGCCCGGCGGCTGGAAACCGGGCTGGGGGCCGCCGTGGAGCGGTGAACGCGATTCTCGGCCCCGCTCGAGCTGCGGCGTCGGCAGCCGCAGGAGCGACAGGCGCGCTGCAAACGGGGAGACCTGACCCTCGCTCCACCTCGGTGTCCCCGCGAGCCACTGGGCGGGGGCGGGGCCTCGCGGGCCGGGGGCGGGGCCTGCGCGGGGCGGGGCCTGCGGGGCGGGGCGGGGCCTGCGCGGGGCGGGGGCGGGGCCTCGCGGGGCGGGGGCGGGGCCTGCGCGGGGCGGGGCCTGCGCGGGGCGGCGCCGGCGCTGACGTCGGGCGGGCCGGGACGCGCGGAGGCGGCGGCGGCGGCGGCGCCTCCTCCTGCTGCTGCTGCGCCCCATCCCCCCGCGGCGGCCGGCTCCAGCCTGCGCCCCGTGCCCGAGCCCGCGCCCCCTCCCCCCGGCCCCGCCATGGGCCTCACCGTGTCCGCGCTCTTTTCGCGGATCTTCGGGAAGAAGCAGATGCGGATCCTGATGGGTGAGGCAGACCCGGCGCGCGGCCCGGACGCGAGCCCCCGCGCAGCCCTCCCTGCCCCCGCGTCCCTCCAGCCGGCTCACCCCGACCCCCGGCCCTGAGTCAGCCACCTCCTCCCAACCGCCCCTGTCGCCTCCGAGCCACTGCCCTCCGGCGGGAAGCGGTCGGAGCGCCACCCCCGGGGCCTGAGCCCCGGAGCTGCGGGCCTGGGTGGGGTGACGCTCCCTCCGCCCCAGCCCGGCTGGTGAGCAGCGAGGATTCCGCCCTCGGAGGCGACTTTTCAAAGGAGCGCGGCCCTCGGGTGCCCCTGACACCCCGGTCCTCTCCCTCCGCTCGCCTGCTCTGGGGCGGGAGTGGGCACTCAGCGCCTAGACTGCCCGTAGGGCCCTGCAGGTAGATGACAGCGCGCACCTGGAGGCCCCCGGGCTCTCCGCCCCCGTCCCCGTCGGCTGTCCTGGCCTCTCCCCTTCCCTGGTCTCTAGGGGGCTCCCTCGCTCCCATCTCCATCCCTGGGCCCCTCTCCTTTGCAGTTGGCTTGGATGCAGCTGGCAAGACCACAATTCTGTACAAACTGAAGTTGGGGGAGATTGTCACCACCATCCCCACCATAGGTGAGTCTGGAGACGAGACTGGGAGGAGCGGGAGCCGGCGACAGACCTGCCTAGGGTCTGCACCCCATTCCGCATCTCTGTGCTGGGAGCTGACACCAGATACAGATACCTGAGAAGTGGGTCACCGTATCTTTATGTGCTTGATGGTGCTGAGGAGGGGAGGATGTGACCTAGCCCCGGCCCGTGTGTCGACGGCAGGTCCTCTGGACTCTGTTCCCTTGGGCCTTGGTCATTGTGTCCCTGTTGAATCCACGTGGTTTTAGTGAGTTCCTTTCAGAACTTTTTCTTCATGTTTTGTTTTCAATTGTCTGCAGGCTTCAATGTGGAAACAGTGGAATACAAGAACATCTGTTTCACAGTTTGGGACGTGGGAGGCCAGGACAAGATTCGGCCTCTGTGGCGGCACTACTTCCAGAACACTCAGGTGGGGGCGGGGAAGGGGCTTGTCTGTCCAACCCCAGGGGAGGCAGCCTTAGGGTTAGGAAGACTGAGATGTTGGCCTAGGCTGGGCATCCAGGCGTGAAAAAGCCTTACCTCCTTCCACCCCCCCTTTTGTAATCTAGTCTCTACTCATCCTTCAGAACTAGCCTTAGTCTGGAGACTCAGCCACCTTAGGCCTCTTTTGAGAAGCAGGACTCAAGGCCCAGGCTGCCTGGTTTTGTTCTCAGTGACGTGTCTTTCCCTGTTGCCATGCATGTCTTTTAGCTAGACGGCTTGCCTGAGGGCAGAATCTGTATCCTTTGCTGTGCATCTCTGGTTTGTGCCAGGACATCTGCAGAACCTTAGTGGAAGTTTATTAGATGAGAAGGGTTTAGACACAAAGAGAAGGAGCTAGACTAGGGCATGTCCCAGGCAGGCATGATTGCTCCTTCCTTCCCACACAGGGCCTCATCTTCGTGGTGGACAGTAATGACCGAGAGCGGGTCCAGGAGTCTGCTGATGAACTCCAGAAAATGGTGAGCACCCAGGGCCCTGGGAACTGAGCCCTCAGTTTAGAGACAGAGATCTCAGTGCCGGTGCGAAAGTCAGGAAGTGCCACACAGGCCTAGAGTGTACATTTCTCTTTGTGGAGACAGACACGGAGAATCTCACCCTGCTTTGAATTTGGGTCAGGTAAGAAGTATAGGACTGACCTTTTCTTTGAATTTTCATGTCTTCCCATCTGAGTCTGAGAAATTAGAAAAGGGAAATAATATGTGGTGTTGAGAAACATCGTCTTGCATTCTTGTTTTTCCATTGGGAAATTTCGTCATTTTGACTAGTGCAAATACTCAAATTAGAAAAAGTCCCTTTCTGGAGGCCTTTTTAGGTAGAGACTACCTTAAGGCCAAGGTAGACTCTAGCTGATTTATAACTGTGTCTTGTGTTAAACAACAAGTAGCATAATTTATTTTTCCCACAAATGTGCTGGAAGGTAGACAGGAAAGAGGGAACCTGGGGATCCCAAAGGACTCTAGATTTTACCCCTTCGGCATCTCAGCTGCAGGAGGACGAGCTGCGGGATGCCGTGCTGCTGGTGTTCGCCAACAAGCAGGACATGCCCAACGCCATGCCCGTGAGTGAGCTGACGGACAAGCTGGGCCTGCAGCACTTGCGAAGCCGCACGGTGAGGGTCTTGCCTCTCCCAAGGGAGCTACAGGCTGGGGCAGGAAATAAAGCCATTTCCCTTTTCTTCCCTGCTACTGACCTTTTTTTTTTTTACCTTCACCCCACAGTGGTACGTCCAGGCCACCTGTGCCACCCAAGGCACAGGCCTTTACGATGGGCTAGACTGGCTGTCCCATGAGCTGTCGAAGCGCTAACCACCAGGGGCCGGCCCCTGCTGCCCGGAAGCTCCCGCGTGCATCCCCGGGATGCCCAAACTCCCGGACTCCTCAGGCAGTGTCCATCCCTCCTGCTCCTCCTCCTCCTCCCACAGACTCGAGCCTCTGCTCCTGCTCCTCCTGCCTGCATGTTCTCTGTTGTGGGAGCCTAGAGCCTTGCTCTCTGGGCATGGAGGGGTCCACTCTCCTGCCTGCTGGGACCTGTGGGAGGGGTTTCTGGGGCCAAGGCCCCTTCTTCCAGAGGAGGAGCAGGGATCTGGGTTTACTTTTGTTTTTTCCATTTTGGGTATACCCTTGGGGCCAAATGGGGAGGGAAGGTGAGGGCTCCGGGTGGTGCTAGGATATGGCACTGGATATTGAGTAATAAATTTGCTGTGGTTTGTACATGGTGTTGTCTGTAGCCTGGAAGCTTGGGGCCAGGTTATTGGGTACAAAGACAATATGGGGGGCGGGGGGAGACTCAAAGACTCTAAGGCTGCAGGGGCAACCCCTCTCTCCCCAAATACACACACACCTTGCTGCTTTCATGTAGCTCAGCTTCTCCCATCTTATTCTTGTGTCTGGAAGTTCTTTAGGGGTTCCAGTGGGAGAAATCCCATTTTTTCCCCAATTCCAAGGGGCCTTTACTGAGGGTAACAGGCTCTACTTCCATGCTTCCTTATACCACATAACTTCCATTTCCTATCCATCTCCTAGCTGGCCGTGGTTCTTAATGATTACTATACACATTAAAACTTGAGGGGGAAAGAAAATTTGTTTAAAATTAGGTTCTTGAGGCATGCTTAAGAAAAAGTGATTCATCAGGACTGGTCTGAGGCCCAAGAATATGCATTTTTACAGTCACCCAGGTGATTCTGTTGTCTATTAGCCTTATTTTATTCAAATGGGACTACAGTTCCTCATTGTGCACCACTGGAACTCTTCTTACCTGGAAAGACCCCATCCATGGGGAATAGGAATAGGGGCTGTGGGCTAGTCTCCAAGCGTATTTCCCTCTGCAGAGAAAACACACCATCACCACCATTTCTTTCTGCCTTTCTCCTTTGTCAGTTTCTCCACGTTGTGGGCTGGTGTTCTCCATGAGCTTCGTAGGAAATGAGTTCCGGTGGCCAACAACAGACTCTGGGGATCTGGCTGGTATCGTCAGGCAGCACTGGCTGTATGTGCATCAGCAGGGCGGCCGGGGCTTATGTCGGGGTGTTCGCCGCCCAGGCCATTCTCTTTGCCCTGCTCCTGAGCCAGTCCTTCCTGATGACTATGAGTAATTTGATCCTCACTGGTTATCTCTCTAGGGTTTCCTCACCCTCCTTGAAAAGTACCTTCTGAGACATTTTGGCATCATCCTCCCAAGGGCCGTAAAAGTAAGAGATTTTTCTTGGATATTGTGAACTCCAAAAACACTTTTGAGTCCCAAGGGAGCCGGGCAGAACCTACTTTCTGGGAGACAAGGGGTTGGTTTCTATCCTATGATTAAAAAAGAAACAAGTGAAGAAGGGGAGGAACTTACCAGAAGTCACAAGTGGTCACTGGCACAGGCTGAGATTCTGATTCTCTGTCTTAGCTCTGCCAGCCTCGGTTCCTGGAATGGCGTCGGAGGCTAACGCAGGAAGCCTGAACCCACGTCCTCTGGGCCATGTATAGGTATTGCTGGGCCAGTGCCCTTTCTCCACTACGGTGGGATGAGAGACAGCCCTCACAGTCACAATGCTCTCGGGTCACAGAGGTGCTGGGCCCTAGGCCAGCCTCTGCCTAGAAAGTTCCCTCTGGGAACGTCTTCCAGCGGGTACTTTGGCCTGATTCCAGGCCCTATGGCCTGTGGAACCTCACCACTGGGGGGAAGGCTGGGCCGGACGGAGTCATCACCTGTGGCGCCGGCCCCATGGATGAGGTGGAATGGATGCAAAGACGACACAAGCCGGAAGACCTAAGGGTTGGGCTCATCAGCTGGGCAGGATCCTACCTCACTTATGAGGCATATAAGAATACAGTCACTGCTACTGCAAAGGGTTTGGGCCGGAGACAGGTAACAGAGCAAACCTGTCTGCTGGAACTATTTTTCCTAGTTCCAAGCTCTATGTGTGTGTGTGGAGGGGGGTGGGAGTGGGGATAGGGGGTGCGCTCTCAATTACTTTGCCAGCCTCTGCCATTGCCAGACCAAGACCTTCCTACCCCAGGCTCTTGCAGATCTTCATTGCTCCATACCCGCCCCTAGGTCTATTGCAGGAGGTAAAGCCTCAACCCTGGCCTTGCTACTCTGTCTTGCTCTGGCTGCCCCCTACCCTCCATACTAGCACAGAGTGGTTATGTCGTCATAAAGAGGAGAGAGAGAAAGCCCAGGCTGGAAGGCAGAACTGTGGGCTTCCAGGGGTAGTTGGACCAGTGGCGTTATCTCAAGGCCTGCGTTTCTGTTCTGGCTGTAGTTTGAGAATGGGTTGCTCTAGAAGCCCTGGCAGAGAGTTGGTTTTCATTGTAAAGAGGTATGTAAGCGCATTCGGGATGGTACTACAGAGTGAGGCAGTAGCAAGCGCCTGCCAATTATAACAGAGTTGATCACACCTGAAGCAAACGATCGTCTGTCAGATGTTGTTCCCGATCTCATCCCTGGAGCCCAGGTCTGCTTGTAAGAGGTCTTGCTTTTCTCCTGCCGTGTAGGGAAGGTGGCTTTTGGGGATGGAGGTGTTGGCTGGGTGTGCTATCCAGGGACAACAGTGAGAGAAAGAAGTAAAACAACACCATTTCTTGAGAAATTAGACACTGAAGGAAGTGGTCAAGGAAGAGAGAGGTTACCTTCTGTCAGTTGGAGGAGTTAGTCATGTCGAACTTCTCTTGGGATCTTGAGAAGCCCTATGGCTCCAGGGCTCGTGGTGCCCTGAGATCTTTTGATAACTGTTGGGTGAGAGAGTGGAGGAGCCAACAGCAAGGAGGCCAATGTGGAGGGGAAGTTGGTTGGTCTCAGTGAAGGTGTGGGGTGATGCCAGGGGTGACAGTTGCAGGGCCGCTCTGTCTAGACACTTGTAAGTACTGATTCCCTCTTCTCCCTCCCAATGCTTCAGACCTGGGAGGTTCTGGTGAGCAACGAGCACGACACACAGGCTGTGGTGCGACTAAGGAGCTTGAAGGGCCTCTACCTTCTGTGTGAGGCAGATGGCACTCTGTGCTATGGCCGGCCGAGGACCAGCCACCACGGATGCTTCTTACTCCGTTTCCACCGAAATGGCAAGTGGACCCTCCAGTGCATAATCAGTAGTCGTTATCTGGAGTCTGATGGCGAGGATGTGTTCTGCAACTCCCGGGTCCTCTCAGCTTACCACATGTGGACCCCCCGGCCAGCCCTGCATGTCCACGTAGTCCTCTACAGCCCCTTCAACCACTGCTATGCCAGGGCCGACCCCACCATAGGTCGAGTCTGGGTGGATGCACCAGTTCCCTGCCTGGAGGAATGTGGCTTCCTGCTGCATTTCCAAGATGGATGCTACCACCTGGAGACCTCTACACACTCCTTCTTGTCCCACATAGACCGGCTGGTCTCCCAACCTTCAGCACAGACAGCTTTTCACATGCAAGTGCGGCCTGGAGGGCTCGTGGCCCTGAGTGATGGAGAAGGAGGCATGTTGTACGCACAGGGCCCACGCCTGCTCCTGGCCCTGGGCTCCAGTCCCCATAGGGGTGAGGAGTGGTTCATCCTACAGCACTGCCCAACCTGGGTCAGCCTCAGGTCGAAGTCTCGGAAGTTCCTCTCCATCGTCTGCGGCAAGTGCTGGGTCCAACACAGCCATGGAAAGAGGGAGGGCTAGCTGCTGAAAAAATAAAAATGTGTTTGGGATCAGTGAGGATTTTGGAACCTGTTCGTAAGGAAGATCTTGGGGTCCTAAGAGAATCTCTGTGTTATAGAGAAGGGGATAAAGCAGGGACATGGGTTTTAGGGGAAAGTGGCCTGGGTCTTCTCTAGGATACTATGATCCGCCAGAAGGTGAAGAAGGCTGAGGAGAGAAAGCAGAGGGAACCCCAGCCATGAAACGTGGAGGAGGGGCTGAGACTGAGGGTAAGATCAGACTCAGGGTTCTCATGTCATGTTCTTCCTCTGCAGATGCTGGGGTATATGCTGCCTCTGAGCACATAACCCCAATGTCACTGTTCCAGTTTGAAAGTGACAATGAGAACCACAACTTGCAGCTTCGTTCAGCCAATGGCTACTACCTAGCCCAGGTAAGACCTTGGCTTTCTGAACAAGACAACCCTTAAGCTCTGGGTTCTCCCTCTCTGGACACACTTTCTCCTTCTTCAAGGAAGATGACCAGATGGTGAGGTAAACCATAGGGGTCCTTGTCAATAAACATTTATTTTCACCCAGTGGCCCTATTTTCATCCAACAGGGCCTCTTTTTTAAAAAATCAACTATATCGAAGCACAATTTACATACAATAAAATGCACCCATTTTAACTGTACAATTCAATAAGTTCTGACAAATGTGCCTACGTATGCCACCATCCCTCAACCGTTTCACAAGTCAGAGAATATTACTATCACCACAGAAATTCCCTCTTGCCCCTTTCCAGTCAGTTCCCTTCCAGCCTTGCTCTCCCCACTACCATTAATATGTAGTCTATCACTGTCGATGCCATTTCCCTGTTCCAGAATTTCATAGAAATGGAATTACAACATTACAGTAGGTATGCTTCTTTCACTCAGCATCATGTATTTGAATTCACCCATCATGTTGCCTGTATCAGTAGTTCATTTCATAACACTACTCATAAACACAAGCATAATTTGTTTATCCATTCACTTGTTGATGAATATTTGAATGTTTCCAATGTGGGCTATCTTGAATAAGGTGCTATGAATATAGTCTTTTTGGGGCCTATATTTTCAATTATCTTGAGCAAATACCTAGGGTTGCGACTACTGGGTCATGTGATAAACGTGCATTTACCTTTAGAAAAAAATGTCAAGTAGATTTCTATGGTACCTGTACCATTTTACATTGTCACCAGTCATGTATGAGAGTTCGAATTGCTCCACATCCTCATCAACACTTGGGATTGTCTTTTTAATTTTAGCTACTCTAATTGGTGTGTAGTGGCATTTTATTGTGGCTTTAAATTGCATTTTCTTTATAATTAAGAAAATATGAGCATCTTTTCATGAGCTTATTGGCCATTTATGAATTTTCTCTGTGTGGTATCTGTTCACATTTTTGCCCATTTGTTATTGGGTTGTTTGTCTTTTTATCGAGTTGTAGGAGTTCTTTATATGTTCCAAGGTCTTCAAGTCCGTTGCCAAATATACGTATCGTAAATGTTTTCACCCAATCTGTGGCTTGCCTTTTCATTTACTTAGTTGTGTATTTTGAGCAGCAAGTTTTACATTTGGATAAAATTCAATTTCTCTGTTTTATAAATGGTTAATGCTTTTTTTGTCCCAAGAAATCATTGCCCACTCCCAAGTTACAGAATTTCTTCTTTATTTTCTTCTTGATGTTTTATAGTTTAGCTTTCACTTTTATGGCTATGATCCATTTCAAAATGATTTTAAAGTCTGGGCTGAGATTTATTTTTCTCTTATGTGGGATATCTGGGTTCCTTTTTGATACTGGGCTCTGGAATATAGCACAGACTGAGGAAGTGGAGAACTGAGGTCACAATACGTTTTCCAAAAAGCATAAAGCATACCTTGGGAGAATGAAAAAGGCTAGTGGGTAGGATGTGGGGAAGAGGGTCTAGGAATAAAAATGATGGAAAGAAAGCTGAGATTTTAATTCCTTGTTTTCCTTCTCTGTGCCCAATGTTCTCTCCAGAGGCGCCATAGGACAGTGATGGCTAATGGGCACCGGCTGGAGTGTGACACCTTCTTCCATATGCACTGGAATTGTGGCAGGATCATGCTGCAGACTATCAGTGGACGCTTCTTGAGCATTGCACCCGACGGCCTGCTAATGGCCAATGCCACCATTCCAGGTGAGCAAAGCAGCCCTCCATCCAGCTCATTCCAAGTCAGAGATGCTTTCAGACGGAGCCGGGATATGCTGGAATGAGCACTGGAGTCGGGGTCAGAACTTTTGGATCTGTTTACTTGCTTAGTCACTGAATTGTCGTCACTTGGGCAAACCACCCCTGAGAGCTGCAGTTTCATTGTTTTCATCATCAATGAAAGTAATTGATACCTGACCTGCCTGCCTCACAGGATTATCACGAAGATTAAATAGATTCACATATCTCGAAGGAAGAATATTAAAATTGCTAAGTGCTTTCACAAACATTCCACAAGCGCCTAGCATAAGACCTGGCACACCGCAGGTGTTCACTGCATGTTAAAATATTGATGTCGTTTCTGCAATTAGCATCTCTCTTCCTGCTTCTATCTGGGAAAGCATCTAGAGGCATCCCATCCAGATAATTCCTTCCTATTTCTTTCAGGCCCAAATGAGGAATTTGGGATTCGATTAGCCAACCGCCCCTTCCTCGCATTGCGAGGTCGTTATGGGTATGTGGGCACCTCATCAGAACAAGACCTCATGCATTGCAACATGGATCAGCCGGACTGCATTCATCTGCTGCCCTGCCGCCAGGGCATCTACCACTTCCAGGGTGAGTGATCGTCCCCACCCTCAGTTCACAGTCCTGCCCAGCCTTAGCCCCCTCTCAGACCTCGGGGCCTACCACTCAGGGTCTGTTCACTATAAAAGGAAAAACAGAATTTCTGTTTGCGTCCGCACTTCGTGGCCCCCAGAGTGAGTTGTCAGAACAGAAACCAGCCTCCTGTGTTTCCATATGGGGAATCTGCCAATGCAGGTAGGGTAGGGCATCCAAGATGGTGGCATGTCTCCTGGGAGCCTCCTCAGAGGCTGTACTGCTGGAGGACCCCCTCCTGAATGGCCCACCGACCTGAGTGAGCTCTTCCCTCCCCAGCACAGGGTGGATCCTTCTGGTCAATAACATCCTTTGGCACCTTTCGCCCTTGGGGAAAGTTCGCCCTCAACTTTTGTATCGAGCTTCAGGGGAGCAACTTGCTCACAGTGCTGGCACCCAATGGCTTCTACATGCGGTCCGACCGAAGTGGCACCCTGTTGGCAGACAGCGAGGACATTACCAAAGAGTGTATTTGGGAATTTTAGGTAAGGCACAATTGGTAAGGATCTAGTGTGGGGGAGTAGGAGCTGAGGGGCAAAAAGACAAGGGAGGCAAGTGGGGAGGCATGTAAGACCAGAAGGCTGACTTCTGTCCCACGACTTGATCAGCTCCAGACATTTATTTCAATTCTGTGTCTTTCCTCTCAGGGCTTCTAATCCTAGATGAGCTGGAAAGAAGAGAAATCAGATCTAGATTTCTCACTGTTGTGCTACAGTGACACATGTGTGTGCAAGCAAGCCTGCAAGGGACAGGGTGAAGTGTACCTCTGTATCTGTCACTCTTCATCAAAATGAAGACTTTTGTCCCATTTTTCAGAAAGAGTGATATTGAGGATATACTTTCTATCCTATGCATTTCCTGTCCTTAACCCTGGATTCCTGGGATGCTGATGGCTCCCAGATATTTATCTGCAGCCTTGACCCTTCTCCTGAACTCTAACCTTATCTCTTTCCAACTTTCTGATTGACAGTTGACTTCGTCCTGCCATGCCTTCAAAATCAGCCTTCCCGTCATTCCCTCCAAAGATTATTCTTCCTACTGTCCCCTTGGCCATCTAGGGCATTGCCATCCTCCCAGATTCTCAAGCTTAAGGTCTCAGCACCATTTCTCCTTCCCCCATCTTGTTCCCATCACCAAACCCTGAAAATTGTTGGCTACTTCCTTAAAAACACCTCATGAGTGCTTGTTCCTTTTTAATTACAATTACCACAAGTGGTTCCAACCCTTTCACCAAAAGCCTGCATTGCATCAAGGGCTCCCCAGCAGCACTTCCTGCCGCCAGATGCATCCCCACCTCAACTGTTCTCTAAACTCGAGTTTGAGTCCGCTTTCCTAAAATGCTACCTCCAGCCATCACTCCCTGTTCAAAGCTCTTCAGGGTGGGCACCTCACCACTCTTATACCTGTTCCTTCACAATTCACCTCTCTCTCCTGGTTGGAAAGTCATAAGTATTTGTAGAAAAAGCTTTGGTTTTGATATCATACAGACCTGGAACCAAAAGCTGGTAAGGCTTGTTCCTTCCTAGCTCTGTAACCTTGGGAAAATTGCTGTAACATTTTTAAGCCTTGGTTTCTTTATCTGTAAAATGGGAATATCTTCTTTATAGAGTGGTGTAAAGGTTAAATGACAATATGAACCTAGGTGTAGACCCCCAATATATATTCACTCCTTTCCTCCATCTTCTACCAATATTCTATATAAACTTTACTGTGGCCATCCTGGGAAAAATGAAATGAAACCCCACTGGGCCTGTTTTCTGATCTTTTCCATGAAGGGTTTGGACTGAACTAAATTTCTCAAGCTCCTTCCAGGCCTGACATCCTAGTAGACAGTGCATTGTCGTGGTTGAGCTCATTTCTGGACTCAGAACTGAGTTCTAATTAGATTTTTATCTGTTAAATTTGTTTGACCTTGGGCAAAGGAACCTCTGAAAGTCTGCTTTTCATGGGTAAAATGGGAGTATTTATCTCATAGGATTTGTTGCGTCACATGCGGTGATTGTAAAATGCTTAGTAAACAGCCTGGCACCCAGTACGCTCTCAATTCAGTTTGAACTCGGAAGTTTTTACCTGTTTACTGCAGTCTCCTATGAACTCTGATGGTATGTGTTTGCCATTAATTTGATTTTAAAAAATAATTTCTGCTGTCTTTTTCTATAACTTCACATGTCTGTGTAATCACTCATTAAGAATGGGACAGACAGGTCCTTTTATTCTCTCCCTTCCCACAGGACCTTACTAAGATTTTCCCTCAAAGCCATAGGTCAGCAAATGACTGATTGATATTTCCTCTTCCCTCCCCAGGCCAATGGAATGTCACCTACCAAAATCCAGTTCCTTCAGGAGAAACTCCTACACTAAACAGGACAGGAACTCGAGTCAAGATCCATGAGAAGAATATCTGTTACACAACTTTTCCTACCCAGTTTAGCAAAACACCTGTTTCTAGCAATACATCACAAAAGGCCATCCCCAAGACCCTGGTGTGCATCTGACTCAGTACACAGTAGGGCCTGAATGAGGAGTGGGGGTGGGTGGGACTGAGGCTCTAAGCCACTCCACATTCTAGCCCGAAGAGGGGAGACCACATGGTACCCAGTTCTTCCACTGATCATTCCCACACCCACCAGAACCATTAGACTTTTCCCCGTGATACCATGAAGAGTCAGTCTTGCCTTGAAAGATTCCAAATACAGATATGACTGAATGTCCTTTTGGTTTAGAAAGAATTAAGGATTCATAATTCTATGGGCATAGCATAATGGTAGTAACTCCTTATGCCTATATAGCTCACCCCCTCCCCACAAACTCCCCATGAAGTTTTTATATCATCCCACCTTATCATTACCTTTGATCCAGTCCGTTGGGCACAGCAGGCGCTTTCCCCATCACTGCCTTTTACAGGGAGCTGGAGTGGTTTGCCCAAGGTCACATGGCCAGGACCTCTGACTCAATTCTTCAATTAGAGTGGACACTGACGTCCACTCCCCTTTCCATCAAAACACAGCTTCCAAAGTGACTGTCATTCTTGCACTGTCCACATAACTTTGATGTTTATAGACCTGCCATCTGCGCTATTAATGTTTTTAGTGACATAGACTCTTACGTAGATTCATTTAGAAAAATTTTCCTAAGACTTTATTTGAGCCCAAACTGATGACATATGCTGGGGAGCAAGATCTCAAATGCTTCTGAGAATAACAGTTTTGCAGCTTCTTTTATGCATTTGAAATTAAGGAGGGGATGAAAGGAAGATTGAAGAAACCAAGGCAGGGATAATTAACAAGATTACTGCTGTCTTCAAGGGGTATTACGTGTGGCATTTCAAAGATGTGTTAACCTAGATGCACAAGAACAATGGACAGGGATGGCTTAAAACCCAGAAAGGAATATTTTAATCACTATCATAAAATGGAAGATCAGAATCTCTTGCCATAAACAAAAAGTGACCATAAATATAAATAAAATGAAAACAAAATGATGTTATCGGTCCTAGTTAGATTTTCCCTTCCCTGCCCAAGGCTCAGAGCTTAAGGCTCCCTTTCTCTCTTGATTAAAAAGATTAACTGTTACAGAGGCTAAAGATTAGGACTAAAATGAAGACTGCCTCTTTGATGCAATTGGAATGAAAAGGAGTTGAAAAGAGAATCAGTTTTTCATTTAGGACTAAATATTATTTAAAGCAGCACCCGTGCACCTCCTAAAATGTTCTCAAATACCAACAGTGCTGCCCGGCCCCCAGCCTGGGAAAACTGCACCACACCATAATGAGCGCCTGGTTTTTAAGTCCATTGAGAAGAGAAGCTGAAACCAGAACATGAGAGAGATTCCATTTGGAGAGAGGAAAATGACCTCGGCATTTTGTAAGTATGTTTCCCCTCAAGAGATATAAAAGAGTTTTGTAAAAATTTTAGTACAATAAGTGAAGGTTGAGAACAGTAGAGACCAGGGCACCTCCTTTCCCAGAAGACATTAAGGACAGGCCACAGGAGTGGAGTGGAAAACATCCTTCAGAGACACAGGACCTTGGAGGTCATTTAATGCATCAACATGTACACTCAGATGTGTGGGCATGCATGCACACATGAGAAACCACACACATGTGCACACACATGAATGTGCAGGCGTGCGTGCACACATGCACACGGACACCAACACACGTACTTTCTCTTTCGTGCCCTATTTCCCACAAATGGCCATCTGTCCTCGCTTGAATGTGCTCAGCCATAGGGTCTCAGCTGACAGCTTCTTCCATTGCTGAAGTCAATTCTGTCGCTGAAGTGAATGGCGTATTCTCAGACCATGCTGTGCAGATTGTCACCCTGCAAAGCCTTGCTCACTTCCCTAGGCAATCTGTCCAGCAAGGCCTCCAGCTTGAGCACAGAGAGCTGGGGCAGGGGCGGAGTGTACTCTGTTACCCTTGCCATTTCATTCTAGAGCTGTGCTGTCCCATAGAACTTGTGCTGATGAGAATGTTCATAATGCTTACTGTCCAGTACAGCAGCCATGGGTCACACGTGGCTATTGGGCACTTGATATCCTGCTAGTGTGAGGAGATGAAGTACTCATTTTATTTAATTTAAATAACATTTAAATAGCCACTTATTGAACAGCATAGTTCTAGAATATTTAATGATAGAGACCTTTTGGAGAATAACTTCTGTCTGGGATGGGCATAAACATGCCCTGCACCACCACTTTGCACTCTCATCATTCCATCCCTTCTCCTCAAAAGGAAAAGTATTTAGAAGGATGAACCCATTCTCTATTCCCAGTACCCCATTTTCACCCACTATCCCCATATCTTTTTTTCTCCTATGTCCCAAGGCTTCCCAGGAGTAGCCTAGAGAGTTCTCTACAGGGGACAAAACTGAACAAATTGGGAACAAAAAACAGCAAGCAAACATACCCCAGGAGCATGTATAAAAGAACAAGCAGAATATGAAAAGTGGCATTCCCATTCTGTTGCTATGCAAAAAATACATATGCAATTAAGGAATTAATGTCTTTTTTTTTAGGTTAAGGAACTATTGTAAATCTGAGATGTGGTAATGGTATTGTGGTTTTATAAGACAAGTTCCTTATTTTTTAGAAATGCATTGCTGGAGGACTTGGAGATGATATGCCGTGATATACTATTAGTGTGCATGTGTTTATGTGTGCATATGTGTGGCTATATGGGCACCTAAACATCAATATATAGATATAGATATATAGATTAGATATAGACATAGAGATAGGGATATAGATATAGAGATAGATATAGATATAGATATAGATATAGATAGATAGATGTAGATAGATAGGTACATACATACAGTTATGTAGACACATAAATCCATTAGATAGAAGGTAGACACATACATGTATGGATAAATAGATAAGATAGATATAGATGATAGATGATAGATAATAGAGCAAGCTGTTTATAATTGTTAAATACAAGGGTGGGAGTATGAGTACTCATAGGAAAAACATGATGGACAACAGAAACTAGTGCTAATTTTAAAATGTTTTTATTACTGCCAGGTGGAGGCCTTTTAAGGCCACTGTGAGAAGTGGGCAGGCATGGCTTTTCCAGCCCCTAGAATCAGGTGATGAGTAGGAGGGGCAACAGGGTAGGGCCAGGCAAGGTCCACAGATGAGGAGGAGAGGCAGGGAGGAGGAAGGAGTAATGGCCGGTATTAGATGCTCCCCACCCCATCTCCTTTCCACTCTGGCTTTCCTCCTGTCAGTAGTGGGGAGCCAGGCCAGAACCAGGCCTAAGGGGCACCAAGCCTGGTGGCGGGGGCAGTGGAAGGAAGGACAAAGATGACAGAGCAGTACCAAATCCAGGGAGCTCAGCTGTGGGGGACAGGTAGCCTGCAGTGACAAAGAAAGCGTGAGCTTGGGCTTGTTGCTGCCACCCCACTCCCAAAGTCACTGATGGGGAGAGTCATAGATATCTGTTCTCTACCCTAGATAGATACGCTTAATTCCCAATCCCATCCACTTTTCCTGCTATGACTGGCAGTGGTACTATGGGCTCCAGGGGTAGTAGTCTCCCCAGCTTTGTGGGCCATGCAAGGAAGAAGGAAAGCTGAACCAAGAGTCCTCTGGTGACCTCCACTGGAGACCCATGCCCTCCTGTGGGCCAAGGAATCAGCTGACCCCACACTCCACAGGAGTGAGGTCTGGCCTGGTTCTTACCCCAGCAGGGCTTGAGACAGGCTTGGGGTGGGTTGTCACTCAGAAACCCATCTGATGCTGTCCCCCAGCACAGCTGATGGCAAGAGGGACCCAAGGATTCCAGGGCAGGCAGGGCCACTGTGGGCATGGCAGGGGACCGCTAGGAAAAGCAAGAGGACCCCTCAGCTGCCAACGTTGCCTCCTGTTTAACAGCACTAGGACCCCAGGGCTGCCCACCCTCCCGGCCGTATCCTGTACAACTGCAGGGAGTGCCATTCACATAGTAGGTTATGAGGATGGCACTTTCTGGAAGTGAGCACCATGGGGGCCAGGGCAGTCGTGAAATCTGGCTCAGGCCTCCCCTGGGATGGGAGAAGCGGTGAGCCTTTCAGTCCTCCCCAGTCACAAACTCCCCCCTCTCCCTGGATACCTGTGCAGAGACCATCCCTGGGGAAGCAGTCGGTGCAGTCAGACCCTGGGGAGCACCTACAAGGTGAGGGTGGATGCACTCAGAGGGAGTAACTGGAATCCAGGGAGTGGGGGGGAGTGGTGATGAGAGGCGGGGAGGTTCTAGAAAAAGGGTGAGAGACGATGGATGCTACAACCCTACCCTGCCCCCATCCCCAAGGTAGAGTCTGGAGACCAGGGAAGAAGGATTATTAAATCCCAAGGATGCTAAACTGAGGACAGTGCAGCCTCGAAGAGCAAGAACTGTGTGTGCCCAGCGTGGGTGGGTGGGTGGGTGGATGGATGGATGGATCGATGGACAGACGGACGGGTAGTTGGATAGACGGACGGGCAGAGAAGTCACCTGGAAGCTGCATTTCCAACTTGAGCTTCTCTTGTCGGCGCCATTTGGCTCTTCGGTTGGAAAACCAGACCTGAGGGAGGCAGAAACAAAGTAGCTGGCTGCCCTCTCCACTGCCTGGCACCTGCTGCTCTCAGCACCTGCTCCTGGCCTGGACTCAGAGCCCAGACCCTTCCTCAGACCTGGTGTCTTCCCTTCCATCTCCGGCCCTTGCTCTCTGGCCCCTTCTTTAACTCAAAGGCTTGGGGTAATGAAGGGAGAAACCTGCAGAAGGGGAACGAGGCGGGTCTTGTCTCCTATTTCTGCTCTAAAAAGTTTATTTCCACCTTCTTGCTCCTCTCTCCACCTCACCAGAACCCAGAGCCTTCCTGGCACAGACTTCGCCCTTGGGGTTTGTGCGCACCGTGTACTCACCCTCACCGTGTCCTCGGACAGAGAGGTGGAAGCCGCCAGCTTCCCGCGGGCCGCTGAGTCGGGATACTGCCCACGCTGGAACGCTGCGGAGACCGAGGCTCATGGCAAGGTCGTGGGGAGAGGAGCAAGGCATGGATCGTCCCCTCCGCCCCCGAAACCCACCTGCTGCAACCCTCAACTACCCTCCTCCCTGAGGCAGGGCCATCCATAGCCTCCACCTCTCAACCCTTGCCCAGAGGCCTCAGGGTCATTGCCTCCATGCGTCACACTGAGCACCTCTGACCCAGTGTCCACCCAGCTCCAGCACCTTTCTCCAGCGCCTCAGCTTGGCCTGGGGAGAAGATAGTCCGATTCCGATGGCCAGTCCCTGGGTGGGGCCCCCGGGGAGCCTCAAAGCCACTATGGGGATTGCGAGGAACTGGCGCCAAAATAACTGCAAAGGAGGACAATGGCTTGTGGTGGTTTGTGATGGTGATTCCTCTGGTCAGATGGCATCCCCAGGGCCCTGGGGCTGTGGACAGGGGACAGCATGGGTATCAGGGCAGAGCTTCACTGCGGGGGCATTCACAGTTACCTGAAGGTTGTTGCAGGGGCACTTGGTGGGAGGCACATTCAGTCAGTGCCCTTGTGGGCTTGGTGTTTGGGGAAAAATAGCAGCAAGGTGGGTCGGGGTTTGTATGATCCTCAGAACACAGGGTGGTCTGAGGAGCTGTGGGTGAGGCAGAGGGAGGGTGTAGGAGATGCTGTGAGTGAAGGGGTTTGGGAACCTGGGTTCTCTTCCAGGACCTGCCGACAACTAGTTAAGTCACTTCATTTCTCTGAGCCTCAACTTTCTTCAGCCAGAAGAGAATAAGATGCCCTGTCAGGCCCTCCTTATTTTCATGTTACGTAGGGGATCCAAGAAACAATAAGAAAGGGCACTGAGAACTGTAAAATGCTTAGGTTTGGCTCTGATCATCCCTGGGGTGGGGCAGCTCCAAGACCCACCTGGCGACCTGAGCTGTGCCCAGGGCAGTCTCTGGCCCTCCTGTAGTGCCCGCAGGACTCGGTTGATGGAGGAGACCTGGGAGTGTCAGGGTGTTGAGTGGGGAGATGATGCACAGTCCCAGAGTTGCATCCTAAGGATACTTCCCCAGTGTCCTTTCTCTCCTGTGCTGACCCTCACGTAGTTTCTAAGGGCAGCCTCCTCTTTCTCTCTCTCCTCCACGCTTTCTTCTCACCTGTCTCACCACCACCACTTTTCAAGAGAAAAACTTGTGGGTCAGAAGAGAGCCCAGGGGCCCCGCCTCCAGCCTGGGATGCCCCACTGTCAAATGAAAAGGGACCTTCTTCTCCCCAGACAACCTGCTTACACTGGGAGTCTTGTCCTGCGTGCAAAGCCCTTCGGCACAGAGCTGGCGTTGGATCTCCCAGGCGAAGAGGGCTGGGTGCTCCCCCTTCAGCTGAGCAATCCGGGCCACCACAGGAGGTGTGGCCAGCCGTGGCTTGCTTCCCCCAATCCCCTTGGGCTCCAAGACACCTGTGCGGTAGTAACGCCCTAGGATCTTGCTCACACAGCCATTAGATACCTGGGTCAGGTGAGAATCAGGGACAGGTATGGCATGATGGGCAGAAGGTGAGGGTCCCTGGAGGAGAAGGAGGCTACAAGGCAAAGTGAGACCTACTGGACCAGGCCACAGATTTGAGGGTCCAGCCTCATTATTGGGAGTGTGAAGCTCCCATCCCAGCCCCCAAGAAGGTCTTCTTCTTTCCCCCAAAGGACAAGCCCTGAAGGCCCTCAGAGTCTGCAACAGCCCCGTACTTGCCTTAAGAGGGGCCCCTTCTCCCTGCTTCTTGTCCCCATCACCGGGTGAAAGTCCCAGCACACTACCTTCAGGCTCCGTGAGATGTCACAGGGCCGCATCCCGCTGACCGCCAGCCTCACAATCTGCTGCCGGGTGTCCAGGGGCAGGGGCCGACCGTTCACAAACAGCCCCCCCAGCTGATTCACACTGCTGATCCCTGGGCATGAGAGGGAGGCATCCACACCCCGCATCTCCCCTGTCCCCAGCCCACCTGTGTGGTATGAAGGACCCTCCAACCTGGCTTCCCACCATAGAGGAAGTCCTCCCCAGAGGGGACTGCTCCCCTTCTGCTCCCAGGGTCCCCCAAACATGCCCCGTTCTTTGGGGAGCAGGCACATGGGTGAGTTTTTCCTCTGTGACCGTTTGCCCTGACCCTCACCATCTAAGGGAAGAACCATGGAGCAGGGAGGGGGTGATGGAACAAAGCTTCCCCAGAGCCCTGGCCAAGGGCAGATGAAAGCGCAGGATGGAAGCAGAGCCCTGAGGTAGCCCCTCCCTCCACAGGCCACCCGGTTGTCCCCACCCCTGCCAGGCCCCCTACCGTCCTGCGGCATGCTCCAGGCTGACCCTCCTCACAGAAGGGCAGGAACTGGGCAGACTGGGGAGGGGGCTCCTCCAGAGAGAGCCTTCCTTGGTCTCTGGGCTGGGCCTGCAATAATTGGCGGTCGTTTGGGTGATACAGTGTTTGGGGAAAAAAGGTCTGCTTTCTAAAATTTGCCAGCAGGTTGGCCAAGAAAATTCAAAATCTCTTTATTTAAACCCTTCTGCGATGACCTGAAACCTCACAGGGCTGGCAGAGGACTGGGGCTTTCCGGATGTCCCAGTGGGGCCTGAGAGGGAGGGAGGGCTCTCATTTCTCACATGCCCGTTACGAGAGGTCAGAGAGGTGGAAAGGGGGGATGCCGCCACACACTTAGGTCTCCCCTTTCCAAGTGGACAACTGTCATCTCTGACTCCTGGATGACACACTTGGGCCAAGCTCAGGCTCAATAGGGTCAAAAAACAAAACTTAGGATATCGTGCCCAGCCAGGAGCGGGCATCCATGACCAAAGATCCCAGTTGCCCTGGTCTGAGGCTGGAGAGCAGGTTCAAGGCTCTGCCTTCCCTAACCAGCAGCTCCTGAAGTGAGTTGTCCCAAACCACCAGCCAGAAACCTCCTTCAGAGCACTTCAGGGCAGAGTCTTGCTCCTGTTTTTCATACTCTCCGGGAAGCTCTAGGGCAACATGGGGCTCCGCTGTACCCCCAGGCGTGGAGGCTCTGGCCCCACACGCTGGAAGGAGAGATAGACAAGCCTCGAAGTCCTAGCTTCTCCCGGAAGATTCATCTCTTGACAGTTTCTAACCTGCTGGGATTGTTGGTCCCCGTGGGCTCTTGAGAGTTCTAGATCTCACAGCGAAGCTTCGCTCTCAGAGACCAGCTCTCTGGGATCAGACACCCAATCACTCAGCTAACACTTACGGAAGGCATGTGGAAGGGAGGGAGTGAGAAGCAGGAGAGAGCTATCTGCTGACACTTGGAGGCCATTGTGAGCACAAGACAGTGTCTGAGCAGCAAGGGACACGGGTCATGGGCCATTGTGTCTTTCTTGCTTTTGCCAGTAACCGGAGTTGAAGCCTCCTCCTTCCATGCCTGGAGCCCTGGCAGGGCTGGAGTCACTGCAGAGAAGGGCTTAGGCATAGAAATTTCCTGTAATGCCCATGCCATCTCGGTTCAGTTAATCTGCAATTATTCGCTGAACAAGGTATTCATTGAGCATATTGCTGCGGGTTGTTCAGGATGAAGGGACTGAAAAGAAAAAGGATACATTTTGTGCCTTGCCAGAGTAGACAGTGCAGCAGGGGAGAGGAAACTGGCACAGGGCAAACAGCCATGAACTCGCGGGGAGGATGGAATCCAGAGCTACTTTTAAAATTCCCTAGCGAAATCGGTTTTTGCTCCCTCCGCTCTGGGCAGAGACACGTCCCCCTTCAAGTTCTCATCTTTCCTGAAAGTCAGGAAGGGAGGCAGAAGTTTCCCCCTGACTCCCTCCCAAAAACAAAACAAAACAAAACCTGAGGCACAGACTGGGGTTCCCACAAGTCAGGGGCCACCAAAGAGGTTAAACTCAAGGAGATTTAGCAGCCAGTTCCCCACCAGAAATGGAAATTTCCAGCTCCTTTCTCTGCCTCCACCCCTGCTTCATGTTTGTGCAATTGCCACCAAAGCAGTGGAGAGAGGAGAGCCAAGTTGGGAGTGTGAAGGGCTCTGCCAGGATGCAGGGGGTGGTGAGGGGGTGGGAACTCAGAATATCAGCCAAACCCTGCATCCTTCATAGGACTGTGTCCCCCCTAGGTGACCAGAGCTCAGAGGAGCTGTGGGTACTCAGGTTCCATTTTCAAACCCACATCATTTCCAGACCTGAAATCATCATGCCCCAACTCGCAAACAGAAACTCCATTCCCAGTAGCCACACCACGTATCCCAATGTTTATATTAACTTGTCTGATAAAAGAACTGGTGCTCCCAAGATGAGAAGGCAGAAGGGGGGGTTAAAGGAGAAGGAGGCTGGGTGCTGCAAAGACAGAGGAGGAGAGAATTTAGCTTGGCCACCCACACAAAGGCATGGAGACAGCATGGGAGGCAGAGCAGACAATGAGCCTGCAGGTGAGCTACCTGTGTGGAGGCAACGAGGCGAGACTTCAGGGGGAGGGTCTCAGTCTCCTACGTGGGTGTCCGAGGCCCCTGCAGGCTCAGGGGTGGTGATGGTCTGGTCCTGGGAACAGCCTCCACTCTGCAAATGTGTCAGTCCTGCCAGGGGGTCCAGAGCTACAGAGAGCCCGTGCTCAGGAGCAGAGGACAGCCTTCTGGGAGCAGCCAGTGATGTCACAGGCCATGAGCAGAGGAGAGAGGAGGAGGGAGGTGTGCATGGGGCTGACTGACACCAGCCCTGAGGCAGGGCAAACCTCAACCAGTGACCCACTGTGCCCTTCCATGGGCAGTCTTCAGAGCCCACCTTGAGCCCACCTGCCACCATGAAGCAAATCCAGAGCCGCTCTCATGAAGGTCCTCAGACTCTGGACGCACCCACTCTGGGGCCCGTATTCTTGCAGAGAACAGGGAATGTGGAAGATGGGGAATTTCAGGCTGTGTCCCCAAGGCTTTGAACGCAGAGAAGCCCAAAGTTACTTCCAGAACCACAGCCACAGCGTCCCAGCCAGAACGCACACACCTGGGTTTTTGAGTCAACTCCTGGGTCCTCCGTGTATTATTATAAAAGCCAAATGGGTAGAGAGACGGATAACCAAATGCTGGCCAACTTGGCTCTTAAATCTTTGAGAGAACGAGGGTGCACAGAGAAGAATGTGAGTCACATAGCACCAGTTCTCACTGCCAAGTGTCCTCACCAATTCTCCAACTGGCTCCTTGACAGAGGTGACACCAAGGGTGAATTCTTGCCTGGAAGTAGAGCCATCCTGGACTTAGCGCACTGGCGACAGTGGTGGCCATGGGAATGAGCCTCTGCGGGCAGTTAGGACGCGGGTGGGTGTTTGTGAGATGTGCAGCCTGGTTTTCATTCTTCCATCAGGCTCCATGCCACTAGGGATTTGGTGCTTTCAGACTCTAAGCTGTGAATGACCCTCCTGTCCCCACAGAGGACACCACAGGTTATCTGGATCATTGTCGAGGTGGGGGCACCAGTAGCTGGTGGTTCCTGTGGAGTGGGACACTGGCAGTGAAACGTAGCCCCCAGTGCAAGGAAGCTCTGCTGTCCCCATGGCCTTGTGCAGGTCCCTTGTGAAGTAGCCAATATGGAAAGCCCTTTGTGTTCGTGCCACCACGATTCTGTGACACCCTCCCAGAAATCAGGATGAAAGCAGGCAGGGTGTGGGACAATAGACCCAGGGAGGGGGGAGATGCGTTTCATTGGTAATGCTTTGGTTTTGGGGGGAGTGGGTGTGGGTGTTATGTGTTCAGCTCGATCCTAGAATTGGGAACTCATGTTCTCAAAGCAGGGCCAGAGGGATTCCAGAAGTGGGTTTTCTACCTCACCCCTGTAGGCACTCGCCTCCTGCTCCGGCCTCCTCCAGCCTTCTGAGGCTGGTTCGAAGCTGGGGCCCAGGGGAGCTGCAGCAGCACTTTCAGCACCAGGGGCAGGACAGCTCGTCCCCTAGTGCCCCTGGAGCCCACTTACTCCCAGGGCGGCTGAGATTGCTGGTCCTTTCGCTCAGGCGAGTGTGGGCCAGAGGGGGTGCCACGGAAACATGCGGTAGCCTGCTCTCAGTTCTTTGTCCTGCTCATCTCACCTCCCACCTCCTCCTGCATCTGGGGGTGCAAGGCTTCGTGTCTTGACCTTCTATTCCTGCAGACAGCTGCTTGACGGTGGAGAGAGGGGTGTCGGGGAGAAGGGACAAGCCCTGGCAGATGGTGGTGGCAGCGATTTCCCCCATAAACTACCCTCTCCCCCCTGCCTTTACAACGCACTCTTGGGTCTGAACAAACAGAGGCTTTTGACCCAGAGGTGATGGGGGAGGGAAAAAGGAGGAAGGGCCCTAGCAGGGGGCCTCGCCTGCCCAAGGGCTCAGCCACTCAACCCTCTGCCCAGCGCCCAGGCTGTTTGAGGAGCAAATATCTGCCTTCACTCCCTGATTCTCTCAACCACCCCCACCGGGTTTGGGGCTAATTGTCCCTCATTAGTTGGGCCCAGGCCCCAGGCTGCCGCCAGCCCCCGCCATCTGCTCACAATTATACATTAACTCAGAGGTCTTGCTACCAGCCAGCCAAGCTGTGCGCCCCTTTCTGGGACAGCCGTGGCCATTCCAGCCGGTCCTTCACCCCAGCGGAGAGCCCTGGCTGCTGGCTTCTTCTGTCCTCGGGAGCCCCTAGCATAAAGGCCCTTGGCTGTGGGGAAAGATCAGTCCCCCGGAGGGGTGGCTGGCGCTCCCCTACCCACCTCAGAAGGCAAGACAAGCCCATGCGTAAAGCTGGAGAGGACAGGGCGCAGCCAGGGCGAGAGCCGCCGGCTTCGGTCCGACACCTCGCCCCAGACTTCTGGTGCTCGCTGGGGGAGGTGACACCCGTCCCGGGCTGTTTCTACCCTCCCTGCGGTGCCCCTCGCCAGGCCGGGTGCTCTGCTCGCATCCTCCCTCTGTCCGGAGAGTCCCCGTCGCACGCCAGCGTCTGCCTCTCCGCGCGCACCACGCCGCGTCTCCAAAGCCGCGCCCCGGCTGCGCCGGCCTGCCAGGTCACAGTCGCAGCAGTTTCCTCGCTGCACAAACGTGGGGAATCTTCGAGGCCCCTGCACGTTCCTAAACCTGGCGCTGAGGTGGCAAGCGCCCCCACCCCCAAACGTCCCGCGGTCTCCCGGCTGTCCCAGCCCCGACCCTGCGCCCGCGCCCGCAGGGCCCGGCGCTCCTCTGCTCGGCTCCGAGGTCTCCGGTGACCCAGCTCCCTCCCTCCGAACCCGCCCTCCCCTCTGTGGCTTTGAACTGGGGACCCAGAAAAGCTCCCCTTTCCCTTCTTTTTCCCCCGTGAGTCCCTCATCTCTGAGCTCGACCCTGTCCCCTGTCTCTGCTTGCCGGTGGGGAGCTGAGTCTGCACCTCCGTGGACGCCCGCGGTAGAGCTGCAAGTTCAGGAGTTAGAGCCAAGGGCCCAAGGAGGCCGGGAGAAGAACCCCACGGGGATGCGGGGGGCAGGCTCGGGAGAGGCCAGCCCAGAGCCGCCAGGGCTGGCGCTGTGCGCCTCGGTCCCCAGCTGACCAGGGCACCCCCATGATGCTCTTTAAGCCGCCCGTGGGGAGTGCCTCCTGGGGCCCCCTGGGCACCAGCCCTGCCACTTGGGGGAAGGTGCTGCGTGTGCGTCCTGGCTGGGGTTCTCAGCCAGTAACAGACACCCCAAGTTCAATCTGTTTCCTGGGGCCTGCCAGCTCTGAGCTGCCCAAAGCTGCCCCTACCCCACCCCCACCTTTCACGGGGTGGACGACCTGGGTATTATAAAATACACTTTACTTTAATTAGCTTTATTGGTAGGACGGTCCTCAATTTACGAATAGCAAAGGTAATATAAAGAGTTCCCATGCACCCCACGCGCAGTTTGCCCTATTATTAACACCTTACCTAGTAGTGCGGACTCGTTATAATTTATTAACCAATGTCACTATGTTACTCTTAACGAAAGTCCACACTTCATTCAGATTTCCTCAGTTTCCCCCCAATGTCCTCTTTCTGTTCCAGGATCCCATCCAGGACACCACTTTACATTTCGTCGTAGCATCTTCTTGGGCTCCTCTTGGCTGGGACAGTTTCTCAGACTTTCCTTTTTAATAACTTGGAGAATTTTGAGGAATTGGGTATTTTGTAGAATGCCCCTCAGCTGGGAGTGTCTGATGTTTTTTTCATGATAGACTGGGCTTACAGGTTTTAGGGGAAAAGACAAAGAAGAGGAAGAAGGAGGAGGAGGAGGAAGAGGAGGAGGAGGAGGAGGAGGAGGAGGAGCAGGAGGAGGAGGAAGAGGAGGAGGAGGAAGAGGAGGAGGAGGAGGAGAAACAGGTAGGGTATTAACTGCCATTTCATTGCATCATATTAAGAGTGAATACTGCCAGCATGAGTTATTTCTGTTGACCTTGACCTTGATCACTTTGCTGTTTGTTGGGTTTCTCCGCTGAAATTACTGGTTCTCCTTCCTTCCCATACAAGGACCTGAGGGAGGTCCTTACGCACAGCTCCCACTTCAGGAATGGAAACTATGCTTCACTGACTGGAGGCCAGAGCACCTGCATAAGTCATCTGAATTCTTCTGCTCAGGAGATTTCCCTCTTCTCTCCCAGTTATTTATCCAATAATTTAATTATATCAATATAGACTTATGGATGCTTATATTTAGATTAGAATTCAATATATACTACTTTGTTTCTTTTTATGCTCAAAGCATTCCAGCTTTGGCCATTGGGAACTCTTACAATTGACCCCTGTGGCCCTTTGGCACACTCCCGTTATTGTGGGTTTGGCTTTTGCTTTGTGTGTGGGCACGCGCATGCACATGCACACGTGCACACACACACACAGGCACACAGACTTCCTTACTTTCTGGCACTGCAAGATGCTCCAGGATTATCTTGTACATTTCCTGCCCCAGTCCGAGAATTAGCCATTTCTCCTGATACCTATTGTTGGAGAATGGTATAAAAAAAAAAAGATCTGGGCACTAGGCTTGTTGTTCCTGGGGTGTCAAAGCTTCTAGGTTCTCAGCTGACAGAGCAAAGAAATATGTGTGTGTCCTGATGTCTCCAACTCAAATCCATTATTTCATGGATGATTCTAGATACCCCCCTTCCTTATCTGTAAACTTGTACAATACTTACGTACAATTTATTTTAACTTTAGTCCTCCAGACTCCATTCATTTTCAGAGTTGCTCAAATCAGCACCTTTTCACCCATGCCCTCCACTGAAGTTGTTTATTACGTTTGTAATACAGTTAGATTATTTTTGTCACACCCCTCACTTCATTTTAGGATTCCTGACCTCTATATAATTCTTCTTAATTTGCATACATTAATATTTACTCTTTGGGCTGTTAAGGTCTATAAGTCTTGATAAACACATAATGTTGTTTATCCGCAAATACAGTATTATACAGAATAGTTTCGGCACCCTAAGAAATCCCCAGAGCATCATCTGTTCAACATTCATCCCTCCCTCAAACCCTGAAAACCACTGTTCTTTTTACTACCACTACAGTATTGCTTTTTCCAGAATGTCATGATGGAATCGTACAGTATGTAGCCTTTTAGGGCTGGCTTCCTTCACTTAGTAAGATGCATTTAAGTTCCCTTCATGTCTTTTCAGGTCTTGATAGCTCATTTCTTCTTTATACAAAATAACATTCCAATGTCTGATGCACCACAGTTTATTAATCCATTTACCTACTAAGGATTTCTTGTTTGTGTCCGAGTTGTGGCAATTATGACTAAAGCTGCTATAAACATCAATGTGAAGTGTTTCATCTGGATATGTTTTCAGCTCCTTTGGGTAAAAAACAAGCATGAGTGCTGGATCAAATAGAGTATGTTTAATTTGGTAAGAAACTGCCAAACTGTCTTCCTAAGTGGCTGTACCATTTTGCATTGCTGCCAGCAACGAATGAGAATTCCAGTTATCCTTGCCAGCACTTGATGTTGTCAGGATTTTATATTTTAGCAGTTCAAACTGGTGTGTAGTGGCATCTCATTGTTGTTTTAATTTTCCTATGACATATGAGGAGCATCATGTCATATGCTAATTTGCCATCTATATGTCGTCTTTGGGGAGGTGTCTGCCAAGGTCTTTGGCCATTTTTTAATCAGGTTGTTTGTTTTCTTATTGTTGAGTTTTAAGAGTACTTTGTATATTTTGGATAACGGTTCTTTATCAGATGAGGCTTTTGCAAATGTTTTCTCCCAATCTGTGGCTTTTCTTCTAATTTTCTTGAAATTGTTTTTCAAAGAGCAGAAGTTTTTAATTACAACGAAGTCCAGCTTATCAATGATATTTTTTGTGATCCACGTCTTAAAAAGATATCACCATACCCATAGACCCCCCCCTTTTTAAAGAGCAGTTTTAGATTCACAGCAAAATCGAGGGAAAGTACAGAGATTTCCTACATCCCCCTGTCCCCACAAATGTATAGTCACCCCCATTTTTAATATCCCTCATTTGTTACAATTATGAACCTAAGCTGTAGGTTTTATAGATGTTCTTTATCAGGTTGAAGAAGTTTTCCTCTATTCCTAGTTTGCTGAGAGTTTTTATCATGAATGGAGATTGGATTTTGTTAAATGTTTTCTCTACATCAATTATTAGGATGTTTTTCTTTTTAGGCTGTTGGCATGGTAGATTATATTGATTGGTTTTTAAATGTTGAGCCAACTTTGCATACCTGGAATAATTGTATTTGGTCATGTTGTATAATTCCTTTTACACATCGTTGGATTCAATTTGCTAATATTTTATTGAGGATTTTTTTCATCTATGTCCATAAGACATATTATTCTTCAGTTTTCTTTCTTTTAATATTTTTAGATCTTCAGGTCTTAGGAAAATGTTGGTCTCATAAAATGAGTTAGGAAGTGTTCCCTCAAATAGCCAGCTTTGAGAGAGAGGGCAAGGTTTACCATGCAGATATAACAGGCTGAGAGACCCACGAAGCCCATCTCCCGTAGCAGCCAGCATCGAGGGCAGTATGACCCAGTAATTAACAGCGGGACCTTTAGTGCCATCAAACCTCAGTTCTTATCCCAGCTCTGCCATGCCATCTGCATGATATTGGGCCAGTTAACTATTAATTTAACAAATAATTATTGAACACCTACTATGTGTCAGATACTGGGATAACAGCAGTGAATAAAAAGACAAATCCTAGCCCACGTAGAGCTTCCTCTTTTATTGGTTTACATTCTTAAGCTTTCCTTGCTTCAGTTTTTCACATAAATAAAATGGGACTATAATAGTACCTATCTGATAGGATTGTTATGCTATATAAGTTAACATATGTAAAGAATATTCTATATAAGTATCATATTAGTGTTGTCATTACTACTATTGTGTGACAATAGGTAACACTACTATCTATTGACTGAGTTCAGTGGTTCCAGCCTAGGAGCTTTCCAGCCTCATACTTGCTGTCCTGATGCTGCATCTATGTCTTTCCTGTCTCCATGCTTCTCTGGTTGACCCTCTTCATCTCTGGGCTCATTAATCCTACTACATGAAATTCTTTCTCTGACCTAGAATTACCTTGCTGAGAGATGGTTGAGGGGCAATCTTTCTGGCTGCCTTTGAAATATACCAAAACTTTGAATTTTTATTTTTTTAAGGGATGGGGATGAGGAATATAAGTCACTGATGATCCAAGGTCTTTGCTAAGATGTAGAATCTTGGCTTGGCCTAGGTAGGAATGAGAGGGGACTGTATTAATTTACTCTAGCCATCACTGAATTTAAGTCTGTAACAGCTCCAACATAGGAAAGCTCAGTGCTCCATCTTGGGTAACTGTCCACTGCTCAGCAAGACCCAAAGGCAATGGAGAAGAAAATTCCTTCACTATGGATAAGGATCTTACCTCTGTCCCAGGAATCCAGATCTATTTATTTTTACTGCAGCCAAGAGGGCCCCCAAAGCAATGCCTGCTCAGCCCAACTACCAGTCACCACACTACCAGAGAGCAAGCTATGTAGAGATAGGTAATTATTCAAGAAGTCACTTTGCTGTCTCTGGCTTGGCACCATCAGACACAACAACCAGACTGTGAATGGTCCATTGTCCCAGTTTCATTATCAGCCCAGCTGGCATCCCCTGCGCCACCAATCCTCAGCTCACCTAATTCCTCTTCACTGGCCCCTAGTTCCACTTCTTGGTTCCACATCAAACTGCTCTTCCACTTCCAAGTCCCCACTAGGTGAAGTCAGTGATTTCAGCTTTCCATGGACTGCTCCACATCTCTCTCTCTCTCTTTCCTCGAAGACAGAGCAACACTAGAGTTTAGGGGAAGCTTCTCTTTACCCCCTGATACCCCCCCTATGCTCCCTCTCTCAGGCATTTAGACGGTTCCCTGGAGCCTTGACCTCTCCACTCGCTTGTGCCCGTTTCTCTCCAGTCCCCTTGTACCTGGAGTTCTTTTTCTTAGTGTTCTTTATATTTCTTGCAATTTAATGCATAATGATGATCGTTCCAACCGAACAGTGTTTGGAAGGGCTAGAGATGCTAGACCTCAGCCGCGGGCATCGGTCCCTGCGGAGCCCGAAAGGGCCGGGCCTGCGGGAGTCCGCGCGCGGGCCCCCCCTGCAGTTTGCTCGGGGCCCTGCGGTGGGTCGGGACACAGCCTGGTCCTTAATTGTCCTTGACCCAGGCTCCCTTCAGCACTGGAATTGGCAAGGGCGTCAGCCCAGGTCAAAGGGGGCAAAGGAAACGAAGACCTGGAAAGACGTGGCAGGTGGGAGCGCTCTGAGGCGCCGGCTCCCCTTCCCGCTGGAAAAGTGATTAAGAGAAATCTCGCTTCTGAACTCTGGATTCCCAGACTTAGGGTCAAACACAAGGCTATTAGTGCATTTTAACCACAACCTTGTCCTGGCCACGAGGGCTGGTTGGGAGTGGGCAAGTTTATGCTTGTTGGGCTTTCACAGTGAGAAGGGAGGAAGGCAGGAGATGGGGAGGACAGAGGGAGTAACCTGTTCTGTGGAGGGTAGCGCCCAACTGATTGAGCGGGATTAGGCTGTTTGAAGAATAGAGCATTTTACTCTTCTAAGGCCTTAGAATTTTGATTTTGCCACTAGTTTTACAATTAAGAACTTCCAAGCTCTGGGAGCAGGAAAATAGTCTAGGGTTAGACCCTCTCTCACTCTCCTGCTTCATTTTGGGTTAGGATAGCATACATGTGGTTACAATCTCAAAATATGACTTGAGGGAAGACAGCTGAAATGACATTACAGTCCTTCCTGGAACTGTTCAACCTTATTAAAAATCAGAGAAATGCAAATTAAGATGATAATGAGATACTACTACATATCCACCCAAACGGCTGGAATTTAAAAAAAAAACTGACAATATCAAATATTGGAGAGGATGTGACATAACCAGAAGTCACATGTACTTCAGAGAGAAAGTCTAAATTGGTTCACCCGCTTTAGAAAAGGTTGGCATTATCTGCCACAGTTAAAGATATTCGTAATCTATGACCCCTTATACATTCTCCAAAGAAATGCAAATGCCGAATGTTTATTTATAATACCTCAAAACCGGATTCAACCCGGTTTCAGACACTATTGCTGTTTATTAAACCGCTCTAAACTTAGAGGCATGAAACCATCACCCTTTGTTATGCTTATGGATTCTGTGGGTCAAGAGTTTGGAAAGGGCCTGAAGGAAATTGCTTGTTTCAGCTCCACAATGTCTGTGACATTCTGCTGGGAAGACTCAATAACTGTGAAGGCTGTGACTCAATAACGTGAAGCTGGAACCATCAAAGGCTTTTTCACTCATATGTCTAGCTGTGGATGCTGGCTATTGGCCAGGAACTCAGCTGGAGCTGTTGGCCGAAACACCTGAATGCGGGCTCTCCATGCAGTAGCTCGGGCTTTCTCACAGCATAGTGGCTGGGTTCCAAGTGCAAGCATCCGAAAAGAACAAGGTGGAAGTATAAAGCATATTTATGAAGTGACTTAGGAAGTCACTTTTGCTGTAGTCTATTGGCTGAGACAGAGCGATGGCCCACTCGGATTCAGGATTCAAGGGGAGAGGACATAGATTCCACCTCTTCATGAGAGGTCACTTTGTAAAAGGAACTAGTGTTGAGAGATATTTCTGTGGCCATCTTTGCTCCTTCTTGACCATTTTGTTCCATGCTGGGGCAGAGCTGCAGGCTGAGGGAAACAGCTCAAAGGCCTGGTATTGGATGAGAGCTTTTCTTTAAAAATAAAATAAAATAAAATAAAAGCATGTAAACATCACATAACTTTATCGTTGTTTACCCTGTTTCAATTGTAGCATAAAGCAACATCCTATCTCTGAAGCACTCTTAAGAGAGCAGATTCATTTAACGGCTCTCCACTGAACAATAGGTTATACTATAATTTTAGAATTATCTTGTCTTTTTGTAAAGTCATTTCTTACCAAGATTTGTGCCACTCTTGAATACATGAAACAAAGACTTGGGTGAGGAGGAAAGAGATATTTTCTGACATCAAATGTCTCTGTGGTGCTTCTGTGATGTGTCTGGAAAAGGGTGTTCTTCCACCTGAAATAGCTCTCTTTTGGGCGAATTATGCTGGAGGAGATCCAGAAAAAGGCACTGGAAGAAAATGCCTGGATCGTCCTGAAGTCGACTTTGAGGGAACTATGTGCCCCTTCAAGCTGCTGCCTGAACCCTGGCCTCTCTCCTTAGCTCCACCCCTGCCTTTCACTCCCAGCAAATGATCCATCTGCCTTGTCTCTGGTCATTTAACATTGGAACCCCGATCCTCCTGTATTTCCATCCCTTTGCCCCTACACTCCCCACCGTCAGATGCTGACCTCTTCTTGCTTTGCTCTGGCCCCTCAGCTCTGACAGCTGACCTGGCTGACCTGGTCAGGACCATGCCAGCCCATGGCAGAGTCTGGCCTTAGCTCCTAGCCGTTCCAGGCCTCTGCCCACCCTGGAAAGAGCCTCATCATCAGCCATGAGGTTGCTGCTTCCACAGGGATTCATCCTGTCTTCTGTATCCTGAATTTTCCTACTACATGTAGAAGATCGAGAACCATCTCAATGCGACCATCTCAATGTCTTTCTTCTTTTTCAGAATGTTCCTGAATCATTACATGACCCCTGTTCCTTAGCACTTGACTAAAAGAGGACTGTTTTATTAGAATTTCTGTTAATGGATGTTAGAGCTGCCACCAGCCTGGGTCTTTGGATGATTACATGAGGAGAGTCACCATCCCGGGCTGTTATGTGAGAGAAGTACACTTCTATATTATTTGAAGACACTAAATAATTGTTGACTTTTTCATTTCTGCAGCTGGCTCGCCCTACCTAATACAGGGGCAAGCTAAAGTGAAGGCATGTGTGGTTGCCAGGATTTAAGAGAGGGGAAACGCAGACAACTGTTGGCAGGAGCTAAATAAAATTTAAGTTTCAGATTAGCTTTTCTATGTCTGCACCTGTCCAGTGATAGTTATCCCCATGGTAATTTCCAGCTTTTGCCCTAAACACCCCCAACATTCTCAGTTTCAACTCCTGGATAACATGAAGGATGTGTGATGGACACATGGGAAGAAAAGAGAAGGCAAATAAGTCACCTTAGTCATTTAAACAGACTGAGTACTTCAATTTAATTCAAAATAAACTTATTGAGTGCTTGTTCTTTACGAGGCAGTGCCAGGCCTATAGGGAACACAAAACTTAACAAGGCCCCTAAGAGCTTGCTATCAAAAAGTTCACAGGCCAGTTCAACTGTTACACGAATAATTATGACACAAAGAGAGTGTCTAGCATGCCATCAGAAAGATGTGAATCGACGGCTTGGGGATATATGGGAGGGAGAAGTCACTTCTGATTGCAGCCATCGCAGAAGATTTTATGGAAAAATCTGTATCTGCAGTGAATTGAAGGTTGTCCCAAGTAGAGGGAGTTGGGAGAGTAAAAACTCAGGGACAGGAAGCCCTGGGTGCATTTAGGTAATTTTTCTAGTGTGACTAGAGGTGCTGGAGCCACAGTGAATAACACAGGGCAGTGCAACACCAGGTTCTGTTCTCCAGCAAACAGGAGTCCTTTCCATGGGCAGGAGAGGGTGGAGACATTCAGAAAGCCCATGTTACCCCTGCTCCATGGAGGTGGGGCGTCTAGGAGAAGAGGTTGTGATGCTAGCTAGGGACTTCAGGATTCTGAGGATGGAGAGAAGGCAATCTTCAGGTTCCATCCTACCTTGACCATCTCAGTTTGCAGCGAGGAGACAGAGATTCAGAACAACATGCTACCCTGTGATAACGGTGCTACCACTGGCTGGAGATTTCCTTTTGCCTTTTTTCTTAGAGACTTCAGTATGGCAGGCAGGGTACAAGGTGACAAAACCCAACATTGGTCAAAGCTGATAGCAAATCAATATATAATTATCTAAGGCTACCGAGAAGCCAGAGGCATTGATTAATGGCTTTCAGGAAAATGGAATGAAGGTTGTTCTCGCTAATAAATGACAACAGCACAGGGTACAAAGTTGATCCATTAGCTAAAAGTTTTGTAACCATTACTGAAATCATATAGTTGTATAAATAAATCCTTTACATTGACTTACTATATAGATGGGGCAAATTGGGAATCGAGTATTATCTTTCTTAGGTTGATACAATTTTTTTTCCGCTGTGAAGTTTGAGAAATAATGTCTAAGTCACAAGCATGGGATAAATTGTTTTTTTTTTTTCTTTTCTTAAAATAGAATTTGAGTTCCACTTTTAATGTTGTAAAATGTTTTCAGTGTTTAAAATAAGTTTAAACATAATGCCTTATGCTTTCATGCATTTTAAACAAGTTTGGACTACATGAGGCATAGACAAATAACTTAATTTAAAAACCTACATGGAACATTATGTTATCAGATATGACAGCAAAATTCAAGTTCGGTCACCTAGACCAGTGCTGTGTAATATATTCGTCACTAGCCTCTTGTGATTTTTTAAACTTAATTTAAATTAATTAAAATTTAAAAATATTAAAAATTCAGTTCCTCAGTTGCACTACCCCCATTTCAAGTGTTCACTAGTCACATGTGTTGAACAGAGCATGTATAGAACATTTCCATCGCTGCAGAAAGCTCTTTTGGATAGGGCTGATCCAGACAACTTAAGTTTTTGAGGCTTTTCTTTCAAAAACATACAGTGAAACTCTGCTTTAGTCAACTCGGACTGCCATAACAAGATTCAGGGTGGCCTCAAAAACAAACTTATGGAGGCTAGAAGTTCAAGATCAAGGTGCCAGAGTTGGTTCCCAGTGAGACTGCTCTTTCTGGCTTGTAGACACCACCTTTTTTGCTTTGTCTTCATGTGGACTTTCCTCTGTGCCCCTGCAGAGCAAGAGAGGGAGAGAGGGAGAGAGGAATAGAGGGAGAGAGGTTTCTCTTCCTCTTCTTATAAGGGCACCAATCCTATCAAATTAGGTCCCCGTTCTTATGACCTCATTTACCCTGAATTACTTCCACAAAGGCCCTGCCCCCAAATATGGAGGTGTGGGCTTCAACATATGAATTTGGGGGAACACAATTCAGCCCGTAATAGACTTTAAAAGGATGAGGAGGAGGAGGAGGGAAGAAAGAGAGGGAAGAAAAGTAGGTCAGAGCCTGACAGAGAGGATCTCACGGGCTATGCTAAGGAGATGAAACTGCATCCTAAAGCAGAAGGGGAGCCGCTGCAGTGTTGACAGGGCATCTATGTGACTAAGATTTGCATTTTAGAAAAAACACCAGGTTAACAGTACGGAGGATGGGTTGAAGTTGGAGGTGGGCTGGGGAGAATGCAGGTAGAGATTCACTCTAGTGTTCAGTATTCTGCTTCCTGAGAGGAAGCTTAAAAATCAAAGCTAAAACATAAAACATGTTTAGAGCACCCTTTTCAAATGGAGAGGTGAAAGCTTTCTTTGCCCAGCCTCTGGATTCTGCTAGTGCCGGTCTAGGGCAAAAGAGGCACATTGAGCCATCTTAGAAGCAAGCTTATCAAATAATTCAGAGCAGACTATGGTCAGAAAGTTCTGGGTTCAAGTCCTAATTTCGTCCCTTATTAGCTATCGACCTAGAGTTGGTTGCTTACCTTTTCTAAGCATTATGTCTTGCTTTGTAGCAAGAAATTGGTTATATCTACTTCATAGCATTCTAAGGATTAAATATGTAATGCAGGGAAAACTATTTAGCTCAACTCAGAGTCTGCTTAGTGTATATGTTTAGTGGCCATTGTTACTGTCAGTGATATATTTTCTAAAATTACTCTCAAAAGAGTACAGGAAATAAGGTGTTTGTTTTATTGTTAAATGAATTTTGTTCATCCCTACATTGTATGTGTGTTCTCCACTACACAGAAGGAATCAGTCACCTTTAAAGATTTCAAAGTTCCTCTCTCCCACTCTCTCTCTCCAGCCCCATTTATTTGAATAAATAGCTTATAGATAAATTATCCATAAACATCACAAAATTAAATACATTTTCAAAATATGGCCAGTATATGTAAAATTCACAAATACAGTTCCTTTGAAAAAATAAAATATGTTCAGTGCACCCTTGATATAAAATGCCTGACCCCTATCCTCCAACAAGACCACCTAGAGACAACATCTTTCAGTACATGGGTTTCTATGGGGAGGTGGAGGTGGGGGAGGTGGAGGTGCATCCTGGAGGGAATGAAGAGGTTCTGCTCTGATCTTTTATCCCATCCACATTCATCTGAATTTTGTACCCTCTTCAAGGAATTGGTATATAACTGAGAGAGGCAGGGCAGGCACCCCAGGCTTAGCCCCAAGCAAGGGGATCAGGGATATTATTAGGGCCAGGAGCCAAAGTCCTCACCATATTCCATTAAGAGAAACCAGACATGCAATCTCCACCACACTCCCAAACCAGCAAATCCTCCTGTATCAACTTTCTTGAGAGAAGATGTGGCTTTCTCACCTCTACACCTGCTCAACACTCAGTTCACCAGCTCTGATCTGATGCTACCCAGGCATGAAAGTGACTGGATCTACCTTGAAGGAGGATTATAGTCTCTTTCCTTCCTATAAAGGCACAGTGATCATGAGCTTTAGAGTCACAAGAATCGGTGTCAAATCCCTCCTCTACCAGTTATTAGCCATGTGACCTTCAACATTCTACATGAGTTTCTAGTTCTTTATAGGTAAAATGAATATAATACTTTTCTTCAGTTATTCACAAATATTTCCTAAGCATCTACCCGTGCCAGGCATTGGGCTGGGAATTTCACTGTAAATAAATCAGACAATCTGATGACATTTGTGTGAGCAAAGAGATAATTATATTACAATCTGATAAGTGCTCTCATAGACCAAAAATAGGAGGAAAAATAACTTATCCTGTTCTGAGGGAAGGCAGTCTTCTCAATGCCTTCCAGGGGAGAGACTCTGATTTCTAAGTGGGGAGTTGAAGGGGGAGGAAATAGTAGCCAGGTGAAGTGAGTGCGGGGGAGAAGGCAGCAAAAGTTATAGCCTAGAGACTTACTTTTGTCTTTGCCAGCAATTTATTTAGCAATGTTTGCTGTGAGAATTATAATAATTTTATAAGTCAATAGCATATACAAGGTAATATCTCTCAATAGGCCTAACAAATGGCAAATTAGTCACACTATTTTTCCATGAAGGAATAAAGTCCAAATTTTAACAGAAGCGTACTTTTTATACAAGGAGAGCCGGCAGCCAACCCAGAGCTGAGCTCCAGCTGCCAGCACAAAAGTAAAAGTCCCCTATGGCTAGAGCACATTGCTAGGGAAAAAAGATGCCAGTGTTGGCAGGCTAGGTGCGCTGACCTTTTTGGAGGGGACTTTGGGTGGTTTATAACCACTGTTGCTGATGACACCCTGGCATGATTTACCTCATTCTTACATCAAAACAACCTTGGTTCTAAAAACAACTTTTTTTTTTGTCTTTGTCATCTCCATATACCACTTAAGTCACAAACAGGGAGATTCAAAAACGTCATATTAAACCAATAAACAATACCTTGAAAGACCAAAGTGAAGTTCACTTGGCTTGTGCAGACCGTGTGAGCAGAGCTGGTGCTGACAGGTCGCAGGAAGGATGTGGGGAGTAGAGAGACATGATCAGATCTGCATTTTAGAAATGTCACTTTGGCTGCAGTAGGAAGAATAGATGAGGTGTAATGAAGGAAAACTGGTGTCAGAGAGCTCTATTATAAGGAGAGTGCAGCAATCCAGGTGAAAACATGCCAGGTTTAAGCAAGAGGAGATATTTAATAATAATCATAACAAATTTAACACATAGATTTATTCAGACAGTGTTCTGTGTTCAACATATACTAATTCACACAATCCTCAAAACCAGAAAAACCCTAAGAGGTAGGTTCTATTATCATCTTTATTTTACAGATGAGAAATCCAGGGAACAGAGATACTACAGAACCTGCTCAAGGTTATACAGTATTGGGATGTGAACCTAGAAAGTTTGGTTCCAGGGCCTATGTACTTGACTGCTGTAGGTCTATCAGATTTCAACAATTGACTAAGAATTGGGAAATGAGGAGGAGGGAGAGTCACTGATGTTCTCCAGATTTCTGGCTTGCAGCTGGGTGGCTTTTGGTGTCATTATTTGGGCTGAGACACATACGAGGGAAGAGCAGGTTGGGGAGAAAAGATAATAAGTTCCTTATGTGATGTGTTGAATTTGAATTTCCAAGGTGACAGCCATGAGCAAATATCTTGAGTACACTAGAGATTTACGTCTGGAACTCAAGAGGCTGTTTTTTAACAGGCGCTATAAATTTGGGAGTCATTAGCATGCAGCCATGGGAATGGATGTCTTAGGAAGACTGTTTCAAATTAGGAAAGGAGATGCTTTGAGAAGAGCCCAGAGAAATATCAGTTATAAGGGGTAGGCGAAAGAAGTCATTCATAATAGAAATGAAGAGGAGCCTCTAGAAAGATGGGAGAAATACAAGTAGTATGGGAAGGAAAAAGGCATTTTTAAAGAGCAAACGGCTTCAAATGCTACGGGAACTCAGCAAAGCGAAGTGTGAAAAGTATCCACTGAATGAAGTCACAGGGCAGTCATTAGTGACCTTGCAGAGAACAGTTTCTGTAAACAGTCCCAGCAGTAGTCTGAGTGCAGTGAGCTGAGGACTGAACACAGGGTGAGGATGTGGAGGCAACAAAGAATTTCACCACGAGGGTTTGCTTGTGAAGGGAGGAAAGCTATCTGGAGAGGAAAGTGGTGTAAAGGAAAAATTTAATTGTTTTTACTATGCAAGAGACTTGATAATATTTAATGCCAATGATAGGAATCTAGGATAAACTCAGAGGCTATACAAACCGGAGAGAGAATTATCTATTGAGAGAGTTCTTCAGAAGGTAGAGGGGGTGGATCCAGAACACAGATGGAGAGTTTAGCCTAAGTAGTAGGAGGGTTTTTTTTTTTTTTGTAATAAGGGAGAAGAGAAGAATGAGGATGGTTAAGTTTTTATATCTGGTGGTGGGAAATGAAGAGAGTTCTTGATGGCTTTTATTATCTCTCTGAAGTAGGAGGCCTTATCACTATTTGAGAGTGTGGGAGACAGTGGAGCTGGAGTCGAGGAAAACAGAGGTTTAAAATAGGCCTAGTGATTTTTAGGGCAGTAAAAATATTCTGTATGATACCATAATGATACGTTATTTTATTATATTATTTTTATTATCTTTTTTAACGCCTACAGCACCCGCTATTTCTAGGTGGTCTCCCATCCAAGTACTGATCAAGTCCGGCCCTGCTTGGCTTCTGAGACGAGACGAGACATGTTATTTTACATTTGTACAAACCTAGAGAATGTACAACAGTAAGAGCGGACCCTAATGTAAACTGGACTGGACTTATGCTGTGTCAATATAAGTTGTAAGGAAGACCCCACTCCGGTGCGTGCGGGATGTTGATGATGGGAAAGACAATGCATGTATATAGGCAGAGAGTATAGGAGAAACTTCTGTCCCTTCCCCTCAATATTACTGTGAACCTAAAACTGCTTAGAAAAACAAATTAAACAAAAAATCCAGACCCAGTGGAGTTGGAGATCAAAGTGACTGAGGGAACAGAAAAAATTTCTAGCAGAAGGGAGAAGATAAAAAGAGGTTAGCTAGATCGAGGGAAATAAAATTCTACTTAAAGAACAGTGTGTGATTGATTGGTAGCCTCTAAGGTGATCTCCAACGCTCCTGCTTCCTGGTGTTCATGCCCTCAGGGGCTCTCCTCTCCTTGAGGGTGGGCAGAACCTCGCGACTCTTCTAAAGAACAGAAGGTGGCAAAGTGATGGTTCCTTCTGAAATTACATTGAAAAAGGCTCTGGCTTGCTTGTCCTCTCTTGCGTTCTCGCTTGTTTGCTCTGGTGGAAACCAGCTACCGTATTGTGACCTCTGCGCCGTGAAGATGCTGACCCTAGAACTGGACCCTGGGACATGTGAGATGTGGAGGAATTAGCAAACCACTTCTTTTCAGAGCAGCTACAGGGCAAGTGGTGTCCCCCAGTGCAGAGACGGGTTTGAAGATTAAATGAGGTTTGAAGTCCTTGGCTCCACACGGTGGGTACTCGACGAATACTAGTTGACCCTAAACATCCACTTAGACATTTGTGTGCCCTGGCTCCCGCCCCCCATCATCTCTTTATTCAAGAGAACAGGGCTAGGTGAGGGGCTGGGGATGGACGGCTGACGCTGTCCACACCCTCAGCAAAGTACTGCGGCGCGGGAAGAGCCGGAAGAGCGGGGGCCGTCCTCTTTAGGGTGCAGGACACGTCGCCCCTAAAACGGGTGTGTCCCTGCCATCGACAAACACTGACGGAGCGCCTTCCCAGCGCTGGCTAAGCCGCCGGCCACACACCCCCGAGCGCGGCGAGCTCCGGCCTCCGGGGAGGAGGCGCGGCCGCGCTCCGCCTCGAGGCCGACAGCGGCCGATTTCAGGGTGCTCAGACCTCCCCAAGTGCCCCCGCACTCTCGGCCGAGGTAGGATGTCGGAGTCGGTGCACGGCCGCGACCGCGATCCTCCCCGGACCGTCCGCCCTCCGCGGCTCGGGCGCGAGCTCCGGGAGCGCCGGCGCCCACGTGGCTGCCAGCACCCGCCGGGCAGGGCGCCGAGGGAGGAGCCCGGCGGGGGAGCGGGCGAGGCCGTGCCCCGGGGCTCCCAGGGCCGCCCGCGCCCCGCTGCTGACGTGTCCTTGCCTTCCCCACGCCACCTCCCGCCCCCGCCCGCCCGGCCGACCCGGAAGTCCCGCCCCCGCCTCGGCCCGTCACGGCAAATCAGTTCTCCCAGCGCTTCCTGGAGTTCGCTCCCCGTGCGGGGACCGAGGGGCGGGGCTTTGCGAGCGGGCAGCCGATTGGCTCGAGGCCCGGCCGGCTCCGGGCGCTCATTGGCCGGGGGGCGGCGGCGCCCCGGCACGCTTGCGCGGCGAGTAGAACGTGTGGCGGCGGCGGCGATCGCGATCGCGTCTCCCTTCGCTCCCAGTCCCGTGCGCGCCCGGCGTGTCCGTCCCGTCCGTCGCCCGCAGCCGATCACCTGTCCGATTCTCGCCGCGGCGGCCTCCCACCGACACCGACACCCACACTGACACGTCCCGGCTGGTCCGCCGCCTCACTCGTTGCCTTGCCGTCTCTACACATGGCGTCCTCCGCGCAGAGCGGCGGCCCCTCCGGGGGACCCGCGGTCCCCGCCGTGCAGCGGGGCATTGTCAAGATGGTGAGCACGGGGCCCTGGACGGCGGCCCCACCGCCTGCCTCCGGGCGGGACTCTGGCGCTGGCTTCTCTTCCCCTCCTGCCGGCTTGCACAGTCTCCCGACGCCCCTCTCCTCCCTCTGCCCCCCTTCACTCTTCAGCCTTTCTCGGAATCCCCTCCCTCGGAGGAACCCGACACGGACTCCCCTTGGGATTTTGCCTCCCGACACCCTGGCCGCAGGGGTCAGAGCGATGTCCGTGGTCGCGGCGCTGAGATCTCTTGGCTCTTCCTTCACCAGGACAGACCGATGACCGATCGATAGACGGAGATCAGTTTTTGATGTCTGTCCTCTCCCCCGTCTTCCTGTCCGTTTTGACATTTGCTGAGCGGTTTGCAGGTTTTCGAGATCCTGACATCCGCTCTTCCCTGGAACTCTAGGAGCATTTGGCCATCTTGAAGCTTGTCTGTTTCCACCGACGCTCAGTCAGTTACTTACTCCAAGTTTCCTCGCTCTCTGGCCCTCATTTCCCGTCTTGGCCTCTCCACCTCGTGTCAAGTTAGTAGTTAGTTCTGAGAGCTCTTGGTATTTGTGCTCCCTCCTCCTTTTGACTCTTAAAATGTTTGGCGGGTCGGAATCTTAGAGATCATTATTGTTCCCCCACCCATTACAGTGACTTGCCTGAGGTCACATGGTGGTTTGGATTCCAGCCAGGACCAGAGCTCAAAGTGTTCTGATTGCCAATCTCGGGCTCTAGAACTATAGATTCAGATTCTGCATGATTTTATTTCCGTTCACTCCCCACGTTCTTGAATTTTGAGTTAAAAACCCTGTTAAGTTTATTTTTAAAAATTTACTCCTAACTCCCTGATAACGTAGTATAAATTCCTTATCATTTATCCCTCAGTTTTCCTCCCCTGAACCCTCCTAGATCTTGGAACTTGATGTTTCTTGGTTGTTACCAGATTTTATGGTTGCGATGACCACAGACTTCTAGGTTTCACGTCAGACTGCAGTTCTGATTTTTCTATCTGGAACAGCAAATAATCTTTATGACTCTCTCCCAGAGCTACAGTTTTTGCTGTTGTAGAAAGTTTTAAAAATATTCTATTTTCTTGGCTCATTGCCTTTCACAGGATAAAAATGTTCTTCAGTTTGTGTATATATAAATCAGAATTCAAGATTTCTTCCCCTCCTCCCCGTTCTCATGTATTCATTCCTTGAGTAATATTCTGACCTCAGCTGAGATACTTAGGGTTTTCAATATTCCCCCCCACCCTTTATTTATACGTAAGTGGAGTGTCAGAATTTATCAGAAACTGAATGAGAAGGGACTTTCCAAGTTCCACATATTTCCCCCTCGTTAAAACATTGAGCTGATCCATCAAAGGATTATCCCGAAGTGGCTCCTCTTTCATTCGCTTTTTCATTTGCACTGGTCTTTCTCTTCACCAGGGAGCAAAGCATTCCTTGGTTTGGTGGTGGGATCGGCAGGACCGAGTGGATCATTCTGAGTTTTTCCTTTAGCTAAGGCCACTCATTTGCTGGGTGGGAGTGGAATGAGGCTGCACATATTTTTGCTTCTACCAGTGCTGGAGACTTTTATGGCATTCTGCCCACAGGTTACCTCCATGGATATTGAATATCAGCAATCACTTTATTAAGGGTCATGTCTTGTGCTGAGTATTCTCCTTATACTATCTCATTTATAATACCTAACAAGTAGATAGGATTATTTGCTAGATTTTACCGATGTGTAATCTGAGGTTTAGGAGGAATGAATAGTTTACCCAAGGGCAGGCACTTTTTATTGGTAATAAGAGGCAGAGCTGGGACTTGAACGCAGGCCTGTCTGCCAAAGCACATACTCTTCAACTTCATGCAATGATGTCTCTGACTCCAGGCCATGACTTTATAACGTGGAGGGTGGGGTCAGTGGTGCATGGCCACAAAATTGTAGGAAAGTGAAGCTGACTATAATTGAGCTGAGGAAAGATTAGATGTTACTCCTGTTTGGGAGCTGCTGCTGTGGTGAGTGACTTCATTTGGTGCTTCTGGTCGTTATGTGCATAGGAGTGTGATATGCAAGACACATTTGGGGTGGGGGGAGGCTTTTAAAATTCAATGATTAAGTAATCCGTACTGCTATTTTTCTGTGACCAAATTGCAGGGGATGGGTGGGTGAGTTCCAGGCAGAGATTAGGGGCAGGAAACTGGGTGAACTACAGAGCTGCAGGCAAGATTTGTGCCAGGCTTCGAAGCCTCGTCTGGAATGAAAAATCGACCACTGGCAAATTGCTCTGTGTGAAGCTCTTTTGCTAGGCAAAGTTGTATTTTCCTGGAGAGTAATTGTTTCCAGTGGTACTAGGAACTGCTTCGTAAGAACTCTCCAAAGGAAGGTGGAGCTCTGTGACAGAGGAAAATGAGAAGAAAAATCGATCAAGAGGAAGACAGTAGTCACTGCTTTTCTGCCTTTTGGGAGAGGGGCAGAAACTGGATCACTGACTAACCAGAGGCATGTTTTTCCAGGTGAGCCCTCTTGATTCATCTGGACTCAGGAAGAGCTCAAGGACTGAAATGGTCTAGGGTTGAAGTGTGCTGCAGTGAAGAGGAATAGTTCTTCCTCTTTTTTGGCAAAAGAATGGGCTATAGGGCCACGGAAGGTGCAAGTTTCATCTGGTTTCTGCCTTGCAATCTTAAGTCCTGCATTAACTTTTTTTAAGGTTAAAGAAGAAATAACTTGAAAATAAGTTGTAAAAACATCCTTGCATTTGACCAGTTTTTTAAAACGATGGTGATGGTAGAGGCTGGCTGCTTTTGAGTGGAAGCAAAGGTACAGAGTTGGTTCTGGAATGTGTTTAAGGAGGAAGTGGTCAGTAAGTCGACACAAGCGTTTTGGAGCCTTCTGTTACTGAAGAGGCAGTAAGGGTGATGGAAAAACCAGAGGTGGATTTACGTTTTCTGAGGTGGGATGAGACTGGCAAGTGTGTGGGCAGACAAAATATAACCTGGAAAAGTAAATGTCTCTGTCAGATCAGATATTTTTTTAAAACACTGGAGGATTCTAACTCTGGGTTTCTTTGAGTAATTTTTCAGGCCTTTGCTGCCAAAGAACATTGTCAGCACATATTAAATAGACAAGGTTGGGAGGAGTCTTGGTGTACTTAGTGTAAAATTCATTCACCCCATATAGGAGCTACGTAGAGGTGGGTATTTTCTCAGGTTTTACTGACCTGCGTTGCTTTCCGTCCTGGGGATAGAGCCTTTTTTCTATGTCTTTTCACTCTAACTTTCCCATCTAACATGGTAAGTTTGTATGTCTTTTCAATCTGGAGCCCACAGGCTGCTTTTGCAACAGCAGAACGAGTCAGCCACAGTTCTTGAATCGTCTGTGCTTATCAGAAGCAGCATATCTTATACTGCTTATGGCGCAGAAGGCCAAAAGGAGGACAGTGCCAAATCCCAATTCCCATTGCACCCCACTCTATTAAACTGCCTCCAAAGAGGAAAGAAATCCCTCTGCTAGTCTTTGGTTTTATGCTAAGACCCATGATTCTGTGACTAAGGCGGAGGGGCATGTAAAGGAAGAAGGAGATGGCCATAGTTTCCTCCTTTGACAGGAGTTGTGCTGCCAGGTTTTTGTAAAGTGGGATGTAGACTTCTTGGTGAGTAGCTTAGTGGATATTTCTCCTACCTGTGATTGATTTTAGCTAAGTGTTTCTTAAGTTTTTGAACTGAGAAGTATGTGTCTTTCCACAGTGTAGTGGGGACGGAGAGGAGTAGTTAATCGACCTGCTCCTTCCTTCATGCACTTAATGCAGACTATGAAAGGGGATAAAAAACCTTTCCTAAGCTACTTAAAGTACACTTATTCTACTCCAGAGGTAAAGTAGCCGAACAGCAGTACTTTTTAGAGCTATTTGCGAAGAAGTAGGTAGACTATGATGTAAGACTTCCCTGCAGTAACAAAATTGCGTTCTCAGCAGGTAAAAGTGGTAACTTTCAGTCAAGATTGTAGGCAAAGAACCTCTAAGTTTTTACTACATCTTAAAGGCTTTCTGTTATCTTTCATGTGTGAAAAGGAAGCATCTGTCTGACTCTAGTTGTGCCGACCTGGCTCCTGCCATGTACTAATGATATAGATTGATGAGCAATCATATTTCCTTTCTTTCTTGAAGATAAATTTTTTGATCATCTGCTGTGTCAAGCTCAGTCTGGATATTGGAGAAACTGATAAAAAGTAGATCAGATTCCTACCTTTATGATTGATAGAGGAGACAGACAATTATAAGCAATAAGCTTTGTAATATGAGATTGTGATTTCAGGTAGGGGAATGGGGCAGAGTGGTTGGGAGTAAGGGAAGGGGTGGCTCCTATAGTTAGGGTGCTTCTCAGTATTAGAAGCAGCCATGGAAGCAGCATATCTTATCCTGCTTATGGTGTGGAAGGCCAAAGGGAGGACAGTGCCAAATCCCAATTCCCATTTCACTCTACTCTATTTAACTGCTTCCAAAGGGGAAAGAAATCTCTCTGCTAGTCTTTGGTTTTATGCTAAGAACCATGATTCATTTGTACTGAGATCTGGTGGACATCAGAGAAACAGCCGTAGGGGAAGTATGTTCTCAGCAGATGGAACAGCAAGTGCAAAGGCTGTCTCTATTGATGATTATCTTCAATGTTTTTACAGTAGTTCTTCAATTTCCTCAAGATCAATGTTCCACAGAAATGGTATGGGTTTAATCTCAGTATTAATATGTGTTTATGGGTGACAAAAGGCAGAAAGGCATTGGGGGTGGTGCTTGTCCTGGTACTCTGGTAAGATTAATAGCTGACATTAAGTCCACTGAATAAATGTAAACAATGGGAGACTGGTAGAAACATACCTGTTCTCGGTTATATTCATGTTTCTTGCAGGGCCAAGACTAAGGTTTTTTTTTATTTCCTTTCAGCCAGTCCTATATATTCCCAGAGTCACTACAAGTACCCCCTACTTTTCGAAAGTTCATGTTATGCCACTTTGCTTTTATGAAAGACCTGTCTGTTTTTGCTAACTGGAAGAAATTCCAAGAGGATTTTCACTTTTACGAAAAAAGGTGAAAAGTGAGAATAGCATTTAGCATTTGTTTGTGCAGCAAGCTGTTACGGAGGCAGTGTCACCCCGAGTAGCAAGTGTGGCCCCACCAGGCTCCTTCCTGGAGAACTAGGCTCTGCGTCAAGCTGCCATAGCTTTGACTATCTGTGAGCATCTGTACTTTATCTTAATTTATTTTGTGCATCTGTTAGCAAGATATATCCTAAGGTAACAGAAAAGCCTAAGAGACCTCGTAATGGTGTTATGCTTAGCATAAAACTGGATGTAATTAAGTATTTCAGTTGTGGCGAACGAAATAAAAACATTGTGTGTACGTTGAATTTTGGGTCTGGGAATTCTCACAATTTTTTGCCATATAAATTAATGGTAATTGCTACCTAATTTTACCCCATTTCAGCTTAAGGAAAGGTTTCAAAGGAACACTGTATTTTTGGATAACAGGGGAAACCTGTACCTTTCTTCCAATGGAGGGGACCCGGACGAAAAGATAAATGCCAAGACCAGGCTCAGTGACTTTAAAGAGCATCTAGAACTTGTCAATGTTCACACTCCAGGTAGTATTTCATTACTGCATGGAATTTACTTTGGCCTCTTACTTTAGCCAAGCTTTCATCAGCGGTGGTAAGAAACAAAATAGCTGCTTATGGTCAAGAAGGAACTAGCTTATGCACATTACACTTAGCTGACATGAGCGGGGATTCCTGAGGCTGGGTAGTGCTCACTAACTGGTAGTAAGTGGGCACATGATTTGGGGAGTCTATGACCCAATTTACTTGGAGAGTGAAATTTGGGAAATAGTGAAAATTTTTAGTTTCCATTTGTAAGTGAGAAAATTGGCCAGGTTATGAATCCATGTAAGAAGGAACTAAGGTATGCTGTGCACTCACTTCTCTACGTGGTCTAACTCTTCACCCTACAGGTATGGTTCCAGCAGAGGCTGCACTAGATGGCCTTTGTGGTCTGGTCTTTGATTTTATTTCATGTCTCCAAGGAAGAACATAGCTAAATGCTGAGGAAATTCTTTACCTTATCAGGGATGATGAATGAAGTAAAGGGATTCTACTCTTACTGGGTTTATATAGTTTTTCCTCATTTCTTGTTGGGAGATGGATACACACCCAGATTCTGTTGCTGCTTCCTCTCTTAAGAGACTGACATATGCTTTTTGTTTTTATAGCAGAAATTGATGCAGAATCACAGGTTGTGAACATTTGATGCAGATGGAGTGTTGTGGGATTTCGCTTATTTTCAGTGAGATTCAATATGATAAATTAATGTTATGTTTTTCTCACTTAGCTCTAATGTTTAGGGAAAAAAAGAACAGTGGTTTCAGTTGGCATTTTTTAAAAATTGGAAGTTAAGGAACTTATAGGGAAAATAAAGCTAATGAAAATTTAGATGGCATTTTCAGATGTCATTTTTGAGATGTTCAATCAACGATATAAACTGGCACATTTTCTCCATTTATATGCTTAATAGGAGTGACTTAAGGTACCATCTCCTCTCTCTTTGGATGCCTTAACATATTTTGAGGAGCTTTAAGTGGGAAGTAGTCTACTTGAGATGGTCTTTGAACCAATTTATTCTATAATACGAGGAATTGAGGAGATTTGGGAAATCTGTGCTTAAAGTAAATAAATCTAATATGTTAGCTTTGTTCCCAGGAAGCAACCTGGCAGAAAAGAGAGATCATTGGCCTAAGATTCAGGGGAGATAAATTCTCATTCGGATGCTGCTGTTCTCCATCTGGGTGATGTGGGGTTAGATTCTACTAGTCAGACTTTTGTTTTCTCTTAAATGAGGTAGTTGGGCTCATTGTCTCTAAGTTCCTTCCAGTCCCAAGAGGCTGCAATTGACTAAGAAAGCCTGTATTATATGTCTTTTAGGCATGATAAATCAGAGCTGAAAAATCTCACCTTAGGGTGAGCTTCACTTTGAATTGCTTCTTATCCTGTGTGAAATGTATCTTCTGTTCCCATTGCTTGTTCTTTTCTTTTTTCTTTTTTTTTTGAGAATGTGATTTAGTTAAAATACGGTGTCCTGGTATGGAAGACGTAAGTGAATCAGATAGTGGAGTGGGTGGAGGGTGATAGGAGTGAGCCAGGCAGGTTCCTGGCTTCAGAAGTGGTATCAGGTTAGACTAGTGGGAGCGGTTGTTTGAGACCCAGAGGAACATGGTGCCAGTGGGCTTTATTCACCCAGTCTTAGCTTCTCTTCAGAATTCGGTGACTTTCCAGTGCAGTAGGTCTTGATATGAGATGGGTAGGGATGAGAAGGGCACTCTAGGAACCTGTAGCTCCTGGCAGAGTTCCTTCTGGCCGTGCTCATGATGGGAGAAATCTGCTGGGTGTATGGGCATGCTAGAGTTCTGGCCTCTGCTTTTCATACTTCGAGGCCAGAGCCTCTTCCTTCAGGTCATTGTAATGGTCTTTGGCAGATCTTTTCCATTTCCATTTAATATTCAAGTAGAGGAACCATCTTAATCTATTCTTGGTAGTTCCTCACATGGTTTCTTTTTTCCCCTTGTTATTACAAGCCTTCTTAAAATCTTTCTGGGAGTAGATTTAGAGAGCGAGAAGGAGTTCAGTGGTTTCCTAATCGGGTCATTGCATCAGGACCACCTAGAAGGCATTTTAGAGGCATGAATTAGAATCTTTGTGAATGTGGTGTGGGAAACTGTATTTTAAATTCTAGGTGGCTCTGAAAGGATTGGTTTGAGATTGATCCAGTAGCTGGCATTTGAGACCCACTGACCTTTTTAAAACTCCTGTGCTATATGTTGTTGAAGGGGCAGGACACAAATGACCAAAGAAGTATATGTTTGGGCAGGCGCACCGCAGTTTTAGATGAGGGGTAGATGGTAGTTTGTCTCTGTGTTTTTAGCGCTTGTCTTGATGGCTCAAAGGACACTTTGCATTGCTTTTTATCTATAGCTTAATTTTGGGCTGATTTCCTCAGGGTCCATTTACAGTGACTCTGAGATCCCATTCCTGGGTCATAACTGACAGCTGAGACGTTGTTTTATGTGCCTGATTTAGGCCATATGCTCATTTTAACACTCATCTGCCACTTTTCTTTCTATTTGCATAGATTCCCAAGATCTTTCTATAATTTGGCACAAATGAGTTGGCACATTATTACTACGGAAGTCTTTAGTGTTATCAACAAACACAATGATTCTATGCTCCTGCCCTTCTGCTTTTATAATTCTTAGGAGCCACACACTTGGGCCTTTAGGTTTAACTGTCAATTTATACCTATTGTGCTTCTTGTTTATAAGTCCCCTTCTTGACAGCAAAGACAATAGTAAATAGTGACCTCCTTGTTGGTCTTAGTGTTTAGTTTTTATTCCACTGGCTCATCTAATATAGAAAAATAACTTTTTTCTCAACTCTTTCTTTGAAGTCCTTATGATTAGAGGGCACGTTTGTAGCTCCCTAGTGGCCTTTCCTCTTTCAACCATCAGTTTTCTATTTCATCCCCAAATTCCTTCAAAACGCTCAGGTGACTGCTATGCAGTATTGATTGATTGTTATTGATATTTAAATTTTGGACTTGCTCATAAGACTTTAAACAGTGCAGAAGATGTAAAGTAAATAACAAAAATCTCTCTTCCCTCTGCCCACCTTATGCCTCAGTTTTCTACCAACCATTCTCATTTCCCAAAGTAAATGTGCTTCAAAGCTTTTTTATATACACCTTTCCTCCCCTTTTTAAAATTTTTTAAAGACAGAAACGGGGTCATAGCATATGTGTTGTGCAATTTTTTTTTTTTAATTAACTAATAGGTCTGCCTTATTCTTTAATGGTTGAGAAGTAAACACAGCTACACACTCACTGAACATTCCTGTTTCCATGAGGTAGATTCCTAGAAGTGCAGTACCTTTTAATAATCACTTCATGTTTTTGGTGGTTGTAGGGGGGACTTTATCTGCTTGTTTCTTACAAGTGTCATCTTAGATAAAATTTAGGGCAGAATACACCTTAAGATCTCATGACTCAGTCATTTTACTTTTGATAGTCTAATTTCCCTGACCTGAGTATCCTTGAAAACCACTTTGCTTCTTCAGTGGAGGGCAGAGCCTCACACCTGGGGATCATGCAATAACTCCTTTTTAATTGCGTAAAGATGCCCCAGGTGTTTTCAGGTCTTAGTACTTAAAGGTCAAGAGAAATCTGTGGGCTCTGCCTCATCTGCTTTCTCTGGGTTCTGGAGAGTTCATGACTGAGGAAGTGTGCAGCTACCCTGCTGCAGATCACAGGAGGTGAGAGGCAAGGTCATGTGAGAATGTTAGACTTTTTTTTCCTCAGGGCTGGAATATAATCCTTTTCTTTTTTCTTTTTCTTTTTGGATGAGAAGGTGGGGGTGGTAGGTGGTGGTTTGCATGACCACATCCTGCATGGGGAAACTGTCGTTTTTAGAATTGTTTGGAAAGCCTGAACCAAGGGAGTCATGTTTGCAGCGTTTCAGTGAAATGCAGATCTCAACCTGGTGACTTATATAAAGTTTCCCAGGTTTCAGATGTGTGCACGCCCCATAGTGGATTTAGCATGTCCAAACACTTTCTTGACTCTTATTTAGTTTGGAAATCTTTTGGACAATCAGCTATTTTTTAAATTGAAATATTAATTTAAAAGGAAGCTTAATTTCACTATTGAAAATGGAAAACCATTATTACTTGCCATAACTAGAAAATGCCTTTTAAAAAAACCACAATGAAAACAAAACAGCCATTGAAATCTTGCTAGGTGTTGTGTTGTGCAGAGGGCTCTGAAGGAGGTTTATCAAGTGGTGGAGAGTGCTAAAGGCTTCCTGCCACCAAATTGAAACTTTTTCTTCATTGAAAAGGAGACAGTTCTTATGTATGTGTAAGTATTAAATGCTGATACATTCAGGGTTCATATACCACTTAGAGCAGGGTTTTTTTGTTTGCTTGTTTTTAAATAAGTCCACTGTACTTTGGGAAAGATGTAACTTGTGCCTTGATGCAAAACTGAACTCATTTTCTGGGGTGGCTGTGGTTCACATTAGGCTTCACCAATGACTAGCCATTTTACCTTGGGCCAGTAATTTTACCCCTTCAAGTTCCAGCTTTACTTGTAGGTGGACATAATAGTACTTACCTATGGGGTTATTGCTGATTAAATGAGAGAACACCTGTACATCATCCAGCACTGTCTAGCACATGCAGTGTTCAGTAACCATTAGCTGGTATTAGTCCGGCAGTTTTTGTCCCTAAGTCAGATGGGATGAAAATCGAACTTCTGAGGCAAAACAAGAGGAATAATGACACCTGGCAAGTTTTGTGATGTTTAATTTAAGGGACTGGCTTCAGTTTTGAGATTGTCTTTTGTGCTGAAATGTCTTTTATAAATAATGTGATGGCATTTTTAAAAAAATGTCCTTGGCAAAATCAAAAAGTGAGTAACATGTTAGTCCCTATTTGTGGGGCAGGGAAAACTTGTCTATAACATTTAAAAGTCTGGGAGCCCCTGATGTAGCAGAGACATGTGCACTGGCAAATGTGGAACTCTTCCGAACTTCAGAGGTATTGTTCATTAAACTGTCATTTAGGAAGGCTTAAGTAATGTGTGGAAAAGTTCATTCGTGTGTGTACTAGTTATTTAGTGGCACAGATAGGGCTAGTTAGGCAAAAATACAGCAGGCGGCGTTCTGGCTCCTTTGGCTCCTGCCCCCACAGTAGCCTTCTAGCCTCTGGAACTTTAAGCCTGGCCTGTATTTCATCACCCTCCTACAACTCTTATCACTGCTCCCTCCACCTCCCTCTATAACCTCCCCCCTCCCCCCAAAAAAACCCCTACTTATCAGAACTTGACGTTTGAAATATTTGGAACAAATTTTTCACTACATTGTAAAACATTTTTTCTTTGCCCCATTGGGGACTGGGTAATCCAAATTTGTTGAGGTTTTCTGGTCCTCTTTGCCAGCTTCCCGAACCTATGGTTTCCCAGTGAAGAGCATCTTGTAGAACCAGCATAAATTGGTTCTTTGCAAGGAACAGCTGCCTACCTGGCCTTGACAACTTTGTAAGGATTGGGTGACTTACATCCCAGTTGGCCCAGTGCTGTTGCAGTTCATACCTGTTATCTCAGCACGACTATCAGTAACACCCCTTTTCACTCTCAGAGTGTCCTGATTTGAGTGATAAAATGTATGTTAAGTGGGTTTAGTTAAGAGCTGTCAAGTCTTGAGAAAAGAATGTATGATGGTATAGTTCATAGACCAGTGTAAACAGAAAGTGGATGGTTCTGTGAATCTAGGTACCAGGATGGCCTTAGAGGAGGAGGGCCTGTGGCTGAGAAGAAAGCCCTCCCTTGAGAGGAGGCCCCCTGGGCTGGAGACCCCAGGCTGCATGCTTGATTCTGGCTAAAGCTGTTAGCTTGAGGCAGGAAGCTGTATGGTGGAAAGGGGAGCTTGCCATGGTGAGAGAGACAAGTTGACAGGCGAAGGAATAACATGGAGGAGATAAAAGACAGGAGAGATGAGTACTCACAGGTGGGAATACTCAGCTGTTCTTAGAAGCAGCTGTGAGCTATGTGGATTCAGTGTGCAAGGTGAAGGCAACTTGCGTAAAGTGACAAAGGGTCTCTGGTAGTTGGGAGGAGAGGAATGAACAAAAAATGAGGCTCCTAAGTTTTTCTGTCCAGTCTCTGGAATACACTAATAAGGTGTTAGTGAACTTTTCAACCTTATGAATTCTGTTCCAGGAGGGAAATTCATTGCATTATAGCTTTGAATAGCGAGGGGCATTTTTACTTTTGGCAACACCCCCACCGAATCCGTACTGCAGATAAGTGATTTATCTGCTCACGTAATAGGACATCGCAGGTCTTCATGAAGAGTGGTGCGTTCTGGTCCTCCCTCCTTCCCACCCTCTGTAAGGGAGAGGATAGCGTAGGAACAGGCCCTGGAATCCTGCTGGGATCCATTCCGTGTGCAGTAATTATGTTATTACTCTTGGCAGGTGAGCCCTTTCACAGCCCAGAGCCGGGAGGCTGCCTCTGTTCCTTAAAAGCCCTGAGTTATCTCGTTAAACTCTCCAGCGAGAGCTTCAGAATCTCCCGGGACCTCCCGCAGGCTCTCTCTGAGGCACAGGCCCAGTTCCCTGTTAACCCGCCCTGCCCCTGTGTTGATCATCGGGATTCTAGCTCAAGAATAACTTTCCTACATAGCAAGGCAGTATAGACCCCTTGGTTCCCTTACCTTCTTAAGAGGCCCTGTATGGGTGCTCTGAATGAAAGCGCCTCTTACTCTCTTGTCAGAAGAAAATGTGTTTCTTTGATTATCAACAGGAAAAGCTGAAAGCCAATGCAGAGAGAAGAATAAGCTTGGGACTCTCATAATCTGAGGAACAGTCACTCAGAAAATTGATTTTTGAAAGCGGTTGATGGCACAAGGCTAATTTTAAAGCTACCCCATGTGTCCTGGCTGCTCATAAACTTTATTTGAAATTTCTATGTTTTATATGCTAAAAAATGTTCATTTATTTATTGAAGACAGTGACCCCCCCTCCAAAAAAAAGGTAGGAGGAATCTCAGAGCTGGACATTATGGTTTGCATAGGGCAAGTAGAATATTATGGATGTTTTTAATAAAAATGGAGGAGCACTCTCTTCTGGGCGGGGCCTGCAGTGAAGATATTACAGTGGGTTCCAGATCGTGGCCAGTGGCTTTCTGTTTAACTTCTTGAGGTGTACACATCTGTGTTATGAAGGATGGGGTGGTCTGGGGCACTAGCGCATAGTGGGGAAGGAATGACTACTTGTAATTATTCCTTCGTGACAGTCTGCCTACGGATTTAATGATAAAGAGAGTCCTGGGATGGTATGTTTCGGTATTCAAGGAGTAAAACATGTACTGTAGATTTGTGATTTGTGCTTCTTTATTTTGATACCTAAAATTGACGACCAACGTCTCGAATAGGAAAAGCTTCCAGACAAGTTTGGAAAATAAAACTGAAAATTTCAACTAGACTTTGGGTGGTGAACACACAATAGAATATACAGATGTCAAATGATAATGTACACCTGAAAATTATGATTGTATTAACCAATGTTACCCCAATAAACTTAATTTAAAAAACCTGGAAATTTAATGCTTTTCATAGTTAGCATAGAAGTTGAGTTCAAGTTCTACAGTCAGTCCTGCATGGAAACTGAACTAAGCATATTAGATATTCTTTAGAGATGGTTTTCTCTGAATAGTATTGAGTATTATGCTCAATAACCTACCCTCCCTGTTGCTGTAAGTTCTGGTAAAACAAATGCACATGACTTTACAGAAGCAAACCTGAGGGATAGTGAATGCAACAGTCTTCCTTTCTCTAGGATACTTCAGGACCTCTGGTATTCTTTCATTTAGCCATATCTGGCATACAGACCTCCTACCCCCTTTTTCTCATTGGATTATGATTGATACTTTGTACATTGTACATTTTGCTCAGGGACACTGTGACAATGGCAGTGCTGTGAGGAGAAATAAGAGATAACTGCAGCTACAGCCATTGTGGCTAGAAATAGCTGTTTTCTCCCCACCCCTGGATCAGGAATTACGGTTGCACTGATCTTTCTCTGAGCACTGGAGTTAGGGAGGAGGACGGAGTCAGTTAAAGGGTGGGGTGGGAGCTAGGCTTGCAGAGCCTGTTAACTGAGTACCCCTGAGACACAATCCCAGGCTCTCCACCTGCCTTGGCAACCCCCTGCTTCGATTCCGCTTGTCCCTGAAGGGAGGCGGAAAGGGCTGTTAGCCATTAGGACCATTTTTTCTTGGGTTCCCTTAACAGAAGACCTGTGTCTTTGGAGAGTTGCTTCCTATACGTGCAGTGCCAGGACGTGAATTAAAGAGAAATAAGATCTTCAACCTTCCTCCTGCATACATGCCCATATGTAGTAGTTATGAATCAGAGTAGGCATGCATCTAAAATGTGTGTGAACAAAAACTTGCATTAGGTATTGAAACTCACAAAATGTGCTGGAGCCAGCTACCCTAGAAGTGTATATTTTAAAGTGTTTAAGAAAAACAGTTGGTGACTCTTTAAAGTGTGTTAAAGATTTCTGGTAGTCCCTAAACCAAATCTGTGGACTAGGGCTCCAGTCTGTGGTTTGGTAAACACTGTGACAGGCCGGGATGTAGAAAACATTCAGAATTGGAATTGTTAACCTTACTCGTGACAGGCACAAGAACACACCTGTAATACTTCGTGCACATTCAGTGCTTAGAAGAGACCCTTGCATCAAAGACAGGGTCTAGAGTTTGATGTTCGTGGCTGCATTGTACTTCAGTTGGGGTCTGGTTGGTGGGACGTGGATGGTTGGGTGTGAGCCTGTCAGACAGATGTGCCCTGGCTTGGTGGAAGGCGAAACTTGCTTGCACCCTCTCCACTACGCACCTCCCTCCCTGTCAGTGTCTTCTCTGCCTATCCACTTATATTTCTCTGCGAGCTTGTTCCCTGAAGATAAGAGGAAATAATATTAGTCTCATTGCTATTAGTTTAGGCTTTCAGATTTGTTTTTGTTACCTTGGTGTTTGGATGTAAGCTTTAGGATGTAAATCTACCGAGAGATTCTTGTCTCTTAAACAAGAATAAATAAGAGCATCATGGAAAATATAATCAGAAGAAATGACAGCATTTGCTCAGACACAAAGTATCCCTTTGGGGGATATAGGAAGTGACTGAGAAAAGTCGGAATACAATTGAATATTGAACAGTTAATTGGAAAATTCTTGGATGTGGTCTGGGATATAGATTTGAGTGGTTTCTGCTGAGAATAGACTTGACAGCTCACAGGAAATAATTAAGTGGTTAGAAATGAATTAGGTAAGACGTTCTTGAAGGAGGTAACAAGGGAAATTCGACATCTCATAATAAAAGCACTGATGAGGGAAACGTGTTGAAGAAATGTTCCCAGAAATAACGGGAATTTCCTAGGGGAGACCGAAAGGATGCTGAAGAAAGTTGGAGTTGCATTAGAGAAGGGAGAAGGTATTCAACTCTGGGAATGTGGAGAATCCTAGGTGAGGGGAGAACGGGGCAGGACATGTTTACTTATAGGTCATGCTGAGGGGGTGGATGGCATTGGAAAACATGGGCTACCTGTTGCCTTTTGGTAGAGAAACAGGAAGAGCAGCTGTGAGTGCAGCACATGCTCTTAAGAGCTTGGCTCTTGTTCGCTTCAGCAGAAGTCCACTAGGCTACCAGCTGCTTAAGGACAAGGACTGTGTCTTAATTGTTTTTGTGTCCCCTCTCCAGAATCTGGCACTGTTTGATACACAATAGGCCCATTTATTTATTTGAAAAATGCTTATTAAATCCTTACTTTGTCTCTGGTCTTGTTCTGGGTGGTACCGTGGTAGATAAGATCGATATGGTCCTTGCCTTTGCAGAGCTCGCAGCATAGAGAGAAAAACTGAAAATAAACAGTTATGCTGTTCAGTATTGTGATGAATTCCGTGGTAAGAAGCCTAGAGTGGTCAGAGTCCCCAGCAGGGCCACCTGGCCTAGTCTGGGGATTGCGAAGGCCTCTTTGAACAGTTTAAGCTGAATTTGCGGAGCACCTGTGTGTCTGAGCCAGGCAGATAGAGTGGGGAATAAAGAGGCAGGGAATGAATAACTTTCTTGGGCATGCAATAAATGTCACCCGACGATCTTATTAAAATGCAGATTCTGATTCAGTAGGTCCAGGTTGTATCTGAGAGTCTGCGTTTCTAATAAGCTCTCTCAGGTGATTGCTGGTCTGTAATTGCCTTCAGAGGCTTTCTGTGCCTCCTTCTCCTTATGTCTCTCCTTTTTATTCTTTTGTTTCAGTTGAAATATGATGGGATTCGACTGGGTCATTTCCCCTCAAGTCTGTAGCCATAGTTGCTGCAGTGACATAAATGTCCAATGCTTTCAAACTGTAGGTCCTTAGTAGTAGGGACTCATTCTTCCTCTCCCTTCCATGCGTTGGCTGAAAATACTATTTCCCTGCCCTTCTGTGATCCGGACAGCCTACATGGCAGAGAAGGCTGAGGGAGGTGTGTGTGGGGTGCGTGTGAGCAGAGGTGCAGAGGAGGAAGTCTGAGCGTTTGCTAAGGACAAATGAAAATAAAGCCTTAAACTCATGATTCAGTTTCTTGCAAATGAACATAGAGAATTTCTCTTGACATTCCTTTAAAATCTTTCCCTTTGCTTCTAGATTAGAGACACTGATGATTGTTTTAATTCTCAAATTCCTCTTGGATAATAAAGAAAGCCCACTCTCAGAGATTATGACCAAGATTGTAAAGCTAAGGCTTCACTTAAACCAAAAATTTGTATGGTGCTTTTGTCTCTTCTAGAATGTTCTCAGTTACTCAAACTCTGAACTTTCATTAGGTGTTTATCAAGACTTTTGAGACATAAGGGCTTTCTGGCCTTTCTGAATATAAAACCTAATTAGATCATATATGTAAAAATTTAAAATCCCTACCAAGTATAGAAAGGGAAAGGGGGTCTCTTTTTGTGGGGGGATGTGGCAATAGCCTTTTTGAACTGTGTGCTCTGAAAAGTTTAAATTTTGTGATTTCAAAGTGTAGCATTTTATTTCATTTATTTGGAAGAAAAACATGAAACAGTGAGTCGATCACATAGAAAAATCTGGTCCTTGGAACACAATAATAGTTTGGCATTCATTTTCTTGGTCTTGTATGCTTGGGGGTGGGGGAGCAGGGTGGGGAAAAGGACAAACAGTGAGATCTAGATCTAGCATTTGTTTTATTTGAGGCTCTAAAGCAACCAGTGGAACGTTTAGTACCTTAAAGAATTTTTTAAACTTTATTTTGAATTAATTTCAAATTTACAGAAAAGTCGTAAGAATAATACAAATGACTCCTATGTCCTCTTCACCTGGATTTCCCCAGTTGCCATATCATCCTCTCTGTATTTATTACGTAACAGGCATTATTGATAGTACTTACATTCTATAAAGTTGTAGACACCGGATTGTTGAATGCTGCACCACTGCTTCTGTGAGAATTACAGTTAGGTTCCTGTGAGCCTCTGGTCACCACATTTTCAAGTAATAATACATAACCCTGTTCTATGTGTGCACGCGTGTAAAGACACTGTAATATATGTCGTTGATTCATTAACATTGACCTTATGATCAATAGCACTATATATAATTCATGCCTGAATGGAATTCATCTGACACATTTTCTCTGTAAGGCACATCACCACAGCTTTCTCTGTGCTTAGGAGCACTTCAGAACTACCCCCGGGGCCATTTAAAGCTTACCCAGTGAAATCTCCAACTAAAGCCCTGATCACAGCAGTAATTTTCCTTTACCTTTTAATAGCCTGAGTACTTGACCCTAACTGAGAGAGGGGTCAGATCCTGCAGTCATATCTTTAGTGATGATCTTTTTTATATTTCAGAGTCAATTAATTTTTTGTCTTGTAATTTTTACATATGACTGTTGCTCACTCTGAAGTAATTTTTGACCACTGGAACGAATGTCTCTGAAATGACACTTCACATTTGCCTGCCATTTAATTTTTCCTAAGTTTTCTTGTCCTAAGTCTTGACAGCAGCCAGCTCCGGCGTGAGATAGTGAGGACTTGGCTCTGCAGAAGACCTTCATCCTGGGGACAGTCCTGATAACTGGCTTCTAGGAGATTGTCAGTTTCTTCATGACTTTAATTTGTATAGAGAGTAAGTTATAGCCTTGTTGTTCTTTTATGTAAACCACCGATCTTTTGACTCATGGTTCTCACATAATTGTATTTGGAGTTAGAAAGTGCACTGGGAAACCAGTGTTCTGCCCAGACGCCCTCATCTGACTGCCACGGTTCCCTCAGATGTGAGTGAGGATAGCAGCGCTGCCCCCTGCTTCCTCAGAGCCTCGTGTGGGTGAAGAGGGCTGGAGACAAGGGAGACGGGGAGGAAAACCAATGTGCCTTTGATGCTTCTTGAGTACCTGCTAGGTGGGAGGTACTGTGCGGCAGCTCACTTAGTAGTCATAACAAGAGAAGATGGTAGTGTTACCCTCATTTATGAATGAAGGACTACCATGGTGTTTGGACTCAGTATGGACTTAAGATATGATACTATTTACCGTTACCTCTGAGGGCAGATTCTAACCACTCAAATCCAGTTTCCTAGAGATTGGGTATCTTAGCTGATAAAACAGGGAAACTAGATGATAGATTATTTCATTCTTTTTGACTGAATTCAGTGGTGGGAGAATTTCCATGATTTTGATTTTACTTTTATACCCTCAGAAGAAATGTCCATTTTTTGTATTTTACATATTCATCCTATCTTTACTCTGGGGCATTTTTGAGTCATTTCTTATAATACCAAAGTTAGCTAACATTAGTGGGTCTTTGGGCTAGCCTCGGTGCTAGTGTTTTATTCTGATTTAGGTTTCATACCAACTTTCATGGGTTGTCTTCTATATTTATTTTATAGATGAGGAAATAGAGCCAGCTAGGTAACTTTCTAAGGTCACCACGGACATTGATTTGATTCTGGAACTAAATTTTTATTGTCACATACTACTGCTCCTGACTATAAACGTGAGTGGTTTGTATAACTTGAAGTGGTCTAGAATTTATTTTTGCTATGCACTTGCTATTTAGACTGCCACAAGACTAGCTTTCATCTTACTCTCATCATGTTTTATATCGTGGGTTTGCAAACCAGCTTTTTAAAGAGCCAGGTAGTAAATATTTCAGGCTTTACAGGCCATGCAGTCTCTGTCACAACCAATCAACTGCTGTTCTAATACAAAAACAGCCATAGACAGTTACAGAAAGGAGTGAGTTTGACCATGTTCCAATAAAATTTTATTTACAGGCACTGAAATTTGAATTTCATACTCTTTTTATGTGTTACACAATATCTCTGATTTTTTTTTTCAATCATTTAAACACATAAAAACTATTTTTAGTTCATAGATCACACAGAAACAGGGCGGATTTGGCCACTGGGCTGTAGTTTGTCAATCCTGCTTTTTATCATTTAGATTTTCTTCCTTCATGTCTCTTTTTTGGGTCTTATTTTGTAATATTGGACTCTTAAGTCTCTGTTGGCCTTATGTATGGTACTGTTTAATAAATGTTAGTTTGATTTGGGGCAGCCAACTCATGGAAGCTTGACTTGCTTAGTGATTTAGTCTCTGACACCTGCTCTGCTGGCACACATAAATGGGTATTTTAATTGGGAAAAATATTTAATTAGTAAGTAACCTCAGATACCATTTTAACAGACATCAGCTCCCCAAATGCTTATTTCTACAATTGGCATAGTCAGACCAGACATCAGGATTGGGGGACTTCTGGTCTAATAAGTCCTTACTCTGCCATCAGTACTTTCTTTTAAGCAAAAGTCGCTTTACTTGTCTTGCTTGCAGACTTTTCATCTGTAAAATAAAAGAGCTCATTTAGATGTTCTCTGTAGCTTTTCTCTCTCTGTAGATGATCGTTATAGCCCCCCCTGCGATTTAAACTTCACTATTTCCAAACTGAGGTCCAATTCGTGATACAGCTGGCCCGGGAGGAGCCATTTGTCTTTGCTGAATGTGCTCGTGCACCTAGACCGTGGGACATGGTATGCCATGAGGTCATGAGTTTCCAGTTCATTGTGTTTGAGTGCTGGACCCTCCCTCTAATTTTGTCTCTTGTTCTTGCCAGAAAAAGGAAGCTGGCCCTGTTGGCAAGCATTCTGGGAAAGACCTCCCAGACCACACAGCTTATGTTCATTTGGGATTGTTTGCTCTTTGTCTAAATGACTTTTTAATTTTCAAGAGTTGATTCTTCCAATGGATGCAACCACTCTGGCTGTGCCAGGAAGTTTTTTCCTGATTTCCTTCTGAAATTTTCTCCAATTCAGTTTCTTTTCAGTTACTCTTTAATTCTGTTTCTTTAAAACTTTTTTGCTTCATTAAAGTATATGTAATAAAACCTTTCCTACCCTATTCACAACAGCTTTCCATCCTGAATGAATGGTGTTTTTAGGTGAAGTCACCTTGTCCAGAGGAGAGTCCCTGGCCTGCTTCTTTGTCATTCTGACAGCTCCTACATGTGCAACCTTTGGGTTGTGGCAGTTGCAGGCTTCCAGATGGCACAGTGGACCTATCAGCCCAGTTACTTTCCTGGTCCTCTTTGCCACACAGAGAAGGACTAGATTCTACTTGCTATATTGTTTCTCAGAAAAGCTTACGTTGTTTTCAGTCATTTTTATCTTTTTAAGAGCTTTGCAGATTTCACTGAAGTTCTACTTCCTGAGACGTCTATCTTATTTCTGGAGGACTTGAAAGTTTACAGTAGCTCTCCATTCTATGCTGAATCATCATGTCTGACTTTGGTTCAGAGTCAGCTGCCTTTAAAATTTTCTTTTTTTTTTTTTTTTTACTGTTCAGCTAAGCATCTTATCTTCCTGCAAGATATGGAAATCTATCGTAAAGTATACATTTTTATGTCCTCATCTTTTTGTGCTCTATATTAGATCTTAAAAAATTTAATTGAAATACATGTACCATAAATATCACCCTCTTAAAGTATACAATGCAGTGGTTTTTACTGTATTCACACAACTGTCTCTAATTCCAGAACATTTTCATCGATATGTAAAAGAAAAAGCCTATACTTGTTAACAGTCACTTCCTATTTTCCCTTCCCTCAGCCTTTGGGAGTCATTGGTCTTTCTGTCTCTATGAATTTGCCTCTTCTGGACAATTAATATAAATGGAATCATTCAATATGTGGCCTTTTCTCTTTGGCTTCTTTCACTTAGCATAATGTTTTCAAAGTACATTCATGTAGCATCAATCAGTACTTCATTTCTTTTTAATTTCAGACTAATTCCATTTTGAGTATGCCACATTTTATCTACTCATCACATGGTGGATATGTGAATTGCTTCCACTCTTTTTGGCTATTATGAATGGTGTTGCAATAAATATTTGTATACAAGTTTTTGTGAGGACATCATGTTTTATATTTCTTTGATATATATCCAAGAATGGAATTGCTGGGTTATAAGGTAACTCTTTTTAACTTTTGAGGGCCTACCAGATGTTGCCAAAGTGACTGCATCATCAGCAATGTTTGAGGCTTCCAGTTTCTCCACACCCTTGCTGATACTTATGTTGTCTGTGTTATGGATTAGAGTCATTATAGTGGCTGGGAGGTGTGAGATGTCATAGAGGTTTTGATTTGTATTTCTTTTATGACCAATGACTGATGTTGAACATTTTTTCATATGCTTATAGACCATTCGTATATCTTCTTTGAAGAAATGACTTTTCAAATCCTTTGTCCATTTTTTTAATTTGGTTGTCTTTTTATTGAGATATAATAGTTCTTTATTCTAAATACTAGACTCTTATCAGATACATGCTTTTGTCTTTTTATTTCCTTGATATTGTCCATTGAATCACAATGTTTTTAATTTTGACGGAGTCCAATTAATCTTTTTTTTGGTTGCTTGTGCTTTCTATGATGGTGTATATCTAAGAAGCCATTCCTCATCGAAAGTCACAAAGATTTACACCTATGTTTTCTAAGAGTTTTATAAATTAACTTAAATTTAGGTCTCTGATTCTTTCTTTAATTTACACTATTTATATACAAAAGTTAACTTCATTCTTTTGTACATAGATAGATACCCAGTTTTCAATTTTTGATGGAAGTATTATTTTTTTCCCCATTGAATTATCTTGGCGTCCTTGATGAAATTCAGCTGACTATAAATGTGTGGGTTTATTTTGGGTCTTTTTGTAACATTTTAGTGTTCATTACATGGCTGTTCTATTTCTTTATATTGGGTCTTCATATTGGCAGATATTGCCAAGATATACCTGTTACATCTTAACAGGTTGATAGACCTGTTAAGCCATTCTTCCTTACAGAGCTAATAAGGTGCTCTCAGCTAATAAGATTCCATTCTCAGGTCAAGGTGATTTTTACTCTCAGGATGTGAAAAAAATATGGGCTTAATTGATATGTTTATGGATTTCTATACATCACATTCTTTGCCCTAAGTATAGTGTGGCTTGGTTATATATAAGAATAATTCAGTCTTCTGGTCTCTGTGGTCTGGAGGTTTAAGAGTTAAACAAGCCAAATCATTTATCAGAATCTAGCAAAGACCTAATGTGGTGTGCCCGTTGCTGGGCAACATTTTAGTGGCTGCCCATGATGGGTTTCACTGTAGGTAAATCTCCTAGTAAACCTATAAGTGGGTTTGAACAGTTTGAGTCCCCATTTTCCTTCTCAGCTGGCTTGTTTCAGCCTTTGTCTCCATCCAACTTGTGCCCTGAAGCCAAGTCCTCTGGATCACGCTGTGTCCCTCTGCAACCTTTATTGGCAAAGCTGAGAAATGTCTAATCCATAACCTCAATCAAACTGACTCATTGTGACAGCTATTTTCACAAACCTCCTGCTGTATCAGGTAGGGCTAAGATCGTTTTTCTAGAATATGTCATCTTATTAATATAATTGGATAAAGCAGTTACCATATGACTTGATTTCTATGCCCTATAAATTAGCAATTAAAGATAATTACCGCATCCATGAAAGTTTGCAACATGAATCAGTACCACTTTGGCAGAACAATTACCTGTGACAGTTTCCTCTCAATCTTAATATTCTTCTGAAATTAAAATTCTGCTAAACAAATGATAAATTTTACTTTGTGTGTTTATCATTTTTCTGTCTCCTCTCCCAGTAGAATGTCAGCTTTCTAAGAATAGACAATTTTTGTCTTTTATTTTACTAAAGGGTGCCACTTACCAAGAACAATGCCTGGCATATAGTAAGCTCTCAATATATTTGCATTGAATTAATAAATATGAATCAATCACTGAATAAAACAATAACAGTAATCAGCTTGGGTGTCACATCTTTCACAGAGGACTAATGACTCGTTTTAGTGCCATATGAGACATAGTTTGATATGTAGACCCTTGTTTTTTTTTTATAGTTTACTTAAAGATATTTTAAGTATCTTACCCCAGAAGCCATTTCTCCTTGGCTTTATTTGGTGGGGAACCTTGATAAGAGAAGGTCATTAAAATATTTTGGAGGAAGAACTTGAGTGAACACTATTGATAAGTAGGTAGAGGGAGTTTAACAGTATTTGGAAGATGAAATGGAGATAGCAGAAAGGAGGTGGAGTGTGTTCCCAACTATTTCTGTTCCTATAAATAGTAGGAAGGAAACTAGTTCTTCCCTTACAGACCAATCTCCCATTTGTAATGGTCTACAGACAGAGTCTTTTCGTACCTCTGCCCAAGGCTATGGCCAAATGAAGTGGGGAGCGTTTCAGAGGAAAGATGTACACATGTCATTTCTTTCCTCCTGGGGGAATAGGAATAGCAGTGTCTGCCACAAGAGTAGCTATTTTTGTTGCTTAGGAAGTTGAATTGGTGACTGCTGCTTGGTGTTTTGTATATTTAATGGTATAAAAGGTATGGAGCAGCCTATAAAGTAAAAGTCATTTCTCTTCAATGTTAATTCGAGCATTACTGTTGTCTGAGTGGCATTATTTGGTGTAGTAGTGTAAAGAGATTCTGACGACAGTTTTTAGAACAGTATTCAGAGAGGGGAGGGTGTACAAAGGAAGCTTTGCAAAATTCCTATGTACAAGTTTTTCTCCAAAGCCTTTAAATGGGGCCAGGGTAGTAGTTAACAGACCTGTTGTCCCTCTAGGACCTAGTGTACTAGGTAGAGGCATTAGAGATGACACCTGATACTTAGGGGAAAAGAGGGTTTCTTTTCATCAGTCATTCTGTTGTTGAAATTTCAGTGGCCTTCATCAGACTTGAGAAAGGATTATTTCCTCGCCTGGGTCATTGCTCACTTATAAGTTTAGCGCGATCATCCAAGGTGAGTTTTCTTGTGAATGGTCCTTAGCTGGGAGTTCTGTCAAGGAAGAGCCCAGTGGTAGACAAGACCGTGGAGTCCTCTGCAAAAGAACAGTCCTTGGAAAGGAAGCCGAATGGAAGGAAGGAAGGAAGGGGTACGAAGGGCCTACCAAGCAGTGCTGGCTCTCCTGGGAGTGCTCTATTAGTTTTTGTGAAAACTTCACTAAAACTGAAGAGCAGGCATTGGAGATGGAGTCTCTTGTTTTTTTCCCTTATGTAGCTGGACTCTCCTCAGCCCTGTTTGGAGTTCATGCGTGAATGATTTCAAGTGCAGGTATTCTATAACATGTTATTTTTGCTTCTACCACTCCTGAAGAATTAACTATAAATGAATTAGATCCAGGCTTGCCCTTTTTTTCCTTTGGCCCTCTCATTTCAGGAACATCAAGCATCCTCTGCCCTAGAATACCTCTTCCTTCCTGGCTTTGCTTTGTTTGAGAGCCTGTCTTTTAGAATGTCAGTTCCCGGGTTGATGCTCAGGGCATGGGTTCTCATGAAAGGCTATTTGGGTGGAAGCTGTAGATTTTAATTGCTGGTCACACTTGATCAGAAAGGATAAAAATGAAGAGCATGACTTGTAATGAGAAGATAGTCTTTTATTATGTGTCATGGTGTAACCAGGGAGGAGGCATTTAGACCAAAGTCTGTGTGCCAGAGGTATTGGGGACACTGAGACATTAATCAGAGCACTATTTTTAACTTGGAATGTGTATATTTGTTGGACAGAGTTTCTGTGAAACGTAGTAGAATGGATGAATGAATTGTGGTATATTCCTACAAAGGAATCATGTCCAGCTGTAAAAGTGAACAAAGTAATGTCTAGTGTTTTATATCAACATGAATGAGTTTTACAAAAAACTAAGCAAAAGAAGGAAGTCATGATGGATACACGCAGTAGACTCAGTTTATATAGAATCCAGAAATAGGTAAAATGGAATCGTATTCCATAGAGATGTATACCTATAGCCTGCAAAACTGTACAGAAAGCAGGGGAGGTATTATCACAATGGTCAGGATACTGGTGGCCGTTGGGAGAAGGATGTGGCCATTTGTAGAGAGGGACACTGAGGGAATCCAGGGTCTGGCAGTGTCCTAATTCTTAACTTGGGTAGTGGTTACTCAGTTGTTATTCTTTAACGTGCATATGTGTGTTTAAATGCACTTTTGTATTTATATTAATATTTCACAATTTAAAGCGTTAGTTAAGGTGGAAAGGTGACGGAGAATTGTCAGCTGAGCACAGTATATAGGGGTGGCTTCCCTTCAGACCTTCCTTCCTCTGAGTCGGCTTCCTTTCCAAGGAAGAGAACGTCATCATCTTGTCTACCACAGGACTCTACCGTGACAGGACGTGGAAATGAATAAAAGCGTGGAAATGAATCTGTCAGATCAGGTGGGCTCGAGCCCACCTGATGGTTAAATCGTGCCTCGCTGAACAAAGACAACTTGAATAGCTTGGGTGATGTTTATCATTTATGCCTTCTCTTCTCCCACTTGAAATCCTCCTTCCCTCCTGCAAATACTGAAAAGTTAAATACCAGCGTACTTCAGAGCTCTTTTCACAGTTGCAAGGGAGTGAGTTCTCTACCTGCTGCCTTTGATTAGAGAGATGAAAGGAGCTACTTTGCTTGGGAGCCTTAAGATACTTCTTAGATTCTTCTGTTTTAATCATCTAGAACATGGGTTTTCTAGATTCTTATCCCTTTTTTTGCCTAAGCTATAAGTGCTGTCTGTGATGGAAGCGTGCACATGTGCTTTGGCTGCACTGCTTTTCCAGATGCTGTGTAGGGCCTTCTTCCTCCAGTTTCCCCTTTTCTTGGGCCTTTCATTGCTTGCTTCCGCCCTCAACTGGAATGTGTGGATGGAGACATTAACATCCTAAAAACTGAAAAGAACACAGGTTGCTGGGATGAAGTCACACAGGTTCTTAACCTCCACATCTCACGTGTTCTTTACCCCAGCCTGTTTTTTGACTTTTCTATCATTTGTTTAATTCCTACTTTTATTTCTGGGTCTCTCTCACCCAAGTTTTGACATGGGGATTTCTCTTATAAAATTAAAGACAGTCTTGTTCATTTAGTCACTCAGCAAGGTGCCAAGTACAGTACTGTTTTAGATGTTGGGGATACAGTATTGAGCAATCTATATTATGGTGCTATTATCTCTAGACTTCTAATTTTCTCTTTTTCCCTTCCCACACTCAGGTCCTTTCAGGGTGTGCCATCATCGTCCGAGGGCAACCTCGGGGAGGCCCTCCTCCTGAGAGGCAGATCAACCTGAGCAACATTCGAGCTGGAAACCTTGCTCGCCGGGCAGCTGCCACACAGCCGGATGCCAAAGATACCTCGGATGAGGTAGGTGCTTCTGAGGCCTCCCTAAGGCTGTGGGCCCAAGTTACCGCCCAGACTCCTCCTCTACTGATACAAAGTTGATCTACTCTTTCTTTTCTGTATGTCGTGAGTGTTTGTATCACAGGACTAATGACTCTGGACATACCGACAGTGACTTCTGTTAGTTGGTACGTTTAACACCCTTAGCAGTAAGCCCAGGCTCAGGGCATTTGCTCATACTCTTTTCCCTAGGCTTAGAGCCTCTTCGGGCTTGTTGGTGTTTTCAATCCTCTGCCTCTTGGAAGAGGTTAGCACATTTCACAGGTAGTCTTGGCTATTTAGATTGGCATTGGTATGGCAGAGTGCTTTTATTAATATATGTTTGAATTCTCCACTCACGTTCAAAATTCAGAAAGATATTCGGTGAAAAATCTAGTTGTTCTTCCCAAGAACTACTGATGTTAGTGCTGTCTTGTGTCTTTTTCCAGAGACAGTTATTGCCTATATAAGCAGACACTCTTTTTCCTTTGTAAAAATTTGTGTAAACATGAATTTCTAAGGGAGGGAGCTTTTATTCTTTTATCAGTTTCTCAAGACAACTTGGGGCTCAGTAGAAGAACCACTGTGTTATGGTGATTTGAAAGACTTCTGAGTTCTTGCTCCACCGTCTCCTCCGTTCCCCTGTCTCCTCACCTCTAATGCCTGGCCACCTAGCCTTTGTGGTCTGCCTTCAGGTCTTGCCTCTTCAGGGAGCCACTGAGTTCTAATTTGACATTGTTGAGTCATCTTGGCTCTCATTTAAAACATCAGCTCTTGTGTCTCCTTTAATTGTGCTTTCGCCATCAAAAATGAAATTTCTGGATTCTAATTGTCCTTTGCACCAACTTGATGATGTTGGGCAAGGTGGTACCTCAGCTTTACTATTCTGTGACACAGAAATGAAGCAGAAAAAGCAGCTGGTGGGGATCTTTTATTTAAGGAAAATGTTTAGTCTTTTTCGTCTATATTTTCTCGAAGCATATGATAGCTATAAAATAGAGTATTTTGTTGAATTAAGATAGTGAAGCAATGTTATAGATAATAGAGAAAAATCCCCCCCAATTCTGCTATCAATAGCAATTAGATTCTTGGGAAAATGACTCAGTAGATTAAAATCAGTTGGTTTTCATTGGTCCTCTCTCAGTGAGCACAAATATTGGAAATAGCAAAGTGCTTAGCATGTGCCTATAAAGTACTTAATAAATCTTAGTTGTGGTAATCATTAGTGTTATTTGTTAATTTCCACTTTTGTAAATGCTCCTAGACCAAGCCCTGAAGATTAAATCTCTCTCAGCACTTTTTAGATTTTGGGTGCTAGGTGGTTTTCTTGACCAACATTCTGAACAGTTCTTCCATTTGTTTGTTGAGTAACACCTTGTCTGCTTCTAAGAGGAGAAGAATGTTGACCCTGACTGGTTAGAGCCAATCAAGTTCATTTCTCCAGAAGGAGGAAGCAGTATAGACTCTAGGAAAGAAGGGTTTTAATTTCCTGTTTTGTGGATGAGAATCTAGGGCAGAGAAACATAAGGACAGTTGGAACTTGTTCTAAAATATCTTAACTGTATTCTATATAACGGTATAATAAAATCTTATCAGAACTATTCTAGCTAAAAAAATCCATGGAATATGACCCCAATTTTCATTTTAATTTCAGATATTTATACAGTCTAGTGCTTTTTGATTCTTCTAGAGCAACTCAGTTTCACTGAGTTTCCCTTGGTAACTCTCAGAGGTCCATGTGACATGAAGTATTTGATAGCTGTAGATTTCACCCTTCCTCAGCCACAGTCACTGTTTCTGTCTTAATAATCCAATCCCTCCTTGCCCTGCTGTGGTCTGGTTTTTCTACCAGGCCCTCCAAGCTGCTCTGTCTCAAGTTAGCAGTGACTCCAGCTGGTAACCCCAATCAGAAACTTGATTTCCCGTGCTCTTGTTTCAGCTTCTCTCTCCTCATTCCCCAATACCCAGGCCTTTACCAAGACACAGAGATTCTTCCTCCTTAAAACCTCTCTTCTCCACCCTTGAAACTTCATTACTACTCCTGTTGTTGTTTGTTCAGCTCTGGTAAGTGTGCTTGGGATATTGAAATAATCTCTTTGCTTTCATTCTCCTCCCTTTATGTGCCCCCAGATCTTTTTGAAACAATCTTGTTGATTCCTTTTCTCGTGTCATTCCCAGATACAGTTGTTCCTCATTTCCTCTGTGACAAATCTAAATGCCTTAGCCAGGATTCAAGCCCATTTGTGATTTGACTTAGTTTTTTCTTTCTGACCCCCCTCTGGGATGCTACCTTTCAGCCACACTGAAGTATTCAGGTCTTCTAAGAGCCACCTGAGTCCTGCCTGCTCAGGCCTTGGCCCATGCCGCTCTCCCCATTGGGAGCTCCTTTTTTTCCTGTACCCTGTGAACACCTAGCCCTGAAGATTTTCCTGCTGAGAAGTCAGCTGACATCTTTCATTGTCCCATTTTCATGCTGCCATAGCATTCATAACATTTTATTCCATGTTTTTATGTCTTGCTCTACAAAAGAGCACACTCTTTGAGAGAAAGGACCTTCTCTCTCACCTCATGCCTAAGTCAGTGTCAGACATAAAGCAGGTATGCAGTGAATACACACTTAAGTAATAATGAGGAAAAGAACCTGAGCATCTCTTTTTTGGGGGGATCAGTGGATTATGCAATGTGACACTGCCCTCTCTAGCTTTCCAAATTGTCTGGTATTTTCACATTCAGATAGAGTCAGGAACATTATTGCTCATTTGCTTCCCTTTGTTTCACTGTCCCAAATATCATTCACTGCCTTCCCTCATGATGTCTTCTTTCACAGAAACTCAGCTCTTTCCTAAGTCCTATTGCAATAAAAACAGCTCCACAGTACGTCCCCAGCTGTCACTGCCCTGTTTCAGGCTAATCCCCAGCGTTGCCTAGCTACTCTAGGCAGCCTGGATACTGCATTGATGGTCACTGTGGGAATTATATATTTATTTCCCACAGATTTATTGAGTTCCTGTTAATGTGTGAAGCTCTACGTTGGTTTCATGAGAAATAAAGAAGTGAATGTCACAGTCCTCTGTCCAGTGGAGGTTTTGAGAATTGGGATGCAGAAAGGACTTAGTTACATGTACTGGTGGGACAGTGGAATGATTAGAAGAGAAGGAGGGACAGGACATATTAAATGTTGGGCCATGTACAAAAGTAGTTAGCTTTACGGCTTTATATCGTTGGGGGATTTAATCTTGTTCTAGTATTCAGAGGTCTGTCATGTCCGAAGAAAAGATTGGAATTACAAAATTCATTTCATCATGGCAGACATCAGAACCTTGCTTAGGTCTGGGAGCATAGAGCAAACTGCTAGATCGCCTGCTGTTGGGCATTCTAAAGGGAACAGGGAATTTTGAGTCTCAACTACTTAATGGCCATTTGTTTCTTAGATGGAGCTCTGGGACATTATTTGAACAGACCACAGTTATTTTTCCCAATAGGCTGTGCTGACCTTATTTGATAAATAAGTGCTTTTAGCAGATTTCCCTGTACTTGACTCATTGTTCTGAGAAGCTCTTGTTGGGCTGGCCTTCACCATCAGGTGGCCTTCTGCTGGCTGTCTGAGTGAACGCTTGTGCAGAGATTCTCTCCTGAGTGCTCTGTTGCCCTTGTGAGGAGTGAGACGGTCCGTCACTTTCCTGAGTCTCCTAATTGCCTTTTGTCATATAATATCTTGTCAAGTTAATGAATTGGCCCAACCCCAGGTGGAACACAACCTGAGAAGGCTGGTTTAAGAAAGGGTGATTACAGAAACTAGATATTTTTTTTCTTATAAAGTTAGGTATATGTCCTTTTCAAGACCTCCAGTGTGACTTTCTCTTTTAGCCCAGTGACTGACCAGCTATAAAATGCAAGCTCCTTAGGGAAGAGTGCTCCTTCAGCAAGCTTTAAAAACTTTTAGGAATTCTGCTTAGTTGGTAGTTATTGGATGTTTTCCCACGGGGGCTAGATATTTCCTTGTGAACTGACCCTTGATAAATAAATTTTTACCAAAGTCTTGGCTTCCTTTAGGAGTACTTGTCTCATTGGAGCTGTTCCAAGTGTCAGGAATGCAGGGTGTTACTGAATTTTAGATATTAGTATGGCACTCAGAAATAAATCTTAGACATGTTTTTAGAGTAAGTGGATCACTAAGTTAATAAAAATGGTAGGAGCCTATGTTAACTTGACTCAGTGTTTCTGTGATTGTTTGATAATTGGGCTTATGTATCGGTTATCAGACTCTTTGGTGGCCAATGTCCATTTTCACTTCTAGGAGTGGGCAAGGGGTAGAAATGAGCCATAAAAATATGGTAAGCTCTATGTTGCCATTGAATGATTGACTCTTTTGCTTGTTATTGTGTGGAGGAGAGAGCATTAGATGCACTAGTGTCAGCTTGTTTTTGTCTCTTCGAGAGCACTTACCTAGGATAAGTTCTTCCTAGAACCATCCACAATTGATATCATACAACAGGGCCGATTTTACGAACACTAGCCCAACAGGTCGCTTGGCTTCTGGTTTCTGGGAAGTCATATGGATGTTTTTCTTCTTGAAAAGCTTGTTGGGCAACCCCAGGGGATAACCTTCATGGGCCGAAAAGGTCAGCAGGGGGTTCCTTTTCAGGCCATGGATGTACTGTTGTGCCTTTGTCATGTGTAGGTCGAGTTCTGTAGCTCCATGAGATTATAATGGGTAGTCCATGCCTATTGTATACCCTTCTTCCCATTTATACTTTGCGTGTTTTCTGCAGCATGTGAGTGCCTGCTGATCATATACTCTTGGAACTCTTACCCCCTCCTTCTTCATTTTATTGTTCTAAGGGAAATTAGGGCACTGAGCTGGACTCAGACCATAAATTCAAGCATTGTGGCAGCTGACTGTGACAGGGCTGCTTCAGAGGAGACGTCTTCTTTTGTCTGTGCCATCCTAGAAGGGATGGACTGGGGATAGGTGAAATCATTCCTTTGCATAGTATCTTGAGGTCACATGGAGACTCTGCATCCCATTGTATGAATGTGTGCCTCACTTGTTATGTCAGTGTCAAAGCAATCTTTTACTAGAGTCTGTTATTAGTGTCTTCCCCAAGATTCTGGGACCTGTCTAGGGTCACACTGGTATAGCTTCAGACTAGAGCAGTAGAAATAGAGGAGACATTCTGGGGAGAATAGTTCTTACCCTTCTCAACTCTTTTGGCTATTCTTCAAAAAAGATGGAGGAAATGACGTAAGCAAGGCTCTTGAGTAAGGGACTCACTCTGAAGTGATAGCACTAGAACCGTATCCTTACTCCAACAGTGCCTTGAACTGGTTTCAGGCTGGTTTAATAGTCCGTGAGAGTGCTTTGTAAACTGGAAGGAGGCAAATAAATGGAGGTCAAAGTTGTTGTTTATGACTTCCCTTTGGCTAGGCGAGTTCCTGGAGTCTGGACTTCCCACCCAGGAGCGGGTTGATAAATGTAGAGCATTGAGAGTCGTGGGTGACACGTGGTAAGTGCCATAAATTTATTGCAATTATTATTCATGAAGTAAGCTATAACTTTGAATAGACAGTGATGGGGGAAAAAGTACTACTGCCAGTGTGTGGATAACTGTGAGGCCTGTTTTTAGGGCCTGTGCTAGTTAATGGCTAGACCCTCATTTTTTATGAGCTCCCTAAGTGTGTGATCTGCTCTGTGTGCATTTCATTTTTATACTCTCCTCAGGGCCCAGCGCAGGGCCAGGATATTGAAGAAATGAACTTGAATGCTGATTACGGTGGGAAGCTAGACAGTTCTCTTGTGACATTTGTTTGGTCTTTCAGCCCTGGGCATTTCCTGCGCGAGAGTTCCTTCGGAAGAAGCTGATTGGGAAGGAAGTCTGTTTCACGATAGAAAACAAGACTCCGCAGGGGCGAGAGTATGGCATGATCTACCTGGGAAAAGGTGAGTAGCAAGAAGGAAAGGGTGCATTTCTCTTTAAGTCTAAAGTTCCTCCAAAGATCACTTTTCATCTGGTGGAAGGTCGGTGTGTGTGCTGGTGGTGGTAGCTCTAGGGCTGTTGGCTGTCAGTGTAGTTGGAAGTGCCCTGGGTACTGAAGCCCCTGGCACACAGTGTAGAGGAATGCTCCCAGTGTGCTGGTCGGTCATCATGTACTGCTGTTCCCGGTTTCCTGGCTTGGTTTAGCTGTGTTGTGCAGCATGCATTCTCCGCTGTATGTGGGCCTATAGGCCCTCAGCCCACGGAACTCTGGCTCTGTGTTTCTAGGTCACGGTGCTAATTGAATTCCTGTAGATTTCTGATTGCATCATCTATTTCCTTTATCTATTTTGTGGGTTTTCTTCTCATGGCAACTCTTTAGGAAAGGAAGATTGGTTTCGGCTGTGGTTTTTTGAAAGCCATATATTTTGTGATTGAATGGAAAGAACACAAGCTTTGGAGTTGTGAACCTCTGGGTTAGAATTCTGGCTCTCCCCTCATGAACTCTTACTTCACCTTTAACTTAACCTTTCTAAGCTCTAGTTTATTTGTAAGTTATTCAGAGAGTTTAAAGAGATAGTGTATGTAAGGCACCTTGCTCTGGCACAGAGTATGTACTTAGTAAGCACATTTCTGTGTGCACACATATGCCGGTGGTTTAGGAGGGCCCCTGGTTCATGGGATATTAGGTGTTCTGATCTTTTGGATTGAGTAGAGGGAAAGTAAGATTGTGGAGTAGACTTTGAATAGAAACAGGACATTGAAAGACTTGGTACAATGTTCTACCTAAAGTGTAAAATAGTTGTTCATCTGGAATTATTTTGAGAGCAGATAATTTTTTTTTTGAAGTTTACCTGTGTTTCTTTGATAAAATAAGCTTCCCCCTGAACTGCATTAGGTAATCTATTTGACTTGGGTAGTCAGTGCTGGAAGTAAGCAAGAGGGTAGAATGGCAAGGCTAGCAACATCCCCTTAAGATTCTGATTTTAATTGTAGAGGCCTTAGAAAAGCTAGCTAGGCATTGCCTTGGAGGCATCTCGTAGAATTTACCCTTTGGAGAAATATCACCTTTTTCAGCCTCCAAAACAGATGGCTCTCTGTTTCTTGATTGAATGGGAAGTTAGAAATGTATGGAGTCTTTTCAAAAAGAGAAATAGACGTTTGCCTTTTTACTCATAATTCAAGTAACATAGTAAGAAATAAAACATTAAACATTATTGTTGGGTGGTTACTAGTTAGAAAGAATATGGGATAAATAGAAGCACACTGTCTTCAAAATGCAAGTGTTCAAGGATTTTATTACCTAAAAATGCCAATGCAATAACAGCTGGTTAGTCTTCTGTTATCCCGAAGAGACTTGACTGGACTGCAGGTAATTGTGGGCAGAGATATCTCTATAAAGAGCCATGTCTAAGAGTTTGTTTAATAACCTTGACCTTGAACTAAAATGGTCAAATTAAGAGAATCCGCCAAAATGATTCTTAAAGTTGTTTTTAAAAAGTTCATTTTTTAAATTGACGCAAATTACAAATTGGAGGTAATTTAGCAGTTAACATACTAATTTTAGGATAAAACCTGGCACATAGGATCTGATCAATAAATATGTGATCAGTAAATATGTACTGAAAGAATGGTTGAAACTACCTACATTTAAAGTTTAACATTTTCACTCGGGTCCTTTAACTAACTCTTAATGCCAATTCTAATGAAAGGAAACAGTTGCTTAGATAAGTAGTTAGTATTCATATATTTACCCAGTTTTGTGGCTGCTCAGTCTTTTATGATGGGGAAGAAAGGTAGAATTTGAGAAATTGTGGTTAACCTACTACTTGTTAAAAAAAAGATGATTCATCTTCTGACTTTTGGAGAAAATAGTCACCTACCTGCTCTTAGTGCCATCGCCAGTTGTGACTTGGTCAAATTTATAACTTGATAAGTAAAAAGAATCAAATATTTGCCCTATAAATTTTATTTTTAATATTCATCTACTGCATTTTGTTGCCTCCTTTGGAGGTTGGTCCACAGAAAGGTATTTTTCTCATTTTGAAAGAGCAATCGGAACTCAGTTTTTTGGAGTGGGCCCGCTGACAGCCATTATCAGAACACTCTGTGCCTAGACAGTGAGAGCTGTCGGCTGTGCCTTTGCTGGGCTGGTTTTGTGGTCACTCACCTGGTTTGTACCTGGGCTTCATTCATTTGCCTGTGACTCTTTGCCCTCACTACTCAACTTTCTCCCTAATCATTGACTCTTTTCTTCTGACTTCATTTTCTGAGATTCCTATTGCTTTGAAAGAACCAATGTAATATTTACTGTGTGTCTGTGGCCTCAGTGGTAACTTCAGTGGAAAGGTTCTTGTGAGCCACACTTGACCTCAGAACCTGAGCATCCTTTATATCGTTATCGTTCATCTTAACTTTTCTTGGTAAGAAAAGAGGCTTACAATTTGCCTCTGTAGAAATTTGGGCATGCTTAATGGCAAGGCATTAGGTTGGGGGTGGGTGGGTTTACTTGTTATTGCTTACAGAACTTATTATAGTGTACTGAATATAAATCCTACAGAATTTTGTTCTGTGCTGATACTGCTTCTCAGCTAGACTGCTGTATTTCAGTTTATCTAGGAGCTTGTTCTCTGCTGTATCAAAGATCTTTATGCGGTGATTCCCTCATAGATGCCTTCCTTTATCATTTTGACTGACAAGCAGATTTAAGAGAATATACAGAGCCTAAAAGCTTCAATAGCATGGAAATGCAATTAATGTTTTAAGTACCCAGGTAAAACCTAATCAGGTCAGGTTTCATGTTTAACTTCATTTTTCTTGCCTGCTCTGAAGGCTGCTGTGTGAGAGATTAACAGTCTAGACACTGTCCGCAGTGTCTCTGTGAGCAGGAGAAAGTTTTGGTCAAATAGTATATCTTGTCTTCGTAGTCTGTTGGAGCAGAGAATATGGCATCCTGAGAGGAACTGGATTTTCTGGTGTAAAATGTAATAGAGAAATCTATCTCTGATTATGTGCTATGTTTTTAATTCCCATGTGCTTGACAATTTATAGACGTTATTGTTTAATTCTCACAAGATGGGTATCTAGGCAGGTGCTCTTCCCACTTTATAGATGAGAAAACTAAGATGCTGAGAGAATGGCAGAATTTATATGCAGTGCCAGGCTTCTCCTTCTTGGGTCAGTGCTCTTTATACTGTCTTGGACTGCCACATGTGTCTTACTTTCTTGTCAGTCGCCACTAGTTCCTGGGATTGCGTTTAGCCAGGGTGATACTCAAGAAAATTAGAAACCATGTCGTGAGAAAAAGATTTATAGACCTTCAGGTGTTAGGAACTAGACGTTTTAAGAGAAGAGGTTTTCTGAAAACTCAGTGTGGCATCACTGACTTGGGTAATTCTCCGGCATCATCGTTCTCCTTGAAGAGCTACGGACGAAAGTGGGCTCTATTTCAGCTCTTTTGCCATTGGAGGCAGATTCAGATCTTGTGTTTAATTTCCTTTTCTCCTCCTCAGATACCAGTGGGGAAAACATTGCAGAGTCCCTGGTTGCAGAGGGCTTGGCCACCCGGAGAGAAGGCATGAGAGCTATTAAGTAAGTCTTCTGACCCTCTGACTTATTTTCCATTGTGAGAGCAGCAGTCACTTCAGGGAGGTTGGGTCAGCTCTGCGTTGGCTTTGCTGCATTTTCTTTCTGGCCCCTGAGTTAAATGGGTAACTTCTGGTGCTCTCCGGCTTTTAGGACATTGCCCAGGTGTGGATTATGCTAAGCTAGCGGGTCACTCAGCATTTGTTAGTGGCATTTGATAAGTATAACTCCTTTAAAATAGGCTTTGGGACAAGCACTATTCTTAAGAGTCAACAAGCTGTGTCTTACACCTTAGATTGTCTGTTCTGGAGTATTATCCTTCCATCCCAAAAGGTTCATTGAGCACTTACTATGTGCCAGGTTGTGTTCTAGGCACCAAGAATGGAGCAGTGAACAGACTTAGTTTCTGCTAACATTTTAATGGGGAGATAGACAATAAACCAGTACAAATAGATTTACAGTAGATCATATGCAAGGAATAGTGCAGTGAGAAAAGGGGAATGAATAAATAGAATTCAAAGCTAAGTCTGCTGCTTAGAAGCTAGTGAAACTGACAAGGGCTCAATGGTTGTGTTTTAAAGTCAGGGAAAATTCTCTGTCCAAAGCCTTTTAAGTCCCTTTTAGTCTGTAGATCTGTAGGTACTTAACAAGTAGTAGGTCAGAATGTATTTGTTTAGCTGATGGCTGTGTGGACTTATTAGAAATGAGTGTTAGGTATGTAAGCTTTATAGCTCATGTGTCATGTTCAAGTTCACCAGTGTTGGCTCTCAGTAGGATAGATTGCAGCTGGCTTTAATTAACACTTTAGTCTCTGAAAAGTGATATGCTACATCAGTAATTTGGAGGCTAAAGATGCTGTTTAAATCATTAAGTTCTTGTTTTATTATATGACTTAAGTCCTTGTTTTATTAGATGGCTGTTGTAGCTGTAGAAAAGGCTTTGGATAAACATTTTCATGGACTGTACCAATGACATACTGAACAAAGGCAAAAATGCATATTTTGCATTCTTCCTGCCTTCAAAGACTTCGGGTCCTCTTAGTCACCACATACTTCTGTGGTCCTTTCTACTTTAAATTGTTATTTGCTGGAGCCTGTAATCTGGGGTTTGAGTGTGTAGGAATTTGTTGAAGACATTTGTGTTAGGTGGCGTTTCTGGAAGTATGCCAAAGTTGTATCTTAAGCACAGTTGCTGCCATGATTACTTTTGCATTGCTTTTTAGGAGCCCAGTTTGTAACCAGAATGAAGAATTAAAAAAAAGCCGATAGTAGTACTTACCATCTCAACAAAGAAATCTCCCCTGCCATACCAGTTCTTTTTTTCTCCAATGTTGTCTTGACTTAAAGCCTCATTTTCTCAGTTTTTGTGTTTGCTTCTATCTCTTAAGCTACATTTTCCTGTTGGATTCTGGCTGCACTTTTGGATCCCTGAGGATGTGATTGCCTTTTATGGGGGTGGGTGGGGAGGGAAAGAGGTACTGAAGACTTTTGGTTTGAGATATTGTAGGGCAGGGAACCCTGCTTTAGACATTTCTACTGATCAGGGTGGGAGATTCCGTTTCTGTATACAGCCATTGATAGTGTTGAGATGGGGGAACGGCCATGCAGTTCACTGTTCACTTCATTTGCTCAGGTGTGTGTATGAGAGAGAGCAGAGCCATTTATGGTGTTCTGTTTGTTTATCTGCTGACCTTCTGGCTGCTTTTGCATGTAGTTTGGTTTCCTGATGAAAGAGGAGTCTAACATTTTCAAACTGCTTTTGCTTAGCTGGCTTTATTGAATGTGTAAGTAGTTTTGGGGTGGCATTATCTGCAATAATAGTATTTGCTCTGCATTCCTCAGCCCTGTTCTGTAGACAGCAGGGAGCAAGGGTGGTTCTTAGTCACTTTCCCTGTACTGTGTCCTGCTGAGCTCTGCCTGGATTCAACTTCCTGAATCTGGGATAGTTAAATGAAGCTGTACTCCCCAGAGCGGCTTCCCTCTGAGCCACCAACTTGTTCTCTTGTAATCACTGATGGTGGCAGTACTGAGATGTGTGTTCTTTGGATCATCTCATTAAATGCTGTGAAGATTGAATCTGTTGTTTGAGAGAACAAATTTGGAATCCGGAAGTTGTATTCATGGTGGTTTTCTGGTTATAGGCTCGGGTCTGAAGCTATTGATCTGAAACATGCTTTGATCTCTTCGAGGGGAGGTGATGCTGAAGAAACTCAGTCAGAGAAGAGTCTGATATTTCTATTGTGAACTCACTAACCACAAATGTTTGTTTTACTTCCCAGTCCTGAGCAGAACCGGCTTTCAGAATGTGAGGAACAAGCGAAGGCAGCTAAGAAAGGGATGTGGAGTGAGGGGAATGGTTCACAAACTATCCGGGACCTCAAGTATACCATTGAGAACCCAAGGCACTTTGTGGACTCACACCACCAGAAGCCTGTCAATGGTGAGGTTGGTGGGCAACGACAGATGTGGCTCAGCATGATTTTTTTCTATTCGTTCTCTAGCTTCTTGTTTATAAAACCTAACCTACTTATTTAGTATCCGAGAGGAATCGTTAAGCAATATACAACTTGGTATTTTGGAAGAGAACTTGAGTCCAGTTCATGAGGATCACATTAGATGTATTTTGCAGAGGTTAGTCCTTTGCTGGTATAGGGTAGCAAATTGCTGGTATTTTTACACATTGGGGATCTTCCTATTTTCTAAAAGATGGCCACTTAAACACCATCCCTGAAACTGAGGTAGAAACATGTATTCTTTATACATCCAAACACATACACTCATGCTGTTCCACCCATGCTATGTAGTTCTGGCCCTACTTTGAGACCTTATTAATACTGATTCAGTAAAATTAAATTATTACCAATCCTGAATTATTGTTTGCTGAGCATCTGGTACTAAGGTGAGCAACTTACCTTACCGATAACAAAGCTTAGATATGAGCTGTGAGGTCCCAGAAGGTTCAGAAGACAGAAGTCGGTCTGATCAATATTCCTGAGAAACAGTCTGTGGGAGAGTCTGTTGTGTGAATACTCGTAATCGGCCAACGCTTCATCGTTTCTCAGAGGGAGGCTTTCCTGAGGGTTTGGGGAGAGGAGCTGTGTTCAGTGCAGTTTGGGCATTGTTTATTCCCGGCATGAGTTTTCCTAATGACTTAGGCTGTTTATTTTGTCATGCAGCTATCATCGAGCATGTAAGAGATGGCAGTGTGGTCAGGGCTCTGCTCCTCCCAGAATACTACCTGGTTACCGTCATGCTGTCAGGGATCAAGGTCAGAACATACACTGGCTACAGGGTGGGTTTAGGGCTTGTGGAAGTGTTCAGTCAGGTAGATTTTTCTACGTGGGGACCTCGGATCAACTGTTTCTTCAGAGCATGGGCTATTAACATTGGCTAGAGTACTTTAAACATTGCAGTGGGACAATTCTAATTAGATCAGATAAGATTTTAAGTACTCAGGGTCTGTTTGGAGAGGGTTGTGCAGAGAGATTGTTGAAACCTGGAAAGGGGGGCTGGGAAGCTCTTAAGTTTGCCCAGTATGGCTTAATATGAAAGATCCATTTTGATTAAACACATACCAGGGATTTAAAGCTAGTTACTGGTGAATCTTTTCTTGGCAAAGAGGCATTTTCAACTGTAATTACAATTCACTTCCCTGTGATAACATGAGTTTTATTTGCCTTACCAAGAAGTCTGAGATGATGCTATTTCCAATTACTTTTTGCTAGTATATTTTCATAAGAGTGAAAGACAGGATCTGAGACTTCCCCCAGTGTAGACTTGTTGGTATATGCTTTTTGGACAGTTTCGTGTGGTGTGAGTGGGCGGAGCGCTCACATTTAGGCTGTGTTACTCACCCACTTTACTTTGCTGTAGTGCCCAACTTTTCGACGGGAAGCAGATGGCAGTGAAACACCAGAGCCTTTTGCTGCAGAGGCCAGGTTTTTCACAGAATCTCGACTGCTTCAACGAGATGTTCAGATCATTCTGGAGAGCTGCCACAACCAGAACATTCTGGGCACCATCCTTCATCCAGTGAGTGTGCTGTCAGGACTGGGCTTTGTGGGGTTGGGGGTCCATTTGGGGTTTGGTGAACTGTAATTTGCTTCTCTTTCTGTATTTAAGAGCCATTTAAATATCTTGGCAAGATTACTGATTTTTGAGGCATTTTCAAGGGAGATATCAGTTATCTGATAGAATTGGACAAATCTGTACAACTCTTCACTTTTAGAAAGCTAATCTCAAATGTTACTGGTTTTAAGGGAAGAGGAACTCTATCGCTTATTTTCCCAAATATTGGTCCTAGAGGTTGCACATAGGAAAGGTGGGAGGTTTGCGTATTGATAGAAGCCTCTGAAACTTGCAGAACAGGAGTGGTGAGTTCGTATATAGGTCTAGAAGTTATCTATTTGAAGTATTGGTAGAACTATCATGAGGAAATCTTTCTATGAAAAATTATCTTGTGTACGCCAGGCCTTATCTATTTTCCTCCTAACTCTACTTTTGAACAGGAAATAGGTTCTTTATGTTCTTACGATTAGGAGTTGTACCCTATTGTATACTTTGGTAGATGGCTTGGACAGGAAATGACCTTGTTTTTTAACACCAAGTTTAAGTGGATTTTCATTATTGTAATCTATACCCATTACAGAGTAAACTACTGTTAGTCTTCCATCATGGCATTGTGGAAGGCTGGGAGGCTTGGTTCACAATTTGCCAAGGTCATGTCTGATTCCGCTGGAGTGTTAGCTGTCTGCCTGTGTCCTGCCAGATGGCTTTGTGTCACAGCAGAATGTGAATTGTAATTCATTGGGAAAAATGTAGCTTAAGTTATTTCCTTACTCAGCTCGTTCTTCAGCTTTCTCTTTATGAAAAGGGGAGTAAGTGCTGATCTTAGGGAAGGAAATAATAAGGTGTAATCTTCACTAAAGATTAACACCGTCCTCTGCCCACAAGAAGAGCTATTGAAATGTCAATTCCATTCAATGCCACTAACATTTATCCTGTTCCTATTAAGCGAGAGTTACTGTGCTGTGTGTTGTGAGGATATGAAGCCAAGACTGTTGAGAGGAGTCACAGGGTAGCATCTCCCATCTTAGGGCTGGTTTCTTAATGAGAAAATTGGCTCTACTTTTTTTCTTTTTAATGAACTTCAGACTAGATTGTGGCTGTGTTAATTGTGTCATAGTCTAGAGAAATGGATTCTCTTGCCATAGAATCTAATCTGTGCCTGCCTTCTCACGTACCTTGTTTTTCAGAATGGCAATATCACAGAGCTCCTCCTGAAAGAAGGTTTTGCACGCTGTGTGGATTGGTCGATTGCAGTGTACACGCGTGGTGCAGAAAAGCTGAGGGCAGCTGAGAGGTAAGCTCTGTCAGGGAAGCCTTCCAGCCAAGGCTCTTGTTGAGGATCTTTAGCGAAAGAAATGTAGTGATCTCCTCTGACCCATCGACATCAGTGTCTTATTTCAGTAAAGGATTAGGGAAATTGCAGGAGGCTAGGATCTCGTAAAGGAGTGTCTTACTTGTAAATCTTGAGGTTCAATCAAATTCAGGGCCATACAAAAAGGACCTAGATTTTCACTCAGATGTTATTCATCTGATTTGCTTTTTGAATGTTTTCAGGTCACTTTTTTCCAAGCCCCTCATTTAAATTTCAGGATTTAGGTATTTGGGATGAAATAAACTTGAGGCTCATTTGAGGACTATGACATTGCTTACCAGCTACTCCCAAACAGGCAGACTGGAACCAGGGATGTGATGGAAAGATAGAGCCCATGGTCCTAAAATAAGACCATGCAATACTATTGTGATGCCTAATGCCCTAATTTATTGAAAAGTATGTTTTAGTTATAAATACCAATGCAACTATGAGGTGCTTTTGTCATGTTTTTGGCTAGGTGCCTCATGGTTAAAGCAGATGTAGAAATAACTTTTTTTTTCCAGAAAAATGGTAGTGGATAATTCCAAAGATCGGTGGAGATTTCAAGTGTCAAGATCAAGTATTTTCGGGTATGGGGTACCTCATTCATTTGAAGGGGTAGATGAGAGAAAATGAAGCAGGTAGCAAGAGTAAATGAAAAGATGATTTTCAGGAAGCTCCAGCCACCTCTTCCCAGAATAAAGCCAAAGACCCTGGTGACAGTGTTCCAATCCCATGGCTTATTGTATGGCTTGTTTCAGAATCATAAAATGATAATGGTCTTGATAACTTCATATTTTACCTTTGAGGCACACAGCTAAGATGTGTGCAACAACATGAATGACTAGATTTCTTCCCTTTTCTTAGGTATTTTCCATCCTTCTATACCTATAAGCAGAAATACTTGCAACTTCTTATGAAAGTAGATTTTAATGTGGGGCATTTGATATGGCATGTCTGACTGTCTGATTAAGAAAGGTAGACTGATTAAGAAAAATTCAATGATGATGTAAAAGTTCTGTTAGTCTTTATGTTCTGTAATTAAATACAACAGATACAATATTCTTATCAAGTATAACATTCCAAATACCTCCATTCTGTGATACTCACATTTTTTCCCCAGAAAATTCTGTAAGTCCATTATTCTAAATTATTAATTTGGTTGATAATTATTATTTCATTCTTTAAGTTCCTACCTCTATCTGAAGAAAGTGAGTACGGTGACAGTAGTATCTACATGTTTTATAACCTCTATAGGAGATTTATGGATTTTTCAGAGAGTGCTCATCATTATAAAACAGGTTTAGACCAAGGAATACAAATCGTATTTGATAATATGTGATTACTTGCCTGCTGTTTTGTGTGCTGTATTTGACTTGTTTGCATTGTTGGTAAATCTCTATTGACGAACTTAATGTATTTTACAACTACTGCATGCTGCTTTGTCTTTCTCTCATTTTAGCACTTTTTCAAAAAAACAATTGCAATACTGTTTTCGGAAATAATAATTTCTTCCCCGTACACATGTGTCCATTTATTTGTACATACTCGAGACAACTGTTCATTGATTTCTTTTTATTTTTAATCTTTGCAAATATTTTATTTCTCTTAGTCTGACTGAAAAAATATCTACTGGGCTTAGTACTTTAGAAAATTTCTGCCAATATGATTTTTAAATTTTTGTCAATGAACTTCTTATTGGAGTTTTGCCCGTATCTCTTACTCTTTAGTTGCATTACAGTGGCAATTATGTTCTTGTTTTTCCATGTAGAATTTGGGTAGCTGATAACCTTTCCATAATTCAAAGGAAAATTGAGCAAGCATGTGTTCTTAAAAATATATATATGTTTATTGTATGCATTCTTCCCATTTAAAAGAATACATGCTCTGTTTGTGATTCTAGTGCCTGCCATATAGTAGTCACTCTGGAGATACTGGATAAGCCAAAAAATTGCACACCTAGACCCAGTTTACCAGACATAGGGTTAAGGTGTGTATGTACACACACACACACACACACACACACACACCCACCCACCCACCCACCCACCCACCCACACCTACCTGGGTAGTTAGTTGCTTATATACCTTTTCTTGTGGCTGTCACACGTTCTAGTTTGACGGGTGGCCTTTCTCCTGGGTGCCTTGTCTATGAGGTGGGGTAGGATTCTGTACTGTTTGCTTCCACGCTGATAGTGAATTCTCTTTGCTGGCCTAGCCTATCTGACTGATTTGCATCCTTGCTTTGTTGTCAGGTTTGCCAAGGAACGCAGGCTGAGAATATGGAGAGATTATGTGGCTCCTACTGCTAACTTGGACCAAAAGGACAAACAGTTCGTTGCCAAGGTGAGTTGTTCTCAGCATCTTGAGATGCATAGTGAATGTTGTCAGGCTAGTGACAATCCATTATAAGCTGAAGCATTTCTATTTCAGGGCAAGCCAGTGGTGTGTGGATGTGCGTCCATGGTTGTGTGCCTGTGTGTGTTTATTATATGGGACTTAGACACCATAGAACTTACAAATTTTTTTTTTGTAAATTTATATACCTTCATTAGAAGTTCATGGGTTAAAGTTGTGGACATTGCCACCTTGAAATACCTCTCATATTTTAGGGGTTCTTTTTGTCTGTATAGCAAATGACATTCTCTTAGATTTCCTATGCCCAAGTGTATCTGTCCTCAGGTTTATTTCTGCTTTGGGACTCTTGTGGTTTTGAATTTTTTCTCATGTGATTTCTTTTTCTTTCCCTGAGAGTTCTCCACTGATGTGTCCTGGGATGAATTTCTTTGACAAGAACTAGAGCTACTGAATAGATTGGTCCCAGCAGCAGTGCTGTAAAAGTTTTTTCTTCATTATAGGATTTGGTACCTTGAAGGGTAGACCTGTTCTCCCAACTCCTGAATGCTCTAATGTTTTCCAACCTATTTTTACTTTTGGCAAGAGATGCTGGAAGTTTTGTCTTTATGGACTAAAAGTGGTTAAATACTGCTATCCTCAGAACGAGAGGTAGCTGTCCCAGATGTCACATAACAGTTTAAGATGGTAAGCCACTAGGTGGCACTGTCAGCCTGAAAAATTCTGGAATGATTTATTTTAGAATGGTAAAATTTTAACAAAGTCCGAGGAATTAGCTGAATTTCTTCACTTTCTTTATTGATGCCCAAAGCAATCGATCACAGAGTGCTCGAGTGACCCCTTTCCCTCTTCTAATTCGGTGGTCTCCAAGCAGTGGTCAGGTTTCCTGTAATCATGCTGTTTGGTGGCCATCAGTGGGGATAGTCCCTTGTTAGATACTCCCCTGTTCATCTTCCCAGTCTTACACAGACCAAAACAGATTCCTGCTTCCTTTCTGTATGAGGACTGAACTAGCTTGGAAACTTGGACCTTGCTGTTGCTCCTAATTGGAACTTACTTGATTGTGTTTATGTTTCCTGTAATCTCTTCTGTTTGAGGACTATAGCTGCACAATGGAAGGATGATCATTCACTCCACAAGGGAGGCAGGGCTTCCTTTTTCACTACCATCACTTTGAGGGTCTGTAATATTAGTGATGTAGATGAAGCTTGAGAGGGTCTCATACCCTATGCTTGCTCTACCAGCCCTGTCTCAGTTGAAAAGAGTTTGTAGAGAAACCTAGAAGATTTTGAGGATTTTGGGGCTTTGCTGATTGGGGAACTAAGGCACTGCTAAGGAAAGAAATTCCAAAGATCGGATAATTGAATCAGTATCTTTTGTTTATCTTAAATATGACTGTTGCTAACTAGAAAAGGGAGAGGTGGCTATAGGAACATTTTCTCCGTTTTTAAAATCCAGGATCCTGGGATCTGATTTTTGTTTTTGGTCTTTTCTGTTTAGATTTAAAGCAATGAAGCTTTATTCAGTATAATGCCAGAATAGAGGAGATTGCTTCTAAAAACCATCTGAAATAGAATATCTTAAACATAAAAACTTACAAACTTAGGCTTGCTTAGAGATTACAGAGAAAAATATATTTGTGGGTATATAAATGGTTTCTAAAACTTTTTGATTTTGTAAGTTTTTTAGCATTATTTTTTTTTTAAGATAGGAAAACATTAAAAAGAAGGAAAAACACATTATATGAAACTACTATGACACAGTTTTTCTCTTTTTAAACAAAGTTGGTCATATTATCTATTTCAGGGGTTGGCAAACTATGACCTGTGGGCCAAACTTGGCCCATCACTTGTTTTTGTATGGTCAGTGAGCTAAGAATAGATTTTACATAGAAAAAAATTTTTTAGCACATGAAAATTATACGAAATCAAATTTCAGTGTCTTGGATGAATTGGAATGTAGCCACTTGTTCATTTACGTATTGTCCATAGCTATTTTCATGATGCAGTGGCTGAGGTGATTAGTCGTGAGAGACCATATGGCCTGCAAAGCCTAAAATATTTGCTCTCTGGCCGTAACAGAAAAGTTTGCTGACCCTTGATCTATACCAGTCATACTCAAAGTTCCTTGATAGGTATAAAGAGCTTGAGTCAGAATGTAAATCAAGGTATTTCTCCTTTCATCAAGAAAGCTTGCTACAGAAAAAATGTCAGCAGTGTTCTCAGTGATATAGTTGATTTATCTACATCTCCTTATCTCATCGCAGACTGCTGTCTGCTTTTGGTTGATACTGATCTATGTTCTTTTGTATATAATTTTAAGTTTATAAGTTTGTATTTTTAATATATGAAACTTTAAAGAACTCTATGGGCTTATTAAGAAATGAACTAGTTTATTTTTTTCTCCTTTTAGGCAGCCATTTTTAAGTCTTGGTAATCCATATCTCTAAATAAAATGTTTATATTTCTAAGTTTTTCAGTTTTAGGCATAACCCTTTTCTTTTACATCTTAGAAGATGATTTATTTTTTTCATCCATGCATACATATTCACATGAGTAATCTTAACCTAGCCCTTCCAGTAGGATTATATCATAATTCTGGTTCAATTAATATTCAAAGTTTAGATTGTAAATGCTAATCGTCACTGAACCATATAGTATATTATGGCTACTTTTCATTTCCTGGAAATTTTTTTTTTTACCTGGAGTTAATTTTTAAAACTTACGTGTATATTTTTAGTATAATTATTAATTTAACACCCAGATAATTTAGACTCTACTTGTCTAAATCATCTTATAAGACATTGATTCAGTCTATTGATTGTTAATCTTTTTCAATAATACTTTCTAGGAGCCTTGTGACCTGTACCAGTCTGGACTAGTTCTTCTTTTTCTCTGTTAGGGAGTTGTCATCTTTGAATTTCTTTATCCTTATCCTATGGTTTTCTGTTTCTGGGCTTGAACTATGTTTGCTGGATCCCATAGCTGCTGCTTTCTGATTTACTACTTTATTTTAGTGGCACATATTCTGTAGCTTCTTGGGAAAAGAGTGCTTGGTCGGTAAATATTTTGAGGCCTTTCATGTCTATTTTATAATTACACTGGATTGGTACTTTAGCTGGGTATAGAATTTTTGTTAGTCATGATTTTCCTTCAGAATTGTGAAGACATTGCTTCATTGCCATTTAGCTATTGGAGCCATTATTTTCCTTCAGAATTGTGAAGATATTGCTTCATTGCCATTTAGCTATTGGAGATTTTTTGTTTGCTTGTTTTTAGAGGTCTGAAACCATTCTGATTCCTCATCCTTATCTGATTTTTTTTTTTGGTAAATTCTTAGCAAATTCTGTTTTGATGCTGAAATTTCACAATGATGCACTTTGTTTATCCATGTATGAACATATTATGCTTCAAATATTTTGTTTTTAATTTTCCTGCTCTCTATTTTCTAGAACTCCTGTTTGGATGTTTGACTTTGTGGACTGGTTTTCTAATTTTTTTTTCCCTCTTATCTGCCATCTCTTTGTCTTTTGTTCTTTCTGGATTTCTTCATATTTACCCTTTATCTCTTCTGTTATTTTATTTCATTTATGATACTGTATTTTAATTTCTAAGAACTTTTCTTGTCCTTTGAATGTTTTATTACTTAAAAAAATAATATTTAATAGTTTCAGAGATGAATATCATCTATTAGCTCTCTGAGGAATTTGTTATAATCTTTCAAAAATTTTCTTTTCGTAGTCTGTGTTCTCCTAGTTGTGTTTCATTTCCTTTGGTTATTTTGTTCCTTTTTTTCATGAGGCTTTCCTCAGCTAACTGGTGATGCTTAGTTTTCTCTAAGAATAAGCTATTGAACACTGAGTTAGAAGGAGCAAACTTATGTATAGGGTTTAGTGTATACATCTTGAAATCCAGGTGCTTCTTACATAATTTTTAAACCATTCCTAGTTTTTGGCCTCATTTGAATTTTGGTCCTGATTTGGCAATTTCTTAGTCTTTATGGTTGGGAGAAATCTGCAGTATAAATCAGATTGGTTATTGTGTTTTCTCACTGCTAGCTCAGGATTTAGCTTTTGTGAGTCTGGAGATTGTTGTCATTCATACGTCTGCTTTCCAGCTTTCAAAGTTTCATTGCTGTATCCTTTTCTTCCATTAATCTTTGTCTTTTTGGGCTATGACAAAAATAAAATAAAATAAAATAAATTATTTTTGTTTAGAGGTACTTAGGGAAGGACTGAAAGTAAATGTTTGTGTTTGCTTTAGTTTGTTTATAATGCTCTGCTCCATTGTAAGGCTGCATTATTATTTATTTAACCGGTTCCCAATAGGTTGGTATTCACAAAGTTTATAATTTTTTCCATTACCTAGAAAATGGAGTAAATCTCTGTGTAAATGATAATTATTTCCTTAGGAATGTTTTAGAGTGTATTTGCCAAATAGCTCTCCAGAAATGTTAACCAATGTATACCCCGTGTGTGTTCATTTTCTAATATGTTGTAGAACAGAGGTTGACCAGGATTTTCTTAAAGGCCATATCATAAATATCTTAGACTTTGTGTGTCATATAGTTTATGTTGTAACTATTCAACTCTGCCACTGTAGCAAGAAAAAGAAATAGCTATAGACAATGTGAATGAATGCACATGGCTGTGTTTCAATAAAACTTTATTTATAGCAGTAGGCAGTGGGCTGGATGGCCATAGGACCATAGTTTGCTAATTTCGGTTATAGAGCACAGGATATCAACATTAAATTTAAAAGGAAAAATGACCTTTTTTTTTTCCCCATAACCTAGAACCTAGTTGCAGTTTTATAGTTGTTTTCCCTGATTTAAAATATCTCTTGATGCTGAGGAAACCTAAAAAGGTTCTAAGATGCCCTGGCCTTCATGAACACAGTCTGACAGTCCTACAGGTTTTTGCTGAAGGATTCTGTTCTGAGGCTCATGTGACTAAGGCCTGAACAGATAGTGTTTCTCTCTTCAGCCATCACCCTTTCTCCTAGGAATTGATTTCACAGGGAATAGCTAAATAGCCTGAAAAGCCCACAAAAGATGACCTGTGAACTCTAACTCAGTACCTCTGAGACACTATAGGCGATTTCTGGAACTGATGCACCGTGGTAGATCAGACTATTGGCCGAATGTTTCCCTGCTGAGAAAATTGAAACCCCAAAAAGTATTCTCTTGATGCATGTGGCCCACTGAAAGACTGCTCTACATTCTGCTTGAGCAGCTTCACTTTTTAAGGAAGGAAAGGCAAGGGAGGGCTCTCCTTGTCTCTCCAGGTTAGCAGAAAAGCATGTTCCCTTCACAGCGATTAACTGAGCATGCTTGAGACTTTTGTGCCTTGCCAGTTTCCTGCCTGCCTTCCCTGTGGCGTTTTAGCTGATCTGTGCTGTTTGTAGCCATATGGTCCCCTGAGCACGTGGCTTCGCTTCCCTGTCCCTGCTGCTGGATGCTTGGGCCATGCAGGTCTCACAGGCCTGAATAACATTGGGGATAATGGTGGCGAGGAGTGGCAGCATGTCCTCAGGAGGTGGAGTCTTCTCACTGCCCTGCCTGGTTAGAGGACATGGTTCTCTGTACCAGTCGATAGATTAAATAGAACCCTGAAATAGGTGCTTTGAGAAGATTCAAAGAATGGGAAGTGATTTCTGCTCTCAAGTGGGAGAGATTACCCTCAGTAGTTAATTGTCTAGTATTAGTGGCCATGTCCAGTTTTGGAGGTCAGGTTATAAGCTGTCCATGGACACCTTAGATTCTATTACTACTCATTTGGTTTGGCCTGATTGTTTTTAGCTATGCTTCTGGTCATAGCTTTGAATAGAGTTCATTATTATGTCTCCCTTGATAAGTCTGTAAGCCAGGATAACATTTTTGGCATTATCTAAACTTTTCCATTATATTCCCATTTAGTAATGTGGAGAGAACAAAAAAAAAAATACTAGCTACTTCCTTGACTTTTGTCATAGGGCTTTCTGATGAAAAAGAAGTTTAGAGGATTGTCTGACTAGGAAAATGGCCTTTGTTGTACCAAAAAGAAATTAAGACTTGGTTTCTAGCTTAAGTTAGCAAACTGATTGCGAATAAGAAAATTATTGAATTAGAGAAGATTTGTGAAAAATATTTACCTAGATTTTTAAATTGAGATTTTATTTTTTAGAACAGAAACATTGGATAGTACACAGAGTTTCCACATTAATCCCCCCCCGTTTTCCCTATTATGACATGAGTGTGGCACTAATGTCACACGTGTCATATACACACATGAATACATTTAGATGTACTCACCATTGATTATAATCAGCGTACCAGGACTGATATGTTACTATTAACACATTTTTGTCAGATTTTCTTAGTTTTTCTCTAATTTCTGTTTTGTATTCCAGAATCTTATCCTCAATAGCATGTTAAATGTAGTTGCCATGTCTCATCAGGCTTCTCTTGGCATGGCAGTTTCTCAGACTTTCATTGCTTTTGATGACCTGACAGTTTTGAGGAATACTGGTCAGGTGTTTTGTAGGATGCCTCTCTGTGAGAATTTGTCTGATGTCTGGTTTCTTTTGAAGTACCAATTATCATGTCCAGTCTATTTGATCGTGCTTTGGTGCCTAGAGATATTTGCATCAGGAAATTGTGCTTAATATTTTGTCGAGGACACAGGGTGGCAGCTATAGTTTTTTGGAGGATGGAGAAGACGCTATGTAGTGACTCCGGGCTATTACTGTAATAGTTGTGGTATACTCTTTATTTCACCTACTTTTTGTGTTGCTTCAGTAGCATTTCCAGGATTAGCCTTTGGGAGAATAGACATAGCATACAAACTTCGGGAGCAGGAGAAGCAGCTCGATGTCATGATTCAAGAGAGTAGAAAAGGAGTTTGGTGTCCCATTCCCAGTGGCCCCATCAAAGGCACTCCCCTGCTGGTACCCAGAGAAGCCCCTTTTGGGCTACTGGTCCTTTTATTTTTATCTGGTGCTGAGCATTTAGTTAGCTTTGGAAGTATTGGTAGTTGTGTCTGAGGAGCTATTCTGAGGGTCTCTGTAGTTCAGGAGATTGTTTATAAGCTCTTTCTGTCCATTTTATGTGTACTACAGGATTTTAAGGAGCTGAACAACAGCAGCCCTTTGCCACCCAGTGAGCACTGTAGATGGGCTCTGCAGATGGGAAATGTGGCAGGAGGCCAGAGATGGGAATGGATGTCCTTTGCCCCTGACAGCTCTCTGCACTTCTCTTGACTTGTGGCTGCCCTTAGCCTACACTCATCATCATTAAACCACTCATTTTTCCTTTTACAATTGGCTTTAAGTGATGGGGAAGGAATTGGATTGGGGGCATGTATTTTGAGTCCAGCTAGTGACTCTTTTCATTGTAGATTTCTGTTCTGTGCCTTAGGTTATCTCCTGGAGTGTGTGTGGTATCGTGGGTGTGTGGGGGGTGGATTGAATAGGAATGTGTAGCTTGTGGAGAAAGTGAGTGATGCAGGCCTACTTAGAATTATCCTGATGAAAAGCACCATAAGAAATATCACTGTTATAAATATGGTCTATAACGGTGCTGATGAGCAGGCTTTGGATAGAAATGCACTCTGCATTTTACTTATTGCACAGTACGTGACTAGAACCACTATTTTATCACCTCTTCCGCGTCTCAGCTCCAGAGCTGCTTGTTCTCCGGACAGTAATGACATAATTTACAAAGGAATAAAAAGTCATAAATTCCCCATTAAGTACACATACGCGGACACACACACACACACACATACACACACACGCGTGCGTGCGCTCACCATACACCCCTTCACCTGAAAGGTAAACCTCATTAGCTTGCAGCGTCAGAATGTGCAGTTCTTGAAGAGGAGGTTTCTAATCAGGGAGATGCTGAGCAGAGTCTGCTGCCGAGGCCCGAAATTTACAGCTCCAAGAATCCATTCGCTGCTGCTGGTGCCGCTAACGCATTATAGGGAATGACGAATACCAGTGACTTGTCACAGGGGTATGCTTAGATCTTCACATTTTATGATCAGGGGGTGAAGGTGTGAGCACTGTGATACTTTCCCTGGTTTTATTTCTCTTTGAGCATGACTGGGGAGTGGAGAATGCCTAGATGTTTCTCATATCTCGATTATAGGAATCTCCGTTTTTAGCAATTGACAATTTAATGAGTTAAGTTTCGGTAAGAGAGGAATGTGTGGCTCTGTCCATCATTGAGATTTAGGAACTACTGTGAAGAGCTTGCGTTTGAGATACCTGGTGATAACCCAGTATCATTTGGGCAGTGGTCCTGTACCTTTGAGGGAGGAGGAGTAGTATTGCCTTGTTTTACTAGTGATTTTGCTGGTATGGCTTTGTGGAACTTTTCTCTTTGGTTTGAAGGTGGGATAGCAGAATAGCATGAATCATGGATACCTCACCCTTGGAATGTTGTCATCCATTTTATAATTCTTTTCCTTTCACCCAAATGTGGGATTTTAAAGGATAGAGAGATCATCTTTTATCATTTTGGTCAGTTGTCTAAGGCACTACTGGTGTCTTTATGGAATGAGAGCGAGATTCCATTATGATGGATGTTTTTACTTGGCATTAAAGTCTAGATGGTGATGGGAATAAGATGCACACTTTTCCATTCAGTTTTGAATCTGTATTTTTGTTTATATCTCCGGGACTGTTTTTAAGTTCTATACTCAGGGACATGTTTCTGTGGTTGGGCTGGTGTGAGGGGCACTTTGATTTGGAGGGTCCTCTGCTCCTTGGTAGCACCCCCATACCATGGTAACCAGCCCTGAACTTGACTTGGTCCTGGTGTGACTACAGACCATGCTTTTGATTACCTGTGAATTTCACCAAGTTTTTCTGGCCAGGCGAGTTTTGGCTTCTGGCTGTTTGGATTTTAGTGTTTAGCCTTTGTGTTTCTCAGATCAGTTGAAAGGTTATATAGCAGAATGGCTGTGGTTATTGGAGACTGGCTTTTTGCTGCTTTTAGCGTCGCAACTTAATCTTATGTACAGTGGAAAATTAGAAACAGATGGGAGGAGGACAAAGATGGTAAAGGGGGCCAAATATGTGGTAATGGAAGGAAACCAGACTTGGAGTGGTGAGCACATATTGAGTATATTCGGATGTCTTACTATAATGTTGTACACCTGAAATTTATGTAATGTGTTTAACCTGTGTTACCCCAATAAATTTAATTTAAAATCCCCTCCACCCCTGTAGTCTGCTCAGTTGTTTATCAGACTTTCATTACTTTCGGTCTCTAGCCTGGTTTTTGGTACCTGGCGTCTGTTATTTATGCTGGTAAAACCCAGGGATGTCTCCCACTCACCAGCCATACTCGGCCTTCCGTGGACTTACAGCTTGATTCCACTGTTATCTTTTTTTCATTCATTCTGTTTGATGGCACTTTTCTCCTGCTATTTCCTGTTATGTATAATTTCTCACTTGTTTTTGCTTTTTGCCTGTCCTTCAGCTTGTCCCTTAAATTATTCTTTTTTGGCATGTGATTGGCTGGTGCTTGTAGAGGATTGCCATTTTCAAAGGAATCTGCAGGTAAATGGGTATATTTCTTCTTAAAGATCTCAAGCCTTCCAGGGAACAGTTAGTGAAGGCTTTTTTAGCCATAGCAAAGGAGAGTCTGACTCCTTTTGTGCCATGCATAAAAGAGGGAAGTTTTGGGAGTCTGTCCTCACTGGTCGCTGACCCTGTAGCTTATTGGACTGCCCGTTGGATTCTGATAGAGCCTGATTGAAGCCTAGAAGAGTTGGTTTTGATTCTGCAGATGAAGTGGATGGTCACACTAATTTGTAATCAATTTTAGCCTTACAGCAGTGTTGCTTGCAAAACAAAACGAAACAAAACAAAAAAACCCCCCAAACCAGCTTTGTAACACCAGGTCCTGAATATAATCTGGTGAACTGTAGACTGCTGGCCAAATTATGGATTGTAGTTATGACCCTGATGTGGTCCATCCTGGCTTCAGTGGAATTTCTTTTCTGTGCACCTCAGTGGAGTGTTCTGAAAACCTCTACAGAGGAGTATTTGTGCTTTTGCTTTTTGAGCAGATATCCTTGTAAGTTATCCCAGACTGGGAGTTTTATCCCAGACTAGAAGTTCATCATTTTCAGCTGAGAGTGTGGTCCAGTGGCACTGATTTGGGGTTTTGAAACAAAGATGTCCATAGTAGTGCTTTGAAAAGGTAGCTTTCAGAGTAGTTGAAATAATATTTTAGCAATTTAATGTTTCTGCCTGTGAGATTAACATCTCCTTTCCCACACTGAGATGACATTTTTTTGCCCTTCTCTTGCCTTTGATTTTTCTGCTCTCTATTGGGTATCCTATTTTGGTTCTTTCTCATCTCATGCTGGTATCTTCTAATCCAGCCCTTACCTTTTTTCCTAGATTCACATTGAAATAGGGATTTTGATTTCAGTATAGAGCCTGTTTGCAGGAAAATCTTCAATAATAGGTAGAGACTGGATTTCCAGTTCGTAAGTTTTGTAGTTAACCACATGTCTTGGTCAGGGAAAAAGATAAAAAAAGATTGACCATCTTTATGAATGGTAGACTCTGCTCATTGAAAAATCATAATTAGGCCTTTGGGACTGGTTTTCTTCAACATTATCACTCCATGAAGGGTGATATTGGGTCTACCCCAAGTGGCTACTGATCTTACTTTTCTTCCTGTAACTAGGGTGGGCCTTGTTCTTTAGTATCAGTATTTGGCTACAGTATTTGGGCCATCGAAGCAGGTCTAAGCATTTTTGCCTTCTGCCAATAGGTGATGCAGGTGCTGAATGCTGATGCCATCGTTGTGAAGCTCAACTCTGGTGACTACAAAACCATACACCTGTCCAGCATCCGACCGCCAAGGCTGGAGGGAGAAAACACACAGGTAAGATGAGGGAAGCAATGAAGAATTAATTAAATATGGTACATATGTTTGAGAATGCCAAATGACATGAATTTTAAATCTCCATGGTATCATTTCCTAATATTTGCAGCCTAGAAGCTGTTACTGGGCAGGCCTCGGTCTCTCCTGAACCACACCCACTGCTCTACTGCATGTGCATGGGCACTACTGGCATTCCTCTCTTAGAAATTTAGAGAAGTTAAGGTTGGGATATGTGAGGTGGTAAATTAATTTTATTTATTAAGGAGATCTTATTTCTCTGAAAATGAGGAAAGGAGAAGGTCCCTATCTCACAAGCTGGTAGTAGGGCCTGTTTCTACTGGTCATTTTGATTTGCTAGTACCATATGTTTTTACTCTAGGAAGAAATGAATCTTGGTATATATATTCTCTGGGGTCACCTACTCATCACTTATTAGTTACACTGTTTTTTGCTATTTGTTGAGTCTTCTGGCAGCATAAATGTTTGTCTAACCAACGTGTATGATTTGAATATGTAAATTTTGAGAAATTATACCTTGGGTTAAAGAAATTATAAGAGTTGGTAGTCTGCAGGCACTTTTGTTTTAAATTTTATGATCACTTCATTTTCATTGTTATGAGAGGTTGGTAATATAGATTGAAGTTGAACTTTTTGTTTGGTTCTCTTGTTACAGACATCTTTCCAACTCCTATTTTTGCCCTCTGATAAAGTGTGTAACTGTGGTGACTGGTCACACAGAACCGGGTCCTCCGTGAAACCCAGTAACACAGGAAAGTATTAGGATGGTTTTCGGAAATTAAACAGCTTGGTTGAAGTTAATGCTGTCTACTTTTAAAATTTATCCCTTTTGTAGTTCTCAAGATGTGAAATTTGCTTTTCTTATGTTTTGCACGTATACATGTCTTGTTGCATTCACAAGTTGAAATTCATGCCCTGTTTTCATTTGCATGAGAGTTTACAGACAGCCCATAAGAGTAAAATAAAAATAATCATGATTGTCTTTTGAATCAGATCGTGCATAAGAAACACATACAGGATGGGTTCTTTGAATATTGGGCCAATCATTTTATTCTCTCTCTCTCTTTCCTCCATAGAGGAAGCAATTTAATGCAGCAAGCAGTATTGTGGTAAGGTTGAGAATTTAAATGCATGAAAGCCTAGAGATGCCAAAATAAGGTTCTCCGAGTAACTGTAGCTCTGCCTCATTGCACAGAGTAAATATACATCTCCAATTTTATCGGTATTGGGAGTAGTCCACAATTCTGCATGTGTCATGCAGTTGGAATTAAGATTCCCACAGCAACCACAACTTTGAAATTCTTGATCGTTAATTTCTGTGCCTCCATCATCAGCCAAAAGCATTATGTTAATGTAGACTTTATAGCCGAATTTTAAGCAGTTTTTAGTGGGGTTGGGAATGTTAATGGCTTAGGTAAAATGATAGCAGGTTTATTGGGGGTAAGAATGAAACTTTTACTGAGGATTTTGTTTTTTTTCCAGGATTTTTTGGGAACTTCTCGGGGAATAATGGATGGGTATCCTTTAGCCTAGTGAATAGATGGGAAGTTGTTGGAATATATGTTCTTGTTTAGGCAGGATACCATTTATAGAATTACTTGTTCTTTACCCCAGGGTAGGTTATCTTTCTCTTTCGTTAAACTTCTGTTCATTCCTGAGATCTTACTCCATTTTAAGAAAGTTCTAAGTAAGGTTTAGCATTAAGTCTTCACCATATGGCTTTTGAGTGAAATGAGGAACGATTTCTCTTATTCATTAAACTCTTTTGGAAGATTTGTTATGTGAGGGGGTCACATAACAAATAAGTTCAATAAGTTAATGTAATACATCTTGAGCACATATATATTTTACACTTGGAACACATCTTAATTTGTTCTAGCATATTTCTAGGTTTCAGTAGCAGCATATGGGTTCTGGCTACTGTAATGGACAGCACAGGTTTAGAAATTCAAATGAATGGGTTTGTCATCATTGATAAATATTAACTTGGGGCCACTTTGCACCAGGCACTATGCTGGGCATGCAACCAGGGAATAAACCAAACTCGCATGGAACACTAAAGTCTACTAGGGAAAGTAAGTATACAGTCATTTCATGTATGTTATGAAAGGAGTTTAGAACTTATGAGAATGCATAATCTGGAAGGGCTTCTCTGAGGAAGTGACATTTAAGGTCTGCCTGAAGGGTGATTTGAAGGTAGCTGGGTAAAAAGTGGGAGAAGATAGTATCTGACTGAGATGGCAGCAATGACAAGAATTGGGTGAGTTTGGGCATAGGGAATAGATGAGCGCTGTGGATAGTGCATGAGTGGGATGATGCCTGTGTGATACAAAGTATAGGTAGAGCCAGGTTCTGCTTGTCCTTTGAACATCTCAGGATGCTCGTGAAGAGAGAATATGGGGTGTACAATAATTGCAAATAATTTAGTATGACTGGAATAGAGAGGATAGTTAACACTTGGGGAGTAGTAAGAAATGGATGTGGGAGTTAGGCACGGGCCACGTGTTGAAAATGTGTGCCGAGCTTTTAGATTTTGTCTTGAATTTTAAACTAGGGAGTGGTACATTTGGATTTGAGTACTCTTGTGTTGGTGGCTTGCATTTACAAACCAAGTAATTTGCATTTATAAGAGAAGATAACACTAGAGGAAAACTGATTTGCAGCAAGGAGTTCTGGTGTTTCTTTTGGTAAGCCTTGTAAGCCTCAAGTGACCAGGGACCCAAGGGCGAATGGTGTGATTAATGAGAATTTGCTGGTGTAGCTCTAGCAGTCTCTTTTCATACTAAAGAATTCCAGTTCTTTCCTTTCCACTTAAAGAATTTCATAGAACTCTTACAATGTGTGGAAGATTCTGCTCTATGCTTATCTGAAAGTTACTAGAGATTTACATTACAGATATAGGACTAAAAATCACCTGGGGATCCCAGTGAGGCTGTATTGTGTACGTAACCAACGACTGGGCAAGCAGACATCCATCTCCTTGGAATTCTTGGTTTCTAGTGTTCTTTACTGTATACAAACTGTTCTTATACAAGGGGAATCCAGGCAGGTACTCAAGGTGTAGATGTTGGGACCAGGAGCTCTGTTAGCCCAAATGACACCCTTGTAAAATTAGAGAAGGTTGCCCCTTCCTCTGGGCAGCCTTGTGTCGGGGGACATGGCTTGGCAAATAGAATTTCAGCTCCAATTCAGTCTCTGTCCCCTCGGCCAGGTGCCCTTAAGCAGGGCACAAAGTGCACGAAAATATGTGGCTCTCCTAGGTAGAATAGGGCTGTTAGACTCTCCAGTGAAAACGTTGAGGGTGTGTTTAGGAATTGGGGGATGGTCTTGTAGTTGCAGAAACATGGAGTGCTAAGGATTATTTGGAGAGCATGATGGACTGTGGAGGGCTGTGAACACCCAGGAGATTGCCCTCTATCTAATTTTTGGATACTTCCTGGGGGGTCACTGGCTTTGAAATGGAGAAAGAGAGAGATAACTTGACAGCTTATGGTACTGGGCCTCATTCTAAACAAAAAAAACAGTGGGAGAAGGTACAGTAAGGAACTGGAGGAATAGGTTAAGAGGGTAAGTCTTTCTCAAACTTCTTCAAAGACAGACAGATGGCATCCAGTGACTCCTGCTGCAGGCTAGGCCCCCTTGTATGATCCCAAATGATGACCCAATGGTGATTGCCCTTCAAGGAAGGAAGGGGAGATTCTTTGAATATTTATCTTCTCCAAACCCTAAAAACCCTAATGACTTGTCATCAACTAATATAGATCTTTCGAGACATCTATATGTTGTGGGGATAATAGAGCAAATTAAATTTTCCCTTTTTGTACACAAATGAACTCATTTCTCTTAAATTATACATGAGGCAGGAAGGTGTTGCTGAAGGCTGACTGTGTTCTTCCACTCCTCACTTTTGGTTACTTTCTAATGGCAGCCAGAGGAAGGGCTCTGGACCAAACAGCACTATCAGGGACACTGTTTTCACCCTAGGCAGCTGCTTTCCAGTCGCATCCTGGAACTCAGGCTCCTCGAATTTGGTTTGTTGCCTAAACATATGACAGTTAAAAGCAAGGGCGCATAGTATTTCCCTCAGAAAGATGACAATTGGATGTCTGATGCTGCTGATTATATTTCTGTGGCCTGTCCTTCCAAATTATTCAGTGCTAATCCTATGCCTGCTCCTTGGAGATGTTAACTCCTTCAGGTTGAGAGCCATTTTGGATGCTGTCGCATGTGTGTCTATGGTGCAGGCTCCCCTAGTGCCCACAGTGGATTGGTTCAGGGCCCCTTGCAGATCCCCAAATCCGGGGATGCTGAAGTCTCATATAAAATGGTGTAGTATTTGCATATAACCTAAGCACATGCTCCTGTATATTTTAAATTACCTCTAGATTATTTATAATACTAATACAATGTAAATAGTTATTATACTATATTGATTAGGGAATAACATAAAAGCCTGTACATGTTCAGCACAGATGCAACTGTCATAGGCCTAACTACACAGTGTACGTCAGCAAAAACATAACATTTTTCTTTTCCTGAATAATTTGATCTGTGGTTGGTTGAATCCACAGATGTGGAACCCATGGATGCGGAGGGTCGACTGTGTAGTTGGTTTTTATGCAGTTGTTTGCCACAAAGAAACAAGTGCTAAGTCTTGGAGAGAAGCTCCGGGTTTTCTGAGCTACTACTGCCTTAAAGGAGATAACACACTGTGCCATCTCAGGGCTTCCTAGAGAGCAAGTGGCTTTGATGTGAAACTGGAAAACCTAGTGCTCTGTTGCCCAGGGCTGCTTTTGGCTTTGTGTTACACTTGCAGTGTTAATGACAAAGGAAATACATCCCCTGGGCATCCAGTGAAGGTGCTGACATATTTCCCGTGAAGTCCACTCATGCAGTGCTATTATAGTGGGTGAAGAAATACAGAGCTGAAATTTACCTTGAAAACAGGCACATAATTTACCCAACCCTCAGGCGTGAAATGTAGAAGGTTTGCTTTCAGTTGCTGGGCCTTTTCCTTCACACACACACACACACACACACACACACACACACCCCACCCCCCTTCAGCCTGGGCCCCTGGGAAGAGTGAAACTGGAAGTTGGAGCCTTTACTCTTATTTCCTAGTCCTGTTCACCTTGTATTCATGTCTGTCATCATGTCTCAGCCTCTTCCCTGTGAACTTATTTGCCACATAAATGTCCCTTCACAGCAGAGCCTCTAAATATTTAGACCCAGGTCCTAAGGAATCAGTTTTGTTAAAGCTGTAGTCTGCCTCATCTCCCAGTGTCCTTGCTGCCTGTTTTGGGTTGGGGTGGGGCTTGTTTCCCAGGCTTGACCCCACAGGATCTCCTCTGTAGGCAGTTGATGGTAGACAGAGTTGCAGGTAGGCACATTTTAAGTAATGCCATGATATTCCTAGGGGCTTTTTGTCAGAGGCAGGTTAGTTTCAGGTGCTAATAACTCCATTTGTTGCAGAGGACCCCAGGGTGCTTTGCCATTTGGACACGATTAAAAGCAGTTCTCAACCTATTCCCTCTGGTTTAGATTTCTGAAAGCAAGATGACTGGTCCCTCTGGACCCTAAAGCAAATGATGCTGCCACTTAGCTGCATACCAACGGAAAGCTGTGGGGTTGCAGTCCCTCAGTGAAGCAGGGCAAACCAATAGACCCACTGACTGTGATCTTGCACTTGTGACAGGAGCATAAGGCAAATAGCAAATTAGAGAGGGACTCCAGCTTGGCATTAAGGACCTTGGAGAAAAGCAGAAGCTCTTTGAAATGGATATAGCATTTCACCGGTTTCCAATGGAGAGATTTGGGGACAGCAGCAATGTGATCAAAAGACAGAGAACATGCCAGAGCACTGGCAGAGGCATTCTGTACGTTTCGGATTTGTTTGATCTGGGCATTTTTCAGAAGAACACTTGAAACCTTCTTTGTTAAAGGACTGAAAAAAATTATTAGGAGATTAGGGGTCTTAGCTCATCTTTTTAAGATTCCAGGATGTATATATTCTGTCATTTTAAAAAGATTCATATCTAGGTACAATCTGCTCTTCGTCTGGAGAGGTCAGGGGGCAGGCCTGAATCTGAATGATGAGGTCAGGACATTTGGTGTCTGGGTAAATAGCAGAGTTTTCCAAAATGTACATTTCACTGATCTTTTTAGGTGAATTATGACCTGGAGAGGACAGCAAGAACCTATCCTATTTTCTTTGATTTACTTTCTTCCCCCTATTACAAATTCTATTTTGTTTCCTTTAGTTAATACATCCTTTTTCCCATGATCTCGCCTTTCTCCTTCAAATAATTTCTGTGGGACTTTAGCATCTCCTAGTGGGTCTTGGGCGTTAATTCCTTCCTGAACCTTGTGTGTTTACCTCGTATTCAATCTCTTTTTCTCCCTTCCATTTAATCATTGCTATTACACAGTTCCGTATTTTCAATTTGTCTAAATCTTCCTGGTGCTGGTATGTTCATATTTCTTGCCTCTTTTTAATCCCACGAGCTGCAGTAATTCACTGTTGTTTCCAACACTGATGACACCAACATACGTACTGTCTTGTGACCATTTAACATAGTTGCCGTGCTCAGATATAACCCTCTTTCTTGCCCTGGTTCTTGAAAGCCCCTTTATGCCCGAAATTTCCATACACATAGCATTTCCTGTCTCTGTATCCTGTATGATTTATTTATGTCTGGGCCCACTTTCCATTGTGAAGCCTAAACTCCTCTGAGGGCAGAAGTGGCATGGTTTTCAGCTTCATATCTGCTTCCCCTCCCGCCTTTTTTTTTTTTTTAGAATCTTTCAGAATGTTGTAAATACAGTAGGCATATAATAAGTATTTAAATCAGAATATCTGCTGAGGTTTAGGACCTAATCCATATATTTCTTTCGAGTGGCATCATTTTTACCACCTCCCGTTCTACTGCTAATCCCCTAAACTGATTCTGATAGGCCTTCCAACTTGAGTCAATGTACTGGTATCTAAAGAGGGAGTTTTGCACTCCCATTTTTCCTGTTTCCTAATCGGTTTACTTGTTTTGATGGCCAGGTAACAAACGGCTTAGTTTTCTGTAGACACTTCCTTTCCCCGCTCCTGGTTTCTCTGGTTGCTGCCATTGGTTTGACTACCCCTGCTTTTCTGCGTGGTGGTTTTCCGCAAAACGATGTTTCATCAGCACATTGCAGGTCAGGTTCAGTCTCTCAGAGGGGTTAATTTCAGGATTTAAGTGCTTTTGCAGATTGGTGCCCAGTTGATATTCTTTTAACACCTCTGCTCTTAATCTGGCTTTCCCAAATATCCTTCTTTCATAGCATTTCAGGTGTCTTGAGTCATTGAAGTTTTTAGGTGTACGTTTTCCCTGAAGGCTGTATATTTTTTCACTGTTGTCGACCTTGTTGGTTGTCAGATTATTTCTTTGCTTGGAACTAATTTTAAAATCAATTAGAGCGCTTTCCCTTCATCTTTCTCTCTTTATTTATGAGATACTGATTGCAGAGCTACCTACGCTGTGTTTAGATAAATTACTTTTTTTTTTTTGCATAACATTTATATTCAAGTCAAGTTTAGTGCAGCCATCCAGTGCCTTGCACTTGTGCAGGCCAGGGCTATACGTTTCATTTCTTGACGGGCTAATTAGCTTTATACTGGGAGAATTTTTTTCAGTTCAGAACACAAACATTTAAGTTCCTCATATATTATAGTGCTGCGCATCTGAGAAATTGTTTTTATTAGTAAGGTGATTATAATTTTAGAGACAGAATCTCTAATTTTGACAAGTGTGTATTGTGGTACAACATGGACCTTAGACCAGATGATAGATTATGGACAAAACAGCATCACTTCATGTCACCGTTTTTGGAAAAGGCTTTTCAGAACGAAGATAGAAGGGGAGCTGAAGGACACAGATGCTTGCTTTATTTCTAGCAAATGACAGGCCTATTGCTTAGGCATATTTTTGATGTCACTTTTCATTTCAGCCCTCTTTTGAAAACCTACAGTAAGTTTATGGACTCTTCTCGTTTCCTAGGCCTTAATTTCACCATCTAGTGTTCTAATGGTCTGTCTTTGGCTGTAAATGCCTCTACCTGGTTTAGGGTTGTGTTGGTGGCCACCTTGGTGTATTGCTGTTTCACAGGAGGATCTCTGTTCGGTTTAGCTGTGAAGATGTTCTGGATACTTTGTTTCTTACCTTTTCATTTTTCTGCTGGAAACCAGGTGATGTAGCTACCTTCATCCTTGTCCCACTGTATCAGGCCCTTTGTGAAGCTAAGCAGATCTATCCCCTTTATGAGAACATCTGCATCTTTGTTTTCAGTCATTGGTCCCCAGAATTGGTTGCTTCTGCTGTCGTGCTGAGTATGGATAATCCACATAATGCCTGTAGTTTCTAATTTCTCCTTTAAACCCCCCCCCCCCCACCTCCACCAGTTTGATTTTCTGGGTCAAGTAGATTTCTCATTTCTTCAAATCTATTGCTAGCTCACTCCCCAGTACATGGTTGACACTCACATGTTCATTGTATAATGTCTTATTCCATTCTCATTGGTGGTTTTTGCTCATTGTCCATCTTGGGGGGTTGGGGGATGGGAAGAATATGCTGACCCTTGACTTTCTGGGTCTCTCACTCTGCCATGCCTAGGATAGTTTCCTCATAGTTTCCTCATGGGGAGGCTGGGAGGAAGGTTTGACTTTTTTTATGTGCAGCTTGCTGTCTTGCATAAGGTGGTCTGGAATGAGGAGAAAGCCACATTCTTATTCATATGGAGCTGCCTTTAGCATCTGCTTATCCAGCTGGAGGGTCTTGTTTTAGAAACACTGCCGTGCAGAAGCTGTAGGTGGATGTCTGCGGAGGGGCTGTGCGTGCGCCGCCCAGGGCGTCCTTTCCAGCCTGCTGCTCCCTCGGGCCCTGGCTGTAGGCTGGTCCTTGTGGGTGGGGGTGCCGGCTGTACTCTTTGCCCTATTCTTACTAGACCTCTTTTCCCCCGTACATCGTAGAGCAGCAGCTGTGACTGAGTGCACTGCGTTCTGCATGGGAGAATTGGCAGACAGCTCCATTTGTTGGTTTTGGCCATTGGGACAGCCAGGATCATTAGGCCAGTTTGTACTTTAAAAGGAGGGAGACTCGACATCACTCAGAGCAGCTTACTTTATTTATTTCTTATAAAGGGGATAAAAGTTGTCTCAGCCCTTTGCTATTCCTTTCAGTGTCAAATGAACAGATCAGCATTTTCCTCAGGAAAACATCTAGGGTTCCAGACACCCTGCCATTTGAACCAGGCTGTCTCTTCTTTGCAGATTGCTCTGTGGTGCCCGCCTCCTTGCTCTTAAAGTGTTTTGGCTTCACCCCTCCTTCCCTCACCCCCTCCCAGTCCTCTCCTCTCAGAGGAGTGAATGGTTCTTTGAGACGACACTTCTGCTTGCATACCAAGTTACAGTTATTCTGGAGGGGCTTGCATTCAGTAATTCCAGAGTTCAGGGAAATCTGTGATCCTCAGCTGAGAAGCCATTAAGCTGCTTCAGTTTATAACAGCATTTGGGTCCATTGGTATTATTAGATATTCATAAAATATAGCGGGTAGACAATAGTCATTGGAGCTCTGTGAGAGATGTCTTCATTCTAAAAGATACAGATTAGTCCCAGGATACCTGAGATAGTTGATGGAACCTGACAAACTGAAAATTCAGTGTAATAAAATCCTACGGCCTTTCATCTCTCACCCTATCACCCAATAAGAAATGAATTCCGAGGGCAGAAGCTGATAGTGTTTAATATCTCTGTCTTGGCTGTCTGTCTAGGAATATAATTGAATGTGCTCAAGTGGGAACATGCTCTCTCCTTGTTCCTTTGTCCACTCCCGAGCCAGTGGCTTTGGACACTTGTGGCCTGAGTCTGCTCCTTTTCTCGCAAGCGCATTATCTTTCCCACCTTAGGATTCTTAGAAGTTTTAATGTAAGCCGGTACCTGTTATTTTATTTACATTTGTGTTTTGACTGGGAAATATTTCTGGAAGTACCTCAGTGGTGAGAGTGTGGATTTCCCCTCCTGTTACTTTAGTTTTCATTTGGATTTCTTTTAGTTACCTCCCCAATTCCCACTGTGGTTCCTCCCATTTCTTCTTACTACTGTCCTCCCTCTGGGGTATAGAGAGGGAGTTTGTAAATTTTGTTTTAAATGATAAGGTCACTCCTGGCCCATACGGTTTGGTCATTCTGTTACTTATTACTGTAGACGTTGTACAGGAGCTTGTGGTTGTCCCCTGTATCTCCTTGGTCTTGAGTGTTTCTCTTCTCTGTGTGCTATGTTTTGGATGCTACATGATTCTGCAAATGAATATTTAATGTTGTTGAAGTTCACTGTTGCCCTTTAGCTGTCTTGCTTTGGATTCATCCAGAAAGAGTGGCATCTTTCACCTGAATTTACCGCTTAAAACGTGGACTGCAGTCAAATTGATCGCTCTGGTTTTCTTGGATATCCATGTTTAAGCTGCTTACTATATGCAATTTTATTTTCTAGAAAACTACATTGGCACAATTTAAGCCAGATCAATATCCTTTTACTCCCAGAATTTACATAAATTGATATCCTAATTGGTCAGATTTTAGCTGTGGTGTTTGTAATTAGTAGTAACTTTCAAAACTCCAGTTTTTTAGAGACTGTAAGGTTTACTCCCATGGTGCCTGTGGGAGAAAGCAGGCCTCAAACAATTGCAGCTTCAAGATGATTTCCCCAGTTTTTTTCTTGTTCACCCTTTCTTTGCCATCTTTACACCTCCCCCTCTCTTTTCCCTCTCCTTAGCATGGCCGTCGTTATTACCATCTTTGGCAGTGGTCAGGATGAGGAAGCTAGCAAACAACTAAGAAGACATTTTCCTTTTTCTCCTTTTACCTTAATTTAAGCCCACATTGACCCCCATTGTCTTTTCTTCTCAGTTGTAACCTTCCATTATGACTGATTCAGGGATGTGAAGACCCTCGTGGTGGTAGAGGTACCTACCTGGGCTTAATGCAGCAGGAGACGGGGGACATAAAATCTGAGGAAGCAGTTTTTGACTCTCTCATTCTCATGTTAATATTGTGGTGACACTGAAGTGCCTTGGAGTTTGGAAGCTGGGGAGTAGGGACCCACTGCTATTTCTGGCTGCTTTTGGATATTGGTATCTCTCCTTTCTACCTCTGTCTCCTCCCCTGCTAGGAAAATGATGTTCATGTGTATAGTTATATGGTATTCCCTGATGGAAGTTCTACAAGGAGAGATCATTTGAATATTAACTGTTAGATTCATTGCAAATATTCACTGCCAGCATTATTGCTCCTCATTTGCTACAGATGAGCTCTGGCCTTCTGGTTTGCTCAGGACAGCTCTGAGGACAAAGATTAAGTGGATCTCTGGCAATGCCGTATCTTTGATTGAACAGCGGACTTGGCAGTGTATATAGGGGTCTGCTCCTACCCTTGTCTTCATGGGTTTCCTTCCACCCCACCACCCCCTCTAAGCCTGAGCTCAGATGTAAAAGTGTATGGCCTGTTAGCTGTCACAGTGAAAACCAGGTGAGAGCTTTCCCCTGGAGAAGAGGCTGGGTCAGTTTTTGTTTTTGTTTTTTTTCTTTTTGTTTGTTTGTTATGGTGCAGTTTAAAAGTTACTTGTAATAGAATCTCTGTGGTTGGAGCCTGGAATATTCATTTTTCACAATTACAAGGTGCTTCTTTTGCTCTTCAGCTTGAGAACTACTGTTCTAGAATGTTGCTTCTAGCAGTGGAAAGTGGGCCTTTACTAGGCTGTCTGTCCAGGATTTTTGTCTTTGACAATACCATTTTTCTTTCTTGAGCCAGACTTAGACACAGTGATATCTTTTGCTGTTTTCTGTATCAGCTTTTTCTGCCCCCCAGGTCTCAGAACCGACTACTAACCAGACACATCCCTTTTTAGCTTAGAACATCTCCTGAGGCTTCTAGTGAAAGGAGATATGAGAGTTCTGCCTGAAGAAATTTACGTGCTTCAGAGAACAGGGTTCTCTAGGGAAACGGTGGAGTTTCTTTGAGTTTATAACATACTGTTTGAGCCGCTGTTTAGTTTAGGTGGAGCCTGTTAATGGTTTCCGGTGAATTTTACCTCATGATAAAAAGTGAAAAGGATTATGAAGTGGTGCTTTGTTAGATCTGGGTTCACACCTCATTTGCCATCATATTAACGGAACTTGGTATGGTGTAGAAGGGGGTGCAGGATAAAGAACGCACTTGCCTTTGGCATATGTAAGCAACTCTTGAATGGTTGGGGAAAAATACTGAAGCTTTGTGGCACACAGAGGGGAGCCAGGAACCTGATCACGGTTCAGGATACAGCACAGCAAAATCCTAGAGTGACTTCTGAATTGTGACAGGTACACACAAGTACATTGTGTAGGGTTAGTTTTGGGTGACAACTCTGTATTAAGACTGATACTGAGGAAAGCTTGTTTTATTTAAGGCCTTAGAGAAGGTCATCTTCTGAGCTTTATAGGCTGAGAAATGCTGTCTGTTAGACTAGTTAACTGATTTATGCAAATATACTCACAAAGATGTGATTTAAAAGTGAGTTTGTGGATTTATTAATTTTTGAGGCAAAGTCCAATTGCCAAACAGACCAGAATATTTTGAAGGGCAAGGTGTTCTCTTTCTCACAGATGAAGTTGGTGTATTGTTTATAATCAGAGTAAAAGAGGTTGCTGGATAGTGAGGGGGGGCTGAAGTAGCCCAGGTAGTGTGTGAGGTGCTGGGCATGTGCTCTCTCCATCCATCTCCCATCTTGCTGTTAGATAGAAGAAGAAACAGGCTTGGGAGACTCGATAACTTGCTCAAGGCTCCTTCTCTAAGTGGAGGAACCAGGATTGTAATTGAGATCTATTTTATTTGTCTCCAGATGTGCCGTGTGGACTTTCATGTTAGTTGGGTAAGTTTGTGATCCTCTCCCTTGCACATGGTTGCGGGAACGTCTCTAGGCCCCTGATTTTCAGAATTTCTGCTATCTACCAGAAAGTGCAGCTGGCTGTCTTTGTTATGATAACACAGCTTTCTTATTTCAGTGTACTTTTACAAATTAAAATATTTTCTGCAACCATTTTGGAGGCACCATAATTTCTATCAAGAGGTATTTTAATTTATATTTCTAATGGTTGTTTAACATCGGAAAAGTGGGTGAACTGTATCTCCTTAACAGCCTTGTCTCCTGTATAAATTTTCCTGGCAGTGATCTCACTGTTTAGAACAATCAGGGCAACCTTATTAAGATACAGTACTCTCCACCCCAGTTTTTAAAAATTTTTTTAAGTATAGTTGGTATACCATATTATTAGTTTCAGGTGTTCTCCCTTTTTTAATAAAAAGCCTCAATACTAGTCATTTTTTTTTTACAGGTTTTCAAGCCCTGTGAGCATCTACTTTAAGGTACTTCATTATCACTTTAGTTTTCATTCATTATTTTCATACATTAACCCCATTAGATAGATGGCTTAGGTTCTGATTTCACCTTTACATCCATTCTCTACCCTAGACATTTTTTCCCTTATTATAAATGAAACATTTATTTTATACATTTTGGAAAATTAAAGACTAAAAATTACTTAAATCTCATTCTCCAGAGGCAACATCAGTACCGTTAATATCCCACAGCCTTTTACCTGCTTGTCTCTGGATTTTGTAACTGAGCGTTCCCCTTGGCCTTGAAATAATTTTCTAAGACATGATTGTTAACTGCTGTGCAGTTATTAAGAATGTGGAGGTACCATAACTTATTTTAAAAGTTTCCACACATTTTGTATATAAAAATTATTTTCAGTTTTTATAATAGTTATACCTTCATTTTCAAACGAGAAGATTTGCCTTGAAGTAGAAAGTATGTAAAGGTCTGTTCAGACCTGGGCGAGTTGTGTGGAGCACACTGTCAGAAATCTTAGCCCAGACGGATGTCCCCCAAGGGGCTGATATTTAGCCCCGCTGGCAGTACACTCTTTAATCACCTAATTCCTTATCTACTTGTGTTATTTAGAAAAAGGTGGTGACCCAGGCCCTTTGTGTTTCCTTGTCAGTTTGGGTCTCTCCCCCCAACAGCTGAGCCTGCAGCTTCTGAAATAAAGGTAGGGTAGATGGTAAATCATCTTCCTCCCAGGGACCACTGCTCTTTTCTGTTACCCTGGCTGGGACATGGTGAGACACTTTAATGGGAACACAAAGGCTCCTGTGGCAGCTTTGTGAGTGCAGCCTGCAGCATTTATTTGTTCTGTCCCATATGCTGCTGTCAGTGACTTCCACCGTGCCAAGTACTTGTGAGTATTTGCACAATGAAATCCTCCCATGTTGTGATAAAAGAATCGCCCCCAAGTAAATGTATATAAAGCAGTTATATTTTGTTAAAATACAACAGAATTGGTAACCAACATATTAATAATCACTGTTGCTAATTTAAAGTAATCCACCACGCTCCTCTCCCTCCCCCACCCCTCCATCCTGTCTTGAGGCGGAGGGAGCCAGTTCAAGGTTGGTGGGAAGCGAGACCAGTGCGGGTTCTGCGGAATTGTCTGCCTGTGTGTGTGATACCTGTGCACTGGCAACACGGTCTTGCTCAACCTCAAGAAGTGGTGTGGTTAAGGCTTAAATCATTGAGGGCTCTATAACCTACAGTTAGCATCTCAAATACACATTCGAGCAAAAAGGCAGCCATTGACAAATGCGGACACACATGCTGTTTACGGTGTTCCATGTCACTCAGCAGTTGAACTGTTGCATTATTTAAGGCTCAAACTCTGGTTTGTTGCCTTGGGAGCATAGAGCATATTATTATATGCCAACCCAGAAGTTACTGCAACTGTGTTTTGGTTAACATCTGTATGGCATAATTAGGAGACACTCTCAGATCCTCAGAATTGTTCATATGCATGATTTCTCATTTTTCGTGCCTATTTTCTCCAAAGGTCAATGCTTACTGTTGACACAGTCTCATCCTCCTCCACCTGCACCCTCCCCACCCCTTTCCCTCAGGACTGACGCACTGCTTAGTCCTGGGGCATTCTCTCAGATGCTGGCAGCTTGGCTCTGGCTACACCAAACTGTTTCTTTAAAGATCAGCTGCTTATTTGGTAGCACTCCCATCAGCCAGAGGCGAGAGGGCCCCAGTTGAAAGTGGCATCTATTTACTGTTTTTTTTTTGTCTTTTCCTTTTTTTTTTTTTTTAATCTCTCCTTCCTTCAGAGAGGGTCATTTCTTCAGATAAATGTGGTCCAGGGAACCCAGAGGACCAGGGAAGAATGGAGGGATTAGTCACCAATTTCCCACTGTTTGTAGGAAGTACCCTGTATGGGTCTCTTCGCTCTTTTTCCCCCACCTTCCTGCCTCCATGTAGTAAACTTCCCCGTTCCCCTCTGTCTGCTCTGGAGAACTAGCTATAGAGCCAGTCAAGGGCTTTGGAAGGACACTTCCAGGATAAGTTGCGTCTGCTCAGGAAGTGTGAGTGGAGATATTTTAATTTGCGCACAGGTGTGTGGCTTGGAGTGCCATTGGCTCCCTCTGGTTTGATGCTGTTTAAACAGAGCTGAGGGTTTGTGCTGAAATGTGCCTGAATTTTCAGTAAGGGAAAGAGGGGTCCAGGGCTGGTGATTATTCTGTGATGCTGTAGTGTTTATACGGGTCCTTCCCTGTGGTTCTGAAGACGAGATTTGTATATTGGTCATTTGAAAAAGTAATTTTAGCTCATAGACTCCCTGCCACACTTGAGTAACTTTGGAAAGTGTACTGTTTTACCTAAATCCCATTAAATGGTAGATACTCTTTTCATATTCCTTTTACTGTCCTTTAAATGATTAGTGAAATACTTATCTGAACCCAGAAGGCTGATTTATTTATTTTCTTTTGATAACTTGCTTCTCCCTAGTGCTGGGTGCTGAGGCCTAGACCCATTCATGATTTCTTCAGTGATAATCTGCCCTCCCGTGGGTTGCACCCTCAAGGGACTGCTTTCCCATTTCCCTGCTTTAATGAAGCCACGAGGTTTCCCTCCCCTGGGTGAGCAGTAATAAATCCACCAAACACGCCCTCACCAAGGGACAGTGTAATTCATTTTAGGGTACACAGCAGATCAGTGGATAAGACTCAGCATCCTGTCTCTGAGGCATGTTCCAGGGACAGTCATGGAAGAGATATAGAAATGAAAATGCCACATGACAAACTGGACTTGACCTCTTGCTCTGGGAGCCTCTTGGGGCCTAGACCTGAGGGTTTTAGCCATGGTTAATTTCTTGGCCAAGGTGCTCCAGAAATCCTTCAGCGCCTGTCTGGGTAATCAGGCAATTTCTGATGAAGATGGTGCTGAGATGTTGCTCTGGAAGTAGATAGCAGGTCTTGGGGTCCAAGTCCTAAAACTATGGTGGTAAAAGACTGGTCAGAAGAGAGCCTCCGAGTGAGGAGATGCGCTTTGCACAACATGCATGCCCCCGGCCACTTCTTATTTGCCAGCATAAAGCCACATACACGTCATCTTGGCAGATCCCTTCTTGGTGAGCCTGTGCTCACCCTCTTTCCATAATTAAATTCTCATTTTGCTGGCAAAACACAGATTTCAAATGTTTTTAAGGTTCGGGGCAAAACAGATTTCTGTATCTCTCCTGCTCCAAGGAGTTTGTTTGTAATGGACACAGGCGCGCGTGCGCGTGCGTGTGTGTAATCTTTTATTCATCAAGCATCTTTGAATGCAAAAGGCTGACCAAAAAAGACAGTTGCTTGGGTATTTAAAAAAAAAATTTTTTTTTATGTATTGTTTTGGAATCATGGAATGAAAAGTGCACACGACTTGGAACACGATAAAAGATTAATGAGAAACAAAGCCATGAACTCATCAGTGTCTCAACTCCACTAAATTACAGCCCTAAAGAGTCACAGTAACTCATCTGTGTGTCACGGAACAGAACCGATTATTGCTTGCTTCGGGTCTGACTCCGTAGCAGCATGGCTCAATCAGCAGAGCAATGCAGAGTGAAAATGTTAAGTGAGGGTGCTTTTAATGCAGAAGTTCTCAACCCTTGGCTGCACATCAGAATCACCTAGGGATTGCTTAAAAATCATATGTGCCCCTGGTCTACTGAATCAGAATTTGTAAGTGTAGATCTCAGATAGCTTTCCTTTTTTTCCTTCCTCTCCCTTAAAGCTCCTCAGATGCTTCTGATATACAGATAGGGTTGAGAACCACCGTTTTTTGTGTCTTGGCTGTGATAGAAGTGGAGACCTGGTGCAGTAGATTCTAGGTGGGGCCTCATGACTAAGTGATGGCCTCTAACCCAAATAAAATCCCGTAGATGTAAATCTAGTTAAGTTTGCCTTAAGAATTGTTTGAAGTTATCAAATTCTTTTACACTTCGGGGAATTTTCAGTTATTTCTTCATAAAGATGTTATAGCCATGCATCTCTTAAATGGAGAGTTTAAATATTCTCCTCTGGAGCACTCTTCTCTTATAAGGCATTATTCTATATTCTGTCTCCTCTGGAGATAGGGAGAGAAAATCATCATACTTGTGATGTTGTGGTTTATAGTAAGAAATATATATTTGGTCTTTATCCCTGTTTCTGGCACAGAGCTCCTAAGCCTGTGGAATTTACTACTTGATGAGAGGATAAAGGTGTCTTTTATTATGTTAATGAGGTGACTTTTGGAAAGCACCAACAGTGTGATTCGAAGATTGAACTTTTAGTCCCTTAGTCCTGGAAAAAGAGAGAAGGGCTGGAGGTGGAACCAATCACCAGTGGCCTGTGTTTCAGTCAGGCCTATATAATGAAGCTGTGTAGGAACCCCAAAGGACTGGGCTCAGAGAGCTTCCGGATTGGTGATAGGTAGAGATTGGAGGAGGATGGCACACTTAGAGGGGACATGGAAGCTCCACACCTTTCTCCATACCTTGCCCCATGCATCTCTCTTATCTGGCTGTTCCTGCGTTATATCCTTTTATAATCAACCAGTGATCTAGCTGGTAAAATCTTTCTAGCAGTTCTGCTAGCTGCTCCAGCAAATTAATTGAACCCAAGGAGGAGATTCTTGGAACTTCCAATCCTTAACCATATGTTCAGAAGCATAGGCAACAACTTGGACTTTATAGATTGGTGTCTGAAGTGGGATGGGGCATTCTTGGAAGAGCTATGGGATCTGATGCCATCTCTAGGTAGTAGATAATGTCGGAATTGACTTAAATTGTTGGACACCCGCTAGTGTTGGAGAATTGCTTGGTAGGTGTGTGAACACTACACTTTCCCCCACGTTAGAACTGATATGAGAGTCATTAACAGTAATAGTGTGTGAGCTTGCTTTTCTGTTCTATGGTTTGGGCCAGAAGTTGCCTTAAAAGCCATAATGTGTCTTGACTTATGAAACCTGACTGCAGATTTCATTTTCTCTTAGGAATGCAGATACTTAGGTGGGTGTTTCTTCCCAGACTTATCTATATATAATTAACTTTTTCAAGAAATAAAAATTAAAATGACTCTTAAGTATTGAATGTGACTTTATTTTCCTCTTTTACAAGCTGGCTCCTTGAAATGCCCTTTCTTTTTCTTCTTTACCTGTCTGTTGTTGGCTTGTTCTTCATTTTTAACATTGTTTATTATTAGAACATTACCTTAAAATTACCTGCAGAGCTTAGAAAAAAAAAACAAAACCAAACAAAATAATGCCAATGTCCAGGCCTCAACAAGAACAATTAATCAAAGTCTCTAGGAGTGAGGCTCAAGCATTGTTGTACCATAGATGATTCTGATTCTCAAACAGGTTTTCAAAGCACTGTTCAGGCATTGCGTGGTGGTGTGCTTTTGGCCAGCTCCTACTCCCTCTTCCTCACTTTTTTCTGTGGCCCTTGAGAGAGAGAGACCTTATCTTTTCTCTTCTGCAGGAGACTTTTAAAGGCCCTCTTGTTAGAGTGGAACACAGATTCCTCTGCTTTTGAACTTTGCTTCTAATAAATGATGACACTGTGCTTATTTAGCCATCTTTTGGGGGAACTCAGTTCTCTTTAATAGTTTTATAATTAATCCCTACAGTGTTTCCCTAGAGTCAGATATGAGATTCCTTATTGTTAAATCTAATACCCTGAAATTGCTGGGCTCCACTATCTTGTTCTCAGTTGTTCTCAATTTGACTGTTACACCTATGAGGTTGGATAGATTCCCACATTACGTTTCTGATAATCTGAACAGTAAGATCTACCACCTGGCTTTTCTTCAGCCAGAGGATAAGTCCTGCAAGTACTTCAGAAAGGTATTCTAATCTTTGGTAAAGAGTTCTACTTGATGGGCAGCTGGTGGTTGGGAGTTGGTAGTCATTGAAGAAGGATGTTGTAATGTCAGGGTTAGTGTGTGAAAGCGGGCATCAAAGCTGGCCTGGTCCAGGGAGGAACCAATGAGACCAGAGGACAATATGTTCTACCAAGATGTGTCTTTGGCTGATGTTTAAATTGCATTAAATTAAAGGGTATTTTCCATTCTCCATTGCAGTGTCATCAAAGGGTGGAATTAGTGTCATTTTCAGCAGCTTTGAGCTTCTGGAACTGTCACTCCCTTAGGGTCATTAGGGATAGTAACTCAGCATTTTATAATCTGAAGAGGCAGGAAACTTCTCTGGAAGAACTTAGGGGAGTTCTCATTTCAGGTCCTACTGAACCATGCCCATCTTTGTTTTTCCTGCATTTTTTTTTTAACCTCTAGTAAGAGGTTTGTGTTAAATCCTGCCGGTCATACTAAAAGAGCAGAAGGTATCAGGGTCAGTAGGGTGTGTATTTTTTCTTGTATGAAAGTACTCCACAAAGCATGAGTCATAAAAAAGGTTTTCAGTGTCTAGTCATTTTCTAGCTGTATATTTTTTCAGGTGGTTAAGTTCTTACTTTGAATGTTATATTGTGCTAAGGATGAGGAGGGCTTCACAGTTATTATGGAAGATGAAACCTCGACTGTAAGAAATTCAGTCTGTTAGTGGGAATAACTCAAGCACATATTAAACAAAGCAACATATGCTACATACCTGGAGGGATACATCCCAGTGCTGTGGGGATTCAAAGCAGAGAGAAATCGTGTTTTACTTGTTCTTTACCACTTGGATTCTGGAGGTCTTCCTGCTTGTACCTCCTGTTAGGTAGAAACCCAGAAATATCACTGGACAGGATTGTGGAGGAAAAACATGCTACCCCCCCAGCCCCCACCCTCCCAAATTTTATTCTTCAGGAATTTGTCTTTTTTTTTTCTATTTAAACCTTCAGTCAAATCCATTGTTGCAGGAGCCAACCTCATATTCACACAACCATTTAACTTTCCTCTTGGGGAAAAGAAAAAGGAGGAAGAAAGATCTGAAAGATTGGGAGAGCTTGATACTAAGGATGGAGCTGAAGCAAGTTGGTCAGAAGCCCCTTGAACCTGCAAGATGTTACTTGTTAGCTGTGTGGTTTCAGTTTGAAGAGATGCCTTTGCAGCGAGCAAAGGCCTTAGCTGGCAAGGTGTTTTCCCTTGAAGCTTTGCTTTTTACCTAGACATTTTGTGAAGGCCACTCCTCAGGCAGCCCTTGTCCATTTGCTGAATGTCAGCAAGCATTTACTGTCACTACTCTGATGCCAGGAAGGAAGGTAATGTTTTTACTTTCTAGCAACAGAGCCCCCGGCCTTTCCGTGGCTCTACACTTAAAGGTCAGCACCCTCTCTTTCCTTCTCTTGTCTTCCCTGTTCTCACTGTCATCTTTTTAACCTGTCCCTTTTGAAGGCTGTTTTGTGTAAAAAGCACTTGATTTGTATTTTAGAGAGAATGCTTTGAGTTAAATCTGAAGGTTCTGATGTTGACTGTTAGCTTCAAATGGTCACCTTGTTTCTTGATTTCTGGCTTCTGACCCTTGCAAGAAAGTATTGACTTTTTTTTTTTTTTTAAGAGGGTGTTTTTGATTTAAACCATATCTGCATATTATTATTGGATTATTTCACAGCTGCAGCATATTGTAATTTTGAATAGTTTTATGGTAGTTTTAGTGGCAGACTTCTCACCTGATATTGAGGTCCTATTTTCCAGGCTTTGCACCTGTCTTTTATCAACAGGCAGATAGATACAAATTGCATAGATACAAATATTTTTCAAATATGTAATGATGCTGGTTCTAATGAAGAACTTAGAGTTGCCATAAAAACCCCTTTAAAATTAAGTTTGTGTGTGGTGATTTTTAATGATAGTAGATTAGGATATATCTTTCATGATGGTGATTAGTTTTAAGTTCAGTGAAACATCTGTTTATTTAGTAAAGTGATCATGAATATTCCCTTTGCAATTAACACTGATTTAGAGATCTATATTTATAATTAATAAATATTGAAGGTGTGCTAAATATACTTATATGAAATATTCTTTCATATTTCTTCCATGTTCTTTTAATTCATTTTGTTGTTTTTGGTGGCCTTAAAGACATTGTCTACTTAAATTTGCTTCCCTTTGTGTATTGAAGTTATGATATTTTAAAAAACCAGTGTACTCAATAATGAAATGATAAATTTTATTCTTGTACATTCATAAATGGCCAAGGTTAGGGTTGCTGCATGTACAGTAAGTGAAAGTTATTGCCTAATAGGGCACTTTTTATTATGTCTCTTGACCTATCATACACAGGAAACATTTTGAGCTAGACCATTCAGCCTGAATATGTAAATGATAATATGCTCATTTCCCTTTAGTGGTCTATGTTTTCTCTCTATGAAAGCACTGTGTGTGTGATCCTCTCTTCCTTCTTTGTGTTCTAGAAAAAAATGTATTTGATAAAGTTCTTTGTCAGGTGGTGATGACTTTATTTTGATCACCTTCCTATAAATTCAGAAGTATAGATGCAGACGGAAAGGTGATGTCCACGGCCGTGCCACTCTGAACAAGCCCAGTCCCGTCTGATCCTGGAAGCTAAGCAGGGTTGGGCCTGGTTAGTACTTGGAGGGCAGACCACCTAGGAAGACCAGATGCTGTAGGTGTAAGAAATAAATTTTAAAAAATAAGGGATTATAAGCTGACAAGGTCCTTGCACACAAGGGTTGCCTCGCCTATAAAAAAAAGAAAACAGAGAAGAGTGCAAAATAAATAGTTTAGGAGAGAGTTTGGAGAGAGAAGAGATACTCCTGTTTATAAAAATGCATCTGTAACTCCCCTGAGCACTTAGATTGTTTTTGGAGTAAATTCGAAGATGACCATACATGCAACTAATTTTTCTCTACACGTTGTCTCATTTGTATCTTGCAAAATGTGTAATTGTGAGTAGCATTTCCTCTTCTATAACATTCTTAAACTGGTAGGAAGATTCTAAGAACCTTAAACTATATAAAAACAGTACTATTAATTTGTAAAACATCCTTGATAAGTAGAAAGACACTCATCCTTGATAATAAGCTCACTCAACTATGGAAGTTTGGGAAAAAGATGGACACAAGGGATTTAATGCGTCCTGTAGATTTGGCTTTTTTTTTTCTTCCCCCTTAGTATCAGCTATAAGGATGTTGCTATATCTTACTTTCAGAATTTTACTGCCTTGGTCACCAGAATCTTTTCTGAGTAGTTCGCCTATTGTAGCAGGACGTCAGTGATTCGTAAGATGCAGGGAGACAGCTTTAGAAACCGTAGCATAAGGGTAAAGTTAGTTCAGGTGAGGTTATGATTGATAGAGGTTTTCTTCTCTCCTTCCAAAGGTTGCCACAGACTTACCTAAGAGTGATTTAACTTCTTTTGCTCACTAAGTGGCTCCATCATAGACATAGTTAAGTCTGTGATGACCTTTCCAACTCCTGAAACCTTGTGTAGTCTGATAGAATGCTGACTTACCAATAATAGGCCTGGATGGCCTGAGCCTTTTAAAAAGGGTCTGAGTGTTTGAGGGGGAGGTGGTAGGCCAAGGGGTCTCTAGCAGAGCCTCTGACTTTTGCTCCTGTCTGGTCTTATTGTGTGTATTCAGTTACCGAGAAGGCTTTGAGGCCATTTTGGAGTATTGTACACTTAACTGCCCAGGAGGCTTCGATCGTGTGCATGCACCTTTGTGTATGGGTGGTGTTTGTTACTCGTAAGCACCTGTAGGGAAACAAACAGTAGGGAGTACTTGAAGGGACTGATCATGGTAGGGAACCGTGCATCTTTAGAAATCCCTTTTTTCTTTATTTCATTCATAGTCACTCGTTGCCATTGTGATGCACTGTAATTTTAGAAACGTATTTTTAAAATATAGCATTTTGGCTGTATCACATCCTACAGAATCAGGCAGAGGTCTTAATTTTCTTACACATTTTATTCAGCTCTTGTCTGCTAAACTAGCTTTTGAGCCTTAGCCTCTGTGGTCTTAACGTTCATTTCCATAACAAAGGGTTGTTGTGCCTCAAACTCTAAGGATTGTGATTTGAGGTGGGAGTGAATAGCAGGAACCAACGACTCTTTAAATGAGAAATCTGTAATGTCACTGACTCATCCGAGGAGGGCTTGAGAGATGGAAGGGAGGAATGGATACCCAGACATCCTGCTGGTAGAGTGAAAGTCTCCCTCCTTCCCAATTTTCTGTGCCTGATTTCCTTGGGAGGCGGTTCTGATTGCTTTATGTGGCTGGCCTTTTCATACTGTTCTGTTCACCCTGTGAACATTCATCCTTTGAGTGTGGTGGAGTTTTAGGCGAGACAGCTGAAGACTGGGTTTGGTAGTAAAACACAATACCTGCTTATACCCTGATTTATGTGTCTTCATTGATGTCCAGTGTCTTTTTGCCTTCAGTCCATAGCAATGACTACCCACTTTGAACCCACTTTGGTCAGTGAGTTACAGAAATAGAAATAGTTAACAAAGATTAATAGTATTCAGTCTTAGCAACTGAGTTAGTCCACTTGTGCTAGTGATGTTTGTCTCTAGATAGTCAGTATGTCGTGGAGGCAAAGTGCTCTGTTCTCTTCGCCAGCACATTTTATTCTGTGTTTTCTTTGATATTAAAGTAACTTAAAAAAATTTATATTGGAATAAGAAACACTTTATAAATGACTTTGCTTTCAGTATACATAAGGTGTCTTTTGATGTCTGCTTACGTGGGGGATGTAGCTTGAGTTGTAGAGCTAGATTTTTTATATAGAGATGAAGGAAAAATGTGATTTGCAGGGCTGCATTCTAGGTTGGCCAAGTTCTTAAAAGTGACAAACATCCCTGTTCCTTTGAAAATTATTGACATACTGGTTGGTAGGATCTATCAATCATTCAGTTAATTGTCAAAGGCCCTGTATCCTATGCTTTGGATGTAAATAGCACATGTGGCTGTAGAAAGGACTCTGTTCAATGTAGGATCACCTGTGGTGATTCCTTCCCTTGTCTCTAGAGGAATCATGGACTTGAAATAATTTTTGCTCCTGCTTTTCATTCATGTAGATCGCCAACACTGGTACTAACATGGCCAATCGCTGTAATTCATTGTTTCTGTTCCAGGCTCACAGGGCATTCCAAGGAATTGGCATTGGGTATTAAGGGATGGTTCTGGGTGAACATATTCTCTGGATACAGGTGATTTCTCTAGCTACAGTTGTGGAGGGTAATTAGAGTTAGATAATTCAAAAACTTATGTGTTCAGCCTGGGAGATCTTTTAGAAGAAAATTTTTTTCCAACTGACAGCTGTTATCAGAGCCTGGTTGACATATTTGACAATCGTGAACATCCGTGGTTTGAGGAAATGACTCTGGTTTGTATAGGCAGACAGTGTGGTGTTTTCTTACAAGGACTAATTTTTTAGACATGCCACTATAATAATTTTTAGCAGTGCTTTAGCTAAAGGCGACTTGTGCCTTTCCATTATCAATGTCACCATGTTGTATTGTCACTTACTTGGGCTTTCTCTCCTTTCTTTGACTTTTATTTGACTAATATAGGAAGAAACTGTATGTTGTAAACAACAGGGACAAGAGTATACCTTGATAATTGTGGAATTAATATAATTTTGTATGATGGCCCAAATGTAGTTATTGTTGTGTCCTCTGCACCTTCCCGCCCCACCCCCACCCCTTATCTCTATGTATGTGTTTTATTTCTTTGGATTAGGAAACATCTTGGTCTTCTTTATATCCTATATGTTTGGTTATCAGCTGCCCAAGTCACTGTTTTACTAGCCTGTTTCTTTGACCTTGTTTGTGGCCCAGTGGAAACACAGACTTGTGTGAAAATAGGATATCGAAGTGAGAATCTGGCACTCATGAGAGTCATTCCACCTTGGCTGGATTGATATATTTTATATATGTGTGTGTGTGTGTGATTTATTTTTTTTTCTAGCCTGGACTCCTGTATCAAACAGACCATAATATTTGGTGATATAATTGCTCTGACTAGGTCTTTGCACCTTTTCTTTGAATGTACCCTGTTAGCAAAGCTGGTACTAGTGATACTTCTGGAGCACTGGCACCCCTTTTGGGTACTGGACCATAACCCCACCAGCCACGTGTATGCTGGCAGTTATTTGTCTCATTTGCTAGCTGTGAAGTCTGCTAACACTCTGATATAAGGCACAGTGATTTTAAAGTCAGTTTACACATTTTCCAAAGATACCCAAATAGTATGTGTGAGAATTAAGCTAAGTACCTGAAGAGATAGAAAAAGTTTAAATAAATCTTCCTCTAAACTTTCTATTGAGCAACAAACTTAAACACACAAAAGTTCGTTTTAAGTGTCTTATAAAACGTTTCCACTTCAGTAGAAAACTTTATAAGGCTGTGAATTATTAGAAATTGCTAGAGTTATTAAGAAGCAAGAGAAATTGTTTCAAGATGGAGTGGAACATGTTGGTTTAGGAGAAGACATGGCATTTTAACAGGACTGGAAGGGTAGATGAGTGAAAGGTACAAGGCGCACATGGGTGGTGTGGAGTGTCTGAATTTAGGGAGTAGACATGGAAAGGGTGCAAGAATGTGCATGCCAGGACGCGTCAGCAAGGTTTCTTGACCAATTACATTTGGAAGGTACTGGTTAAGTTGTGTAGATTCGTAGATGTAGAGATTTAAGACTTTGATCTGGGAGTAAGATTTAGTTAGTAAAAATAGATAAATAGAAGTAGAGCTGGTTTGGGGAGACTGGGCAACCTAGAAGTTCAGCTGCAGACAAGTTGGCACAATCTGCAGGTGGGAGGGAATGTTCAAGCAGGGAGTTAGAAATACACGGGGCTAGCTATGCAGAATGTTGTGTGGCAACAGAAATTTTTGATTCATCTTCATAGAGATTTATTCTTAGCCCGGTAAAGGGTTTCATAAACCGTAGATGGGTCAGACTAATTGTTGAAGGCATTAAGCGTTGTTTGGAGGAGTTGGAAGCGATCCAGGGGCTGGTTCTCGTGAGTGGAAAGGTCTTAGACCTGACCACTGGTGGGAGTATAAAGGAAGTTTAAGGAAATGTAGGCCCACAATCCCTTGTCAGAAATCCTTAGTGTAAGATGTTTCTGAACTTGGAGGTTTTTGGGTTTCAGAAGGGTTATGTGCTATATTAACACATTCCACCCTCACTGGGTTGAGGATAGTGACCCCGTAATTAAACATAGTAATATATCTGCAGTGAAATGAGTCTTCACACTAAATGGGATAAAGACCTTAACCTCATACTTGTTCAACTGAGATTTTGCTACAAATAAGTTCAAATTAGGTTAAGTTGTACTACCAAATGCGTTACAAAAACAATCTTGGTTTTTAGAGCTATTTGGAGTTCACATTGTGGATCAGGGATTTTAGGTCGGTAGTTTAGGGCTACTCTGTTCGAGAACTTTCCCAAGGAAAGGGCATCACCATCTACCCTTTTACTCCCAAACCAAAGGCAGGCAGAAAGTCAAAAGTAAAAGGTAGGAAATTTTTTTTAAACGATGAATTTGTACTAGTATCTCTGGACTCCACGCCTTTTTTCCTCTTCCATTTAAGCTTGTCTTCATTCTGGGGTTCTGGGGTGTATGCAATGATAATAAGTACTTTATCTGTGCCAGTGGCAGAGTTTTTTTGTTTTACCAGTAGTTCAGATGAGGCGGTCCATTCTAGGTGCTCTATTGATGTTACTGAGGCCAGTCTAAAGAATTAGGTGATATACGAAAACAAATCAATTTTAAGTGGTGTTGGCCTTTTATTTCTGTGGCAGTTGTTATTTTTTTTTTTGTTCAAAGCCTAGTCACAGTTTCCCTGACTGGAAGGAGCAAAAGCCTACCTAGACTGCGACTGCGTAGCATACCAGGTAAGGAGTGGAAGGCTGCCTGCCACGTGGGCTCTGTACCACCCCCAGTGATTTCCCTGGTTTTACATATGTGATTTGAGGGGTAGGTTAGAATGGAGAAAGTTTTTCAGGGCAGACTAATTTACTGATTAAAAAAATCAAAGGAACCTGACAGAGAGAACCTTAGGTTATAGCCTTCATTTTGACCAACAGGCATTTTTTTCTAGAGAGATTGGCCTCGGTGTCCTCATTCCTTTGAAAGATAATAGTGTTGGGTTCTGTGTGACTCATAGCATTATCCCTGCTCTGGCTAAGCCCTGGTTAGGGCAGGATTTGGAAAACAAGGAGTGCCCTTGGAGTTTTCCAGGATTGCTGTTAGGGACAAATGACTGCATTGCATTTTCTGGTTCCTCAGCACCGTCTGGACACTGGCCTAGTCATGGGCAATTGGCTGTCCAGATAGCGTGCGCGTGTTTGCAGCCGGAGCTCTTAGGACGAGGCCTGCCACTTCCCCAGCTGACTGCTCACGAGGGCCTTACCCAGCCTGCAGCTGTGGCCTGAATCGCAAGTAGCATCCAAGTGTAAGGCTGGCGCTTGCCCCGCGCCCCTTATGTATTTGCTGCTCTGTGAATATCTGATCAATGGGCCTGGTGTTGGCAGGGATCCAGCTAAGCCAGCCACGTTGTTACATGTAGAATTTCAGCCTCTCCCCTTCTCATCTTTTTGTCAGCATCTTAGGACATCGTCTTCCTAAGGGAACCTGGACATTGCATTCCAGCAGGAATTGTACTGGTCATGCTGGTCTCCTTAGCGGCTGAAAAAGTGGTTTTCATTCTGCTTTCTTTTGTGGTTTCTAAGCCAGGTGACAGGTGAGATTGGCTGGTGGGTGGAAGCTTGCCAGCTCCCTGGTATAAGGTGTTGGGCATTGGTCTCTATCTGACTTGGCCCTCTTTTCTTCTGTTGCTGTGTTAGGAGTGTCTCTTCAAAGATAGGTGGCTTAGCATTGATCAGGTGCTGTGTTTTTTGTTTTTGTTTTTTCCTAAACTCTTATTTGTGTGGTTTGGCAGCTTGGAGACAAATATGGTATTGACCCAGGGATCTTAACTCACTCTCAGCTATAACATCCCCCTTTAGGGCTGCAGAGAGCCAAAATTTTAGTGCCTGCTCCTCGATAATGATTCCTGTCAAGTGTCATAGTTCAGAGTCTTGTGTAGAAGACTCAGAACGACATGTTTAAAATTCTTCCTGGAGTACTTTCTGCTTTTGGGAGGGTAAACTGAGTGGACAGTTTTACTAACAGCCATAATGATAATAGGAAACGATGACACTGAATCTCTCGAAGAGCAGAGGTGGTTCCCAACAGGCCCATTGGAGCCTTGGATGCTGGGAGCCAGATGTTGTATGTAGGTGGTTAGGCATGAAAATTGAGATGTTTGTTTTTTCTTAAACGTATTTCTTTTCTTTTCTTTTCTTTCTTTCTTTCTTTCTTTCTTTCTTTCTTTCTTTCTTTCTTTCTTTCTTTCTTTCTTTCTTTCCTTCCTTCCTTCCTTCCTTCCTTCCTTCCTTCCTTCCTTCCTTCCTTCCTTCCTTCCTTCCTTCCTTCCTTCCTTCCTTCCTTTTCTTCTTTTTTTATATAAAATGAAAAAGTCTCTACTTCTCCCCTACCTCTGGGCCCCAGACCCTCCAGGCTTCAATCAAATCCTTGCTTATTCTATTATGATTATTAGTTGTATAACTTGCCTGGATTGAGGATAGGACAAGAAAGACTCCTAGGGTCCCTAGATACACCTCATTTCTGATAAATCTTTTAATTATTTGGCAGAAAATCTGGAATGTGTGAACAAAGTCAGGTGGAACAGTCTGGTCTGTGGATTTCCCTTCTCATTATTATGTTCATTAAGGTACTATTTGTTGTATCCCGCCTTCTTAGGACTGAATTTATTTGACACCGAAATGTACTTTAGCTCTTATTATATCTTATCTCTTGGCACCCTGAAGAGCTAATACAATTTCGTAACAGTCAATTCTTGCTAAAATGGTTACCTCACCTATTTAGAGCACCATGAGAAAGTAAAATTTGACTCTCGAAGAGCGAAAATAGATATCTTCCTAAAATTAGCTTTCAGTAGAACCCCTTTGAACATTCAGAGCCTATTTATTCATATTTATTTGCATTTAGCTCAAAGTACATGATCAATTAGAAGTGAATTGGGTCTAGCAGCCTTGTAGCCAGATGGGAAGCAGAGAAGAATAAAACAGATAGTGGATTCTGAATGTCATGTCATTTAGCACCACAGTATTTTGTTTTGAGAACAGAAAATGATTTTACTGTTGTAATTATCTAGAATATTTTCTTGAGTGAAAATAGGACGCAGATTGAGGAATTAAGTAGAATAAAAGAATTTTGCTTTCCTAAAGTGAGCCATCATTCTTTGGAATATCCTCTTCTCCTATTCTGCCTCTCAGATTCACTGGGTGTTGTTTTTTTTTTTTTATTATTGTTGTTTTGTTTGTTTTTTACTATAGCATCAGTATCTTTGCTGGGACCAATAGCCTTTCTTTTGGTCCATTTAAGCTAAGCCTTCCTATATCCTTTGTTTTGGTATATTTAAGCTAAGTTCTCTTGCAGTAACAAAAACTCACCTGCTTTTAACAATAGCAGTTTCTTTCTTACTCATATATCCATCATTGGTAAGCTATGGCTCTGCCTCATGTTGTCTTCCCTTTGGGACTAAGGGTGACGGATCATTTATTATTTGGGATCTTACCAGTATCATCGTGGAAGGAAAAGAGAGACATGGCAACCAAGAACTGGCTCATTCTGATTTCACTGGGCACTCCCAAATTCACCAGTGCAGGGATGTATAGTCAGTCCTTCCTCACAGAAGGGCTCTATTAGCCACATGGTCACATCTAACAAGTGAGCAGGGTTGGGGGGGCGGTTATTCTCTCAAATAGAGAGACAGACAGTATTTTGAAGCCATACCACAGACTTGATGGATGGTCAGATTTATCCAGCCCCAAATGAGGAACCCATATTTATTTACTTTGGGCAGAAAAGTTGAAAACGACTTTTGACTTGCAAAACTTTCACTGGTCTGATGGATCAGTAATGATAAGCATTGGAAACCATAGGGGAATATATTATTTAAGCCATTGGTCTTATTTTCATTAGCTTTTTCACTTTCCCCAAAGCTGGTTTGCATAGTCGCGATTAGCTCTGGGGCTGAGTTGTAGGGGTGTTCTCTGTAACCTACAAAAAACAATTGGAACATGGTCTTCCATCTGCCACAAATTTGTATTGTGGGTAAAAGATGCCAAGAAGTATATTTTGTAATTGACATCTTCTTCCTGTTACCTGCAATAACTGAAAATTCATACTAACTTAATTCGCTGCAGCACTGCTTATATTGGGTAGCATGGGGCCCAAGAGGAATAACATCTTGTTTTTCCATAGCCGATAGAGTGACAGCTAAATGCCTCCCTCTGTGCAGTGGAGGTGTGGAGGCATCTGATCGAAGAAGCTGAACTGAAAAGAAGGTCTGCTGTTCAGGAAGTGTTCATTTCTCCTCTTCCCTTCCCCCATCTTTGCTGGAGAAGAATAACATCTGGCAGTTTGATATGAGCCAAATGCTGATGTTAAAACCCACTGACCACATGTTTTACCCTTGCCAGCCAATCTGAGGACCAGAAAAGGAAAAAGTTCAATCTATCTTGTTTAAGAGACTTGTCAAAATACAAGTCCTACTGTTCCTGGGCAGTCATAGGTGCTTGGTATGTGGGAGTGAAATATAAAATCCCTTGCTACTGGTGAACAGTCGGACTTCTGCCGAGCTGAGCCTGTGCCCTTCAGAGTGTGCCGTGAGCGGCAGCAAATGCTGCTCCCATTTGATGCGGTGGCTCTGTCTGAAAGCGGAAGCTGCTGGTTTCAGACCGGCTCCCTGTAGGATAATGAATTGTCATGCCTCTGCTGATTATCTAACAAGTTTGTACAACGTGTAACACAAGCTGACAAGACAAACAATTTTATTAATTTAAGCCTGCTGCTAATGGGATTGCAGTGCTGTATGAATGTAGGGGTTTTATACACAAATATGGGAGTATGCCACTTCGCAAACACTTGTATTTAGGGTTTGGTGATGAGGATACTTTTTTTTTTCTCCAAGAACCAATGTTTAATATTTCCATTCGTCCTCAATAAAATGGCATTCATCTGGATTTGAATTGGAAAATACGTAAGGAATGTTCAGGGATTTATAGAGCTCAAATAAAATGAGCTGTCGAATTAGCCTTTGAAGTGTTAGTGCTGATAAATGCCAGTGGGCAGTAGATAAACTTTTGGTTTTTACAAACCAATTACAACTAGAGGAGCTTTTGTCTTAAATCTGTCTAGAGTTGGGAGAGTTCTGGGGCCTGTGGGGAAATGGATTATATTTTTCTGCCCTCTATCTGCAGTTTTCTAATTTCAAATTCTCATGTTCTTATATATATGAACTTGGCAATTTCAGGTAGTTAAATCTTGGATTGTTAACTAGAAGTGACTATGTTTGTAAAAAAATTTGTCATCTAAGAGAAACTGGGTTAGTCCAGGTAGATAAGGAAGAGGTTTCCTGTGAACTCTGGGTCATCCGATTCTGGGTTCCAAGGTGTTCCCAGCATGGGAAATGATCCAGTGTATAAGCCAGGGAGTTTCAGAATCCATAAGAGTACATAGATACTGGGGTAATTTGAGCCAAATGTGTTATGTTTCAGAGCTTCAGAGGTAAGAACAGGGGGCTTCTCCTTTCAGGATACTGAGTCAGAAATGTAGCAGTGTAGCAGGCTCTTGTCACTTCTGTAGCTTACCAACACGCAGACATTTAATTTAGACAGTGCAGGCTATAAACTGCACCAAGTTAATGTGGCAGACAGGAACTTAGGGCACTTGCATAAAAAATTCACTTAAAAAGTCTTAGTAAATCTAAAACAGCAAGTGATTGAGGCTTGCCTCTGCCTCAGTAGCGTTGATTTGATGTATGGTGTTTGGGAATCATTCACTGTTTGTACCCTGGCAATTGTGATGTTGCTGCCTGTTACCCCTCCTTTCTTCTCTCTGGTACCTCCCTCACTGCATCTGCTTTAGTAGCAGCTTACATACATCAGACCTGTGTGTTTTAAAACAGATTGGGGTGTGGCGGGGACACTGACTGCAGGTAAGGTCTGTAAGTGCATTTTGTATAACTTAAAAAAGTCATAGACTAGAGAATAGTTATTGGTATGTTTTTCATTTTGTCTTTATTATGTTGAAGCAGAATCTGAGTTCCCAGAATGCGGAGCCTCCAGGTCTTCATTGCCCTTCCCCTGCTCCTTGTATCTTCCTGCATGTCTTCAGTTCCTTGTTGTCACCAGCCTCTGCTTTAGCCATTCCTCTGAGATTCTTGCCCTCCAAAGTTTATCTACTTCCAGGGACAGTGGCAGCATAGGATCTGAGCTGCTTCAACTTGTATACCTGCCCCCCAAGCAAATTAGATATACCGCTCCATTTTTAAAAGGCAGAATTGCCAGCTGCTACCAGAAATCACAGTATAGTTACATAGTGGTACAAATTTCAAGGAATTTCTGGATTCTACTACAGCACTAATAAAAGTTAATTTTTGTGTGTTAAATGTAAATTGTGTTGCTCTGTCTACCTTTGCTACTTTCTTAAGGCTTTTTAAAGAAACTTTTTAATTGAGATGAAATATCCAGTCATGTGTATAATGTGCGGAAATCTTAATATGCACCTCAGTGAATTTTTAGGTTTGTATATACCCATGTATCTACCACCCAAATTGACAGACTATTTTAGCTTCCTATAAGGAGCCCATTCCCGGATAGTACATGTATGTTTTTTAATGCCTTGAGATAACCACTGTTCTGATCTCATACATTAGGTACCCTTCGTGCCTGGCTTTTTCATGCGACATTATGTATAGTAATGACACAGGCCTGATGAACTAGAAACTGCATTGTAACTGCGCACTGTATTCTAAACAAATTTGTATGTCATTGGAATATCAGTTTATTGCACAATAATTTGTAGAGCGTATTTAAAGTATTTAAAAATTTCAAAAATAGGTTCCAAGTGGTTTATTGCTCTCCATATATACCTTAACTAGGACTTCTGAAATCACCGTTTTCATCATATGCTTTACTAGGCCATCTGCTACTACGGCTTTGGTCATTAAGTATAAGATAAGCATGCTGAAGAAGTTTGGATATTTACCTGCCTCTCATTACAGTTCAACTTCCCTTCAACTACGTTAACCGTCCTCAAACCCAAACATTTCTTTTTTTATGAAGGGTGAAGATTTTGGGGAGGAAATTGCTTTTAACATTTGTTTGGAAATTCTTTTGTAAGCAAATCCCTACACCGAGGGGTTAATAACTAACGCTGTCCATGGTGATCATTTGACCCGCTGTAGTTTTGCGAATTATTTTTGAATTTCAAGGTGGGAAAGCTGTGGCCACCATCTCATCTGGTACATTGGAGCACTTTACCTCCTCAGTTAGCTGAGAAAGTGTCAACTAAGGAGGAAAGCTAAACCAAAAAAATATTTAACATTCCAAGAATAGATTTACAGAGACATGGATATTTAAAATAGACGTTTAGTCATATTTAAAGTGTTCTGTAACATCCAGTCTCTTCCAGCCTTTTCTATAAGCTTTGAGAACCTGAAAGTTTTAGTTTTGATTAAATTTCACTAGCATCTTTCTGGTCTTAGTGGCCATTTGACCTCATTCTTAACACCCATTTTTCCTTTGAAAGCTGTTAAAATTATCTCCATCCTTCTTCTTCTTTGTTCAAAGCCCTTGTGTCTTTAAATGATTCTGTTTCAGTTTTTCTTTGAAGGCACTTGTGTGTGTGTGTGTGTGTGTGTGTGTGTGTGTGTGTGTGTGTGTGTAGTGGGTGTAATTTGTAGAGTATTCTCCAAAGGTTTGTACCTCGGTACATTGTTGTTCATAACTACTGGCTTTTATTGAGCATCCTCAAGAATCATGTTCCAAAAATTAATTGTTTTAAGATTAAATTGTACATCTTTGGTATTGATGCTTGGAAGTATCTGGTACTCTTATTTATAATTGTTCTTTTAATGTGGTGGCAAGGGCTTTGGTGTGAGAAGAGATCCAGGTTCTCTCCCTTGATCTTCTCGTTTTTTCGGTCACGGGTGAAAAGTCTAACTTCGTAGAGCTTGATTTCATCATTTGTAAATGAAAGGATCTGGACTAGTTGGAAGAGCATGGAAATGTCTTCAAGGGTCACATCAGTAACTGTGTTATGTTATAATGGCAGCCCTACCAAACTAGTACAGACTAAACAGCTTAAAAACAGAAATTTATTTTCTCGTGGTTCTGGAGGCTAGAAGTCCACGATCAAAGTGTTACTGTGTTTGGTTTCTTCCAAGGTCCCTCTCCTTGGCTTGCAGGTCACTACTCTCTTGGATCATCTCTTTGTATATGTGACCATGGTGTCTCTTTGTTCGAATCTTCTTATAAGGACACCTTTCAGATTAGATAAGGGCCCACCCTACTGTCCTCATTTTAACTTAATCACCTCTTAAAAGCTCTTGTCTTCAAATATAGACATGGTTCTGAGATTCAACATATGAATTTGAGGCGGTACAATTGAGTGCATAACTGTAAGCAAATGTATCAGGCAGCTTATTCTGGCAGATAAGACTTTTTTTTGCCCTAGGCTTTATGTTTACAGCTATGCCAGCCCCAAGTTAGGCTTGACACATGATTCTGGCTGTCATCTGAAGAAGGCTTTGCACTCTTAACTAACTTCTACTTTGAAAATAGAGCCATTTTTCTGTTTGTAAATTTGTTCATTTTATTTTCAAGTAATAATTGTGAAAAAAATTGAATATGTAATGGCATCCAATTCTTTGCTATTAGGACCAAGCAGTCAGACTGGCTAAAGATGTGGGTGGCTTCATAAAACAGGCATAGTCTTTATCAGCGTTTCCATCCTTGTAAAGCTGAATTTAAGAAAAGATTTAAAGAGCCAGTCTTCGTACCTGAAGATGTTCACAGCACAATCTCAGAAAAAGTAGTAGTAGTCTTAATAGCTAGAAACAGGGGCTACGTTAAGTAAATTCGGAAATATTAGTGGTTCATAAGATTTTTAAAAATTGAATTATTTTAGTACAATGTGGATATCTTAAGTATACAGGTTGCAGAATTTTTACTAATGTATAACTGCATTCCAATTTTGTATCTATCAAAATTAGATTACATGCTTAACTGGGAAGATTATTTAGGATACAGTGTTAAATGATAAAAACAGCAGAGATCATTCTGTTTGTATTATAATTATAGTTGTACAAAAACATGAGTACAGGGTAAGACTGAAAAGGAACTGTTTTTAGATCAGGGTTAAACAATTGTGTTTGGTTAAAGAGAAGAGTGAATTTTTTTCATTTCAGTTTCCTTTAAGGTATTCTTTTTACCAGATTTGTCTCTATTAAATGACTCCTATTTAAAAGATAATTTTTGGTGAGAAATCTTCATTTTCGATGAGGAACCCTCATAATAAGGCTCTCCTGCATCAGTATTTCTCCAAGAAGGACATATAGATGGCCAATAGACATATGGAAAGACGCTCAAAGATTACTCACATCTTACACTGTCAGTAACTTTAGTTTATCTCTTGAATTCCTCTGAAAAGTGGTTCTTAAAGTTTTTGGTTTGAGGGCTACTGCATATTATTAAAAATTATTGAGGATCCAAAGAACTTTTGTTAATGTGGATTAATTATATCTGTTGGCATACAATATTGGAAATGAAAACAGACATTTAAAAATATTGAATTCTTTAAAAAATAACAATATACCTATTATGATAACACAAATAAGTTTTTATGAAAAATAACTTTAAAAAGTGACATGTTACTTTTTTTTCCCACAATCCTGTTTAATGTGTGTCTGGAATCTTTAGAAAACATATATATTAGTTTCAGGTATACAGTACAGTGGTTAGACATCGATATGGTTTACAAAGTGATCCTCTGATTACTCTAGCACACATCTGGCTCTGCACACAGCCATTACAGTAATATTGACTGTATTCCCTGTGAGGTACTCTACATCTCTATGAGGGTTTTATAACTACTGGTTTGTACTTCGTCCCTTCACTTTTTTCACCCAAGCCCCGCCCCTTCTGGTAATCACAAATTTGTCCTATGATTCTCTTTTTACTTAGTTTGTTCTTTTGTACCTTAGATTCCACATATAAGTGAAATCATATGTTATTTATCTTTCTTTCTCTGACTTGTTTCACTCAGCATAGTACTCTCTAGGTCCATCCATGTCCTTGCAAATGGTAAGAGTTCTTTTTTCATGGCTCAGTTATATTCCATTATACCATAACTTCTTTATCCAATGTCTGTTGTTGGGCCCTTAGGTTGCTTTCATATCTTGGCTATTGTGAATAGCACTGCAGTGAACATAGGGGTGCATAAATCTTTACAAATTAGTTTTGTTTTTCTTTGGATAAATACCCAGAACTGCAATTTCAGGCCAAATGATAGCTTCATTCTTAATTTCCTGAGTAACGTTCAAACTGTTTTCCATAGGGGCTGCCCCATTTTGCAATCCCACCAACAGTGTACGTGGGTTCCCTTTTCTTCACGTCCTCACTAACACTTGTTTTTTGATTCATTGATGGTAGCCATTCTGACAGTGATATCTCATTGTGGTTTTATTTGTATTTCTCTGATGATTGGTGATCTTGAGCATCCTTTCATATGTCTATTGGACATCTGTATGTCCTCTTTGGAGAAATAACTACACAGGTTTTCTGCCCATTTTTTAACTGGATTGTTTGTAAATTTTTTGTCGTTGAGTTATATAAGGTCTTCATAAATTTTGGCTGTTAACCCCATATCAGGTGTATCATAGGCAAATATCTTCTCCCATTCAATAGGCTGTCTTCTCGTTTTGTCGATAATCTCCTTTGCTGTGCAAAAATTTTTTTATTTTGACAAAGTCCCATTTTTAAATTTTCTTTTGTTTCCCTTGCCCAAGAAGATATATCAGGAAAAAAAATTAATAACAATATTAGAGAGTTTGCTGCCTATGTTTTCTTCTAGAAGTTTTATAGTTTCAGGTCTTATATTTAAGTGTTTAATCCATTTTGAGTTGATTTTTTTATAGATGTAAGAAGGTGGTCCAGTTTCAGTTTTTTTGTATGTATTCATTCAGTTTTCCCAACATTATTTGTTGAAGAGACTATCCTTACCCCATTGTATATTCTTGCTAACTTTATCATAGGTTACATGACCATATATGTGTGGATTTATTTCTGGCTTTCTGTTCATTTCCATTAATCGATGTATCTCTTTTTATGCCAGTATCATGCTGTTTTGATTACTTGTGTGGCTGGAATCTTATATCTGCTTCTGCATTTTTCCTGTTTTGTCATGTTATTTTGGTTGAAAATTTTGAAGAAATTCTAGCCTCATAGAAGTAATCGGAAAGGAAGGAAAAGAAAGGAGCAGAGGTCTTTAGTCTGCCTTTTGAGAACTGCTGTAACAACAGTATTTCCCATGTGACGTTGTGAATCACTTTGAATACACTACTTGAATCCTGTAGAAATCTTGACTTGAAGTGTGTGTGGCTATAGATTGTTGGTGGTACTGTAGATGAAGGTATCATCTATAAATCAGTATTTCTGACAGTTCACTTATTTTATTCACTTAAATTTGAAACTTAGATGAAAGTACCAGCCTAAAAGAGCACATATGCTCTCTTTCTACTTACGGAGGATAGGAAATCCCTGGAATTTTTACCCATGTCAGAGAACAGGAATATTGCATCTAGAATTGTGTATCCTGGGAGTCCCTTGTTTAACATGTAATGTGAGCTGTTCTGAATATTTGGGACTCTGCCACCATTACGTTTGATAAATAACAGCATTGACTCCCAAACATGTTCAAGTGGCAAAACTCCTAGAACTCATGGTACATAAAAATATTTAATGCTGTCATTTTAATTTGGAATAATTCTCCAGGTAGAAAATAAGTTATATAAAATTAATTGTATCCGTGCACCAAAATATGCATTTTATAATAGTATTTAATACCAATAGTAACTTTATATTGGTTCATTGATTCATTGCCATTTGATAGCACATGCTCAGTTTTATCAAAGAAAAACTTATGGAGAAAAATCTCAAACTGAGACTGTTCTGTTTACTAACTTAATTTTTCGATAACATTATTTTAAGTGATGATGACACTTTTATACGTTCTGTTTCCAGTATTCTAGAAAAGTATAGACTGAGACCTACTAAAATACCTAGTCAAGGCCTAGTAAGACTAATTTTAAGTAATGATGTAATTAATTATGGGGTAGCATTTTTATTCCCATTGGGATATTACGGCTTTCACAACAGCAATCTGAAGGTCGCAACTGACTGTTTACCTATCGATATTTAAAAAGCGTTTTCTGTCTGTTGCTGGAAAAGCTCTCACCCACCCATTTGCCCATTCCTACATAATGTGTGCTTTCACCTTTCTTTTGATTAGCTCCATTGAGTAGGTTCAGTGTGTGTGCGTGTGTGAAGTACTTTAATAGGGCGATTTGGCTTTTCATGGTCCTTAGCTCTGAAAGGAACTCCACATTTTCATTAGGTTTCTGATGTTGCTGTATTGCAGATGCTGCAGAAGGCTTCTTCTGCCCTGGGCCGCCATCTTCAGTTTGCTTGGTGTAGTGTTGAATAACAAAACCGACCAGAACCTTGATGTGCATGTAGCAAGCAGGCCGAGGTGTTTTTTTTTTTTTTTTCTTTATCGGAATGCCTTTTAATGTTTGTACATTTGAACTAATTTTCAGAAATCCTGTCTTTTTTAAATTTCCTTTTTTGCATTTCTGTTTCAAAGTGAAGGATTTGGGATCAGAAAAAGAATAGTTTGTAAGTTGGTACCAAATGATGTTTCCGGGACTGGTTTGTAGGATCACATATGAGTTTTTCAAATTGGAACCTTTTCTAATGGGCCCCTGGGAAATGTCTTAGCTAAATTGCAACAGTGGCTGGTGAAGTCAATCGAGGTAAATTGCTCCCATTGCTGTGGGTTCAGAAACCAGGCAGTTGAGCTAAAATTCCAGGGGAAATCTGGGAGAACTATTGCAGATGGCTTCCTCCTTGAATAAAGAAGGGGCTGGTGTCACTTCTGATGAATGGGAGGAGATTAAAGCCTGACTTTATAATGAATTGACATCATGCTTTTCGGGAGACTAAAGAGAAATTTATGAAAAGGCCATCAAAATCTGTTAGGTGATTCTTTTCAGTATTGGCTATAAATGATATTTAACAGCACGTGGGGAAGACATTGGACTGTCTAGGAGTTTATGTTATGGAAAAATAGCACTGAGAAACTTTCTGTTGTGAGGTTGATGGATTCTCCAGGTTATTTCTAATTTCTACTTAATAGTCAACTACTGAGCACTTTTTATTTGCATTTAGAAAAATGAACCTGGCTGTTTTTGACCAGTGGTCACTGAGAAAGTATTTGTGGTTGGTATTCTGATGACCTGGCTTCTGTCTTTCCCAGAAACATGCTGTATATTTGAGAAAGTCCCTTGAGCTCTTTACAAGGAGGGAATGATAATATATCAGAAATTATGTGACAACATCAGGACTTGTAATGGATAAAACTCAATACCAGCAGTCCATTTTGCAAGATCGCTGATAAACTCAGAGAACACAAAATTAAGACCAAGGTTAAGACTTAAACAATTTGAGGCTGAAGAGTTTGAGCTGTGGCTCATTGAGTTCATGGGGTACCTTGTAAATGTCTGGGAAATCAACTTCTTTTTGTACTCTCAATTGAGAGAATTTCTTGTTTAGTTCTGTTAGGGGTTTGCGTCTTTCATTTATCTAGGAAGATAAAGCACTTGATGGCTACCGTAAGTGTTGAGAATCGTGTATTCATCACTTGTAATGGCTGAACTTAACATAACAGGTGCGTAACCCTCCCAAAGCCATTATAAGGTCACTTTTGATCTATTTTTCTTTCCTTCTTTTGTATGTATTTTGGTGTTTATTCAGTATTCACATTTTAACATTACTTGGATGAATGAACTTGGCATCATATGATTAGAAAACCAAATTTGTGTTTAATGCCAAAAGTGGAAATTGCCATAGAATTGCTGTGATGATATCAACTCTACCTCCAAGAGTTAGGGCTTTGGGTTACTGATGAGTTGATTCTGGTTTGTACGAACTCTCCTTCTACAAATCATAGCTTAATAGTCCCTTTCGTACTGCCTCCCAGAATTATTCTTGCCAAGAACTTGGTGCAACTAAATATTTTCCTGTTTTCCTCACCACTCTGTCCATGTCTAATTTAGGCTGAGTTCCTCCAGGCTCTAATGTCTGTGTTCTGTGGTTTGTAAAGTGCTGTGTACTTTTATATCCTCAATAAATAACAAAATATGGCTCATGGCAATAACACTGGCATCCTACACGTTTAGAAAGTATGTGAGAAAGATGGAGAGACATATATCTTGGGTACAAAACGTCTAACTTGCAAAACTATTTATCTTCTCACACATATCAATAATGCTTCTTTCTGATTTCTGTTCATTTGTTAGTGAATGGCATCCCTTTATCTTTGGGACATTTTATAGGTAGAAAGTAGGTGTGATGCCACTCTTCCTTTCCCCCTTTTAACATAGAGATGAAGGGAAGAAAGGCTGGTTTCCAGCTAGATGCTTCCGTGTCAGGGGCCCAGCTTCCTATCTTGGTCTTCATATGTGTGTGTGTGGTGTGTGTTTCCAGTGGATCACTACAGATGACATTATGTATTTGGGAAATATGAAGCTAGGAGCTAGAAGCTATTTCTATTACCCTTGTCAATATAGTTTGATAAAATGCAAATGTCTTTAAAATGGTAGACTTCCAATTAAAAGGCTCCGGCAGGGAGTCTGTTTTGATAATGAAAGTGATTAAGAAGGCTCTATTTTTTCCTTTGGAATGAATGTTCAGCTAAAATAGCTTGGTTTTCTCTCTGTAATTGGACTCTGCTAATGAGGATCTAATAACTCTTTGATTCTAATAATTATTCTATAAATCTATTGGCTTTCTTTGGTGATCAATGCTGTAGACCAAGAAGACACAATTTCTGGGTGATAGTTGTATTTAGGTTCTTAGTACCAACCACTTCCCTTTCTCTGTCATTCTAAGGAATCAACAGGAGTTAATATTTGTTTCCTTTAGTACTGTAATCTGGATGTATCTTAGATCAGAGTAAAGGCATACATATGTGGCTCATCAGTATTTATGTTTTTAATTGCATTTGAAACCTGCAGCATAGGCCTAGAAGCATTGGTTTTGATGTGTGAAGGGGAACATAATAAGCCACAGAATTAACTGCCTTCTAGGCACTATCTGAAACCTGATTTCTAGAGAATTAAGTTACTTCACTTTTATTTCATACACAGCCTCAAGGAACAAAACATGAAAGATGATTTTCTGGTAAAACTGGGTGAATAAGTGAATGTGCTGTAGTATAACCTGGGATATGTGTTGAGCTGGAACAGTCGTCAGAGAGGGGCTGCCCTGTTTCTCTCTCAGCACCTCATTATCAGTCCGTCACCCTCCATCTTTGCTTCTTAAGGTCAATGTCTGTTCCTTCACTATTTCTATACCTTGTTCACTGCTCATTCTCAAAGGACCTAGGTGTTTGTTTTGTATCATTTTTCTCTCATAACCAACTTGTGAGGTAGAGCATGCCTCTCTAGTTTGAGGATTACAAAAGGCCTTAAAGATGCAGGTAAATATTCCTTCCACCCTTCCTCCCTTTCTCTTTGAAGGGCGTGCCTGGATTTGATCCTCCCCTCACCCCCGCCTTCCCCTGGCCAGGACCTCTTGATGTGCAATTCATAATTTCTTGTCTTGTGATTGTGGCCTTATTAGCATAGCCATATGATTGGAATCATTGGGGGGACTATTAGGGAACAAAAGAGTATTTTATGATCCTGATACTTGAGTATTTTTAAATGAAAGGATAAAACTGACTAAAGATTTGCAAAAGGCCTCTTGTCTTTGAGTGTTCTTATGGTTGGAAGAGCCTGTTTTCTCTGGTTTCGAACTTGTATAGTGTTCATACTCTGACCAGTCAAGTATAGAGGTGTGTGTGTGTGTGTGTGTGTGTGTGTGTGTGTGTGTGTGTGTGTGTGTAATTTAAATATCAAAATGAGAAATGACAATGGAGTTGTATCTTGTTGGGGACTAGAATCTAAGGTCAGAGTATGAGATAAAAATTGTGAATAGTGAAAATTACCCTTGAAAAATCACTTTGTTATCATTTTGCACAAACAAAAGTGCTTTAGGATTGTCAAATGTATCGTCTGGGACCAGGAAGAGTTTAAAATCAAGTCCTTTCTCTGAGTGGCTTTGGATGGAAACAGGGATGGATAGATAACTAACAGTATTTAAATCTTTACTCCCTATCCCCTCCCCAGTCTTTCTCTGAGAGAATATAGTTTTCTTCCAGCAAGTTAAGAATGCGTGTCAGGCAAATTCTTTGTGTTCATTGCACCTCTGGAATTTATAAGAAATTCCCCTCTGCCCCCACCCCATAAGAGTCATAATACTAGGAGACTGAATTGGGAATAAATGAGGTCTTGATACTACCATGTGAAAATGTGTCAGCTGCAGACCCACCATTAGCAGTGGTCAAGAGGGAGAGCTCCAGTTGGTTTCTAGAAGCCCAGAGCATTAGGTGGAGCGTTTTTAAGAAGTGACAGTGCTAAACAACTAAGCTCTGCTCTCTCAGGACGGTGACCAATCAGAAGCCTGGGCTGTCTGTCTGCAGGTCAAGCTGGCATATGCTCGTTTTCGCCCAGGGCAGGATGTAAACATGCTTGCCCTTCTCTATTGGGTTCTTATAGGGCAACTTTGTACCTAGATTACTGAGCTATTACCGAATTCCGAGGGCTGTTTTGGTATCTCTCTAGCAGCATGTCTAGTTAATTGTGGTCACTTTTTTCTTCTAGCAGTTCCTCTCTGGTATCTCTCTTGCTAGGTATGTTCTTACCAGTTTATATTTCTCGTCCAGGTCTGTTTATTCCATGTATCTTGTGCTTGAGTAGGGTTTTTCAAAATGTCTTTTCCTTGTATAATGTTGACAAACTCTTAAGAAAATTGGTTTTGTTTTGTTTTTTTAATTTGGTATGTATGTGTATATATATTTCTATATGAAATTCCATTTGTATATATCATCTTCATGTATCCTCTTTATTCCTTTTATTATTACAGAGGTAGCTGTATTAATTGGAGCAGGGCTGTTTTGTAGCTCACCACTAGATTGTGCATTGCTTAATCCTTTCTTGGTATTTAAACTCTCAGCTTGTAATGAATTAAATAGTTTTTGACTCTTCCTGATAAGGATATTTATGTGTCGGGCTGGCAGAAGTCCACAGAAGCACATTAGTGTCTCCTTTGAGTTGAAGCATTTATGTTGAGGCATCCTTCTGAATGGAGGGAATTGGAAATGCTTTGACCCCCTTGGCCTGCTTGGCCTTGCAGCTTTGTGCCACTCACCTTCACCAGAGTGCAGGATGCCGGGCACTGAATGTCTGGTTTTAAACCCTCAGAATTATGTTCATTCATGCTTTATTCATTGCCTAGGTATTTCTCTAGCAGCACTATAAAAATTAAATATTTTTTTGGTACCATATTAGTTACTGAAGGGGGCGGGGTACAAAGATGTTTCTGAAAGTAGATGGGGGTTGGTAGATGGGTGAGTCAAGATTAAATACAAATAAAAACAGTGTAGGGTAGAACAAAAGTGTTTTAGGAGATGCACGAAAACCAAAACAATGAAATTCAGAGCAGGACGGTTGTTTGAGGGTTTGGAGGTATGTATCTTGATAGTGCTATAACCAGTACGACTGGTCTGTATCACGCACTGTTGTGTGTATTTACCCTGTGCCAGGCACTAGGTAAGAGTTTTCCTGCACTATTTGATTCCACACAAAGGCAAAGCTCTATGAGGAAAGGGTTTTATTATCTTTATTTTGCATGTCAGGAAACTGAGGCGTGGAAAGGCTGTTACTTATGCAAGGTCAAACAGCTGGTAAGTAGAACCCTGAGGAATAGAATCCAGGCCTGGCCCAAAGGCTGTGCTTTTAACCACTACATCTTACTGTTTAAATTCTCTTGATTTTCAATTCAATGCTTTATCTAGGTCACCAGTTCTTTCAATTAAAAAAGTGTGGTGAAATGAATGTGTTGAGTAATTTGTGTTGTGCTGAATGCTTATTGCTATTTCATGCTATATACTTAATTGCTTCTATATGCTTATTGCTTAATTACATAAAATGCAGTAGTCCCTTTATCATCTTTCTGCAAACTGCCGTTTATTTATTATGACTTAAGCAGATAGGAAAAGCAAGAATGTGTGCTAATTTTTAATTTGGTGCCCAGAGGTTTTTTTGTGTGTGGGTTTTTTTGCGGGGGTGGGGGTGGCAGTAATGTTTTCTTTATGAATGCACTGATATCCCTCATTTGGTTAAGCATGTGTCTGGTCAGAAGCAGCTATTCAGCATGGAGGCATCAAACAGCTGTCATTGTGCAGCATCTTTTCCAGGCACCAGGTTGACATCTGGAGTTAGTATTTTGGTGTAAGAGAAATGGTTCTTGCTAATCGTGTTGTCACAGGATCGTACATCAAACAGAGCTGGGGGCTGTGTGTCTCTGCCAATTGCCTTCTGATCATTATTCACCCCAAGTTAATGCAAAGAAAATGATCAGCTTGGGGGCCACAGGCTAATTCTTGGTCTACACATACTCATTGGTTTCCCTAAGGATGAAATTTAAGTTTATTTTTTCTAGATTGGCATAAGTGATTTTGATGGGTGATGTTTGGCCAAGTCGTAGCGAGGTGCCTTCTGTTTTCATGTGTTTCCTTGTGGTTGGCATAGTCTTATATAGTCTTACCTGTGTGAGGTCCACTTGCAGGTAGAATGATTATACTTGAGATAAATGACACATAATGAAAAGGGGTGGGAATAAACTATAAAGTAGTATTTACTAATAAGATTTTTCAACTATGATAGATGAAAAGTAAAGCTTTGCACTTATGAAATATATCCTGCCTTCTTGATTTATTGGAAATATACCCCATTTCTTAATTCTTAAAAGGAAACATATATCCCTCTCCATTTCCCACATGTTAACATCTCTGATTTCAGGATGAACTTTGTCATAACTGACAGCTTTATTTTTAGTGACGTATAAGATAATAGTGCATCTTAGAAGTGGAATCAGATTTGATTAAATGCGATAACTCTGTTATGCATCATTATCTGGTTCTAACCCCCATTGTGTCATCTCTATTTTTACTGACTTTGTGAATTGCTTGGTAGATTTGGAACACCTCTGTTCCTTTGGTTCTGGCCGGGCCATTTATTTAAAAATATATGTTTTTCACTGTTTGTCATTGGTGCATTTATACATATTGGATGTCATTTAACACTTCAGAGTTTATGTAACATTTGAGAATTGCAGATGATGGAAAAGATGCTGTCTATTTTAAATGCATTGGAAGCATAGTCTTCACAAATATAATAATGTAGAGGGACGTTAGAGGAGGGGAGTGGAGCACATATTTCAGTGAAAACTCATTTAGATTTAATGCTGTTTACCTTCACCAAGATAAAGAAAGAGCTGTGCCCTTGAATCTTGGAGACTTAAGACCTGGAGGAGACTGAGAGGATGTGTCTTTTCTTACTAGTCAAAATTAGATTTTATACTCAGATGGATAGTCCTTTTCCGTGTGAACAGAGGCTTAGGATTTCTTCACCCATTCTTTAAGAATATTTTCCTGTGCTTTCAAAACCTTTTCTGTAGGTAGTGGGCTTCATGCCCTCAGTTCTAGAGGAATGCCTTTGTATTGTATATTATATGTGTATAATATATAAGAGAAAAAACCAAAAACATGTTTAAAATGGCAATTTTTAGGATTGGAAGAAATGGACTTTGTTAGATCTGATGTCTGTTTTATACCAGATCTGGATCCAATCCTAAAACATTAACCGTATTTTACTTATTATTAGAATTCACTAAAAAAATGCCCTAGTTTCTCATCTGTGCTACCACAATGCTGACAAATGTAAAAAGGGCATGTGAGAGGGCCATTTCGATGCTGTTGTTTACTTGCTGCCTAGAAATAATGGAACACATAGTTTCCGTTTTTTAAATTGCTAATATACTAAACAGACATCTCCAGGCACTGTCTGGTAAGCAAATTGTACAAACCAGAGGCATGTGTTTAATACATTTGCTTCGATAACAGAATGAACCCTCAGTCATCTGTCCATCACTGAGTGGTCATTGAATCTCAGACAATTTATGTCCTAGTCTTCAATTTCTTCCTTTGTGATGTAATAGGGCCGATCATTTACTTTCAGTTAACAAGTGTATTTCACTGTTTAACAATAGAGACTTTTTTTTCCATTTGAAAATTTATGGATAGAATCAAATTTTGGTTATGCTAAGCTTAGATTGGCACACATTAGACACTTTGCCTGGACTAAGAGCACATGCTTGTGTGTAAATGAGTGTGTGTACAAACACATTATGTTTAGCATGTAAAATCATCAAGCACCTTTATAATGATGATGGTGTCAGAGAACAAGATTAATACTCTTAGAATAAATTCGCATCTGATTTACAGAAAAACCTTTCACCTACTTTTTTCTGGTTACAAAAGTAGTGTCTCAGTCCCCAAAATTCAAGCAGTATACTTGAGAATGAAAATTCTTATTTATTAGTCAAAGGAAGTCATGGATGGAATAATGATTTAGGATGTTTTAACTGGTATTTGCATTTTCTTAGGTATTTGAGGGTTTTTGGTCAATGTGAAATGGCCACAAATGTGTATTTAGAAATGAAGCTCTTTCTTGTCACATTAACTGGAATTTCACTCCCTCATTACTGCCTCTTTGATGAGAATTTTACTGTTAGATATTTGCCCCTATTGTGGGTTGAATTGTATCCCCCAAAATGATATGTTCTAACATCAAGGGCCATTATTTGGAAGTAGACTCTTGGAGAGGTATTCAACTTAGTGATGAAGTCTACCGGATTTGATTGGGCCCTGAATCCAATGACTAGTGCCCTTAAAAGAAGAGTGTAGAACACAAACACACACAGATGCAGTCAGTAGGCCATGTGACAACAGAGGCGGAGGTTGGAGTGATGCAGCTGCGAGTCAGGCATTGTCAGTGATCATCCGGAACTAGGAAGAAGCAGGAAGGCTTGATTCTTCCCTAGAGCCTTCAGAGGGAGCACAGTCCTGGCAACACCTTGATTTTAGACTTTGAGCTCTGAACTGTGAGAGAATAAATCCATGTTGTTTTAAGCCATCAGTTTGTGGTGATTTTTACGGCAGCCTTAGGAAGCAAATACCTGTGTGTGCGCGCGCACACACACACACACACACACACACACACACACACACACCAACCCCCTTATATTTTACATCTTGTGATAAAGAATGACGTTTCTTTTTCAAAAAAAACAAAACAAAACAAAACAAAAACAAAAACAAAACCAAACCACACACAGTTTTTAAGTGAACATCCTTTCTGACAAGGGATGTTAATTGGATGTTCAAATGTTGCTTTAAATGCATCAGTCAATTTTAAAAGAACTGGCATTTCTGGAAATTGTGAGACTGGCCTTATTTCCATTGTCGTCGCTCCTGTGTGCCTGGCTTCCCTCCGTGCTTCACTCCTGGGAGTAGCCCGACTGCCCTAGTGAAATTAGGAAGCATTTCTCCCATTTCTCTGCTTACGGTTCTTCCAAAGCAGCTGTTTTGCAAACATCTTGTTATTCTAACCGTCTTCTCTCATGTTGGCACTGGTGAAATTTACTTGAGTAATGAATATAGAACAGAGACAGCAGCGTCTTATGAGTTGTGTAGTCTTTCTTGCATGTGACCTTTTCTTGTGATTATGAGCAAACTGTTTTCCATCTCTTCTTTCTAGAGAGTAAGAATGGCCCCTTTAGATTAAATTAACTCAGTGCAGGTAAATTTTTTTAAAAAGGTAATTAAGCAAAAACTCCAAAGACCTTAAGACTAATATTTATGTTGATCTCTCTAAACTTCTGATGACTGTGGCTAATGTACACATGTTACTTTGAATTCTGATGCTTAAAACTTCATACAACCAATTTTCCCCTGTTTTTACAAACAGCTTTATTGGGACATAATGGAAAATTGCGTGTACTTAAAGTGTGCAGTTTGAAAATTATGAAAATTTATACACTTTTGTACAATTTGTAAATTATGAAAAATGTATCACTATCACTATAGTCACGATAGTGAACATATTCCTCACTCCCAAAAGTTTCCTTATGCCCTTTGTGTTTCTTCCATTCTTCCCTTCTCACACATCCTCCAACCACTGGTCTGCTTCCTGTCACTATAGGTTAATTTGCATTTTCTAGAGTTTTATATAAATAGAGTCATACAGTATACTCTTTTTAATTTGGCATCTTTCATCTCAATGTATTAGAGATTCATCCACGTCATAGTGTATATCAGTAACTCCTTTTTATTGTTGATTAGTAGTACTCCTCCATATGGATGTGCATGGTTTATTTATCCGTTACCCAGTTGGTGGTCATTTGGATTGTTTCTAGTTGCTTACAGTTTTTAAGTGTTTACATTTTGTGCAGTTCTGTGTTAGTACATATATATTTTTGTCTCACGGGTTAATTCCCTGGAGTGGAAGGTTGGATCATTATCACAGGGATAGGCACTGTTCCAGTGCTTTTCCATGGTTCATTCCCTGGTCTCAGGTGCTTGACGTTTTCAGCACACTCCCACACTGACCTGTACTCTGCTCAGGGGGAACACTTTGTGGATCTCAGGTTCCCTGTGTTGCTCTCTTCCCCTCATACAGTGTGCTATGAACTCCAGCCTCCTCGGTCTCCACAGACCCTTGTGCATTCCCTCTACAAACTTTTTTAAGGCAGTACATGGGGCAGTTGTGGGGCTTATTTATGTCCTGTCTCTAAGGACCACTGTCTTTTTTTGTTGTTGTTATTGCTTGTTGTCTAGCATCTCGAAAATTGTCTTTCAAAAATAAATTTTTTTTTTTTTGGTTGTGTTAGGTAGGAGGGTAGATTTGGTCCTATTCCTTTCCATTGTGGTTGGAAATGAAAATGTTACATTTTTCTTTAATTATGGCACTTTTAATGTTAAACATATATACATATACATATTCCAGTATGCTAATATACTGTTTCTTAATTTTTTCCTTGTTCCAGATTTCAGTTTTTTCTAATAGTGTTAAACATATACCTTTTATCCTCCCCTATTTAAGATTATTTATTTTAGAGCTGTCTCTTCAAAGTGGGTTAATAGGTCAAAGGGTGTATAAGCTCATTTTCAGGCTGCATCCATAAATATGTAAACTTTTTTACATACAATCCAGTTTTGTCACTATTTTTGTTAATTTTATAGATTAACAGAACTTTAGAATTGTTTTCATTTGTGTGTAAAATTGCTTTTGAGGATGTGCATCTTTCATGTAGTTTACCACATTTTATTTCTCTTTATGTAAACCATTCATTTTCTTTGATTACTTTTAAAGTAGGAGATTTATTTTATTGACTACATAGTCGTAGCTTTTTTGTGTGGATTTCAGATGGGTTTCATCATTTCTTTTTCTAAATGGCCATTTTATTATTTTAATACATTTTCTTAAACTTTATTTTTTAAATTTTAGAACATTGATCATTTTGTGTCATAAATTTGTTGTCTTTCCACAGCTGGGCTTGAATCTTTCTTAAATCTTTCTTTCTGTCCCAACATTTGTTTTTTTAATGCTTAATTATGTAATACAACTTGGAAGGTTATTGCAGTGCTTGGTGAAACCAGCAAAGTTCTTTTAAGAAACCAGCTATCTTGATAGGAGTGGTTGGCTTCCCAACTCATTCCAGCCCAGCTCAAATCATCTCTTTAAAACCGCTGTCGATAAAGTATGGTTCATATATACAATGGAATATTGCTCAGCCATTTAAAAATATGAAATGACATGGGTGGACCTAGAAGTTACTGTGCTGAGTGAAATAAGTCAGACAAAGAAATACTGTATGATTTCATTTATATGTGGAACCTAAAGAACAAAAAGAACAAACTAATCAAAAACAGACTCACAAATATAGAGACAGTTTGGTGACAGCCAGAGGGAAGGGGATCGGGAGCTGGGAGAAGGTGGTGAAGGGTTAAAGAAGTAAAAATAGTAGCTGATTGATGTTCATGTGGATGGGGAGCATGGCATAGGGAATGCAGTCAGCAGCAATATAACAAAATACTTCCTTGAAACAGTCATCTAGATAGTTTGGAAGCCCGCTGAACATTGAGAACTCCCCAGTGACAAAACACTTGTGCAGAAGTTTAATCATTTCTGATGTTGAAAATGGGCTTTAAACATGGACTTCGGTGCGTGTCCCATGAGGTGTGAACGATCTGGTCGGAATGCCTCTGAGTGTTGGTTCCACTGTTAGTCTATGTAGTTGCTGGCTGCTACTTCTTAGAACTCACAGTAGATTAGACTTGAATAACAGTAATAAACATGGTCTTGTTTTCTGTTGTTTATTATTATTGTTAAATTTACTGAGGGTGACATTAGTGAATAAAATTATAGGTTTCAAGTGTACAGTTCTATAATGCATCATCAGCATATTACATTGTGTTCACCACCCAAAGTCAAATGCGTCACCATATATTTAACCCCCTTTACCCTTCACCCTGCTTTCCCTCTGGTAACCACTGTACTGTTGTCTGTGTCTGTGAGTTTTTGTTTGAGTAATAAGATGCCAGGTAGTGCTTTTAAGTACTTGACACATATTACAGATTTAATCCTGCTCATGAGATGTGACGGAAAAAATTTGTTCTTTCCAGTTATGGTTGAAGAAACCAAAGCACAGATAGTTCAGTAAACTTGCCCAAAATAATGCTGCTAGCAAGTGGCAACAAGTAAAGTTTGAAGGAAAAATAGACAAATTTATTCTCTGACATTATACCCCATTTTGAATCTGTGACTGTAGTGTAGAATTAAGAGTAGAAGGACAAATAGCTAGAAAACTATACATTTGTTCAAGGTAAAAAAAAAACAGTCAAAAAAAGTTCACGGTAGTCATAATGCACAGATTTCATGACTGTAAGCAGATAGGATTCTACTTAACTCACTGACTGTAAGCATAAATAAGATGCTGTTGATACACTGTAAACCTTGAATGATGCACAGACGTTTCTATATCAGTTTGCTTTTCCCTTGAAACTAGAAATATTTTTCCATAGGAAACTGAACATTGTTAGGACTATAATCTATATCATCTTAATCGAAATTTACTGGTCTACATAGTAGAAACTTACTGGTCTATATAATAAAGAGATATTTCTAACTCTACTTTCTAATCGGCATATGAATTTATATTGACTTGCACGCACATCTTTTGGCCAAAGTAACATAAAGTCTTTATCTTTTTGGCTCCTGTCCTGTTGTTCTAGGGCAAAACCTGGCAGAATCCGAGTAACTTATTTGTTTAAATTGACCTTAGACATGGAATAGCTCTTAAAATTGCTCTAATTAAAATATCTGCTAGTTTTTCTCATAATTTTTAATGTTTTAACTTTGGTTATTATTGAAACCAAAATCTATTTACAGTATTTATTTTCTTATTTCATTTAAGACGCTGGGTTTTTTGTTTGAAGAAGATGGGAAATACATGTGGCAGTGATGCTTTAAATTAGAGGCGTGTGTTTGGTGAAGTTTTGTATTGTGGTGGTCAGACCATGCAGTATGCAGTTTCCTGGGCAAAACGAGAATATTATTATAAACTATTTCTATTATCTGGTAAATCTTTTCTTAGTCTTCAGACCTTTCATGGGGATGGTGTATCAAAGGCTTATTAATTATTAAAATGTGCTGACGTGGTATTAAGGAGAAATTAAAGAGAGACATTTTTGTGTGTGCGGTTCCAGTTGCTGTGCCATTTACACATCCAGGTGTGTGTGTGTGGGGGGTGATATGTGATATGAAATTTGGGTATTTCTTAAACCAGGGTTTTGAGACATGAATGGCCAAGCACCAGGATTGAGGATATGGGCTGTGTTCACTTTTCCAGGCTAGTGCTTACGCAAATGAGGATCTATTTAACTTCATCTCAGAACAGAAATTTCTGCTCCGGGACAGATTGGTTTCAGAATGTTGTGATGGCCTTTTACCCTTTGAGATCTGTGGGTTCAAGGAAAGCACATTCCTCTTCTGCCCGTCACCCACAGAATTGTGATACATTTCTTCTGTGATCTTCTGCATGCTTGCCTCCTAATTTTTAGCCACTAGGGCCCTTTTCATCCTTGTTCACAAATAGTGAATTTTATAACTGAAGTGAAGACGTTATACCCAGGGAGCCCACTTAGGAGGAAAGTCACGGTTGTAGCGTTGTCTTATGATCAAGGTCCTCACTGCACCTCCTACTTTCCCACCTCCCACTAACGACTGGGAACAAGTCCCTGTAAACAGGAATTGAGGCCTTCAGATGGCAGAAGGGATTGGATTTAGTGAAAAATCATTTTGTCATTAGCTGGGTATGTCAACACTATATGCAAAATATCATCTGGAGTTGATAGAAACTCTCCAAAGAGCTGGGAAAACTCTCAGGAAGAGTTGATAAAGCTGTTCAACTTAAGGGAAGATTCAGGAGAGGAAACCACTTTGCAATTGGGTTCTTTTAGCCTTGTAGCACAGACTCGGGTGCCTAGCCTTCCCAGTCACCGAATAGATGGGAGAGGAAATTAGGTTGTCCACAGATGGGAACAGAGATGAGAATGAGTAGTAGGAAAAGGATAGCTACTATACCGGATGGGATTGAACGTTACCGTCTTGATTTCAAAAACATATAACCACAGTATATTCTAGAGTAGAATGTATTTCAAAGTGTCAGAAGGGAAAGCCCAATGTATTTGTCAGCTGACAGAACAGTATCGGTTGGTTCTGAGATTTTTATAATACAGCATAGAGATTTTTGACTATAGCAGAGTACGTGATGAGCCTTCATACGTTTCCTGAGTGAGAGGACAAAGACAGTTTTGTTGTCCATTATCTGTATCCTCAAAGACCTTGCTAAAATGTGGTACCATCTTTTTCTTGCAGCCACTCTTGCTCAGTCTAGTGGCTCTGTTGGGCTTTCTCAGAAGCTTGCACTTGATATTACATTCTGCCCTTAACCTCTAAAGTTTCTTGACCCTACTGGTCATATTTGTTCACCCTCTTGCCAGTGTGTCTTCAAATGACTTGCCTTGTCATTGTTTTAGTAATTTCTGGATTGGGTATTGTAGAAAGCTGGCAGTTTCCAGTCACACTGACTTGGATTTCAAGTCTGTTTTTATGACTTAGTAGTTACTAGCCTCCAATGAGAGATTTAACATGTTTGACCTCTGGTCCTGATCTGTAAAATGTTGTTATTGTTGTCATCTTAGTCTTTGTGAATATTAAATGCTCCTCATATATTGCCTGTGCATATTAGGCATTGACGTATTCTGTAGTTACTTAGTAATTATTGTCAATCAAACTTATTACTCACTTTGAATCCCTTAAATAAGAAGGTGCCTGAAAAGAGCCTCTGACTTTTCACCTAGCTGAGAGGTTGACTGTTTCCCTTAGGTCTGACAGATTTTTTCCTTTTGAAAGACTTAAATGTACTAATGATCTTGCCTTTCATTTTGAATGGCCTATTCTCAAGTGTCATTTTAAGTTGATTTGTTATGCTAATGCCTTGACAAATAGTGTGCTTCCTAATTAGTCCATATGTAACAAGGCAAGGTACCTACCCGCATACTTGCATACAAAATTTCTTAGCTCAGCTTTGCAATGATGGGGGGATTCTTTCAGCACATAAAATCTATTCTTTCTCTGACATGAACGGTAGTGGCATATTACACTAGAGTAAATCATGAACGCTAGGGAGTCATTTGAAATTGGTCTGGATAGTGTGCTGTAGAACAGAACACCTTTTAAATAGTTCTGGTCCTAATTACATCTTTACCACTATAATAGCCTCCTAACTGGCATCCTTATCTCCAGTTGCCCGCCCCCCTCATGCCAATCCAGTTCTATATATGCCTGCTAGATTAATCTTTCTGAAATATACCTCTGATTCTCTTACTCATCACTTTTAAAAAGCTTCCCATTTCCTAGAGCAAAAGAGCCAAACATCTAAGGTCTTAAGGTCCCGTGATGTGCCCTAAGCTTCCAGACTTACATACTATTCAGAGTGGTTTTTAAGGGAGGGAGTTTGGAAACGTGTGTGTGTGTGTGTGTGTGTGTGTGTGTGTGTTAGTTAGTTACTGGGGGACATTTTTAGCAGTGGGTGGGAGCCAAAAGTGCTAGATGAGACAGACAGTCTGCTTGCCAAAAATTTAACCTATCCAGGATGGCAGCGATGCATCCATTGAGCAGTATGGCACAGCTTCGGCAAATTGGATTGTGGTTTGACATCCATACTTCATACTTTCTTTATACTTTTCCTCATGTGTTTCCAGCTTGGATTGTTTTTTATTCTTAAGTGTATGCAAGTGTTACCCTCTCTTCAGTATTCAGATGGAACCGTCTCCAAGAAGCTTCCTCAGATCCCTTGTGTCAGAAGTGATCTCTTCTGATGAGCCACAACACTTTATCCATTTTTTATTTTGCATTGTATGCACATGGCTCATTTCTTTTACTTGACTTTTAGCTCCTTTGAAGGTAAATTTCATATTTGATTCATTTTATACACCCCAGCATATGCAGCATGGTTCCTTGCAAATCGCGAACACTTGTTTTGAGTGGATGAAGATGTCTGTTCCTGCCTTGAAGCAATGGCAAGTTCAGGAATTGCTCCTAGTTACTTGAAAATGTTAGATTCAGAAATAGAGAGGCACTCGAGATCTAATTGCAAACATTTGTTGGATACTGGTGTGCTCCAGTGAATTTCAGGTTAATCTGTGTTTTGCAGACTACAGTTAAGCCACTGACTGAGGATCATGAACAGCTATGGGGTGCTCTGAAAGAAATGGATGTGCCTTAGCACTTGATTGTCCTGATAGTCACCCGTATTGTGGACAGGAAGCCATTCTCAGGACGGAATATGGATAGACAGAATGTTTTCCTAGAGACAAAGGTGTCAGACAAAAGTGCATTTTCTTTCCCTATTTGTTTAATGTGTATGCAGAACACATATGAAAAACTGAGCTAGGCTGAGGAAGTAGTAAAAATTGGTGGAATAAATCAATAACTTAAGATATACAGATGACACCATCTTACTGGCAGAAAGTAGCAGCTATTTGAAACTACTTCTGATGAAAATGAAAGAAGAAAGTGCCAAAGCAAGACTGCATTTGAATATCAAGAAGATAGGAATCATGGCTACAGAAGAAATACACAACTTTAACACAGACAACAGAGACATTGAAATTATAAGGTAAGATTGTGCTTACCTTGATGAGGTCATCAGGTCAAATGGAAACTGCAGCCAAGAAATCAAGAGAAAGCTAAGACTCAAAAAGGAAGTAATGGAAAAATTGGGAAAAATTCTCAAGAGCAAAGATGCATCATTGGAAACCAAGGCTAAGATCATGCTCACCGTTATCCCAGTTATTAGGTACAGACGCAGAAGTTGGACAGTGAAGAAGACTGATAGGGGAAAATATGATTCATTTGAAATATGGTGTTGGAGGAGAACTCTGTGGATACCTGGGACCCCCAGAAGGATGAATGGTGGGTCCTAGAGTAAATTAAACCTGCAGCATTGCTGGAGGCAAGAATGACAAAACCAAAGCTGTCCTACTTTGGGCACATCATGGGAGGGCAGAGTTCTTTGGAAAAGATAAGAATGCTGGAAAAAAGAGAAGGCAGCAGGAAAAGAGGAGGACCAAATAGGAGATGAATTGACTCCATAAAAGAACCCTGGGCATGAGTCTTACAGGAGCTGAGCAGGGCTGCTGAGGATGGACCTTGTGGACATCACTCATTCATAGGGTCGCCAGGAGCCAGAGCTGACTCAAGGGCATGTAATACACAGCTTGTAGTGGTTTCGGTTTCTCATGTGTTTTATAATACTCCCAGATCACCCTGACCAAAGTGCCGTAGCTTCTGTAGGTGAATCTAGCCAAGATGCGAAACAGTAAGAAGATTGTTTCATCTTATGGTGAGTGGAGTCATATTGTTTGGAGGAAGCAGTAGGATGGATATCTGAGTTAGAATTCTTTTCACAAGTTAGGATAATGGACTATCAATTCTTAGTCTTTTCAAGTGCATGGATCCAATCTCTTGATGTTAAAAGGGACCCAGTGAGACTAACTTGTCCAAGGCAACAATATGCATCCCAATGGAAATTTTCTCAGCACTGTCGTATCTCTGTATTTGACATTTCAAATTTGTACTTTGAATCGCCTGCCTCTTCAAAGGTGGTTCTTGTAATTTTTCTTTTTGACATAATGAAAGCTTGTCCCACTGTTCTCTTTTTTATTTAGGGTTTAACTCACTAATCATAATGACACCATTCGTCTTTCTTTTCTCTTTTGCTAGAATTGTTTCAATGCCTTAAATGGCAAGTTAGACAATGAGGAGAAGACAGTCTTTCTTTTAGATCCCTTTTTATCCAGTTTGGTCATTTTAGAAGATAAGAGCAACAGGCAGTCTAGTTCACAAAGAACACGTTTCAGAGCTCACTGAGATTTATTAGCCCAAGCTGCCCTGTGGCTTACAAGTGAGTTCTTTATGATTCTGGCAGCATTTAGATTCTTACTGAGCTACAGAAGGCCCACGTTTTATGACCTCTGTTTTAGGCTGCAATGCAGAGACACTGTATCTTGTGTAGTCCATGAGAAAGTTTACTAGGTTTGTTTAGTTGGACATCCAAGAGTAAAACTAGGGTAAGTTATAGGGAAACATATTTCAGTTAACATGAGAAAAGAACTTTCTAAGAAAGGTGTTCAGTGAGAGAGTGAATTGCTCTAGGAAGTTATAGTTTTCTTTCACTGAAGGCATTTGCACGTGGGCTGAATAACCATGTGGTACGGATGTTGATAGGTGTAAACTTTAAAGTGCCCATCCTACCCACACACTCTGTGATTCTGTTGTTAATAATCCATGAAAATGATGAGGCTGATTAATTCACCATAGAACAATGCTTTTTTTTTTATATATATATATATACATTCATTATAAACCAGGTAGCTAGTTCTTACTGAAGCCTGCTTTTCCAGAACCCCCTTCTTTATTATACTGATTGATATAATTGAACTGTTGACTTTGTCAAGAAAAACAGAAACTGGTTTATTGCCTATGATACTGAATTTCCTTTACAATTGTAATTCATACTACACATGCCAAGTTGTGGGGACAAATAATAGGAGCATTTTTGGCTCCTTGGGAATTAAAGGAAAAAAAACTTTTTTTGCTCTTTGGGTTTTCATTTGTAAGAGAAATCAGTGTCTGCACCTTATTTCATGGTTTGATTTATAAGTCCTACTTTTTATCCCAGGAATGACTTTTGGCTAGCCTTAGAGACAATTAGCCAGATGCTTACATATTTGATAGAGCTTTTCCTTCTCTTATTAATAATTGAAGTAAAAGCAATAATAGTGAAATGTCATTCCAATAATAGTGAAACCATTCCAGAGCATATTCAGATTTGTAATCCCATAAAATATATGGGAACGTTTACCTGGATTATTCACAATAATCATTTCATAGAGGAGAAACCTAAGGTACTGGAATTAGAGAATAATTTGCAGAACTTGTCCGGATTCCCTTTTTCAACTTAAGACAATTTCTCAAAAAATTTTTCCAAGGTAATGTACCAGTCTTATATAACCAGTGGCCGGTTCCTTTCAGGTATCTTTGTGAGTAAGGCACAGTATCTGTGATCTACTCAAGCCCGCACTTTTTTTTATGAAGGAGGCAGAGAACAGTTTTGTGCACTGCCTGGCAAGATCCTCAGTACCTGTTCTTCATCTGATACCTTTTTGCCAGTCGCATTTCCTCTTGTTTCATGATTGCCCCTCCTGGGCCAGGGAGATTAATTCAAACACACTGACCTCCTTTGTGGTTGTTGAAGATGATTACCGCTGAGGTCTGATTGTTTGGCAGGGGAGAAAGGGACGTCAATTTCAGAAGCTCTTAGTCAGAATAGTGGTTTCTGTGATCCGTGTGTATGAGATTGAAAAGCAATCCTGGGGTCCTACATTCTGATATTGGCCAGCACTCCTTGCCGGGGACTCAGAAGATTCTGGTCTTCAGATGAGATGTGTATTTCCTTTGAGATTGTCTTTTTTAAACTCCTAGAGAGCTTATTTTTCTATTTAAACCTCATTCTGTCATAGGTTACAGTCCTTTGGGGGCAGATATGGGTTGTTAGTTTGCTGAAAATAGAATTTAATTGGCTACTGTACAAAGTAATGATTTTTAATTTGGTGAGAGGTCCATAATTCAATCAGCCCGTTAGGTCTTTAAGATTGTATAAAAGGTAGAAAAAGTAAAACCCCACCGAAACACTGCTCCTCTGCAAAAGCAGGTCTATAGACCTCGGTGTGTGATTGTGGGTTGCCCAATGGACTTCTGCCCATCCTGTGCAGGTGGAGTGGGGAGTGTCCGTCCCACCTCTGAGGAGTTTCAGTGACCACGTTCAGTGGCCTGGACTGAGTTTTTCAACTGCTATATATTTATTTTCTGTGGAAATGCCCGGGACTACTGCTGCCCAGCAGACGAAGCATCGTCTTCCTCTTCTTGCCTCTAGGTTTTCCTATTTCATTATATAGGAAAGAGAGCCACTGGGGCACTTTAATAATGTTCAGAGCCAGCAGCATCCTCTTTAATTCAGCAAAGTTATTGCTGGAGTGTGGGGACTTGAGGTAAGTACCTTCTCATAGGAAATTGGGGAAGGAAATCAATTCTGGTTATATTTCCTTTAAAGAGTTCTTATCACTTCATCTTCCGAGGCATGTGTGAGTCACTTTCAATGTGGCACCCTTTTTCATTTGAATATGTAGAGCTACGATTATTCCTAGCAGACACTGATCCAGATTGTGCCTGCTATTACTGAAGTGAAGTCTGACAGCTGTTAACCTCTTTAATGTCTTTAGTCTCTCTTCTTAAGCCTTTTTAGGTTTTTGAAGCCTTATTAGATATGAACAGTGTTTGCCCAAAGAAACAGGCTTCCTTTTGTAGTGATTGACAAGATGCTGGTCAGCAGACAGTGATTAGCAGAATGCTCTGATTCTTGTTTTGCCCTGAAATTTTTGTGTTAACAGACTAACAGCAGTTTTGTGACATAGTACAGTAGTTTGGTGTTATATGGGGATGGATTTCCTTCCATTTTTAGCTTTTATATGCTTGTATGTATGAGAGAGGTTGGGTGCTCAAGGTGTGGTGACAGGCCAAACATACTTGCATGTTCCTGGGGACTCTCGTAACAGCTGTACATATAGATGCTCTTGGGCTTATGATGAAGTTACATCTGGTAAACCCATTGTAAGTTGAAAATACTGTAAGTCAAAGTGCATTTAGTACACCTAACCTACCGAACATCATGGCTTAGCCTAGCCTACCTTAAAGGTGCTCAGAACATTGACATTAACCTACAAATGGGCAAAATCATCTAAACACACAGCCTTTTTTATAATGCCCAACGTCATGAGAGTATTGTACCACGTTTTGCCAGTCTGGGACAAGATCAAAATTTGAAGTACAGTTTCTACCGAATGCATATAGCTTTTGTACCATTGTAAAATTGAAAAATTTTAAGTAAACCTTTGTAAATTGGGGACCGTTTGTGCTTGAACCTTAATGTGAGCCTCCTGTTACCCTTTTCCTTCAGGAGACATTTCTTGGGAAAAATTTCTTTGATCATCAAGTATTGAGCACCTATTGTACCCAACCAAGTCCTTTTTATGCTCTTTGTTGAACACTTAAATTTCTCTGCGTTGGTTATGGTTTTAGTTATAAAATACTATAGTTTGGATTTGGTTAACTAGTGTTCGTTAAGGTAGAAACATGTACCAGTTATTTAATTTTGACCTTTTTGTTGTATTGATAGGAAACACATTAAACTGAAACCTTTGAGATCTTAAGTATTTTGTGGCTTGACACAACCAGATCTAGATGCATATTCCTAGGTATAAAGAAAACAAAGTGATATTGTGGTGACTCAGGTGCTTTATATGTATTAACTTATTTAAGTTTCAGAATATTATCTCAGAATTTTCTTCTGTCACACCCCCACCCTAACTGTTGAAGGCTTCATCCTTTGTCTCATTTATTGCACAAGCTTTTGGCTTCCTGTTTGAAACATGACTGTTCCAATCTATCGATTCACATTTCTGCTCCTTTGTTCTTTGTCAAATTAAAATCACATCACTCTCCTTCCCAAGGAATTTTTTTTGTTTTTATATTCCACAGGTTAATGTTTCTGCCTGACACACAACCTTAGACCTTTGACAAGCTGTCCAGCTGTCCCTTTTTGAATTGTCCATTTTTTCCAACTGCTTATCTGTTGTCCTTCCACTGGAAAACTCGTTAACTCATCCTTCAAGTTTGAAAACTTGAGCTAAGTGCCTCTCTTACTGCTGACATCATTATTTTCTAAAAGAATGAACAACCAATTTCCCAAAAGTAACACATACATTTAATAGTTATATAAATATATGTGTGTGTGTGTGTGTGTGTGTGTGTGTGTGTATATATATATATATACACACACATACATAATTTAAGAATAATGGATAGTCTTTTAGTCTGGAATAATTTACAATATATTTATTCAAGCCGAGACTCGTCAAATTGTTCTCCCTTTTTTCATTTTGTGAAAACGGGACAGCTTCACCACAAGCTGGCCCTGGTTCACAGACTTGTGTTTTCAAAACTCTTGTGTTGTAGTGAAATTGGCAGAGAAGCTGGAAATGTGAGTATGTGAACAAAGCAAAAAAATGAAAAGAAAGAAAGAAAAGATTCTGTTTTAGAGAAAGTATGAGAGCAGAAAGAACTTGAAAAATGTGATAATCATGAAAAGGGCACCTCCTTAAAGGAAGGCGTTTTAATTGAGCAGTGGAAGGGGGAAACGATTAGTCAAAACAGAGATTAATTGGAAGATGCACAGCACAGAGAAAGGGGGTGAGACCTGAAGACTTCCTCCAAGATTGTTTAATGACTTCTTGAGTTTTGTGAGTGGATTCCCTATGACACAGACATGAAAATGATATTGGTTCTTTTTGTGAATTCTGATGCATGCTATTCATAGAGGAAAGAAAGAAAATTCTTCATACAAGTTTATTAGGGGCAAGCTGACATTTTTAAAGAAATATCATTTGTGGTAGCCACTGTGGAACTTGAGCCATCGGAGCCTTTTGACCTAAAAGTAATTTAACAATTCAGTATCTATCTGGGTGACTGTAATTGTTAGATGTTCGATAGTCATGAAATTTAGTTAGTATTCTTGCTGTTGAATTGATTTTTAATGTTTATTTGCAAAATCTCAAATATGTGTCCAAAGCCTTGAATGCTTTCCCAAAGTTATCCATTGTGTACTTCCTAGATATGAAATAGCAATTTTACAGGGTAGCAAAATGGTATTTAATGGTGGCTGACAGGATAGTGTTTAAAGACAATATGTATTGGATACTTAAAATTTTCTATTATCCAACTGTTGACACAGATCACTGAATTTAAGTTGTACTGAGATTGCAGAAGATCTGGCGGCCTTAATAGCCCAAGCTATGCAGCATGTCTATTTAGTCCTGGGACCTTTCTGTGCCTTTTGCTTTCTAAGCATGTGCAGAAGAAAATAAAACAATTTTGGTTTCTACCTCCACATCTACTTGCATTAAAAAAATGAGAGGGACATTTTCAGGTTGCTTCTTGAAGCCTGGAGCACACCAGTTTTATGTGGTTCGTTGACATTATTTGTTTTTATTTTTTTTATGTTTTCCCTCTTCGATTATACTTCGGGGCCCAAGGTTTTGCTATATTGTAACTGAAATTTTGAGGCTAAATTTGGTAAGCGTACATCCAAATAGGATGATCTGTTTCATACCCATATCATTTGGTGTTGAATTTTATTTTAAATTGATCACTGAATTTTAGGAATATGCAATGTCTTCCTAATAGGTCCTTGGATAAAATACATTGTTCAGTTAGATAAGTAAATGAAATTGGCTGTGTTACTGAGCGTGACTCACTTAAAATCTCATTTGGAACAATTTCTCTGTCCACCCTTTGTTAACTGTATATCCTGTTGGTTTGTAGTACGGAAACTTGCACGAGAGTTAAAACATGGAGATCTGGATTTAGGGTAACAGCCCTCTCCTCAGTACAAACATTGTGGATCTCTTTCCTTTCTGTTTTTCCTTTGATCCGTTTTTGGTTTTACTTTCATCCTTTGCTGTAGGTTTCTTAGTGGCTTGTTTATTTTTTCTTAGAAAAGTCTGAGCATGAGTTAAAGTACGAGGAATTTTGGAATGCTTCGGTGGATATGATATTATATACAAAATCCATATGGGTTGTCTGAATAAGAAGCCCTTTATGATAAGCCTAGATTTACATATTTGCTTACATTTCTCCACCATCACTTTGTGAGGATGCCTCCGGTACACAGCGTAAGCTTCCCATCGTCATGCATCCATCTGCTCGTTGGAACACTTTCTGCTTACTTCTCTGCTCCTGCCACTCATAATTCTTCAGTTACAACCTCACTGTGGAATGGGAAGTGGTAATATGTTACTGAACACTGTACAAAGCTCTGGAAACAATGGGATGAAAAAGAAGCAAAGCCATCATTGTTTTCTTCATCCTTATGTCCTTTGTACATACTTCCTGTGTAGAGAGAATTATTTTATAACACAAATAGTCGTGATTTTTTTTTTCCTGCAATAATTTTTAAACAGTACTACTTGATTTCAGTTTTTATTGATCAACCAAACGTTTGTGGATCAGTATAGAAAATAGACAGGACAAAGTGATGTAATTTACCAAGTATGAACATATCACATTTTAGGGATTAGTTCTATGTTCTTTGAAAGTAATCTCAGGCAAAAAAAAGAAAAAAAGAAAAAGAAAAAAGAAAAAAAGAAAAAGAAAGTTTATTGCTAAAACCTTTAATTTAAATTCATCCTGTAGATTAAGTTAGATTGATTTATCTGTCCCATCTGCTCAAAATTCATATGGATGAGGACTTATTATTTTGTATTTAAATTCTGATTTTGCAGATTGAATAGAAGGGCTAGAAAAGGCTGGAAGGGGAGGTACTGGGGATGTAGTGTGGTGGTGGTGGGGGGTGAGGTGGGGCACATTTTTATGTCACTGCCTCATCAGAGTCTGGTTCTTTTCATCCTGGCATTTCTGGTTTTCACAGATATATTGGACATAGTTGCCTTATGATTTTTAAGGGTATGTGGCTTTCTCGATAATGGAAATCATTTATTTATTCAAGTGCTTTGAAAAACTGTTGATTAGTGTTGATGTTTAATGTCTACTTTTGAAATTTGGCTCTTTGTTTCTTTGCTCTGTGTTCATCCTTTCCTGCCTCCCTAGCTCCCAATTTGGATTAAAATTTAAACAGCTTAGGCCTAGAAGACATTAGACATTTACACAATTGTAGATTTATTGCCTTTGAATTTTTAAAAATGAACTTTAAAGGTTTCCTTTACATTTTAAAGTTTCTAAGTAGTGCCCCTCCATGCCTGTGCAGACTGACAATTACATTGGGGGAAGGGAGGGCAGAAGAGTTACACTCATCAAAACATTTTCTGAAGAGATCTATCTTGTTTCCCTCTGTGACCTGTTTTAATGAAGATATTTCCACCTCAAAGGATGAGCTCAAGAATACCATGTATTCTCATTATTAGACGAATGGGTGCAGCTTTGATGTTCTCAGTGCCCTTGCTTGAATGTGAGTGTTACAACATGGCACATTTTCAAGGAATCATAGGGAATTGACCCATTTTATGTAACATTTACAGACTGATGAGCATTTAGAGCTAGAAGGAACATCATTTAGATCCAGCCACTTTTTTTTTTTTAACAGTGGAAGAAACTGAAGCCCAGAGAGATTAAATAATTTTATTCAACAAACATTAATTGAGCGTGCACCATATGTCAAATTCAATACTAGGTGCTGGGGGCAAGAGAGATAAATAAGTTTAGGTTCCTGTTGGAGATAAATGCATAGTTATCAGATCATGCAGTTTATATAATTAGCAGGTCAGGAAATAGAATATTTATGAATCACTCATAATCAAATCTTTTGATGACAAAAATTATGTCAACCTTCTGTACCTCCCCTCTACCTTTGATTTATTAAGCCTTTCAACAACACTGAGTTTCACTTACTTGCTTTTAGAACAAACTCCAGTGTCTTCCCTTGGCTTCAATATATCTTTTGTCTACCACTGTCTTGGAAGATTAGTGTACACCAGTCACCTACATTTTATCAACTGTTCAACCCACAAAAACTTGTTCAAAACAGCTTTTGCTAAAGTTATTGCCAACTCTAGTGGGCAGATTTTAGTCCTTACTGTGACTGTGTTGACTGTGTTGACTCTGCTGTCATATCTCCAAGTTAAAACTGGATCGCTGGTGTCCTTATTCTCCAGCCTTTTTTTCCTTTTTCCTTTCCCTTAGTGTTTCAGCTGCCCACTTCTTCCCCAAATGGCCCATACTTTTGCATATCTTTGCAGCAATTTGTCATCCTTCAAGACTTAGCTAAAATATCATCTCCTCATGAAGTATATCTGACCTTTTCAAGATTTTAGGCACTTCCATCTCTCTGCTTTTTTTATAGCACCTTTTATATATTTCCCAGTCCTGTAATTTTGGTCTGTATATCCAGCTTCTTCTTTGAATTTTTCTCTTTTGAGAACAGGAACAATGTTCTCCAGCAACTGGCCCATAATGCTGTTTTTTTTTTAAAGCTAGTTTAACCCAGAATGACTTCTCACTAGCTCAGACCACTTCTCTCCCAGCAGCTTATTCCTTTGTTTTTCTCTCGAGCTCTCTACTGAGTTCTGTGAGCGAGGCTAGTGTGTTGCTGCCAAGAAGCAGTCCATGGTGGTTCACTGCTAAAGGTAGATTTACAGTTTTGTCAATTGTCAGTATATCAATTCATTTAAGAAGCTTAAACATAACCCTTCGTTACACTCAAATCGATTGGCAAACCCTTTTTTAAAATTCATAAATTATACATGTATAAACTTGAGCTCATTCCTGTCTGATTAAATCTTAGTTCATAACCAGGATGAGACAAATAATCGAAGTATTTTTTACAGCTAAATTAAAGAGATTTTCTAGTTCTCAAAATGGTAGTGAAAATCCAACAAAATGGTATTTTTTCCATTCTTAAGTATAACCTAATCATTGTGGCTTAGGTGTGCTGGGCAGCACCCCATCCTGCAAAAGGCAGTTTCTGCCTTTAAGAAAATGTGTGCTACCAAAAAAAAAAAAAAAAAAAAAAAAATGGGGGGGGCAGTGGCATGCAGGTTGGTTTTCTTTAATGCCTTGTTATGTGTTCGTGATAGTTCTTTTGTTATCAAGCTGATCTGTTTACCAAGCTAGAATGTTTTTCTTTTGTTCTACTGTCTCATTTGGGCTGCTGACCCTTCATCCTTTGCTACATACTTGTCCTTGATTAAAATTAGATCAATAAAGCTAGAGCAAGGTAAAAAGGAGAATTTCCTTATTAGTATAAATGACCATGTATTACAATTAAACCTTTCAGAAGGAAATATTAGGTGGTTTTTGTTTGTTTTCTTTTTACTTAACAGCTTTTCCTTTTATCTTTTGATTAGTAGTGATTAAAAACCATATGGGCTGTACCTTATTTTGTGTAAGCATGAAGGTAACAATGTGGATTTTTAAGCTAGTATTTCTGAACTTTTTGTTTATTTTCCCCCTGGTAACCTCTTTGCCTTGGGCTGTGTTCAAATCTGTAAGATTTATTAGGTGAACATTCTGTAGCTAAGTGGCAAGATGTTCTGGTTTCTCATTAGCAGTGACCCTGGATAGTTTTCTTGTGTTCAGCAACATTTTAGGAGTCACCCAGCACTCTTGTCATCTAGCGGTGAGGCTGAGCTGGGGTTCTGGGTGAGGTCACCTTGTGCACATCTCCCCAGGGGGCTGCTTTGTAGAGAATGCTCAGACCAACTTTGATTTCCATTTTCTTTCTTCATAGAAACTGTACTTTTCTAGGACAAAGAGCTTAGTGCTTGGATGAATGAAAATGACGTTTCTTTCCCTGCACGAGCTATCATGGGACATCATAGGATCCTTATGCACCTTGTAATAGAATTCAGTGGCAATGGATTTTGGAATCAGTTATGTTACAGTTCAGCCTTTGCCCGTGCCATTTTCTGTTGGTGTGACCTAGGGTCTAAACCACACTGAGCCTCTTTATCTTCATCTGTAAACATATAAGATTTACTTACTTTGTTGATTTGTTTTGAGGATTAAATAAGTACAGTGGGATTAACAAGGTAATATGCCTTTTTAACTTCAAACAGCTTCCAAACATCTATAGCATGTAAGAAGCTTATATACTGACTTGGGTCCCATGTGCCATGAGAGAAGAAAGGATATTTGATTAGAAAGCTCAGAGAACAGTTTACTGAAGGGGCGGGTGGCATTAGACCTTGGCCTTAGAGAACAATTGGCAAAGCCTTTAGCACTGAGCGAGTAGTCACATCCAGGCATAGGAAATGATGTGAAAAGAGAAGATTCAGTCATGGGTCTTTTTGAGGAAGGAAACGGTTTGGAACATAGTTGTTGAGACCAGAACTGAGCTAGCATGTTTGATTATATCTAAATACCTATTGAACCAGAGATTGGGGTTTATATATGAAAATTCTCATGTTAGCTTGTATTTTGAATTTAATGGCTTCCTGATGCATCACCCAGATTAAGGAAATCAATATTATCTTGAACAAGCTCCCCTTTTTTTCTTGTGGTAAACACAAAAAAATTTACAGTCTTAACCATTTCTAACTGTTAAGTGTATTCACAGTGTTTGCAGACAGATCTCCAGAACTTTTTTATCTTGCAGACTGAAGCTCTATACCCTTTAATCATCTCCCTTACCCCCGCAAGTCTCAGATAACCATTGAGCTCCAATTTTGTTTTGTTGTTTTTTGTTTTTTTTTTTTACCACTGACTTAAGAGAAGTTTCCAGGCTCCATTTAGTAACATTGCGTGATAAGATATGTGGTAGCAAATCTGGTATTATTTTTCTCATTTTTTCCATCTTGCTATGGGAGAAAAATGTAATTTTGTTGATGTTCTAGGCCTGTAAGCTTGGCCATCCCTACTAACCCTCATTTTTTTTACATCTCACTTTATTTACCTCTCTCTTTATGCAATATAGTAACCATCTTGACACATTTTAGGTTTTACTTTTCCATCCTTACCATGATCCCAGCTTAAGAAATCATGAATGTAGCCTCCCTTTAGTCGGGCTTTAAGATCACAAAATGATTTTCTCCTCGCAAGAACGTTCAACAATGTATCAGGTAGAAACAACGTAGAGTATGTTGTTCTCTTATTGTTTTACTTTATGTTTTGTAGACTTCATGGATTAGACACATATTGATTTAAAAGCCTTCTGTTTACTCTAGTGTGGTTTTTGTGTTACCAGTTGTTAAATTTTTCTTGCATTTCACCCCATCACCTGTTTTAACTCTTCCTGTGCACTCCTTCCATTTTTCTTGGGTCTTTCCTGTATACTTTTATATTGTAGCCGGTCCTGCTATTTGAGGACTGACCAGGTAGACAGTCTGGAACAGGTAGCGGGCAGTATTCTCTGAGAAGAATGTTGAGTGTCAAGAAAGTTGGATTATCTGATGGTTGCACATTTCTTTGCCTATTTATATAGACAGGGTGCTCTGGCCACTGTGTCAAGAGAAAGGATCCATACCAGTTATTTAAACAGACAACTTAATATAAGGAATTATTAATCAGAGATGAGAATACTGAAGAGCCCCCAAGAGAACTGAGCCGTCGGGATCTCATGGAAGTTTTAACAATCATCTGACTCAGTGAGGGAGCAAATAGGAGGGTGGCCATGTTGGAAGGAGGACTCAGACCTCTGCTGAGCTGATGCGTGGAACTCTAAGCTTGGAGGAGTAATTTCATTGAGCTGGGACGCAGCCCTCCCAGGAGGCGCTGCCAGGTGCTGGGTTCTGGTGAGCCTGAGGAGGTGTGACGAAACTTGTCCTGGGAGTCCTGGGAAAATTGTGAGCAAGAATCGGTTGCTGTTAGTGGATCCCACTGCCACTGCTGGGAGGAAGCAGTGTTGCCGTGGAGAAGATGACAGGACTAGGAAAGGGTTTGTCCATTCTCCCTGTAACATCCCTGATTGGCAGAGCCTAACAGGGAACCAGCTGGCCAAGCAGAAACGTGACTGGCACTTTTCCCATGCCAGCATTGCCTACTGGAGTTTAAAGGAGGTTAGATTTGAAAGCGAGTGACATTAGCTTCATAATTGGCACAAATACTAAGTCCAAATTACTTAATCTCGATGAGCTTCCCAGGAGCTGGTGGCTTTGGAGGGCACGCATTACGTGTTGAAATTAATTGAACTCTTCAGGTCTGTGGGGGGCTGTGTTTCCAACTGGATGTGAGTGAAAAGACAGTGGGCAGTCTGTCACTTCTTGCTACCTCAGTGGTACTGAAGGCAGATGATAGAAAGAAGCATAGGCTTTAGCGCCAGACAGATTTTTTTTTTTTTTGGCTCTGACATGTTATCTTGGGCATGCTTTTAGTCTGGGAACCAAACTTCTCTGCTATAGAATAACCCTGGTACATTCTTGAGTGTGTTTATTTCATACTCAGTTTCAGGTTGGGGGAAGGGACAGTCTCTTTCCTGGAGCGACCTCCAGCAGGTCTGGCTTTAGGTCTATCAAGGTCCTTTCCAACGGCAAGGCAAGGCATATTGTGTACATGTAATGAACTCACCTTGCCAACTGGGTGCTGGTTCTGAATGTCTGTGCTATTCTTAGTTTTAGTAACTTCTTGCCGTATTTCTCCATGGTAGCTATGGGTGATAAGTGTTGTAGTTTTCTGATTGATGACAGCATAGAATATACAGTAAAAGGAAGTCATCTCTGTTGTGTAGGGTTAGAATGATACCTGTCCTGAAAAGGAACAGACCTCGTTTTACTGAATATTTAAACACAGGCTGAGAGTACTTTGAATTTGCTGGATAAAATATGTGACACTAGATCTGGCAGCCTGATTTAGACCGTGGAGTGATGCAACTGGCAAGGCAGAAACTGGGTGTCTAAAGGGAGACCTTCCTGCCATGCACTTACATAATTCAGCCTCCGTTTTGGAAATGCACCGCAATTTATTGCACAAATTTGACTGGAAATCTGGCTCAGTTGAAGTTCCTCTGGCACCAGCTAAATAATGGTGTCATATCCAGCATCATTTTCCCTTCTGTGTTGTTCCAGGAAGAAACCTTAATAATAATTATTATTTTTTAATATGGTGAAGAAGAGAAGGCATTCACAAAGAAGCATTTCTCTAACGAAATGATATTATCTTCTGAATGGGTTCACCCGATCCTGCTGTGTGTTACAGAGAAAATTGGTTTCCTATTGTAAAAGATTTATTTTCTTTTCCTCCTGTTCCTTCCTCCTCTTCTAGAACTGTGGGAGGGCCTGTGGCACATCACCCTGCTGGATGGGTTTCATCTGGCTTGTAGCCTGTACTTTAAGTAACGGGCTTGTCTCTTCTGAGGGCAGTGGCTCTCCATTTTTAGCCCAGGGATGAAGGGTACGGAATGTGGGAGAAGATTTCTCCATTACTAGAAAACATGATTTAGGGCCAACTGGTTAATTATGAGCTTCCAGTGGAAAGGAAAGAAGTTGTAGAGGCCAGAGCTAGTCGTGATATACCAGTCCCTGCCGGTTTCCATTTCTTTGCAGACCTCCAGGCCCGCTTTTGTCCTTGAAGATTCTTCCTCCCTGCTCCCTCTTTTTTTCTTCCATGTTTAAACTCCGGTTTCTTATTAGTAGATTTTTTGTATGTCCTTTCCAGTGAAGGGGTTTCTCATGCTAACATTGATTCATGGTTGTAATCGATCTTCAGAACTATTAGCTCGGTAGGAAGAGGCCCTACTAAAAGGACACAGATTATTTTTTATTTATTCTCAGCTCCCATTTCTTCATTTGAGCAGCATGTGAAGAATGTGTCATTCAGCAAACCTTCACACCTGTTACTGCTGTTGCAGATTAGCCCTTCCAGAACAAAGGAAAGTTTCTGTAGTCTTTCACTGCCCTTTTCTTCTGTTCTTTCATCTTAACCCCGAGAAATATCACCCCAGCAACTGCCGTTGTTTAGGCTTAGTTTAATCTCAAATTCTTGAGTGTTTGGGGGGAAGCTGGTACTTTTAATTGCACATTAGAAAATTACCCACTTTTATATTTTAGGTTACCATTATTTATTTTAGTGTTGAACTGTCACACGTGATATTTTTTTGAATTAGTTCAGCTGTACTTGAACTCTGACTGGTAATATATGTGCTGTGTAAGGATTTTTGGTTACTATTAGCTAGTGAAAGATTGAGGGTATATTTTTCTGAAGACTATAAGTAATAGAATTTATTATGTCACATTTGTTGAGAGTATAGAAGATTGCTTTATAGTCTTAACCAGGTCAAAGAGAACACACTGATTATTCGGATTTTGTAAATTTGGGTATTTTTTTCCTAATATTACAGTGAAACTACCAAGAATACTACTTTTGCATCACTGTTTACAAAGAACCTAGATTTTACAGCTGTACAGTGATCTTTTAATCATTTTTCAGTCATATGCTTTGTTTATTATAGAGTCACGTCTGGTAATAGTAGCCAAAGGTAGCCTCCTTAGAAATAGTTCACATTCAACTAGTGCTATATCAGTGTGACATTTATTATGAATTTGCTAACAATGATATGAGCCTACGATTATATTCCCTCTCCCCACCTTTGTTTTGATTCACTTCATATTTACTAACCAGTTCCATTTATTTCCTCAATCACAATAAGTGTAGTTTGAGTATTAAAAAATCTTTCAGATAGGCCTTTTTGTATTCCTCATTTTTTTTTCTCTCAGTTCAGTGGTATTTCCTAGGAATATGGCGCTATGCTATTTCCTTTCTAAGTATTATAAAGATCTTTTTTTCTCTCAGATCTTCTCTCATGTGGTCTGGTAGGAAAGATAAGACCTATATGAAGTAATTAAATTACGGAAATACAAGGAAGAAAGTGATTAGTGCTGTAACTTTGGCTTATGTCTTCTGTCTCTTGACATTTTAGCTCTTGTTAACATCCATGTTAGATGTTGTAAAACTTAACTCAGATAAGTAGCTTTGCTTCTCAGTAACACATTGTAGTTGGTTTTCCCATGGTGTATGTGTTACCTTGAATATGAACTTAGAGTCGCCTTAATTTGTACCAATATATTTAGCCCTTTTCTGATTTTTATAGGGTTTTGAAATAGTTTCATCTGGTTTTTGCAGCAAAGTCATGTATAATGCCAGATAATTCCTAAATTGCTAATTCTTAGGAGAAAACCGAGGCAAGGCAGGAGCCAGGGCCTGCCAGTGACCGGTCGCTGTTCAGAGCCCAGGCCTGGAACACTTGTGAGACTTCCCTTTCTTCAGCCTGGATGTCTGTGAGGGGTAGTGTTGTTCTTTTATTCTACTCTTCTGCCTATGCCATGGAAGTATCTGCAGCTAAGAGAAGGGACCCCATTTAACTTGCTACTTGGATAATGATTTTAGAGCCCTAGAGCCTTTAAAGTATTTAGTCTTTAAATCTTTAAGTTTTAGCAGGGTCTTGGGTTGGGGAGAAGACCTAATGTTTGGACTCCTTTTCTCCCCTTTTCTATTCCCCCATCTTTACTGCATCTGAGCAATAAATGGCAAATACTTCTGAAAGTGCTCTTGGTTGGCTAATGTAACTTGGTTGGCTAATGAATCTTTCAGAGACATTTTCGCCCCTTACATGATCGTCTTGAAAATGGTACTTTAATTTGGGATGTGCAAGTGCCTCTAGAACATAATCATATGCTGTGCACTGCAGGTGACAAGTGAGTCCCTTTAAGGACCTGAAGCTGCCCAAATTGGCTTTGCTCCTTTTTCCTTGGGATACTGTGAAACTCCTCTGCCTGGTGTTTTCCAGGAGACCTTCCTAAGCAGGGCTGTTATTTGGTCTTGCCACTTCCTCCTTTTTCCTGCTGTCACCATGGCTAATCTAGGTCTAGAGTGCTAGGTGTCGTGGGTGGGAGAGAGGATATGCCTCCTCCTGCTGTCCCCTTTTCGGGGGCAGGTCAGCTGTCTCTCTTGATTCTGAGAGTCTGCATTCAGTCCTCTGTAGTTGGATTTGAGGAACATTTGGAAGTCTTGTTTTGCCACCGTTTCTTGAATGTTTCAAGTTTTCTTACCTGTATGGAAGTTCAAGGAGTGTTTTGAATCACCTCCAGGTACATAAACAAAGGTAAACTTGGATTTCCGAGTTGTTACTTAATCATTTATTTTTATTTAACCATTTTGACATTAATTGAGCTGCTCATTGTTGCTTTCTGTTTTTAAACTTTGGAATTTTGTTTGTTTATTTCTGTTGGTTTAAGCGGGATCAGGTTCTGAAATGGTGCTCAGAAGCATTTCTCAAAGTGTGGCCCCTGTCCTCCTTGCTACTTATTAAAAATACAGAATTGTGGGAATCACACCAGACATCCTGATCAGAGTATCAGGTGTGTGCCTGGCAGTCTGCATGTTTATGAGCTCCCAGGTGATTCTCAGGCACACTAAAACTTGACAGACACTGACAGGTCTTTCAGCAGCAAGAAGCCAAAAATGTACATTGTCTGGCTCTACCAGCAATGACCCTAGGCCTCTGGAATAGGCTGGGGTCAAAATCCTAGCTGGACCGTCATTTGTCACACGACTTGAAGCCTGTCACTTAACCTTAAAGCCTCACTTTCCTTGCTGTAGAATGGGGATCTACAGCCATTCAGGTAAGATTTCTGTGTGCGTTGAGCCTAGCTCGAGAGGGTTGATTTTGCAGGAAAGGAATCTTTTCCTAGCCTCACAGGGTCTCTGTCTGGGTCTGAAAAGTAAACGGACAAAGACAACTGATCAGGGGAAAAGCATACACATGTATTTCATGTAAGTTTTATGTGATACGGGAGCCTGCATAAGGAAATCGAGACTTGAAACGGTCGTATTTTTTGCTAGGTCTGATGAAGAGTGAGTGGGCAGTTGTGTAGAGCTAAGATAGGTCAGAGAATGAAGAAAGTGTCGTAAACTGGGGGAAGCTTAGTGAGGCCTGTCAATTGGGATTCTTCGTGGTGCCCCTTTTTCTTTGGAAATAAGGATGGTTTTTTCCTCTGGGTATAGGGAAAGAACTTCTTACATGAGGTTTGTTTGACCTGTTGCAGGGGAGCCGGGGAAGAGGAAGGTCAAAATGACCTTCCTGCTTGTGTTCCCTAAAAGTCCTTCAGCTGAACCCTACCATTAACGATAGCAGTTAGTATTATACCTTAAATTCCAGTGGTTTTCACATATGTTATTAGATCCCTAAAATGGGATCCGTAGGTTCAAATAGGGTTGTCAGAAAAATTGAGAAATTTGGATATGCATGAAGCCAGTCAACACCTGCAGGGTGTGGCCCTTACAGTCATGAGGTCAAAGTCCAGCCCCCTTCCATTCTCACGTTTCAATCTATTTTTACATTTTCTTTTTTAGTTTGATTTCAGTTTTTATTTTTACCATTTCTTCTTTGCTTCCTGGAGACATATATGAACCATATTGCATTGTTGTGAATTTGGGACTTAACCAGATCATGTCTCCATAATAGATCCTATTGACGTTTAAGAGGTTTTCTGTTGTTGGGAGAATGAAATAGAGCTAATTGGGAAATAAGCAACTCCTGGGAACGTGTTTGGATATATGAATCCTCCGTGTTTAGTCCTTTAGGTTTAGTGGTGCAAAGTGTTTTTCATTTGGCCAAGGTGGTTACAATTTTGAATCTCTTCCCAGTTGCTGACTGTGGCTTCTCATGGGCGAACTACCTTCATAAAAATGTGCTACTGTATGTGTTAAGGATTATAAAATAGTGGATACCTGTGAGGATTCTGTCTCCTGGCTGCCAGGGAATTGAAAGGTCCTTGATTGTAAATATGCCCAGGACATGTAGTAATGTTCCTATTTTTAAGTCTATAATTCAAATGGAAACTGCAGCCTTTGTTTATTAACATGGCATATGTGGCAGGGCGGTTGGGGCTGGCCCATTATTTATAGTTTGATATTTTACCCATTTTAATCTGGTCATTTCTGTTCTTATTTCAGTTCAACAGTCAGTTTTAAGATCTTCATAGAGTATAATCCTGCTTGGCTACTTTCATATGTTACAGTTAAACTCTCCTTTTGAAAACAAAACTCAAACTTGTTTTTTGACCCTGGTTATTTGAGAGAATGTTTGTAGATAAATTATTCCCTTCTGCTTAATGGAAACATACATCTGTGAAAGAATATCTTTTTAAAATTCTTTTGAATAAAAAATTAATATATTTCTTATGAGCAAAAGAATGACAAGTTATTCTGCTGCTGAGAGTAATAAAGTATTTAAAAATTTTAAAGGTTGCCCTGACAAGGTTTGGGGTTTTCCCTAAACATTTTTTGGCTTAAAAAAAAAATCCAATGTTATGCAATAATATAACAAATATTCTCTTTTCAGCCTTGATATTATGCCATATATTGCGTCAGATCCTCTTCTTTCAAAGAGATAAAACCTTACAGATAAAGTTGAAAGTCCATGTGTCCTCATCTTCAACCCCATTTCTTTCTTCCTCTCCTGAATTTTCACTGCCCATCCTGCATCTGGAACCATTATCTCTCATTCTATATTCTATGGCTTTGTTATTCTTTTGCTGCTATAGGGCACTGTGAAAAATGTTGCTTACATCTGTTTTCAGTCTGTATTTAAATAGGCTTTTACTATGCCATTCTACAACTTATTTTTCTGCTCAGTATTGTTTTCAGGTTTGTTCACTTGTTGTGTTGCTCTAATTCAGCTTCACTGCTCTGAAGTATTCTACTCTGCAACTGTGCCATAAAAAGTGTTAACATCCACATTGTTCGACTTGTCTCCCACGTGTGAGTCTTTTCTAGGGTATAAATCTACCCGTAAGTAGAAATTTCCTAGTTAAAGGGATGCAGAGATTCTAAACTTTCACCAAATGATGCCAAGTAGGTCCATGTCAAGGTGCCACTGTGGGCGAACTATTTTATACCCTCCTCAGTGGTTAAAGTATATTTCTATTCCCCCACATTCTTCTCATCTTTAAAAATGTTGCCAGTAGACATCCTATAGTATCTCAATTTACATTTCCTTAATTATTAATAAAGTTATGCTTTTTTCATACACTCAACATCCACTTGGAGCTCTTTTGTGAAATACTAGTTCATACCTTTTACCAATTTTTTCTAGTTCTTCCTTTCTTTACTGAGTAAATCAAAGGAATCAGAAGGGAACCTCCAGTGGCTCTAACCACCCAACAGCATCTGCATCCACACACCTGAAGATGGACAGTTGGTGTTCCTGTGTAAAGCCACCTCCTCCTTGCCGACCTCAGGTCACCGCTTTAGCAGTTCTCTCCTCTGTCCTACATTATCTCTGTTATTGCTCCCATCTAAATAAGAAACAAAAGCACCTTCTCTTCACCCTGCTTCCTTTGCCAGCTGCCATACAACCTCTTTGTACTCCTTCGTGGCACCATCTTCAAAAGTATTGCTTGTTCTTGCTTTCTCCAGTTCTTCTCTTCCCATTCCAATTTCTAGTTTCAGTCAGGCTTTTGCTCCTACTGCTCACCAAAATTATTCTCGTCAGATTACTGATGACTCACATTTAGCTTAACCCAACATGCAGATCTTAGTCCTCATCTCACTTGCCTTGCCTCAGTTGACATTGGTCATGCCCCCTTCTCAATTCACTTTCTTTCCTTGGCTTCTAGGACGTGACACTCTGATAGTTTCCTCCTATTCAGCTCACTGATTGCTCCTTCTCAGTCTACTTTTACAGATTTCTTATTCTTTATCTCCTAATGTTATTATCCCTCAAGACTCAGTCTTAAGTCCTTTTCAATCTCTTCACATATCTCCTTATTTACCAACCACTTCCACATGTGTATATCACTGACCCACTCAGGCTTTTCTTTCAAATACCACACTTGTATATCCACCTGCCTACTCAGCATCCCCACTTGGAAATTTAGCTGTTTCCATAACTGCACTCCTAATCTTACACCACTTTCTGTAGTCTGTCTGTGGTCTTCCCATCTCTCATTTGATAACCCTACCTATATTTCCATTTGCTCAGAAAATAAACCTTAGAGTCATCCTCAACTCCTCCCTTCCTTTATACCTTACATTCTCCTTTCAAAATGTATCCAGATTCTGATGTTTTATTTCCCTCAGTGCTACCCCTTTGATATAATCTACCATCATTTCCTTCTTAGATTGTTATCTTAATCTCATAATCAGTCTCCCTTTGTTCTACTTTTTTGTTGCTGTAGTGTCAATTCTCAACATGGTAGACCAAGTAATTCTTACTAATATTAAAGTCAAATCTGTGTCTTTGTGTTCTACTGCCGTCCCCCTATACACACTGCTGTAGCCACAGTGGTGTCTTTGCTGTTCTTTGAACTAACCAGTCAGTCATGCTCCTAACTCAAGGCCTTCACATCGGCTGTTCTCTCAGCCTTTCTCCAGATGATTACATCTCATACTTTCTTTGAGACTGCTAAAATGTAATGTGATCAAGGTAGGCTGCACTGAGACTGTTACAAGTGTGGCCCTGTACCCCTGTTTCTTGTCATTCTGCTCTGTCACTTCTTTATTCATTTCACTTATCAGCTAAGAGACTGTGCTGTGTTCTGTCACTTTGTTCATGGTGTCTTTTCAGCAAAGAACTTTTTAAATTTTAGTGGAGCCACATTTATCAATCTCTCTTTTTTTTCATAGTTTGTGTTTATTCAGCCTTGTTTAAGGAACCTTGCAGTAGCCAAGGTCATTAAATCATTTGGATACGGTTTTTTGCTACAGCATGGGCTATATAAAATTAGGCCTGAAAAAGAGTTGACAATAAGGCCTCTATTGGAGGTCTTTTCTATTCTTTCCAAGTGAGCATTGACCAAGACCTCATTTTGGCACCCAGCCAAAAATATCTTTTTATAAAAATGCCAGGCTTGTCTTTAGTTGCTGAGATGTGGCTGGTGCCCAACCCCCAAAACCTTGAGAACTACCAGTGACTGAAGTTATGTCTGATGTGAGTCATTGCAGGCCTTACATACATCATTTCTCAGGATATGCAGAGATTACAGCACATATTGGTGTGTGTGTTATCTGCTCACCAGATAAAGCAAGCGTTCTTTCCTATTTTTATTTTTAAAAAATATTTTCATGTAAATTAGAATCTAAACTAGACAGTCCTTTTTAACAGGCTAAGATTTAGCTAAGTCCTGTTTTCTCAGAATACATTCCATACTTCAATTGCCTCTTAGAGATTTCAAAGGCTTTTATGTACCTGGTAATTTGAAGGAATTGCTTTTATTTTGTAGTTTCTTAGGGACTTCTAATATCTCTCGTAAGATGTTTGCAGATGTCAATAGCTACCAGTTCTGACGGGCTAGAGTAACGAGATCATTCTGTTTTCACTTGTAATATCTTATTTTCTGCTTGTGCTGTTCATTCTTTCCTAGCTTCACGAGAGACATATAATCGGACTCTGGTATTGCAGTATTTTTTATTTGGATGTTTGTTGGTATACTATTTATTTTTTTTCATTCTTTTGGGGTTATTTTGGGTTGGCCCAGTCCTGACAGGTGTCTTAAGGAAAGGATCCTTGTTCTGACAGCCATTTTTACACTTTTAGTTGTACCTCATTCCATGATCTGCATTTAAATGTTGGAACTGCATTTCTTACCTTTCATTTGTTGTTTTAGAATTTCAGTCACATGACAGTCCTTATACTGTTGGTGTTTCAGAATATAGGATAAGGTTCTGACATTCAGACTCTATGGCAAATCATAATGTTGTGTAAGATAAACACTGATATTTTGTTCAATTCATTTTAAAAATGTTGTCCACTTAGGCTTGTGTAATCACACAGCTACTCTCTAAATAGATTGTCCTCTGTTACTTGGTGACTATGAATACATTGGCACTTTTTTATTACCAACGGCCGAGTCTGATCATTGATTTGTGTTTATTAACAGTCCTGTTTATTACTGGAACCTAATATCTTCTGTCTAGCAAGTATTCTTTATCATTGAATATCATACATTCTGTTTTACGGCTAATATATTATACTTGGCTCCTTAAAGAGTTACCCACTATTTTCATTTGGCTGCCTGGAACTTTATAAAATGCCCATAATCCCGGACCATCTGCCCCTGTGTTACCCAGCACTCCCTCTAGCCCGGCAATGCTAATCTGTCCCATTGTCCTTGTTATTTCCTATAAGAAAACCTTAGTGTTAGAGATTTTTATATTTAGGGCCATACTTATTTGACTAAGTGATCATGACACCCGAGGACCTTGATCAGAGCTTGGCCTTCCCATGTCCCTGTTCAAATTATGTGTGTTCCCACACATCATCTGGGAAAAGGAATAGAGTGACTCACCTTCATTTCTAAAGGGACCTCACTTCCTAGAAGGGCAGTGGAATGATGACCCTGCCTTTTTTTTTTTAACGAGAGGAAGTAGAAGACAGTTGGATTACTAATATAAAGCTCAAACTCAAAGAATTATCTGCATTCTGATAAGACATTTTCTTGGTGTTATCAATGAATTGAAGAGTTTCATTGATATGTTCTGAACACAGAGGCTTAGTGACGGTCCAGGAGAAAACATTAACTCCGATTCCCTTGACCTCAGTATTTTCGTTAGGATTGAATATGGGGTATTAATACTGAGAAAGGTTCTTATTTGGGAGTAGTTAGCAGTTTAAGAAAACAAATAAATACTTATTTGAATATAGAATGATTTTATAGAGATACCTCATTCTGTCAGATGTGTAACAGATGGCAAGGCTAGGTGGGCTAACCACACAGCACTGGGGGAGCAACTGCGTGCATCTAAATTACGTGTTAGTCCTTGATTTTTGTTCTTTGTGAAGTTTTTTCAAATATTACCTGGGTCCTGGAGATTCCCAAATCTGTACCTGTAGTCCTATTCTTCTAGCATACTTTGTGTATCTTTGTGTATCATTCTGCATATTTCTTTTGTAGTTAGTTCATCCAACTATTTATTGAGTACGCCTATGAGGGAGGTACTGTACTGGGCTCTGGGGTCACAGAGAATTCAGAAATGGATAGAATCTCTGTCCTCATGGAACTTAGGAACTAGTGGGAGAGAGACAGTACAGTAATCATACCAACTGATCTAGCCAGCATCTCCCTATATCTTGTACACATGCTCTAATCCTCCACACTTTCATTTAAAGGCAAACTTCTCTAGACTTTGTATGCCTGTCATCATGACTTAGAATATTAGATTCCTCTTTTATCCCCTCTATCCATTTCAGAGTCAATTCCTGTTAATTCATTTCTTAAGACTGGTGCTCCTGTCTCTTAAATTCCTATCCATTCCTGGTTTTATCACCTTATCTAGAGCCTCTTTCATATTCTCAAAGTTACATTGCTTAGAGCAGTAACCTATTTTTGGAGAAGCCTTGGGCCCTTGAGATAATGAAGGAATTGTGTGTGTTTATATTTGTGTGTGTATGTTGAAATACTATTTATTTCTGCCTCTCCCTTTCTTTGTTCCATTTTTTTTTACTCTGATTTTCTTCCTAGGTTTTTTCTATTCTGCAAACTCACATAAGTCGCGCCTTTTCAATGAAACCTTTCCTGATTGCTTCTTTCCACTTTCCTGAACTCTTTAGCACTTACTTAGCCCCTAGTTTATATCACACAATTTAGCACTATTCAAACTGCTTTGTGGTGCTATTTCACGTCTGTAGACTTTCTTCTATTACTCTTAGATTACAAGAATTTCCAATTCATGATTATAACATATTTACAGAGTGCTTTGTATGGGGCTAATAGTAGGTGCTTAAGGCTTACACAAATAGTAGAATAGATTTATAGTTTATAATATTTGAAGCACCCTAATACTTACTGAGTTTCTTCTGTATCACAGTGCAGGTAGGTATTTCCCTGTTGATGAACATTTAGGTTGTTTCCAGTTTGGGTAATTACATTCCATTGCTTATTTTTGAGGCAGTCTCATGAAAAAGGTAATCTTATTCCCTATAAAGCAGTGTGGTCCACAGCCTAGGGATCGGTGCTCCTATGAGAATCTAATGCCTGATGATCCGAGGTGGAGCTGAGGTGGTGATGCTAGCGCTGGGGAGTAACTGCAAATACAGATGAAGCTTCGCTTGATCTTCTGCTGCTCACCTACAGCTGTGCAGCCCAGTCCCTAATGGGCTATGGACCAGGGGTTGGCGACTGCTGCTGTAAAGCATTTCAACCAAATATTTATTAATCATCTACTATGTATCTAGCACTTACGTAATATTTGTGATACTGAGAGGTAGGGAGCATATTTTGATGCATTCTATTATCTCATGCTGTTGGCCATGTTAATTTGTATTTTTTGTATTGTTTTTTCCCCGTTTCTGATGTGCCATTTTATTTTGCTTTTAGGATAAGAACAAGAAACTACGTCCCCTGTATGACATTCCCTACATGTTTGAAGCGCGGGAATTTCTTCGAAAAAAGCTTATTGGGAAAAAGGTACGTGATGACAAAAACATATTTGCAAGTGGGTGAGGAATGTTTTAAGCTGGGCCCTTGTGATGGGATCTCAGAGACCAGCAGATGTCACTTCTCCACTAAGTCAAGCGGGCTTACTTTGCTATGTAGGGAGACATGCCTGTGTTTCAGGAAATTATGTCTTTTGGGAGAGGTTTGAAATTGAGGCCCTGACCACAGCATGATTGCCAACCCTCTTACGATGTGTTTTTCCCAGGGTCCAGGCCCATTTCCAGTTTCAATAATTGCATATTGCCCTGAGCTCCATCGCTTGGCTCCCTTGTTTTTCTCCAGCCACCTCCATTAAAAGTCAGTGTGATGGGATTAACTAGTGAGGGAAGATTACCACTTTTTTCTTCCTCCCCCACTTCTTTTCCTGATTACTTCTCTCCACTTTCCTGAACTCTTATAGCACTTAATCCTGGTTTATATCGTTCATGTAGCACTATTCAAAACTACTTTGCATTGCTATTTCATATCTGTCGGCTTCCATTACTCTGTTAGGTTACAAGAATTTTGAATTCATGATTATAACATGTTTATAGAGTGCTTTGTATGGGGCTCATGGTCGGTAGGTGCTTAATAAAGGCTTACAGAATAGGGGAATTAGCTGGCTGTGGAGTAAGGGGTCCCTCCTGGAACAGCAGCATGCCTTTGTGGGGAAGAAGTGCGTGGTGCTCTGGTTGTTCCTGCGGAGGCTTTTGTGAGGCATGTTGACTTTCTAGTGTAGGACAGCAGCTCTGAGGCCCTAAGAGTGCATGTTCTTGTGTCCTTAGGGCACGGTATTCTATGACCAGCTGCAGAACTTGCCATTCTGAGAAGCTGATCATGAGTTTCTCTTATTTTTCCTGACCTCGCCACCCTCGGTATCCTGGGGGTTTTTTCTGTCCTGGATAAACAAAGGAAATGAATGAGATAGATTTTTGGTAATTGAGGGAAATCTGTTCAGGGACAGGCTGTTGACTGTCTTTTTCTTACATTAATTCAGTGTAGATTCTTCCAGAAAATATCATATTTTAGGCCAATTTTTATTGTATCTTCAGAAAGGTAAGGCCATTCTTGCTCTGTGCCTGGCCTTACCACATTGAAGCCATATTAGCATTCTTTATCTGAATGTAGATATTTATAAAGTATAAGTTTGCTAAGGCCCTGGCTTTTGAAGTGCCCAGTAATGTGATATAAATAAAATCAACCTTTTTATTTACCATAGTCACTAGAATGATAAATTATAGCAAGAGATTTTGAAGTTGGGGATAAGGTGAAATTGCTAATTCTGAGGTAGGGAAAGCAAGTTGGATACCCTAAAACGAGTATTAAATCTCCTCAGGTTCCTTCAAAGAATAGGCTCATTTGTCATCGTATAAACCTTGACAGAATGCCATATTCATTCGTGAAGTGTAGTGCGAATGATGGCTTTAAGCCTCTTTCAATTCCGAGGTCTCCTGTTATCTGATCCAGTGTCTAACATCTCTGTTTCATTGAGTTGATACCATATCACTCATTTACCGGCGCATAAGCAATAACATAGAGGCAAATAAGGAATTTCCTCACAGGTGTGAAATTTGATTGAAATCAATCCAAAATCACATCGAAGGGAGTGGCAGCGCATGTTTGATTCATGAGCATCCAGTTGCGTGGCGTGTATTATGGCACCCACCTGGTTTCTTTGAAGAGTGCCCTTCCTCATTCTCTTTTATCCCTGGGAACATAGATCACAGTTTATTGCAGCAGCTGCTGAACAGTACTACGAGGTGAGCCCAGGGCTCGGCTCTCAACCACCATGTGCTGGGCCTTTGTAAAGCCTCCATCTCAGGATAAAAGGACTGACCTCAAGTGTCAGATATGGTGGCAATTCTGAAGCAATTAGACTCCTTTTTGGTGGGAAAAGCGTCATTTACCATTTTCTCTGCATCAGAGATGATTGGATTCTATTTGTGCTGAGCCCAAGTTTTGTCCCCCACGGTGACATTGTATAAATGATAAATACTGTATCCCTGCGTGGGGAGTAGGATGCAGCTCAGCTCTGCTGGGCTGGAACATTCCTGATACAAACTGCTTTTCCTGACTCACCACCTGAAACCACTCGCCTGTCTTTTGGGCCCATCATTTGCAACAGCAAACACTCATGTGCTCTCGAGTCTGGGAGCAGGCAGGGCAGTCGCTGCCTCAGGGGGGTGGCTAGCACATCACCGCACATTTCTGCCAATTCCCTTCAGACCATTGCAGCTGTTCAGCATGGCACATGGTGATTAAGAGGCACCGAGAGGGAGCGTGTGTGCCTGTGCGCCTGTGTGCCCGTGTGCACGAAAGTTGATTAGGGCAGCCTGTCACAGCTTAAGCAAGATAATGGAGGTAAAATTGTCTTCTCTGTCGAGACTATTATTTGACCATCCCAGAGAGTCTATAATATGACAATTTTGAGTAGTTTCTAGAATGCAGAGAAATAAGATTGAAGGTAAACTGCAAAGGTGCTTTGTTAGATTCAGTGGCCTCCATTTTAATTATGGAAATTTTCTTTGATTCGCTCCCAAGATTTAATTTTGGCTAAATGCCTTAATTAAAGTAACTATGAACCTCCCTGAGTCGTGGTTTTTATCACTGGTGAACTGGGAATATTGTTTGCCTTCCCCTCTCATGAGATTGTTATGACATTCTAGGATGATGCTAGTCCCTCCAGGTGCCAGTAAGATTTTTTGTTGTTGTTGTTTAATAATGCTGTTTTTATTTTCATACAGAATCCAGCATACCTTTACTCTTTTGGTTATGATTTTTTTTGACTGGCTCTGAGGTCAAGAATTAGTGCAGCTAATTTAACTGCTATCAACCCATTTTACAGATTTGGTGGTACTTGGTTAGAGGTGGCCTCAGGGTTCCAGCTTCTACAAAATGAGTACCCGCTTATGCTAAAGTGTTTGAGTGTGTGTGTTTTCTCTGATTTCAGGGAGAGGTAGGATATGAGTGTATCCTGGAAGTGTTTCAGAAGCTGTTGGAATTGCTATACTGCCTGGTGGAACGCCCTCCTCATCCCCTTTTTACAATCTGCCATCTGTGCTTTCACTAAAATCTTGACTAAGGAATATGCATGGTAAAGAACTGTCTTGCTAATTTCTTCTGGGTTCTTCATAGTACAAGTATAGTTGAATAATGGAATCCATGGTGATTTCAACATGTCTTTTAGTCTTCCAGAATGCTATCCTAGGTATATAGAGATGGTGAGACTGATGCCTTCCTTAAAAAAAAAAAAAAAAAAAAAAATCCCCCAAAAACCCTACGGTTCTCTTCTCATAGCAGGAGCAGTTGCTTTTCTTGTGTACACATTTTGTCTTAATGCTTAGTCAGCCCATCGAAAGCAAGTTTGTGTGCCTGTCATTTTTCTCTCAATGGAATCAGGTAATCATAACTGATATCTTCATTGGGAATCTTTTCCAACTATCTCAGAATCTCTAAAGTGGAATCTCAATATTTCTGATCTGTGTAATACAGCATTTACAAATGGCATAATTGCAGTCATCACCATGGGAACGACTGTGTTCAAAGTTGGAACTTGTTTAGACAATCGAAAGGGCAGAATGGTAGACGAGATGGAAGTGCATGAATCCAGCGTGGATGGAAGCTTCTGCACTGGCAATAGATGTTCAGTCCAGGCTCTCCCATCTCTAGCAACCTCTGCCCATATACATATCTACTTAATTTTTTTTCCATTGTTACTATTGGATAATTAAAGTTTGGGAATGAGGCAATTTGTAAATAGCTGACTTTGGTTTTCATGCCATCGAAAATTGTTGTGTGAACTAGGCTGACGCTTTTGGCACTTAAAACTGGGCATTTTTCTTGATAAATGCAGATATTTGGGAAGTTATGGGGCTATAAATAATGTAGGAAGTTATTTCAAATTTATATTGCTTTACATTATTATTCTCTTCGAAACCTATCTTTCCTGAGGTCCATACTTAATAGGGGTTGACGCTCTTTGGGGATAGGTGGAAATGATCTCCATGTGTGCCAGACTTAGAAATCTGGCATGTTCAGAAGTGAACTCATGATATCCTGTCAGGAAAGCTGGTCTCATTGTTCCGGGAGGCACACTACTATCTGCTGTGAGAGACATCTTTGACACCCTCTCTTCCCTCACCTTTCGGTCCAGTCCCTGCATCATCTCCTGCTGGGTGTATGTGTGAATGTTTCCTCTCCTTTTCTGCTGCTGCCTCATCTTATATCTCCTCTCATCTGCATTCCTGTAGCCTTTTTACTGGTTTTCCTCATAGTCACTCTTTCCCACTCAAGTGCATTCTACACTTGCAGCTAAAGGGAGCTTCACAAATGACAGTACATCACGTTCCTTCTTTGTCTAAGACTGTTGGCTTCGCTGTGCTTCCTGTGACCAAGGCCCAGCGTAATCTGGTTCCAGCCTGCTTTTCAGATGTAAGCCCCCTACTCCTTCTCACCCACCTCCTGGCGGCCTTTCTGGCCTGCATTGGGTTTCTGAAATGCGACAGGTTCCTTCTTACCTCAGGGCTTTTGCAATTGCATTTTCTTTTGTTTGAGATGCCTTCTTTGTCCTCATTTTTTCCCCCTATTCATCTTAACACTTATCCTTCAGATTCAAGGTAAATGTGACTTTCTGGGAGAAGTCCTCCCTGAACACCCCCCACCCCTTCAATAATTTAATCTATGCATAATTTTTCTCACCTTAATGAATTTGAAATATTATGTGTTAATATCTCTCTTATTAGATTTATTATATTAGGCTGATTAGGGCTCACATCTGTTTCATTCAGCACTCCAGGGCCCAGTACATACAGTTTATGGTACACAGTAGGTGCTCAGTAAATTTCTACTCAGTTAATTAGCTTTAGGGGAAAAGGGAGACACAAGGCTGAAGGCTGGGGCCCCAGAAAGGAATATATAAAGGGAGGTAGAAACAGGACCCACCTGATTTGCCTAAGGATAGCCATATGTGCAAGTAGTAGGGTAAGATTGCCTCTTCATTACAGGACTCCCTTGTCAATCTGGAAATGGCTGATATTATATATAAAGGATATCATCTCTATCTCAGGTTATTGCGCTCTTATGAATCAGGTTGGCAACCCAGCTACTGTTAATAATCTTCTTTCCTTGGAACAAAATATCCTGAATGACTAAGTCAACTCTAGACGATGTGGTTCATTTTTAATTTGTTGAGTACCATTGTATGTTTTCCATGTCATTCCAGTTTGTAGTGTGAATCACACAGACTGACTTCTTAAGGCACTTTAATTAATGTTCATTCTAGCTCAGCAGGGTCAGGCCTGTCATTTATTGAATAGTTTCTTCATGATAAATGCTGAATGTTTCCACTTTTATTTTTTACCTCTATCCTGCAAGATGTATGCATCATTCCTATTTTTATGTTAAAGAAACTGAGGCTCATAGAAATTAATGTCTATATTTTCAGTTGCTATGCTAAATTAGAGATCATCTAGAAAGGCCTGCTTCCCTGTCACACTGGCTGGATCATGTGCAGATAGCCAGGGTCGTGGTCCTTTTTAGAATAATGTCAGTTCTTGTACAGAACATAAAACTTCTATGCCACAAGAAGTTCATTCTCTTTAGCAACATTATTCTAGTCTACAGATATCAGCAGGTGGTAATAGCACCATAGATCAGCCCTCTGAACGCTTTCAGCCCTCTAGACATTATCTCATTAGTCTTTGAGATGTCCCTGTGAAGTGACATTTCATCAAATTGTTCTTCAGAGAAAGCAGTGTCAGATTACATGTTATTCTTCTAGTTACACAAACGGTGTGAGGTTACAAGTAACTTTGCTAAGCCAGTGTTGAAACTTGATTTTCTCTCCAGTGTCTTAGCAGAGGTGAGACTTCAGGGAGAAAGGATGGGGCAGGTTGCTTTTCTATCTCGGTCCAGAGCCAGGGAGACGTTGAGGAGCAATCTCATTCCTCCCCCCGTGCAAGGCACCAGGAGTAACATTCCTCACAAGGAGCAGGTTTTGACTCAGCTCCTCAAGGTCTTCAGGGTCGTGGCACTTCTTGAGGCAGCCTCCTTCACTCTCTCCTTCTGGCTAGTTTAACAGGGCTGCCTTTTTCATAAAAACACTTGTAAGTTTTGTCTTTCTTAGTGTTACTTAATCAGCTGTGTTAAGTGCAAAGCTGGCAGTCTGGGGTTTTTGTTCTTAATTACATCTGAAGCATTTTAGTTTTTTTTTTTTAATAAACATTTCCTTTGTCATCTCCACATTTTTCACTTCACATTAATTTGATTCACTCACGCTATGGAAAAGTCCCTTACATTAATGATCAAAACAGGCCCTAAGGTTGAGAATGCGTTGTGATTTAAATTGACAGGCTTATCCGGGGTTGCTTGTCCTTGCCTTCCCAGTGCCAGCTGTTCCCATCAAAGTGGCTGTAAATTTTTTTAATAAATGGCTGAAAATGTTCACCAAATCATAGGATGTTTTGAAGGACTTGTGATTTCTGACTATGCCTTTTTCTAGTAAGAGTTCTCCCACTTGGACATAGCAGGAATGTGTCGGTATGCTTGGAGACCATGGGTCACTTTAGATACCTGTTACCTTTTGGGTTTGGGAATGGTCCTCGACTCCTTAGCTCCCCTGTCTGGTGAAGGTAATTAACAGAAATGAGGTAGAGTTGCAACTTTCTGGAAACCTGTTAGCAAGGTAGCTTTTACTGCTGCCACCTAAATGTTCTTTTTGATAATGAATTCACGTGTTTTCAATCGGCAGCTTGTGAGAAGTACCTCTGCTCCTTAGGGGACTGTTCCAGGTGTTTGGCTGAGCACGTAGCTCTTGGGTGAAGTGTGGTTGTTTTATAATGTATATTGTACTACCCTCTTCAGAAAGCATCTCTAAGTTGAATGAGAGGAACTAGAACATTCAACTGAATTCCTGGAAATTTCTTCTGTATGCTCACTTGTGGGAAATGATTTATTAGCTACCAGAATCCTTGAGTATCATATCTGGGTAATACTCTCTTATATTACTTTGCTTATTAATGACTTTCTTCTCTGGACTCCCAAGGTGCTCGTACTTTCCTAGTGGAAGTTCTTACATTTATTATTCCGTGATTTGTGGTCACCTGGTCCTAAGCCACCCACTCCCCATCTTTTCAGCTAGGTTTCTGAAATGTCGTCGTTGGGGCTGAAACTTTCCATGCTTACTCTCTGCAAACTGGGATTTTATTTTAGAGGGAGATTTGTGCTGAATCAGCTCAGCTGTGTTTGGGGGTAGGGAGAGGACAAGCTTTTTTTCCCCACTTTAAAAATAACCCGTATGTGCCCAAAATCCTATAAAATGTGCTGAATAGCAAATCTTCCAACTTCCTATACCTTCTGGTTTACAGAGAATAGACTCTTTTCAGCTTGGGCTCAATGATAGCATGTAGAATAGAATATCTTATGTTGTAGAAGAGTCTAAATGAGACTGTACAGATGTCCTCAAATTTTTTCATCAGTTTCATCTTCTTATAAGGGTCTAGATAACTTTCCTGATAAGAAAATACACATATTCTGAAGTAGTGAGTCCAGTTTTTAAGTACTGACTTTTTAGGATTTCTTTCTGTGTGGCCTCTATTTTTGTTATTCTTAGAAAGGCTAATAATACTTCAAGTTGCTTAAGTATTTCTTTCCTGAGGGTGTGAATCATTTGTGTGTGTACAAGAAAGTAGTATGCAAAGTGGGTTTGAGGGTCACATCTTTGTAATTGGTGTCATGCAGTTGTAAGCTCAGAAAATACCAGGTCCTCATTTTAATGCGTTGAAGGATCTCAGTGAAGTTTTTTGTTCTTATCTGAATCAGGTTTTTTTCATTAATACCTGGAGCTGCCTTCTTGCTTTCACTTGTTAGTTATCTTTTCTTTGGCAGATTTTTAGGTATTCCTACAGTGCTGCAATTCTATGCCATGAGGATTGTTGGTTTGGATCGTCTTTCCTGGTATTTTCATGATAGGCATAGAGAGCTGAATAGTTTCCACTTAGAATTTGTGTCCTTTGGAACCTTGGAATAGGACCTTCTTTGGAAACAGGGTCTTCATAGATGTAATGAGTTAAGTTAAAATGAGATTATGCTGGATTAGGATGGGCGGTAAACCCAAAGACTAGAACCATCACCAGAAGAGGATAGGGCACAAAGACAAATAGAAGAAGGCCATGTGAAGTTGGAGGCGAGGAGTAAAGTGACAAAGTTGCAAATGAGAAATGCCAAAGACTGCTAGAAACCACCAGAAGCTAGGAAAAGGGAAACAGGATTCTTCCTAGAGCCTTCAGAGGGAGGCTTGCCAACACCCTGATTTCAGACTTGAAGCTTCCAGAACTGAGAGTAAATTTCTGTTGTTTTAAACCGCTCAGTTTGTGGTACTGTGTCACAGCAACCCAAGGAAAACAATACGGTAGGAAAGCAGGTTGGCTTCTTTTTCTATCTGGTCATTTGACTCTTGGCTGGAGTTCGTGTTCTGGGTTTGAACCTTAAAGGATGGGTGCTGAGGTCCACTTAAAAAGGCTGCCACAGTCAGAGGGCCTCCATTCACTTCTACATCGATAATTAGCAGCGTTTCAAAGTACGGCACAACTTGGGAGGGATCATTCCTGGCAGTAGCTTTTGAACCATGCTCATCCCATTCAAGGGGGAGGAATAGAACTTGAAGAATAATGGGCACCAGCCTGTGTCCTGGAGCACAGTGTCTAATGTTTGTCTGCTTAGAGTGTGGGCTATGTGTGGACTTTCTTTAACACAGAAATCCAGTTTTTGTCTTCGATTTGGCCTTTTTAGATAAGATATGTTTTCTTAACTCTGTTTCTCACCTCTTGTGGCTTCAGAAGGTGTTTGGACTGGACTGGGCTGGGCTGGGGTGATGAGCAGGTAGCCCTGTTCTGAAGACAGAGGTCAAGTAGGTTAATCCACTTTGAGGACTCAGGCCTCAGTGCTTTCTTTGTTCATGCCTAGCCACCTGAAAGGTTAAATAGGTCAGAGGTGGTAGAAATCGATTCATTTTTATTATTTCGTAAATATTTTTAGAGCAACTACTCTGTGCCATTCCTTGTTCTAGGCATTGGAATTAGAGCCTTACAAATGCCAATCCTCATGGAACTAATATTTTAGAAAGGGCACGCATAGTTGTCGGGTACCTTTTTGGAGATGAAATAGGAATCAAATATCTCTGTCACAAGTTGCTTACAGGTTAACTGGGGTGAGATTACATCAAAATATGTGAAGTCGGATAAGAACAGATTTGAATAAACAGTGAGATAACAGAAACCTGCCTCTTGGCAGAATTGGATTAATATTAATGTGAGTTGTACAGATTATGGTTGTCTTTCAGAGACAAGGTCTCCCCCGCTGTGTGACCTTATGCTCTCAGTGGCTTCACCCACCGCACATACTGCTGACACACAGGAGTGTTTCCGCTCCCGATGTCTTCTTGCTCTGCCGACAGATCTGTTTCCAGCCGCTGACTACTGGTTCTAGGAGGTCGCACCTCTTCCTTCCAAATCTTAGCCTATGGCTTCCATAGGATTTTCTTCCCTGTGCCCACTCTGCCCAGGCTACTTTCGTTGTTGATCCTGTATAATGTCATCACCCACCCATTGTTCTGAACTGTAGAATTAGCAGTGTCCCCAGCCCTAGTTCACGAGATTCTGACGGTTATCTTTTCCAGATCTTCCTTTTCACAGTACTGCCAGTGCCTTTCAGTCTGTGTGCTCCTTATCTCTCATTTTAACTATTGCGACTCCATCTTAAGTAGTTGTCCTGCACCTTCTGTCCTGCATAATCTTTCACATTGTGCTCAGAATTTCTTTCTATATGCACAGTCATGATTGTCTCACAAACTGTGGTGATACTCAGAAGCCTGCAGAAAAGCATCTGACTCCTTAAATGAAATAAAAGGAAAGGCCATTGTGTATAAAATGTCATTTAAGGATCTTGCTTCCATTTCCAGACTTTCTACCCTACCCTCTGTATTATATGTCATAAAGAACTTATCATACCATGGACATGCCAAGCCCCTTCACAACTTCTTGCCTTAACACTGATTTCTCTGTAAGAATCTTAACTATCCTATCTTGTATTCTGTTTCCCTATGTAAAACGCCCAGGACCCTCTGACCTCGTAGTATACCTCTGCACCCATCTCCATAATAGCAGGTTTCCCAGGTCTGACCTGCCTTCCCTCTCCCGCATGGGCAAAGAGCCTGCCTTACCTTTTTTTTCAGCTCATGGATCCTGATGTCAAGTTAGGATTGATTCCCAGTAAGTCTTTACAGACAAGCCGAGATTTTCCTGTACCTAGAAGGTTTTAGGAGTGCATGGGGCTATGTGGATATAGAAAAGGGATGTAGCCAGTTCGTCATGTAGCTGTAAGCTGGGCAGATGAGCTCCTTGTTGCCTGCCTTCTGTAATTTCCTCGTGCCAATGTTGACTTTGATTCCCACTTCAGCAAGACTTTAGGCATAATACTGCTCTGACTAAAATTCAAAACAAGGCCTTAAAAATAGGTCGAATAAATATATTTTTCTTTTAAATTTCTGTTTAGGAATTATTGTTATAAACTTCCTTCTCCACCTGATTGGCAGCTGCATGCTGGGTGCCTCGGGTCGCCCACACCTTGGTGTTGGGCTCAGTGATGTTGAAGCACAGCCTGAGCAGTTGTTCTTTAGTGCTGGAGGTCTGGTTTCGGGAATATTTCTGTCTTTTGCTCATAATCGAGAATGTACAATATTTGTAATTTGTTCTCCTTAAAAATGATTTGACGGGGATTTACTCAATAGTAAGAAATAAGTTAGTATTTTTCAACTTGAATCCTTCATTATTTTAAAGCTGTAAATCATAGAAGCTTGATAGACCCTGACTGCTCCCTGCTGTTCCCATCCGCCCTGACTTGGGGTTCATAATGTCCCCATTTCCAATAATAGTCCAAAGTAATTGGGAGGAAATAAGTCAGTGACTTGTTCCACTTTGCCCTTTCTGCAGTGTACTGGGTACTTTTTAGCCTGACAGGTTGCTGCTGAGCCCAGCTCTTCAGAGCGCATCAGGCCGGACTTTGATGCACTGTAGAGTGCTGAGAAAGGGGGTGCCAGGTAAGCATCTGAGTTTTGCCAACTGGGCCTCGTTTTTGCCACCTGTAAAACCTCTGGCTCCTTTATTTAAAAAAGAAAGAAACAAGAAGGGGAAAGGATGTTATAAGGAATGGAAAGAAGGAAGGAAATCACAGAAGTGACCCGGGCACTGACTGAAAATTAGATGAACATGTTTGGTGAAATGGTTCCACTTGCTTGCATCTGGAAAGCTGAGGAGACTTCTTTACTTTTCTAGTTGAATCTTAAGAACATTTTGTAAAATGGTCATAGTATTTTGGCATCTGTGATTCCTTAGGTTGTGTTGGTATAGGGAGAGAATCAAAGCTGCATTAGGAATAACTTTGGTCAGGACAGAAAGGATGGAAGTGTAATTTTCTCAGGATGGAAATAGAAACTAGAACCTCAGATGCAGACCTGCAGCCTTCTCCAGTTTGTCAGGCCACGTCGCAATAAAGAGGTAGGGTCTTTCTCCGGCCTCCGAGGCAGGAAAACATGCAGTGGAAGGAAGACTGTATGTTCAGACACTTGGGATGACTTCATTTCTTTCACTGTGCCTTATTTTTTGGATTTGTGAAATATAAAAGAATGCATTTTCTATCCTCTGAAAAGATGATCTTACTAAAGAATCCAGAAAGGTTCAATTAGTCATTCTGGTGTCTCTAGTCAGACTCTGCTGTAACAGCATTTACTGATCAGTGTGTAGTTGAGTTTGGGGAGAGCAGGCCAATTTCCATCCCGGCACTGGCCCCAGCTCACAAAATGGGCTGGAATTGAAGAAGATCTGGCACCAGGGACTTGAAGCGCACCCAGTCCTAGTTTTTGTTGTTGTTGTTTACTTTAAAAATAAATTTATTTATTTTTTATGGTGACATTGGTCAACAAAATCCAATAAGTTTCAGTCCTTGTTTTTCATCTAACCCTGTGACCTTGGATATTAGTCCTCAGTTTCCATGTCTGTACAGAAGAGGGACTGGCAGTCTCCAATCCGTTCCTAAACCCTGTAGTGAAGATCTTTGCCCTGTGTGTGCTGACCTACTTGACCTGTTATGCTTCTGAAAGTTTACTCTTTCACACCAAAGATTTATTTTCTTTTAAATACCAGTGGATGTGAATACCTGTGGTAGACAGAATGACCAGGTTTGGGTAGGGGCAGTGAGTGTGAGAGACGACACATCCGAGTCCTGGGATTACTGGGTGAATCTGAGCACCGAAAGTGGCCTGTTTGTAGAGGAAGCTACAACATAAATCTCTCCCACCTCTGTGGAGTGGCTCTAATTATCTTTTACCCACTCGTCTCCTCCCACCCCAAGGGAAGAATAGGAGACTGAACTCATCTCTCCCCACTTCTGCTTTAGTTACTGAGTTGTGGTCAAAGCATCTTTTATATCTTTTTATCTGAAATGTTTAAATTGTGATGGTTGGTGTTACAGTCTAATTTACCCATGGGGCAAGGACCTCTTTCTCCCTTTTCTAGGACCTGTGTCTGTCTTCAAATGCTTTTCTTCCTTTTGAGGACTGGTGTTTCCCTCCATCATTCATCAGTTCACTAAATTTTGAAATAATGGCTTTAGAAACCAAATCCATCAGAATGATTGACTCCTTGATGTTATCCCGGCGCCTTTTTACATTTTCCATCAGCTTCTTCCATTGCCAGTGGGGCTACCAGCCACACAGTAGAAAAGCAGCGTGCAGTCTCAACTCCCCAGTATGCGAGAGTTTTTGAAGATGAAAGACAGCAATGAGTCACATTGCCGCTCCTCGGTATTTCTGGTGTGGTGGTCGCTAATCATAGCTCTCTGAAGTGAAAATGGGAATAAGATCACCAAGTCCAGGTGGATTTACTGTGTCTCTCACTGTTCAGAGGGTGGAAGTGGTATCGATAGTCTCATATCTCCTCTTTACAGACGCGGACCCCCCTTCCTTTACTTCTGCCTCTAACCTCCCTGCCTTCTCTCTCTCTCACTATATCCTGCCTGTCCCCTCCCATCCCTCTGCCTTCCATTTTCTGTACCCCTCCTCGAAAGCGCTTAGACCTTCAACACGAACAACTTTAAAATTCTAAGCTTGTCGCAGCTCTTATTTTCCAATATACATACCCCATCTGCTGTGCTGACTGACTTGGCCGCTACAGTGGATCCCTGGGACCTTTCTGGCCTTAAGAGGAAACAAGTGATTTGCTAAATGTCATTTTTCTTGTTTCTGTTCTTCCTCCCAGCAGCGTGAAACTTGGTTCAGCACCAAAGTTAACAGAGCATTAGCTTCTCTCTGAACAAGGTCCACTTAGTTTGCTTGATGTTTTTGGTTTTTCCTTGGGCTTGGGTCCTCCTGGATGAACACGCAATTTTCCAGGTTTGATAACATTTGGAGACATTTTAAACTCTGCCTACTTGAAACTCTCCCTGCTGTTTTTGGAAAGGGGAAAACATGGATGGGGAAAAAATCGTCAGTTACTGCATTTAGTCTGGATTTCCCTTCCCTGAGGGTTCCCAGTTAATGGACCAGGGAATGTGAATTCTTCCTAGATGATGTTCTTGTTGTGGGGTCTTGTTAGTGCCCCAAGCTCTAGTACCGCGTTGGGTGCTTGGACACTGTATCCTCTAAGAAGAGAATGACTATTTGGATGACACTGTGACCTGCTTCAGAGCATGTGGGCAAGTGCATTTCTCTCACGTGGTCTGGCTCCTGGAATCGACATTCAGATTTGATTGTTTCTTCTTTGACTGCGTGTCATCACCGTGTCCTCCAGCTCTGTGGGTTCAGGTTAAGGAGTAGTAGTGCAGGGTCCATGTCGTTGGGTCCTCGTTTCTTCCTTTTCTCACAGAGATTGCTCTTTGCAAAGATACTTTTTCTTACAGGATTTTTTAAATTTAAATTTTAAACAGCCAGGAAGACATAATTTAAAACATTTTTTTTTGTTTTATGTAACATAACATGTTCTTTACTTTGTTAAAAAATAGATGGTAGATATCATTTTTAGAAAGCACGTATATGGATAAAGCAGTGATTCTTTTTTTATTTTCTCCTAAAGATTTTCAAAGTCAAAGCAAGAAACTAAATGCTTTTGATTGTTTAATTTGCTGAAACAGATATCTGGAAGTCATTTGGCAGGAAAGCCAAGGAAACAGGATATTTTTGACAAACTCTTATACAGAATGGACAGACATTTAAATGAGTTAACATATCTTTTCTCTTTTAGATACTTTAATTTGCTAGGAAACCAATAACACTGTTTGAAGTTTTTATTTTCACTTTCTTTTTAGATGTGTTTACTTTTATTGATTTTGAGTAGGTAGAACATTCACTAGGTTCAAAACTCAAATGCTAAGAAAGGGCATACAGTCAAAGGAGCCTCTTTGCCCTGGTCCCTCACTGATGGCTTACCTCCTCAGGAACATCCAGAATTACCATTCCTTTGAGAATCCAGAGGTTATTTTAGGCCTGTATAGGCAGATGTGTTTGTGGGTGGGTAGATATTCTCCCATTTTACACAAATGCTAGCATCATAAATACTGTTAAAATTTTGTACATTTAACCAAAAATAGTATCTTTGCATTTATGTTTCATTTATATGTGCTTAAAAGTGCTAAAGGGTTGTCACTGTTGATTTGCACAATTTAGGGAAAGCATACTATTTTCCTACAGAATTCCAGCCTAGTTTTCTCTGTGGCCTTAATTTTCCTACTTGAAAATATAATTATGAATTGTGCTAATATCAGTGATACTGTCCATTCTATCCTTGTTTATGAACTATAATTTTGTTTTTGCTGCTTTGTTATAAGTAACATTTATTGCTCATTTCATCAGTCACAAAAGCAACACTTGTTCATTCTAAAAAATATTTGTGGGGGGAAAAAAGGAAGTTAAAACAAAGAGAAACTACCACCCAGGGATAGCATCTGTTAATACTTGAGTGTATGTTATTCCAATCTTCTTTTGTGCATTTGGGCATTTGCATAATTTTCAACTTAGCTAGTAATTATGTGGTACTTACTGTTTTGTAACCTTCAATATGATGGTTTCCCTGTGACATTATATAGACTTCTACATGAGGTACTTTTGTCTTTTAATATCAATTGAATGTTTAATCAATATCGTATTATTGGCTATTCGTAGTGGGTTAGCATATGGGCTTTGGAACAAAATAGACGTGGGTTTGAATCTCTGGAGTAGCATTACCTAACACGGGCCTGTCATGAGCCTTAAATGAAATAACGTGTGTTAAGTGCTTAGTGCAATGCTCGGCACAACATAAGAGCTCAATCGATAATTGCAAACTACTGAGTCAGGGCTTAGGAAAATCAAGAACAGGATGCAGTATATAATGTGACAAATAAAATGTATTAGTTCTGTTCTGTGTCCTGACATAAGGTTGAGTGAGAAAGAGAAAGGGAAGTGAAAAAGGAACAATGGGGAGACGGGAGCAATACAGAGTAAATTTTCAAGAGGGAGAAGGTGGCCAGCTTTTTATTTTCCTTAGCTGCTGTTGCCTTCAAAACCAGTCTTAACAAGATGAAGGTCTGTTGCTTGACCTTAAGAAAGGGTGTTTGATCGCCAGGTGTTCGCTGGCTCTGGGAAGGGAGAGTTTGGAGAGAACTCTTAATACCTTGTTTCCTTTTTTCCTGAGATTCTTGGTACATTTTTCACAGCCTGATGGAGTTCCCATGGGAACTGGCAGGTGATCTGATGAGAACTTAATTTACTGTGGCCCAAAGGAAGCTGAATAAAGGGTGAAAGTGTGTCCCATGCAGTAGGGTTTTTTACACCTCCAGTCTCTCATAAAGTCTCATACTTGAAGGGTCGCTATCTCCTGAATTTACTTATCCAGCCATAGCTATTTAATCATCCATTAGAAATAAATGTTGGATACGCTGTTTTTCAACTCCAAAATGAATGCTCGATTAATTAACCAGGATTTTAAAATGTTATTTATTTGCCAATTTAGTGTGTTTACTTTTAAAAGCTGGACTGTTAAATTGAAGAGTCATTAATGAATTCAGATATTCATTAAATCTGAGGTAATACCATGAAGTGAGTTAACTTCTAATCCCATAGATAGCATATTTTGTTTAAAGTGCTTCCCCTGGTACTTCAGGTGAGAGAGTTGTTATGATTTATATAATAGAGTGATGATCTTGGTTGCCCATATTATCGTCAACACTTATAAATTAAGGATTTACCTGGTACTAAATGTGGGGTATACTGAGAACAAAATGAAGTCGAAATGTTGCTTTATTAAGAATTGTCGGTAAACTGGTTGTGCATATACTGCCATTTTTCCATGTTGCCTTTAAGTTTCCACTGATTCTAAATGGTGTTCTTCTTTATAATTAAGTGCATGTTAACCAAAATTTTCATTAAAATAAAAGCCTGGCTTTTATATATATATATATATATACTCAGCACTATTGTCATTTCTTGTCTCAGAAAAATTGTCTGCGAGTTCTGAATTCTTCATAGAAAGGCAGCTATAGACAGCCTCAGTTTTTAGGAAAGTAGCAAGGGTTTGTTTTGTCTTTATAAACACCTAAATTAAGTTTCCTCATGTAATTAAATTTGTTTCTCTCCTTGGTCCTTGGAGACAGACACGTGTAAGTGTTCAAGGCCAACTTTGTGATTTTCCTTCATGTTACCTGAAACTTCATAAGCCTTTTTCTTTAAAGGGCTAAAGCAATTTAGGCTTAGGGCTCACTTTGGCTATGTAGCCTAGAATGTAAAATATGATCTTTGTCCATTTTTATTGTGTTAATCACTTTATCAGTTCCTGTCGTCACTCTAGTAGGGGGAACATCCCACTGCTAGGAAAAAATGGTTTTCTTTGGAAGTCCTATTTTATTTTTATTTTAAGCTTGTTTTTAAGAAATAATTGAGCAAGGGTGTGTCTTCATTTAGGCAGTTCTAAGTATCTGCTACTGTTTACCATACTGTTTCCTTAGTTCTTGACTTTGGAAAGCTTTGCAAACATTTATTCTTGACCTTTCTTTATGAAGAACTTCATCGATTTCCATCTCAGGTTGTATATATTCCCTACATTTTTTAAATCTGTTTTTTGGAATGCTGTACATAGTCATCATGGATCTGTAAGTTATTTTTTAAAGTAAGGAAGTAGGAACATGCAAGCACTGAGTAAAAATTCCTCCATTGATTACCAGCCTTCTGGAAAATTAGAGCCAGGGAGTGGAGTCTTCCCTCCTGTCACAGGTTACTGCTTTATAGGAGTATCACCAACTAATATTACTTAGGTCAGACCTTCACTGTGATGATCTCTTGTTTTCTTTCTGTGGTTATTTTTTCCTAATTATAAAGCAGTATATATTCATTATAACAAGTTTGGAAAGTATAAATGAAAAATAAAAGCAGTTAAAATCACCGTTAACATTTTGATATATTCTCTTTTCTTGATATATGCTTATACTTGAATCAGTCTGTATGTCCTTATTTTTTCAACTGACAGTGTGACCTGAGTATTTCCCCACATAAGTAAGTGAACTTTTAATGTAATAATTTCAATGGCTGTGTTATTTTATTCCATAATTACATGATGATTTATTTTTACCAAACCATATTTATCTTAATTTTTTTAGAACTGTGGTAGTGTGGTTTTATTTTATGTTTTAATAAACAGGCATACTGCATAACAGAATCATCTAGATTCACTGAGCATACAAAATCAGACTTCTTGATCTAAAATTTAGAAGCAATAAAGACAACAAAGCTTTTATGTGTATTAATTGATGGTGTTGAGTATTTTTTTGGACAGGACTTGGTCATTTAAAAAGTGTAGTAGCTCCCTCCCCTTCTTAAATCCCGTGTATTTTATCTCATTTTAAAAGGTCAACCTTCTGTTTCCTGCGCTTTAAACAAAAAAATTCTCTAATTTTAAACTTTATTTTTATTCCTTTATTCCTTAAATTTTATTTAGCCTAGTTTTTAGCGCTTAATTTTTAACCTTCCATTATTTTATTTAAAAATACTAGAGCAGTCTATGGCCATCCCACCCTGAACAAGCCCGATCCTGTTTGATCTCGGAAGCTAAGCAGGGTCGGGCCTGGTTAGTACTTGAATGCGACACCACCAAGGAAGAGCAGGTGCTGTAGGTGTAAAAAATTAAAAAAAAATAATAATAATAATAAAGGATTGTAAATTGACAAGGTCCTTGCAATCTGTGAGGTCAACCAACGGTTGCCTCACCTAAAAAATAAAATAAAAAAAAAAAATAAGGTTAAGAATTAAAATAATAAGAATAATAAACATAAATAAAAATAACAGAGCAACAAAATAGTCTCTCTGTATTTTTATTTTTGATTTGCTTGTAGATAGATCAGCAGGAGGTATAGCTATAAGTTAGGTAGTTTTGGAGAGAACCAGAGTCAGTAACAGAAGCTGTAGGTGCTCTGTCTCTCAGCCTTCTTGTAAACCAGCCCTTCAGCCTCCTGCGTTGTATCATCCATTTATTGTGAGAGTAGCCTTTGAAATGACTCAGACTTGGAAGATCCTTAGGCTAACTCCCCCAGACTTTAATTCTCCACAGGCATATAACAGACTTAATTTACTGAAATGACTTAATTTTTACTGTGGATTACTATTCTTGTACTCTCCAGTTTTTATTTGCTCTGATATTTAGGATCGAGTCATAACTCTTATATTAAATTGCTATTTTGATTTGGGGAATTCACATACTTCTACTGAATCTACTCTCTGTTCACATGTCTACCCTAGATATAACTGTGTTCCCTTTCATTTTGATTTTAAATAAAAGCCATTCATTTGACTTTATCCTTTAAAAGATAAATTAAGAATTGGAATAAAAAAGGAAATCTTTGATTTTTATTTAAAAACCTTTTAAATCTTAATCATTCTGAAAAGTTACTATAAAGAGCTTCTATTTATTTATTTTTTTGGCCTTGTCTCATACTGTTTATTAAATCTATCATCAGAGGCAAGAAAAGCCTTCCATTTGTCACAAAGCAGGCAGGGCAGGCTGAGCTCAGCCACCGGGGATGGAGTGCAGGGACTGGGGCACTTGTAGTCCTGCAGGAGACAGCCACGCCAGTCCTTCTCCCCAGACACACCCAACAGTTGCTGGGCATGGTGTCCAGAGCACCCTGCTGCTCTTCCACAGGCAGAGCCCCCAACCAGGGCAGGGGAGGGAGACCCAGATGGCCCCAAGGGAAGGAACAGCCCCAAGTATATAGATATATTTGTCAGTTTTCATTCTTTGTAAGCTAGCCTAGTTCCCAGTTGTATGACTGTGCCTTTTGTAGAATACCCTTTTTGCATAATTTTTAGATAGATGATTTAACCTTTCTGAATATTATTGTTGTAGATGGTATAAGTATGCCTTTCCCTTGCTCCACCAGCTTAAAAACAACAACAAGAACAACCACAACAAACCACTCTCCTAATGTTCAGGAGAAGTAAAGATGTTAAGAAAAAAAACAAATCTCTCACTGACAGAGAAAGATTGATTACTGATATATTATTGAATTCTTCAAAATTGCTTATATTTTTTCCAGGTTTGAAGGTTGCTTCTAGAACAATACCAGTTAATTTCTTCTCTGTTCTCCCTGTTTGCTCAAGATCAGATTGTCTATAACATGCCTGCAATTCCCTAACAACTGTGGGATGATTTTCTAGACTTTTGAACCTTCTGCTGTCATTGAATATTTTGTTGATTGGTTTGTCATATTATATTGTAATGTTTACTCGCAGGAATTTTATCAGATGTCACTAATAGAATACTCATTGTATTGGATATGATACAGCATTTCAAGTTATAACTTGTCAGTTATTAACCATTTCTTATATAGGTTTCATTTATAAGTGCATCACTTTATTTAATCGTATCTATGAATCTTGGCTTATCTTTTACAGAGAAAATAGAGACTATATAATGGCCCCATTCTTTTTATTTTAGCACACAATTAACCTGAAACTTTATTGTTGTTCTTTAATATATTTATATATATTACTCTTTGGTTTGAGATTATATATATATATATATATATATATATATATATATATATATATAGCATTTTTCCTTGCTTTTCTAATGCAGTAAATTTGATGTCTATTTCCAGCACCCACTGGTTGTTCTGAAGTGTACTCTAAATGGTTGGACAATAGACCATTCTTTTGAGATTGTTTGAAAGTCTCTCCTTAGCATAGTTTGTATGAAGTTCTTGGCCAATAATTGGAATAAAATCTTGTCTGTAGTTGGAAACCTCTAGTGTAAATATCACTGTCATCTTAGGCTGCTCTTTCAATGATCAGATTAAGAAATTTATAGCTCAAAAGTTATCTCATGAGTAAAACAACTTTTCTATTCTTAAGGTATTAGCTCATGTGATTAAAAAAAACATACTTTTCTTTAATAGCACAAAATAAAATTTTTTCATGCTGAATTATAGAGGAGAGCTCATTGGGTCTTTCTGTTAATTTTTTTAAACCTATGCTGTGGAATAATTGAACATTAGTTTTTCCACTGTAGACTCTTAGAGGTAGAGGCAGGAGAGGAATTAATTCAACTGATAAGAAGAGCATCCCAAAGAAATTACCACATGTATGCCACATCAAGGGGAGACACGTTGCTGTGTATACCAAGCAAGGATATATTCAAGCAGGCTAAGTAACGAAGACAGGAGAATCCTTGAAACCCGAATTACAGTCCAGTTCACTTTGAGTGAGTGTGTATGAGGAAACTGGGAAGCAAAAGCAACTGGTAAGAGGGTAAAGCCTATAACGATTATTGTTTTTGGAAGAATCTTTCCGTAGTTTATATCTGTATCATATTTTTTGGCATCCTAACTTGTGTCCTGAACAAATGACCTGCTGTGAGAAAGTATGCTTTCCTCCGAAGTGGCTGGTTGCGTAGTTGATTATATGGACCATTCCCTGAGACTTAGACACTAAAAGATTTTTTCCTCTCTGTTAGAGAGTATCTTTTTAAAGAAAATGGAATTTGACTGATGGCTTAGTTGTGTCTAAGGATAGCTCTTCTGCAAATGCCATTCATTGCTCTCTCAAATGATTCTCAAGGTACTTTCATAAAAAATAAGATTTTTATTATACCTTATTTAAGGGATTCTCAATGTACTTTTATTACGGCTTCCATCTCAAAAGTAAATCTTCATGGATAAACAAAATATGGTATATGTATACATAGTATATATGTACTGCCATAAAAGGAAATGAAGTACTGATACATGGAACAGCCTGGATGAACCTTGACAGCCTTAAACTGTGCGAAAGAAGGGAGGAACAAAAGACCACTTATCTTTGTTTTCATTTATATGAAATGTCTACAAGAGGCAAATTAAATGCGATAATAAGTAGATTGGTGGTTGCTAGGGGCTGAGGAAAGGAAGGACAGGGATTGTTTAATGGGTTAAGGGTTTTTTGTGGGGATGAAAGTGTTCTTAGATAATGGTGATGGTTGCATAGCATTGTGAATACACTAAAACCCATTAAATTGGTGTATTTTTAAATGGTTAAAAAGGTAAATTTTATTATATATATAAATTTTATCTTAAAGATAAAAGGGTGCATCTGCATGTTGGCAGAATGGCAGAATGAATGGCAAGAAGTACGTGGTGTTTCTTTCTTGATGCTGTTGCTGGCTGGCACTTTATCTAACGAGTTAAGTGGAGTGAGAGTAAGGGTTGGGTGGGGTGTGGCAGTTGAAAGGTGTGAGAGGAGTCCCCTCATTTAGGGAAGCATATACCTGTCCAGTGACATGCTAAATCATGAGAAGTGCTATAATCACCTTTAATTTTCATTAATGGGAATATGAGACATTTGGTTAACATGCTTAATAAATTGCAGTCCCTTTTGTGTGTTCACTGTCTTTTACTGGAACTCTTCTGAAAACCTCTTTTTTTGGAAATTAATTTCTAGTTTGTTGAATAGGTGTGAATTACAGGCCTTATAGTTCGAGATGCTCTGGTATATACAGACATGAACGTATGAGTTAAGAGTTCTGCTAATAAGGGGCAGTGGCTGTGGAGGCAGTATATTGGTATGCCAAAATATTTTGCTATGCTGTGTTACCTTCTCCACATTATCCGCTACTGTGAGATAATGTTCCATCACCACTTTGACTCATGATGTCATACTTTTGCTAACCTGTGCATTACATTAGATTGAAAAAGGCATCCGTTTTTATTGACTGTACTGTGATGGTTTAAGGAGACAGAAAAAATTTAGTGTGTCGGATTGAGAAATTTGTGCTCCTTCTCTACTAATGGGAAATAGGATCACAGCACATGAATTGGGGATGGGGGGCTCAACCCTTCAGACATTAGTTGCCCTTGGCCTTACGACTAAAGGAAGAACAGTAGGCTAGTGTGCTGCAAAATGTTGGGGTTCAGTGAATGGGCATTTGGCAAAGTATTATTTTTATATCCTTCATCCACTATTCATCAGCTATATGAAGGCTGCAGCTAGGTATAACACCAGCCAGGAATATCAGACTTGTCAGAGATCAGCATGCCAGAATGCAGTTCCTTGTTACGTGACAAGTAGAGAAAACATATGGCAGGCAGGTGGTGGTGGCAGCATCATTATCAGCTCACAGTGAGATTGGCAGTTCATTTGCAGACAGTGATGCCCACCTGCCATGGAAACAGTACACCACTGGGCACCCGGAAGCTGATTGTGTCCTTCTAGCAGTATCTAGCCTGCCTGGCATAATTCTTACTGGTTGGCACACGCTACCGAGTGGTGACCATGTCTCAGCCTGAGAACTGGTATGATGAAGTAGATAGTCGTCATGAAGTGTCTGGTTGTGAGCACGCCAGTTGTGGTTTTTTGTTTGTTTGTTTTTAATAAAGGCACAATTTTTATATTTAATTCCAACTGACTATTCATTTATTTTTTAAAAACTTACATCTTATTTTTTCATCTTCTAAATGTAATTTAAAAATTGTGGCCTCAGAAATGCATGGTGATAATGAAAAGCTGAAAGTGCCCTATAATTGTACCTTTGGAGTGAGCCCTTCTAACAGTGTTAGGTATATTCCCCCAGGTTGTTTCCATGTGTGTTTCTCAATCTTGTTCCCCAAAATAGGATCATATGTACCATTGTGTGTTTGGGCTTTTTAAATCAAGACATGATTCCATACCAGAATATTTAGCTCTCTTATTTTTAACACCTACAGCGTATTTATTGAGAAGTGCTGGTAATACATTAGTGGCAAAATAGCCATCACTTGGAACTTGTGGGCTAGTGTGGATTTAGACCACAACTTGTAGTTATGCCTTTATGTTCAACATCCGTGATTATAAAAGACTGAATGTTTGTCCGTGCAACTTTGTTTCTGTAGACTAAATTTCTAGATGTGGAATTGCTGGGTGAAAGGATAGCCATATGTTAAGGCTTAGTACAATTGCCATTTTGACCTCCAAAGATGTACCAATATAGGTTCCTGCCAACAGTGAAAAATACCAAGTAGAGAAACACATGGACCTGGAAGCTTCATTAGACAAAACACAGACGACAGTTATTAAATTTGATGGGAAAACTAGATAGAGGTGGGCAAATTTTGGTGGATGCAGTGAAAATTCCCCAGATGTATCATTCTGCATGTGATAGATCTCTAAGGGAAGTCTGTTCTTCATAGAGGGAACATGTCAGAACACAAGACATCCAACATTATTTGATAATTTTATAGGAATTCAGCTATAGAATACTCTGTCTCACTCCACAACTGTCTCTGAGAAATGGTGAAGCAAGTACATTTAGTTAAACTTATGGAACCTAGACGTGTTGCTTGAGTTGGCTCTTCTTTTTAAAAAGCAGGAAAAGAGACAAAGATATTTAATATCCTGAGAAAGATGGAATAATTTGTTCTACCGTCGACTTCTCCTTTTTTCATGGGTTATTGGACATGTATTTTGATTATTATTGTCTTTGAGGTAACATTTTTTGGAAATGTGATTAAAATATCCTCTTGTATTTTTTAAAGAGATTCTAGGATTGGCTGGATTTGAGATAAGAGTTGTCTGGTCTCTACCTGCCTTGTGTTATTGCTTTATGGAGTGTGTGAGTAGAGCAGCCTGAGCAATCTCAATCTCTTTCTCTCAGTTGTGGTAAAATGCACGTTACATAAAATTTATCATCTTAACCATTTTTAAGTGTACATTTTAGTTAAGTGTATTCACATTGTCATGCAGCCAACCTCCAAAATTTTTCATTTTGCAAAACCAAACTTAATACTCATTAAACAACATGCCCTATTCCTCCTCCCTCCAGCTCCTAGCAGCCATCATCCTATTTTGTTTGAGCTTGACTATGCTAGATACCTCATTTCACTGCAATCGTATAGTATTTCTTTGTGTGTGGGTGACTGACTGGCTTCCCGCACTTAGCACACTGTCCTCTTGGTATAACCAAGTCATAGTGTCTGTCAGAATTTCCTCCCTTTTTATAGCTGAATAATATTCCATTGTATATATGTACCACATTTTTTGTTTATTCATTCATTGACGGATGCTTAGGTTGCTTCCACCTTTTGGTGTTGCTCATAATACTGTGAACATGGGGCACAAATATAGCCAAGACCCCACTTTCAATCCTTTCAGATTGAATATGCCCAAAAGAATTGCTGGATCTTTTGGTAATTCTATTTTTAATTTTTTGAAGAACCTGAGCAATAATTTTGCTTCTTGACCCTGCTAAGTTAACAGTGGAAACTGGAGAACTGTGAAATTAGAAGATGGCTTCTTTGTTCATACAGCTGCCTAGAGCTAGCTTACTTTATGAATTTGACTGTTTGAGATGCAGGCACTGCATTTGACCTAGGTTTATCATTTCATGCGAATCACCCAGTTTCTGAATATGTAATTGTGTTTGTGGACTGGTGAGTTGGCCGTAGGCCCATACGCTTTAAAAAAAAAAAAAAAAAAAAACCAGTGGCTACAAGTCAGGAGACTTGGACTTGGAGGTGGACACGGATGCAATTCAGGTTGGTCTTTGATCAGTGTCTGTGTGTAGTTTCAGACATTGACCTTAGGTGTTATTGCTCTTTGCACACTGTGCCTTTGATCAAGGAACTTCGCTTCATTTAGTAGGCTTTCCTTTATACAGGGAGAGGCTGGTGTGTGCAAAGGAGGAAAGGCCTATGATGTTAACATCTGACTGTCTTGGAATCTTTTCTTAGCAACAAAACTGAGAATATTTTATATAACAGAAAAGCTGTATCTTTTGGCTGTTTTTCTTCGTGCCATTAGTAGGCACTTCTTAAATATTATTGTATTTTTCTTCATAATGCTCTTTTGAGTTCATGACACATTTCTTTTAGTCCAAATTACCATTTTGAGTGTGGCCTTTAGTTAACTTACCTGAATATATGTTTCTTGTCTGAGTGATTTCTAAATGCCAGCTCATGGGCATGCTGAAGAGTGGGTGTGCTCTGACCTGTAGTGAATGCAGGGTGGCTTTTCTCTGCTGACTTTGCCCACCAGAATAATACATAGCTTCCAGAGCGATAGAAGTTATTGGAACTCTTGGTGAGGTGAATACTTCAGCCCCCACTTTTATTGCTTAAGCTTCCCAGTTTGGCCTTTTGGTGAGTGGAGACATTTTCTCCATAGGCTGGCATGTATTTGCAGAGAAAATGTAATGTAACCTTTTGTTTTTATCCATGTCTTAATAATATCCCTTTTCCTTCCCAGTAACTCTTCTTAGTTGTCATTAAGCAAATCCCCTGTCTTCACATTCCTGAGCCTCCCTCCCTTCTTAGTTTTATTACTGCTGCTGTTTTAAAGTCTGGGTGACATTGTATGTATTCTACACAAAGGCATAAGTATCTCCGTGTATTTGTGCTGCTTGTGGCTGGAACTCCTCCAGGGAGAGTTCTGGACGAAGTGATTTAATTTCCCCTGACTGCTGCTGACCTTGGAAAATTTGGACACAGATGATGGTGATTGACACTTGTATCAGGGAGAAAAGAGACCCATACTCAACTTCCATCCTCTAGAGAAAGGCAGTGGGAGATGGCAGCTCTCATGAAGAGTTAGAAAAGACATGCTGGGGACACAGGGGACAGTTTTCAATAGTGTTTTGGGGCCCCCAGCAAACTGTTGTGTTAAAATTAGGTGTTGGGACGAGTTATATCATGATACAGTAATGAGTAAGATATTGGTTGGAGCATTAGCACAAACTCAGATTACACTTTTTAGATATATTTGTATGTTTGTAAGGACTTAAGAATCGAGAGAGTTAATGAAAATGCTGGCCTCTGCGAGATCATTTTCAAATAGTGGTTTCTGTTTTTCTCTATGATCCTCATAAGATTTATTTGAAATATTTTCAATTGTCAAATGATATGTCATTAATGATTTATATGTGCCTATTATTTACCTCATGTAATAAACCATGCAGTATATTTTTAGCTTACTGTTATGTTTGTTGCCAGGTTGTAATCACTACTTTTAGAAATCTTTGCCAATCTCTAACGGCCCTTATATAAAAATGATTTCACATGTATTTATGGATCTCATGCCAGTGTATACATCTAATTAAATATTTACCAAACTGACTGTTTTGAGGAGAGCAATGATGTCCGCTTCAATGAATGCCTAATGTCAGCTAGAGCCTCAGAGTGTCTTTAGGGTCCCTGTGTTAAGCTGGGTTTTGCCTTTCTCCTCACAACAGATGAAAGCATCTACCCATTCAGCGAGGGAGTTGGAGGTTTAAGGGGTTCATTTTGCCAGCAATGCTTCAAATAAGAAAGCTCTTTGATCTGTGCTTATAGAGGTTTGTAAGCACTATAGATTAACATTCCATTGATGAAAATGAAATGTGCTCAAAATAGTTCTGACTCTGGGGGAGTTTGGAAGGGTGATTGTAGATAGGAGCAAACAACATAAATACATGTGAATAAACAACCAGCCTTAGCACCTAATTACAATGATTTGGAAGGGGGTGTTACAGAATACATCTAGGCTGGATTGGAGAGGTAGGAAGGGAGCACTGGTTTATGTCTCCTTCTCTGTGCAGTGTGCATAGTGAGTGTATCTGTAAAGGTTTTAATTTTAGAGATCTCAGAGCTCAAAGATGCTCTAATGGAGCATATATATTTCAGCTGTGGATTGTGGTTATAAAAATAAATAGTTCACATCTACTAATTGCTCATTTTCTTTCTGATATCAGCCCTCAGCGGGAACATTATTTATAACTACAAAAACAAATAATTCTTTAACCTGAGTTTCTTGTCACTGCCCATCCTTTAGGATAAATTTCAGACGTTACGGTAAAGAATTCTAGATTTGTGTCAGCAAATCAAGAATAAATAAAATATAGCCTGTTGAATTGATAGAAGTCCCTGAAAAGTATCTTTATCAAACTATTGAATAGAATATACTTTATGATGGTAGTTGTAAATTAGAGGATTTTTTTCCCTCTTTGTACAAATTTATCCTAACACCCAAATTTTTTTCTTAGAACTGGGAACAGAAAATGGCTTATCTCTCTAATCTAGTTAGGCAATAGATTTTTACAAGAAAATGAAGGATGAAAATTATATTTTTTCTACCTGGCTTTTCATACCATGTTTTTTCATATTCGATTGAAGTATACTTACAAGGATTCTCAAATTAGAAATGGTCTCAGGAGAAAATAGAGGATTTTAGGACCACAAAAGCTAAGGTCACATGATAGAGGAATGAGGCTAAGACTATCGTGCCTTAACAGTCTAGGTATTCACAGTCCAATATGGTAACCATAGCCATACGTTGCTGTTAAGCACTTGAAATGTGGCTGGTCCGAAGTGAGATGTGCTGTACCTGCAAAATACACACAAAGACTTCATATCAAAGAAAAAGGGATAACACTTTTTTTTTTATTGGTTATATGTTGATTCTATACTCTTTTGGGTATTTTGAGTTAAGAAATATTATTTAAAATAAAATCATCTGTTTCTTTTTCTTTTGTTAATGCTGCTCCTAGAGCAAATAAAGATACATGTTGCTTTCATTTGTGACTCTCATTGTTTTTTTTGTTACACTGTGCTGCCTAGGAGGCGGTGAGCCCAGCTTCCTCTCATGTTTAGTTGCTCAAATGCTTCTGGGGAAGTAAGCTGGGGTGTGCCCAGGGAAAGGACCGGGGGGCTCATTGGCAGTTGGTTTTGTAGCTCACCCTATGTCTAGATGAATAGGTGATCAAAATGTGTTTCAAAACTTTAAAAAGATAGATAACTCTTATAGTTTTAGAATAGTTACATATGGTGCTTTTTAGCAGGAAAAAAAAAGATCAGGAATATAATAAATTAAATGTTGAGGAGTACTATGGAACATCTTCTTACACACAAAGAAAATGGAAACTTGGTGTCTCTTTGTTCATTGTCTTCAAGGAACATCCTCCCCAAATATCTCTAGTTAACCTATTAATTGAGATGATTCCCTACTCTCTGTTTCAATTATATTCAGTAAATAAAATCTCTAGTAACTGGTACCTGCAAAATTAGTCTGGAAACTGTCTAAATAAATACTAAATAGTGTATCATTCCTTAAAATAAGCCCTATTTATCTCTAAGTTGGGATGAATATGTATGAGGTATATATTCTTGTTTGCTGTGCCTCCTTAAGGAGAAAAGTATATTTAATTGAGTCTTTCTGCCTTATGATTTCAGTAGTCTAATGATTTAAATCAACATGCATCTTATTTATGCATGTGTGTATGTATGCATCTGTTTATTTATTTATCTCGTGGATACTTATTTAGCGCTTACTTTGTGCCAGGCTCTCCTCTAAGCAAGTCAGTATATATTTATCTAAAAATAACTGACTCATAGAACTTACTATGAGTCAGGCCCTGCTCTAAAGGCATTTTTCCCTATAACAGTGAGCTAGAAAGAGCTGTCTATGTTAAACTGAAGCACAGAGAAGTTGGGTTCACACAGCTCATATGCAGAATTTCTGGGAACCAAACCCTGCCACCAGTGGCTCCAGAGTATATGTTCTTAATCTAACTTGTGTATAATATTTTATTCTGCTTACTTTTGTTTTCTGACTTGCCCAGATTTTGTCATCTTTTCTGTATCTGGGGTGCATAGAGACTTTCCATAACTCCCTGGAAATTCTGTCTTGAGAGTGATAGGTCATATAAGAGCTTATTTTGAGAGGCAGGATATTTATTACAGCTCTTTGTGAATTTATGATTGGCCATGTGGAATAGTAGGTGGGATTATATGGCAATTATGCAAAATAGCCTCACATAACAGCCCTAGTTGTATTAAAACTAAACTCATGCTACGGCCTGGAAATGTTGCAGATATGCAATCGTTGTTCTCCCTACCTTATCTTTTATGCATAGGTGGTTCAGATTTTGTCATTTTATTATCATCAGCATCATAAAGTCCATCAAGTTCTTTGGTGATTTGACACTTTCCTAGTGATTTAGTTGTTTGAGGAATACCCATAGATCCTCATAATTTTGTATGTGTGGCCTAAAGCTATTCTGTTGTACTAAACTGCTTCCAGTCTTTATAAGATATTGAGATATAAATTTGGTCCTAAGTGCTCATCTTACTTCCTCTGTAGGGTCCTTGAAATTGCTTTCAAGGAAAACTCCACATTCTAATGGACCAAAGGTGAATTAGATTGCCTGCTATCTTTTCCTTTGAGAACCTCTTTAAGAAACAAATAATGTGGGATATTATATATATTTTGCCTGCTTAATCTGTAATAGGAATGGCTTCGAGTAAAGCTTTATCCCAATCAGCAGCTTGACAAAATGGTTCTCAAAATGCCTAACCCCCTCATTTCAAAAGTGTCTTTCAGAATTTTATGTCTGAAAAGGTTCTTGATTATAGGTATCCATTCATGAAACAAATATTTCCTAAGTGCCCTTCTCCATGTACAGGCCTTGTGACAACAGTTTCAATGAATAAAAGACATGGCCTCCTCCTAGAGCATACAACCTATGTGTTCCAATTTATTATAGTAAGTGTAAGTAAAAATTACAAAGGTTCAAGGAAACACTAAATAGTAAACCATTTTGGCTAAGTTACCTTTTAGAATTCTAGAGTCTGTTGATGCCCTAACGTACTAGTCTAGTGCTCTCATTTTCCAGGTGAAGAAAAAGTCAGACCAAACAAGTGATATTACTCAATTGTAAGAGAATGACAGGTGGGTCCAAGCAAGAGCCCGTGGCTCCTTGTCATCTCTGTAAAGAGGGAGCAGGCCCTGCCTTTGTGTCATGTGCATGTAAAATACATACTTGTATACCAAACATTCCAGCAGTATCTTTGCTTGAAACATGAGGACCACATCTTTATTAACTCATTACTTCTCTAACTCATGCTATTCCATATGTACTTATCCATAAGCGCAAAATTCAGATTGTCATTCATTCAGATGAAGACATTAGCAGTACTTGCAGTTGTTTTCATTGAAATTGTTTAAACTGTGGTTCTTTTTCAAGTGATTAACAAGTCAGTGATGAGCATCTGAAAGTCAAAAAACTCCAAGGTACAGATCTCAGACTCCACAGGAGAGGGACATAAATGCTAATTACATACTGCCTTTAATTCCTAATTTGTCATAAGCTGCCAGCAGGTGTGTGTCTTGGCAATGGGCTAGTCTCAGGGCCTCATTTATATGAGATTTTCTTTAATAATTTTGCCTACCCAATAAGCTCTTTAATCTCTTATTTTCAGTTCTCTTTTCTAGATATAGGAAAACATTAATTGGCAGATAATGTAGCTTTTGGTTCTTTCTGAAGATGAAAGTTCTTTTGTTTGTTTGGGGGGCAGTTTTTCCCATGACTCCCCTTCAGAGACTTTTTTGGGATAGCACATCTTTGGCCTTCTGGACTGGAAGATGAGATTCTCAGGTGTTCAGTTCGTTTGTGTCTCCTAACCATGTGTCGACCCCCACCCCGTCATCACCACCGTCACCACTGCTACTCAAGTGGCCTTGACGAATTTGCACTCCCTCTGGGTAGAGAGCTGATGTTACTCTGTGTCGTGGATTTGGCACTGAAGAGGAGGCTTGGCATTGGTAGGTGCAAGGTAACCTTGAGCTTTACTTAATTCATTTTTAAGCAAAGATTATTTCCGCCCCAGTATTAGAATTGAGGGCTTGAGCTTATTCGATGAGTGAAAACACACATCTCATCACAACATATGACTTCCCACCAAATGCCCCGGACTGGACCATATTCTGTGGCTGTGCTCTTTTTAAACATGACCCTGAGTTACTTCACATTCCAAGTTGTGGGTACCCTTGAGGTTTAGCTCCTGTACACTAATTTTCTGTGTGATTTTGCCTGACTTCAGCAGATATCCAAGTGTGCTTCTAGCCATCTTCCTAATTCTTCTGTACCTTAGGTGTGGGACCTCGTCAGAGGGGAGAGACAGCATGGCGAGAACTTTTCCTCTGCTGGATCGATCGAGTCAGCCATGCTTCTCTGTGTGGAGACATCCTGTTCCTTACCCTGTCTTTGGCTGCGTGCGAGTTGTTCAACCCTAACCCCACCCTGGTCTGATCACGTTCCTCAGGTTGACCCATCTCCTTAGCTTTAGACAGGTTGATAAGACCCAGCAATGATTTCAGTACAGGCACCTGACTTTAGGAGTCATCATAATTTTTTCTTTTCTGTATTGTTATATTGTGATAGTACCTCTCACCTTCAGCTCTTAATTGGCTTACTCTCTGATAGGACTTCTTGTTGCTTTTACAGTGTGATTAGATGGAATGTTGAAGTGAGTGATCTGACAGTTGGAATTTTGAGGCAGCTGTCCTTTTCAAAATTTCCATATTCATTTTTAAAGGATTTTTTGAGGAACAGACAGTTTGAAAGTATTTTAATGGTGCTCACCAGCGGTGTGGCTGAACTTGATGCTTGTGCTATAGGCTGTCTTTGACCTAATCAGTGGAAACTAAAGGTGTGTTTAGGAAATGGGATTCTAGACCTTCAGGTTGTGGGATGGCTTCAGGCTACTTGACTCAATGTGTCTCTTCAGTACAGGTATGTAAACCTGGGCTGTGGCCAAAACCAGGCACATACCGTAATTCTATAAAACAGACCCTGCACATTTGCTAAGGAATACCACACACTTGTTCCTTTTGACACATAAACACATATTTATCTTGCTTTGACACACGTTTTGACACATTTATCTTGAACGGATTTGTAAGGAAAAAGCGTTGCTCCCTATGTTCATAATCCATACGTTTAGCGTATGCTGGGATTAACTAGTTTTCCTGTTTTAGGCTCCTGACTTCCTAATCTATTTGTAATACATATCCTTTCTTAACTCAGAACCTAAAGGTTCCTCTGGTCTGTTTTAGCTTTTTTCTTTTTTTCCAAAACTTTCTAACTTTAACTTTGTTGGTATTGGGTGTAGTTAGCTGAGTTGTTTTGATGAAACAGTCCCAAGCATCTTTGTGATTGTCATCTTGTTTGTTCTTCTTGATAGTTTCTAACTTGGTGGCAGACTGAAATTATATACAGTTTTCCTGTAGAGGCATTTCACATTTTTTAAATCCTGATTTTCAGAGGAGACTGAAGGTTAAAGAATTGCTTTACCATAATATGTCAGAGTCTTGCAGGAATGTTGCAAACCTCTGCTCTGTCAAGTATAGTTTCTGTGGGGCCTGAAATGTTCAGCCGTTTGTCTCTCTTTTGTGATCAGTCATTTTAAAAAAAAAAATAAACTTTTTTTTGTTTTAGAGCAGCTTTGGGTTCCCAGCAGAATTGAGCAGAAAGTAAACAGTTCCCGTACACTCCCCTCTCGCAGTGCTTTCTTTCTACTGTCAGCAGTACCCCACCACAGAGGTACATCTGCTGTAATTGATGAACCTGCATTGCCACATCATCATCCAAAGTCCATAGTTTACGTTAGGATTCACTATTGGCAGTGCGCCTTCCATGGGTTTGGATAATGTATAATGACATGTACCCATCATTATGGTATTATACAGAGCAGTTTCACTGCTGCAAGAATCTTCCGTGCCAAGAATCTTCCCGTTTTGTCCCCTGGTCCCTGGCAATGACTGATCTTTTTACTTTCTTCATAGTTTTGCCTTTTTCTAGAATGTCATAGTTGGGATTATAGAGTATTGAGCTTTTTGATTGGCTTCTTTCTCTTAGTAATATGTATTTCAGACTTCTCCATGTCTTTTCATGGCTTGATAGCTTATTTTGTGTTAATGCTGAATAATATTCCTTTGACTTCGTGACCACTTTTATTTATCATTCACCTACTGAGAGACATGGTGGTTGCTTCCCAGTTTTGGCAATTATATCAAAAGCTGCTATAAACATCTGTGTGCAGGTTTTCGTGTGGACTTAGGCTTTCAATTGTTGGAACATATGGTAAAAGTATGTTTAGTTTTGTACAGAACTGCCAGACTCTCAGAGTGGCTGTACTGGTTCACATTCTCATTAACAGCGAATGAGAATTCCTGTCCAGCGTTTGTTGTCGCTGTTCTGGATTTTGGCTATTCTATTAGGCATGTAGCGGTAACTCACAGTTGTTTAATTTGCATTTCTTCAGTAACATACGATATGGAGCATCTTTTCATATATTTTTTGCCATCTGTAAGTCTTTTTCATGAGATGTCCAGGCCCTTTGCCCATTATATAATTCGATTTTTTTCATTTCCTTCTTGTTGTGATTTAAGAGTTGTTGGCGTATTTTGGCTAGGAATCCTCTATCAGATAAGGCTTTTGTGCAGATATTTTCAACCAGTATGTGGCTCAGCTGTCTTCCAGTTGTTATTTTTTTAAATCTTAGATCCAGAAAATTGAATTGTGAATATGGTGAGCTTTCACGATGTGCAGGCACGAGTGGCTGCTAAAGAGCCATCTTGTAAACTCCCAGCCTTAACTACCTTGATTCTTTATTTGCAGGTCAATGTGACTGTGGACTACATTAGACCAGCCAGCCCAGCCACAGAGACAGTGCCTGCCTTTTCAGAGCGTACCTGTGCCACTGTCACCATTGGAGGAATGTGAGTGCTCAGCCTTAGCTAAGAGTTCTCTCTTCATTCAAGTCTCCTTCCTTTTGCCCTGATTTGCTTTCTGTTGCTCTTAACACAGTGATTTATGATTATTATGTGCCTCTGTAGCACTTTATGTTTGCAAAGTACTTTATAATCACTCATTAGCTAGTCATATACTTTATTATTATTATTTAAGATTTATTGGGCTCTGTGTACTTGCACTGTGTAGCACACATTATTACTATTAATAATTATGCCACTTATTGCGAGTCAGTCAGGCCTCAGTTAGAAAGGTTCTCTGCGTAGTGCTTTAGGAAGTTCAGTTGTAGACTAGAAAAAAAAAAGGGAAGAAGAGAAGTTAATTTGACATTTTCTTTGTGTGGATGTATGTAATCAGCAGATGACAGGGTCTTCCTCTTTTCCTGTGCTGCCTGCCTCCTGATTATATTCCAAAGTCTCTTGAGAGCGTGATTGATGAACCGTCTTCTGAGGGAGGTGTCTGGTGGAGGAAGGAGGAAGCCTGCCGGGCCATGCTTCCACAGTAAATATTAAAACAATCCGTCAGTCCCCTGTAGCAGTTCTTTCTCTGCGCAAAATATACCGGCATGGTAATTGTTTCCTTCTCTATTTAATAATCTTAAATGCTGTTTGTTACAAACTGGTGTTGTTCTTTTCTTTTTAATGGGGCCTGGTGGAGGGGAAGGAAAGAGTAGGCTTCTCATCAAAACAGGGATTGTCTTATCAAAAAGTACAGTGAAGCCCGTTAGGAGAAGCACCTCTGAGCTACCGCATGCCTTTGAACAGGAAGAGGATCCTGTAGCTCATTTACTTTCCGGAAGCTTAACCAAACAGGTGCCTTTCCCCCTCCTTAGTATTGGCACATTTGGAAATAAGGATTTTTAGCCACTGTTACCACTCACAAGTTAATGATGTTAATGTTCACACAACGATCGGAGGCTTCGTTTTTGCCAAGAGGAACTTACTATAGGCTTTTGGTGTCATTACCTTAACAGCATCACAGACATCATGTTAGAAGCAGCTTCTTGACAAATCAGGTAATACTTTTGAAATGGGAGAAAGCAGGAAACATGTCGGTCATTTGTCTCTCTGGGTAGTTTGCATTGTTTATTACCTGTTTGTCAGTACTTCTTAGGAGCTCGATGCAAACTTCCCTGCTACAGAGAGCTGGAGCATTAGTGTTCCCTATCTGAAAATTTTTCCTTTCACAAACCAGGAGTCCTCCCAGTAGGTAACTGCTTCTCCATTCTAATCACTGGTAAAACAACATCACTACAGTAAAAATGCACATCTTAGTTTCGGCAGATGCCTTCTACCCATGTTTATCTAACAGTCTTTAGAATGGATTTTTTTTTTCATTTAGTTACCCCTGAGGTATATTTTTAAAGTGAATTTATACTGCTTAAAATGAGATATTCTGGGAGCGTTCTATAGAGATAATTTTTAAAGAAAATTTGAGATAGTTAGTTTAAAACTTTTTCCTTAGTGTAGGGTGTTATGGCCATGACCCATGCCATGAAACCTGAAGGTTTCAACTGCATTGATTTTAGCTTTGACTAAGATTACTCCTTCAGTCTAGCCTGCGTTTCTGCAGGGGTCAGGTGATTATTTAGCCAGCCAAGGTTTTAGTTAGGTCCGCAAGCCTTGGTAAGAAGATGTCAACCTTTTTATTAGCTTGGTCAGTTAACAACAGAAGTCGCTTGGTCTTAACTGATAACATTGTACATCTGTACTTCAGGTTTGTGCCAGAGATGAAACCTTGACCTTCTGCCTTCCAGTTCTTGTCACTGGATTTTAAAAAATATTTTGTATTTATGATTTACCAAAGTATTTGCCTTGAATTAGACCAACCTGGCAGGGCACCTTGAAAGCATAGAGTTCCCTCAGAAATTTGTTTCTTCTAAACGAGACTTTGTGAGTAAACTGCTGGGTTGCAATTGGGAGAGATAAGATTTAGTGATGTTGTTGAGAACAGCCCTCATTAGACAGTAAGCTCTCTGAAGACAGTGATTTTTGTCTCTTATTCCCTGTTGTGGTGTCAGTATTCAGCATATGGCAGGAGTTCAGTAAGTTTGTGAATGATTTGTTTACTTTATTGCAAAGTACCCCTCTAGAAGCATAACGGGGAGTACTTAGATTTTTTTTTCTGAGTTACAAGTTTGTTTTTATCTGATCCATATCAAAAAAAATTTATTTCTGATAGTTTTCCTCATGTGTAAGGTCAGTGTCAAAGATAGTACCTCTCTGGAAAGTGTATACCTGGTAGCATGCTCTTTATATTCCAGTCTTACTCATAGATTCTCTTTATTTTCCCTTTGCCTTGATTTAGTTTTTATTTGCTTTTTTCCTGAGTTTTCTATACTTAAACAATTCCAAATAATATTATAGAAAAGCTGGGGTATTGATAATGTCCAAATATTTGGCTTATATTTAGAATTAAGGTATGTTACAGACATTCTATCTGACTACATTGGTTAGTTTTTCAAGAACATTGGCAAGAGGAGGGGGATTTAATTTTATTTATTTCAAACAGTTAAATTTCATATTAAACAAAAATATGCATGCATTTTCAAGTCTTTGATTTATGGGCAGCTCAGGTCAACAATTTAATATTCTGGTGAATAGCATAACTTCTTTGGATTGGGGACTTAGCAACACTAACTATGGAACCTTAGATTTTTGTGATTTACATCCCCCTCATCTATTATAGTTGTCCTCTTATTCATTTTGCTGCCATTTCAAAGCTATTTCTCCTTAATAAAGCTTTTAAAATTATTCAGTTGTTTTCATAAGTACTTACTCTTTTTGTACTCATTTCAATTATTAATGTAACATTTAATGAAGTACATAATTAAAATAACAAGCACATCCAGTATAAATAGATCTGGGGACAGAAACAGATAGTACAACAGGTTGGGCCGGATGTGCACAGGAGTGTCAGAGTCGCCTTTAGTCACTCTGACTGGCATTAGCCAGTAGGTTTTGTGAGGTCATAGGAAGTCCAGGTCAGTTAAGGGAAGGTTCTGCAGCAATGCTTTGCCGCGCTCAGACAGGCTTCGTCTGAGCTTGTAGACGTGCCGTAGAACTCAGAAGCAATCCAATCTGAATTCCGTCCGCTGTCATATGTACGGTTGTGCACCTGGTATCGGCCTTCACAGCGGCCAGTACCTTTCCGTTATCCAAAGAGATCCGCTGGGATTCTCTGACTTTGAAAGAGCTCTCAAGCTGCTGATTCCAGGGCCATGGGAAAGAGGAGGCAGATGAGATACCGTATTGCAAAGCAGATTTTTAAACGTAATTCACATGCTCAAATGTGTGAGTTATCTGTATCCTCAGTAGGATTCAGTCTAATCCTATTCTTCCTCTCCACGTGTGGGAGAAAGTCAAGTCACAGGGTCTCTCTGGTGCGACACAGTTTTCAACTTTCCATCTCTTGCCCTCTGGGGAATCAATGAATACGAGGTTCATCATTCCTCTAATAGATTAAAATTTTTTTCTTGATTAACCTCGCTATGGAGTTGGCAAGAGTTGTTATCTGCTAATCAAAACAGTTTAAATAAAAAATAAAAAGATCACACTTTGAGTTGTTTCTCATTCTCTGGCTCCCGGCTTGGGAATTAGCAGATCCTTTTTGGCCTGGTTTGTGACATGAAGCTGTCAAGATGGCGCTTCTTGTTAATTACTTCTTATTGTATTTAAGACACTTAAATAACTCTTCTTGTGATTTAGTCTTCTGTGTAATTAGCTTCAATGATTAAAATCTCGTTCTTTCGTTATTGCCAGAGCCTTCTTGAAGAGTGAGATTTTTCTGGGGTGACCTTTACTTGTGCTGCTGGACTTCCAAATTACTCTGAGCTCCAATAAGGCAAACACATATAAGCTATATTAGCTGATGGCTCGTGTCTTTCTGCATGTCACATTTTCAAAGAAAGGTGTCAAAGAAAATCCGTTCAGTTTTTAAAGAGCACCTAAACAATATAGCTTGGGACCAAGCCTCACACACTCATAATTAACACCATCCCACTCCTCCATGCCTGGAAAATGGTCATATACTCAGTAGATAAAATGTGGCTAAGGTTTTTCCACAGTGCTTCCCATCATGTGAAGTATCTCACAGTAATAGGGTACAGTAGACATGGCCCATTTTTGGAAAGTGAATGGCACAGAGATGGAATTATCGAATAGGAACAGTGGAAAATGCCTGTTTATTTTCTGCACAAGGTCACATATTTTGAGAGGTGATTTGTTTTTTGTAATAGTGCTTTTGAAACATTATTCCATCTATTGCTTCCCTGCATTGCCCATCCCTGCTCCCCCCACATAATGCATGCAAAGCCACGCTGTCCCCTTGATGCTCATCCCCCAGCAGAGATAGACGGTCAAAACTCTTTTGGACTTGAGTCATCTTAGTTCCCTTGTTGTCCTACGGATTATCATCCAGCAGACTCAAAGCCATCTTTATGAATTTTGTGTCTCTTTGGATTCTTTGTAGATAGAGCTTGTCTTCACTTTTTTTATGTAAGCCAGGCAGGCTATTAAACTTGCAAGGAATAAGAAGACATCTTTTGCTTCTTTTTCCTTTTTCATTGGTTCCAGTTTGGAGCGATACTTCTTTCTTTGGCTACTCTATTAGTGACTGAAGCATGAGGTTAGGTCTTGCCTTTCTTCTAGAATGTTTTTTTTATAACCACAGTTTGGTTTTCTCAGCCATGGAAGGAGAACATGTCATACAATCTCCAGCTTTTCTGCCTTGAGTTCCGTAGCTATAAGGCTTTTACTATCAAACCAAACCTCCCATCTCTGAGTTTTCAGATTTTAAAACATACTAATATCTTTGAAGCCAAAAATAGGAAGAAAGTGGCCTCTTGAAACCCTATTTTCTGGTCTAATGTACTTACTCAGAGTAGCCCAAAGTATTCTGAAAGTACTATTTTGGCTCCTGAGGAAGCGTGGAAATGGTATTATGTCAGTGGCTGGGCAAGGAGATGGGATATGGGTGGGGACCAACCTTCTCCACAGATTTATTGCTTACATTTTATCAAACTTAGTGGGTTTTTTTTTCCTCCCAATCTTTACCTGTATTGAAGGGGAAAAAAATAGATATCAAAACACCAGAATAAGGTTTTTTTATTTTCTCCCCTTAAATCATAACAAACACCTAACTGCCCCCCATCTCTAAAAAAGAGCACCTTAAATTGTTTTCTGGAAGTCATAGGCTGCTCGATTTATATAATTGTGCTACTTCTGCTCTTTTGAGTAGTGGTAGTACACCTCTCTGCCTTTCTGTGGCATTTCATTTGGAATACTCGGTAAAGAAATAGTTGAATAACTGCACCTTTCTCCTGTAGCTAAAATATATAGTGATCATTTTAAAAGATTGGTCCTACAAAACACTATAAGGAAGCTTTTGCAAAAGATTCAGGGTGAGATTGAGGAAAACACTGTTTTGTTTCAGATGGAACCCACTTACATTCAAATGTTTTGTGACTGTCTACCTACAGAACCTCATGCTGCCAAGTCTTCTTTAAAGACCTCTTGGTTTCGTATTATTGTGTTAGCATTATATATATATGTAGAAGATTAATTCAGTTTTCATAATGGAACCCTTGGAGTGTATGTATCAGCAGAACCCCTTGCTGAGCAATGCGTGCTCTTTCCCTTTTCTTTATTCTCTGTCCCCCTCCTCCACCCGCAAAATCAGTTGCATGGAGAGCCAGGGAGGAAGTACTGCTGCTGTAGCTGTCTATGAAGAACAAGAGATTATCTGTTTATTCATTCACCAAATATTTGTTGAGCACCTACTACGCGCCAGGCACTGGGATTCTAGCAGTGAACAGAGCAGTAGACAACAGTTCTTGGGATTTCTTGGCTCTGGTTGCTGAGGTCTCAAGATTCTTCTAAGTTTTTATTGGCTTTGCTTCTCACAGAACCATGTTTAAGTAGGTTTTTGCTTTAAGAAGCACAAATAACTTTATTTAAACAATATCTGAAAAGGTTGTTTTCTGTTCAGGTTTTCCCAGGCACTTTGAGAAACTTTACCATTCAGAAAGAGGCTAAAATGTAAATGAAAGATAATCCCTCTTGTATTTTTTTAATGAGTCAGTAACAGCCTGTCCGTAGACAAAATGAAATGCTCAAGGGACTCCCTGTCCTTTTTCTCCTCACATTGTAGCTCGGGGGTCGTTCAGTTGTTGGTAGAGCTCTGAATCCTGACCATTCACTGTGGTTCCCATCCTGCTCCATGTTCTCCCAGAACCTAAAGGCTGCTCACTCTCCTCCTGCCTCACCTGGCAGAGACATAGATGCCAATTTTTATGATTTTTTCGATTTTTTGGTTGGTTATTCCTATAACTTTATAAATTAACACTACTGATTTTTAAATTATTAGCTTTAAACTGTGTCTAACTGAATGTTTGAGTGTTTTCACTATTTTTTCACCCTTTAACCCTTAATTTTGTTAAATTATTTAGTTTTATCAAAAGTGAACTTTATAATGTTTAGTTACTCTGTTTATGGTTAATTTTATAGCATATTTATGTACTTCTCAATTTATAAGATTAGGAAATTAGAATGTTTATACTTTTTTCTTACTCCTTCCTTCTTTAAAAAAAAGTATGTTTTTCTATTATCAAGATTTATAGCCCTTTTTGCATTTTTCCTCTATCAATATAATTGTCTTCTAAGCATGGCTTTTAAGTTGATTCTAAAAATGTAAATGTTCCCACCCCATAACACTTATAGTTGTGTTACTCTTGGACCAAGAAGTAGAATAGTGTGATTAGACCTATAGAAAAAGAAACCCTATGTTCTTAAACCCCCCAGAGAAATTTTAAATTCTTTCTTTCTCTAGCTGTGTCTCTTTTTTCCTTTATGTGCTTCCTCTTATGCAGCTGCCACTTGTATCATGTTATTCTTTTTGTGGTATTTCCTTTCATTCAATGAAGAACCTTGTTTTTTCCCCTCATGTGTTAGATGGTAAAATGTTCTGAAAACTTTTCTGGCTCTGAAAATTTTCAGTTTTATGAAAATTTTATTAAACTATTTCTAAGTGTATTTTTTTTTATTTTTGCATACTCATTTGGCCTTTTTTAAATCTGAATTCATATTTTCAATTCGAGACTTTTTTATTGTAACTTCTTGAATTACTTTCTCTTTTGCTTCTGACTCCGGAAATTTTATCTGTGTATTGTATCTTATGCTTCATATCTCTGACTTTTCTTCCATTTTTTTGAGACCACCTTTGCATTTTTCTTGTACATTCAAGGAGACATCTTCAACATTAAATTCCTGCTTGCTTAGCCAGCCAGCCAGCCATGCATATTGACTCATTTTCATTCATTCCATGTCTCTTATTTATTCATTTCACTCATTCATTTACTTATGTTAGTTCATTTATGAAGTATTTATAGAACATCTGGTATGTGCTAAGCACTGTGTTAGGTATCAGGAATATATTGGTAGTTCTGAACTGAAATGATTTGTGCCCCTATGAAGTTGACAGAGAGACTGTTCTATTACTCTAGCCCATTTATTTTGTTTTTTATTTCAGCATTCATATTGAAATTTTTTGTTCTAAGAAAAAGAAAGTCTTTGTTCTTTAAGTGTTCTATTCTAATAGAATACTGTTCTTAGTCTATGAATACAATATTTTTTTCCCTGATAGCTCTGAGAATGTTATTTAAAAAGAAAGAAGAAACCTTTTCCATTGAATTATCTGTTTCCCCATGACTAATTTTTTTTTTGTTTATTCTGTTTCTTTTCATTCATAAGTTCTTAAGTATTTCATCGACCTTGAACTCTGTTTACAAAGGAAGGGCCAGGTTGGAGTTGACATGGTTGTTCCGCTATGTTTTTATGTGTCTGCTTCCCCAAGCTATCTCTATCATGAAAGGAATGGTGAGCAGCAAGTATCAGAGGCAGCCATCCTTGTATGGTGCCTGAAAGTGTTTGGACCTGGAACATAGAGGAAGCCTACAAATTTTAGACCCACCTAAGATCGTCAAGGCAAAGGGGGCTTTCCTTGGCTGGTAGAAACCCTTTGTGTATTTCCATTGGGTCATATGGGAGACGATGCAAGGGTGAGGTCTGTGATGTGCTCCATCAGTTCTGTCTCAGATGTTAACTAAGCCTCTGCTTTTCTTTCAGGCCACAAATGCCATCTAAGGTCCTTTTCTAGCTAAATCACCTTCCCTGTGTTCTGCTATAAAGTGTTTGATGTGAATTATCTCATTGACATTGGTAATTTGGACAATCATGTTGGTATAAAGTTGAAGTCACGTTGTTTTATAAGCAGCATTCCCACATACAATAAAGAAGTGACACAAGGAATAAGCTTTCTAACATTTAAATAGAGAGCTTTAGCCATATATAAAGACTTGAAAAAGAAAAGTCTGAAAACATTGAGAAATCTGTAGCAATAACCTCCTTTAGTTTAAGTCCTGACTACTTTAAGTGGCTTCAAGAACTGTCCTCCTTTCTGCTATGTTAAGCTCAGTAGCAACCTGCAGTGCAGTTGGAGAAGCTGTGAAGACACGCCTCGGTATTAAAATAATGTGTTAATGAAGAAAGTCTACACACTGGATCAGGCCTTATGGTTTGATTAAAATGGTCTCTGTTGGAA